>CAWUFW010000604.1:2770000-3477500 GCA_963921515.1 Calotriton arnoldi | reverse complement strand
CTATCCTCAAAACCCACCTGTCCGACGTGATGGTGCGCCAGTGGGGGAGGTGATGGCGAATCCTGCCGGCCACTGGCGTTTGATGGGCCTGAAAGGTCGGACTAGGAGGGTTTGGAGGCTGCTGTGGAGGGGGGGGTTGGTGGACTGGCCCGCCCGCTGGCCCCCGGAACCACGACGGTTGTTCCCACATCCCCGGCCGCGCGAAGGTTGGGTAACTTGCTGCGGCCTGTGGCTCTGGGCGGGACGTAGCGGGGCACCCCTTCCGTAGCCACGAAAGGGGCGAAAAGCAGACTGCGCAGGGCGGGTGGAGAGGCCCAAGGACTTGGCCGTAGCCCGTGAGTCCTTGAAGCGCTCTAGAGCGTTGTCTGCTTTGTCGCCAAAAAGGTGACAGCCATCAAAGGGCATGTCCATCAAGGTGTTCTGGACATCCCCTGAAAAGCCAGTTGACCTCATCCAGGCGTGGCGACGAAGCGCTACCGACGTTGAAATGGTTCTGCCCAGAGAGTCGGCGGTGTCCAGCCCACAACGTATGGCAAACTTTGCTGCATCTCTCCCGGCGGCCACAGCCGGGGAGTGCACTGCCCGGGCCTCCTCCGGACACTGAGGTAGCACCTGCGCCACCATATCCCACACAGAGTGGGAATAACTGGCCAAGAGACATGCAGTATTTACCGACCGCAGTCCTAAGCTGGTGGAAGAGAAAATCTTCTTCCCCAGGTGGTCCAGCTGCTTGGATTCCCTTTCCGGGGGAGCGGTAGGGAATGCGCTTTTGGAAGTGGAGGCTTGTACAACCAAGCTCTCCGGGGTGGGGTGTTGGGAGAGGAAAGTGGGGTCGCCCGGAGCCGGGCGGTGGCGTCGGGCAATCATCTTGTCCATGGGAGCACCCGTGTTGGGCCTGGACCAGGTGCCCAAAAGGACGTCGGTGAGGGCCTCATTGAACGGTAGCAAGGGCTCCGAAGAGCTTGCAGCCAGCTGAAGCACCTCCGTCAGGAGGTTAGTCCTGACCGCCACCGTAGGAAGCTCGAGGTTGAGAGCCTCGGCCCCCCTACGCAACACCACTGCGTATGGCGCTCCCTCCTCCGTAGCCACAGTAGGAGGAGACAACATGCCAAGGTCAGGGGAGGTGTCCAAACCACTGGCATCCCCCAGTTCCTCTCTCCAGTCCTGTTCACTTTCCAACTGGTCAGTTAAAGGGTCACCTGACCCCTCCCAGTCCTCCTCATCATCCTCTGGGTGCCACTGTGGTTGAAAAGGGACCCCAGGAGTGAACAGGGGCATGAAAACCCCACCCGGCGCCGGACGACGCCGGCCGGGGGGCCAACCATCGTCCGACGCGGTAGTGGTGCTGTCGTAAGCGGCGCCGGTGGAGGCGTAACTAGGTCAACCGGCACCGATCCGGATCTAGGCCTGGATCCAAGGGGTTGCGGAGCCGCAGCCACCGGCAGCGAAGACCTAGGCCCCCCAACCGAGTCCGCGGGGCCCGAAGGCGCGCCGGCGGGGTCGGTTTGCCCAAAGATGGCATGCATCACCTCGTAGAACGCACAAAGCTGGGCGGGAGTCGCTCCGGGTCCCGGAAAGGGAGGGAAACTCTGAGTCGGCTCTGCAGGCTCCGCGTGCGGAGCCGCGGAAGGGGCACCACCCGCGTGCCTCGTCGGATCGGCTGACCGACGAAGAGAAGTCGAAGAGCGACGATGCTTCTCCGACTTCTTCTTGTGCTTCGACTTACCCGACCCCGAGTGCGAAGACTTTGATGATTTCGGAATGGTGGTGGCTCTGCGAGCGGTCCCTCGACCTCCCTCTCGACCGGGACCTCGAACGGCGCGGAGCCGACTGCCGATGTTCAAGCAGCTTTCGGGACCGCTCCCGCAAAGCCTTCGGCGCCATCGACCGGCAGTCGGAGCACGACTTGGGGTCGTGGGTGCGCTCCAGGCAAAAAAGACACACGCGGTGCGGATCCGTCACCGACATCAGTCGGTTACAGGAACTGCAAGCCTTGAAGCCGGGCATCCCTCGTGCACCTTTTCGGAGTCGGAGACTCGAAGAAAGAAGCCGACATAAGTCGAGAAAAGGTTAGTCAAAAAATGACTGAGGTACCGCTCTCCCCGGATCTGTGCTGGCTGGCGCGGAAAAAGAAAGAACGGACGTCAGCGCGTGAGGGCGGCGTCTAAGTAACTGCCGCAACCACGACGCCGACGATGGATGCGGAGTCGACCGACGTCACCTTCCGACGCGCAGAGGTACTGCTGACGAAAAATATTTCCGGATCCAGTCTGACGCCTGGGGGTAATTCTAAGGTAAGGAATCTATAACTAACGTGTTTCTTTCAGATAACAATTTACTCGTCGACTGCAAATCCGTTGACCGAATTTTGCCAGAAGACAACTCCTTAAAGGGACTGACAGGCGGAGATATTTTTAAAGGCCTTTTAAGAGAGAGAAGTGACATAGAAACCCCCTTCCTTGATATCTGATCAGCCTCCGCTGATTTTTTATGAGATTTCACCTTCTTTGATGATTTCTCATATGATCAAGTGTCCTCTTTTTTTCTCCTCAAAATTCTTTTTATTGAGCAGTTTTTTTAATAAACGAACAGTTTAGTGCATTATATCTTCCTGTTAGCCATGTTAGAGCCATTAAAAAGAATTTCAATTGCATTTCGGTCTGAGAAGTAATCAAGCATTTTTCTAAACATTTAAGTGTTCAAATCTCTAGAAAAAACTGAGAAGCCCAACTCGATCCCCCCTCCCATCGCCCACCCTAACCCATACATTCCCAGTCAACAGTGACTAGGTGAGAAAAAGGGGGGGTGGGGGGGAGAGGAAAAGTAAAAGGAAAAAAACAAAGGGGGACACAAGATAGATTGATGGGCAAGGAGAGCATGAGGTAATCTCATCGGTACTCAGAGGACGGGATTATCTCAACGGCCCTTTCAGCATGCGGTGTGAGCGTGTGACCAAGGGAGCTGTGCCTAAGTGAGTATATTTGACTAACTGCAGGGGATTCCTATGTGTATCTATCCGGAATTAAAACTGGAAGAGGTGGAGTGCTCTAACTGTGGGGGGGGCACGTTGTCCAGGGAATGCCCCTGGATAAATATGATACCAGGGGGCCCCAGCATCCCTCAAATTTTTTAAAATTATCCCGAAAGATATCTGCCATTATTTCCATTAGGAGTGCGCTCCATAATCGTGCATGCCATTGAGTCAGGGCAGGAGCCTCTTTTTTCTTCCATGCCGCTGCTATTTCAAGTTTAGCTGCCCCTAAACACTCCCACAATATCGCTTGGTCTCCCTTTATCTGGTGTTCTAGAGTTTCGTCTCTCAGTCCTAACAAGGCAAACTCCAACGTGGTTGGGATTGGGTGACCCAGAATCTCTTTAATCTGAGCCAGAATCTCTGACCAAAAAGGGTCGGATTGTGGGGCAGTCCCACCATATATGCCTAAAATCTCCTAGGAGGCCGCTGTCTCTCCAGCATACATCAGAGGACTCCGGGAATATTTTTTTTTGTCTCACGGAGTGGAGATACCAATCGTAAAGTATCTTATAATGCGCCTCTCTCATGCCTATAGAGTGATTGTTTTTTCTATCTCTCTCCATAGGGTCTTCCACTGATTTTCAGATACCTCAATCCCAAGCGTGGATTCCCAAAAAGTAACATATCGAGGTCTTGGGGAGTGTAATGTGGAAAGTAGGAGTGCGTATATAAAGGAGATAACCCCCTTTGAGGAGCCAGCCCTCTTGACAAAGGTCTCTATCGGGGTCAGCTCCCTCAAGGCCGCCTCTCTCAGATCTGGTTGCAGGACCCAGTGTTTAAGTTGAAGATAGTGAAAATGTTCGGATGCAGAGAGATTAAAGTCGCGCCGACAGTTTTCAAAGGATAAGATGTCGAAATTGTGAAATAGGTCGGACAGTTTAAGGCACCCGCCCTTCCACCATTCATCAAACAGGCCCGGATGAAATGCCGGAGGGAATTCCAGGTTAAAGTGGATCGGGGTGTGCGGCGAGGGGAAGGACGTCCATTCCATCATTCCCACCACCGCGTCCCATATCTTAAGGGTAGTTTGGGTGGGTGTGCTGAGGTATGCATTGCGGAGGCGGTCTTTCTTAGGCTTCCAGAGCACGTCCCAAATGGTCCGTCCCACTATGGCCCTGTACATATGCAGCCAGTGTTTGTCTGATTCTCTTAGGGACCACTCTGTTAACACACTTAACTGTGCTGCTTTATAATATAACTCAAAATCTGGGAGTGCCGACCCTCCTGCGTTTCTAGGTCGTCTAAGTGGAGCAAAGGATAATCTGGCCCTACCCGTCTGCCAGATAAAGCATGTGATTAATGTGCGCAGTTTAAGGAGAAAATCCCTCTCCAGACCGATGGGGAGGGCTTGGAAGAGGTAGAACAATTTCAGAAGCACTGTCATCTTGAACGCATGAATGCGACCCAGCCAGGACAGGTAGAGGGGTATCCATTGTCTAAGTTCTTGCTGTACTTGGTGTAGTATGGTCGGATAGTTTACTCTGAACAAGCCTCCCAACCTAGGCGTTATTTTGTTACCCAAATAGGTTATGTTGTGTTTAGCCCACTGGAATGAGAAATCATTAACTCGGGACTCCACCTCTTTGTCTGGAAGCGTTAAGTTTAATAGGAAGGATTTAGACGCATTGATACGGAAGCCCGCCACTTCCTCAAAGGCCTGTAACTCCTTCTGTAGGGCTGCCAGAGAGGATTAGGGCGAGGACAGTGTTAACAGGACATCGTCCGCAAATAGCGAGATCTTGTGCTCTTCTGACCCGAACTTGATTCCGCGTATCTCCTGTGTGGCTCTAATCCACGCAGCCAATGGTTCTATGCTGAGGGTAAAGAGTAGCGGGGATAGTGGGCACCCCTGCCCCATACCTCTGCTTAGTGGAAACATTCGATCTTGCCCCGTTGACCACCACGCATGGCGGAGTAGCGATGTTTAGTCGGAGCTCCCGTCGGCAAGGCGAATACTCGGCATTATCCTGGACACTCCCGTGAACGCTGTGCCCCTGAAGAGTAGGGGAGCTCGGAACATGCCCGCGGCATAAATTCTGGGCAGATCTGCCGTTAGGAGGCACCAAAAACGGCTGAAATTCCCAACACGAAGGCTCCCAGAGAACGACGGCGCCATCTTGTCTCTGCGCCGGACGGAGGAAAAGAGGCCCGGGTCTCGGCTCTCGCCTTTGCGCAACGAGCGGAGGCCTAGATAAGAAGAGCGGAGCTGTGCGGCGGGACTGGTGCACTGTACTTCCCCACGGAGCAACGACCCCGGGTCGAACATTTGAGCAGGTCGGTCGTGGGAGTGGAAGTTAACCTGGAAGTGCCTGGAGGGGGTGGGGCGCCCGGGACTTCGCGTCCCCATCCAGCGGGTAGCGGGGCCACGATCCGTTTCAAGGGGGTGAGTGGCTTGGGGGCTCTCAACACCCCCCGCCCCCTCCTATTAAGCACAGTTGGCGGCGGCAGCCAGAAGAGCCGCAAAAAAAATGCACCCCGGTCACCCGGAGGGAGGAGGTGCCCGGTCCCAGAGGCCGACTGATGAAATATAAGTGGCTGGCAGGAACGAAGGATACCGGGGGCAGGCTGGGACCCCCAAAGAAATCAACCTATATAGGGAAGGAGCTGTGCTGGAGAACCCGGCCGATGCATGTGTTGTTTATGGCCTGACTGAGGTGGCAGGGAAGGATCGGAGGGTGCGGCCTCTGAAGTTTAGTAGAGTGAGCCAGCTGGTGACGGTCCTAAAGGAGGTGTGTTGGAGTGCTGGGCTACGAGTGTGTGCCCCCAGGTGCCCGATTCTTGCACACCACAAAGGAGGGGTAACCGGAGAGATCTCTGGGGTGCCCTAACACCGGGAATTGGTACGGCAGACACAAGGAAGTCCGCCAATCGTGGGGGAAGGAGATTAACGGCGACTCGGCGGGCTGACCCAAGAGAGTGCACCTGGTCCCACGAGGAGCTCAAGATGGTGAAAGATAAGGCCGCAAAAGTACAGTCCAATAAAATCTCCAATTACGCGCAGCCGTGCCCAGTAGAGACGGCTGGGGCAGCTGTGCATCAGACTGACCAGCGGGAGGATATGCCGGGATTGGCGGACACGAACCCTATGCTGGCGGACATATGGCAACAATCCAATCCTCGAGGGAGGATATGCTGCAGAGGATCGACGCGGTGGCAATAGATGTGAACCTTCCGAGAGCCGATTTACATAAGGTTTCAGATAGAGTTACCGCCACGGAGCAAATTGTAGACACTATGAAACAGGAGGTCCGCTCTCCTAGAGATACTGTGGTGAAACTCCAGCAAAGAGTGATACAGCTAGATGACCGAGCGGAGGATGCAGAAGGTAGATCAAGAAGGAACAATCTGAGGTTTGTTGGCTTCCCCGAAAAGGCAGAGGGCCCTTCCGCTGATCTCTTTTTGGAAAATTGGATTGTGCAAGAACTGGCCCCCACAAGACTATCCAAATTCTTCAATATTGAAAGGGCTCACAAAGCACTGGGTCCGCAGCCGCGGCCAGGGGCCCCCCCAAGAGCCATCATAGCCCGATTTTTTAACCATAGGGATCAGGATATTATCCTTCAAAGCATCAGGGCGAAGGGCCAGATAACCTATCAGGATCACTCTATTGCAATCTTTCCAGATTATACTCCGCGAGTACAGGAGCAAAGACGATCTTTTATGGCAGTGAAGAGGCGACTTCGGGAGTCGGGACTGAAATATAGCTTGTTGTATCCTGCCAAACTAAGGGTGGAACATAAAGGAAAAGCCCTGTTCTTTCAATCAGCGGATGAGGCAACGTCATGGATGGACGAGACGGGCCTGTCAGACTCTTGTTTGGCGCTGCAAATGGGCACTGGTGGGTCCTGGCGCAGAGGAGGGAGAGCGGGCATGAGGTCTCAACTGGCCCGGAAGAGACAGGTAGATCGAGATGACAGTGTGAAAAGCAGCGAGTCTCCTGAGATCCCCAATGCTGCCCGGCGCAAGGTCACCTTTAATCCACTTTGGATTCGCTATCTAAAATAACGAGGCAGGCGCTGGAAGCTGGAAGGCAAGAAAAAGGTTTATTACTCTTAGAGGAGACCACGTCAACTGCTGACACCAGGATGTCTTCAGGGAGGTGTTCTACTGGCAATGCTTTTGGCTCTTCCTTTTATACAGGTTTTACACAATGTATTTGTTTCATTTATCATGGTTACAAGCTTGGAGTCTCCGCCCCGGGCAGGTTGTCACACAAGCCCGACATTGTGTCATCAGCATGGTTACACAAGCCCAACATTGTTTCATCAACATGGTTACACAAGCCCAACATTAACTCTCCTCCCGCCCAGGTCAAAAACAGACAATTTAATTGCAGCTGGACCTTGCTTCAGGGTCTAAACACAAGTGAGACCGGCCAGATCTAAGAGTCCATTCTGTTGATAAAAACAGGTCCCATTGTTGGCAAAAACAAGTCTTGCTGTGTGCAGTGCAATAAACCATGCTTGCAAGAGTCTGTTTGGTATTTGTAACCTGTTTGTGCAGGGATGAGAGGAAAGACGAGTTTGAGACAGCAGGTGATGTTGATGTTTGTCGTGGAAATAGTTTATAGCCCCCAGCACACATATCAGGTTTGGTCAGAGAGTCAGAAGGCTGCTAGAGGACAGGGTGAAATGAAGGTGACCAACAGAGTACAAAATGGCTGTGGTCAATCAGAATGACTGTAGTTTATGTGCACGTAGGAACTTTCATCAGACAAGATGGCGCAGAATGTTCATGATTGTCGTTTTGTTCTTAACAACAGCCCAGGCAGGATCCGGGTACGCCCAGATGGGACATTGCAGGCGGAACCGGTGCCAGACTCAGTAGATGGCTCCCAAAATGTAGTGCCGGACTCCCTGTTGTCAAATGAGTCAGCGAGCTGAAAGGGGTCTGTACCATCTATGATTATGAAGTAACGGCTGGGTGCTTATGATGCGGAATATAAGTAGTTTGTATAATGTAGGGAAATGTGTTATTAAACTGTTTGATTATTGCTGGCGGGGGGACATCCACGCGCCACGCAGGGACCAAGCCACGTTCCGGGAGCTGGAGGCTAGTCCTCGCGCTCGGTTGGTCGCTTGGCGTCGTAGAGGAAGCAGATTATCGGCTCCTAGGCTACATAGCAGCAAACAACACTGGTTTGAACTAGACCATTACTGGAGCCATAGTTATTGTTTAATTGTAAGTTTTCATACAGGAGGTATGGGGTGGCTAAGGCGGGCCCTGCCTCGGCAGGAGAGGAGGGAGGGGCGTGCTGCCGGGTTGCCTAAGGGGTGGAGGGAGTTGGGTATTCATTCAGGTTCTTATGTTGGGATACATCGGATGCACTACAAGAAATTGGGGGCTGCTGAGACTGAATATGTCGGGGGACCAACTCATATGGCAGTTGGCAGGGGAGCGGTGCCGGGAGGTGGGGGAAGAGTGGGTATCGTAATTTTTTTAATATGGCAAACACAGCTTTGAAGATACTTACCTGGAATGTCCGGGGGTTGGCGGCCTTCGAGAAACGAAGGAGAGTATATGCATATTTAAAAAGGTACAAGGTGTCCATTGCATGCCTACAGGAGACTCATGTGTGGGGGACTCGATCCCATGTATTAAGCGCAGATGGCGAGGACAAATGTATGCTACGTCCTATTCAGGATTTGCTAGGGGTGCTCTTATATGGGTGGCAGCGGGAGTTCCTTTTAAATATTTACACCACGTGGTGGACCCGGATGGGAGGTACGTGATTCTTCATGGCTCGATAGAGGGGAGGGAAATGTGTATAATTAATGTTTACGCCCCCAATATCGATTGCCCGAACTTCTTCCCTTTGCTGCACCATATCTAGCAGAATCGACGTTGATGATGGGGGATTTAAATTGTGTTATAAATGGGAATCTAGATCGGGAGCCTCCACGTTTAGGTACCAAACCACGCATGACAGAAACCCTGACTGACATAATGAGGGAATTGCAAATCATGGATATATGGAGGGAACGCAATCCAGGACAGAAGGTATTTTCATGCCACACCCCAGCAGCTAATACATTTAGCCGTTTAGACTACTGCCTCCTAACCTCGGACCTAGCTCAAGAGGTTCAGGGGATAATATATCAAGCCCGGTATATATCGGACCACTCACCAGTCCTGGTCAGCTTTGAGGGCCATAGACCCAGATCAGCTATCCCTACGTGGCGGCTCCGAGCGGAGGCATTGCTGGACCCACTTTTGCGACTGCGGTCTCAACTAGACTCACTAAAAACTTTGAGGGAAATTGGGGGTCAGCCTCGCATACAGCCCATGAATGGGATGCCATGAAGGCAGTACTCAGGGGAGTTTGCATACATACAACGTACGGGGTTAGGCAACAACTAGAGAGGGATATCGCAGTACAGGAGCGCAGGCTGGACAAACTAGAAGCGTTGCTGCCAGGGTCCCCACAAAGGAGGGGGGAGTGGTGTGAGGCCCGAATTGAATTACTGGAGGCATGGAAACGCCTAGAAAAATATGACTGTACAGTATATAGGCAAAGACTCCATAGAGAGGGAGATAAATCTGGAGCCATGTTGGCCAGGATGCTGAGGAGGGAAACACCCACAAGGCCAATACTGCAATTACAGGACTGGGACGGGAAATTAGTCCAGACGCAGGCGGGTATCAAGGAAGTATTCGCTACTCATCTAGCCAAGGTATACAGTGGCGGGGGGGCCTCGAGGGTCGATCATAACGGAATTTCTGGCTGCAGTGGAATTACCCCAATTGGATCAGGAGGTGGAAGAAAGCATAGGGGCGTCAATCACGAAAGAGGAGGTGCTGGGGGCTATTAAACGACTAAAGGCAGGGAAGTTGCCTGGCAACCATGGTTTCCCGGTGGAATTTTACCAACAATTTGCACCACAACTGGTGGATCGGTTACTGGAGGAATACAATGAAGCCCTACAGCGGCAAGTGTTGCCAGATTCTATGCAGGAGGCTCTGGTGATAATCTGCAAACAAGATAGGGACCCACAGGTACCGAACTCATACAGGCCGATTTCGCTGCTCAATATTGATGTAAAGATTCTGAGCGGCATTCTGGCGGATAGACTTCTTCCTCACATGACTTATCTGATCCACCCAGACCAGGCAGGATTTATCCCACGCCGTAGCACCATGTTCAAACTACGACGGCTGGCTCATGTGTGGCATGATCCGAGTTTATTGACGGAAGACCATGTGGTAGCCCTATTGGATATCGAACAAGCATTTGATTCGGTGGCCTGGCTATATGTATGGGCCACCTTACAAAAAAATGGGAGTGGGTGCGCGCTTTCTTAATTGGGTTACATGGTTATATACGTCCCCCTGAGCCAGGATTAAGACAGGGGGTAGAATTTCCAGGGCATTCCGATTGTAAAGGGGGACCAGGCAGGGCTGCCCCCTGTCTCCCCTCCTATTTGCAATGGCAATGGAGCCATTGGCGGTAACACTTAGGAGCCGGCTAAAAGACTGGGAGATTACAGTGGGGGGCACGGAACATGTGATCTCCATGTATGCCGATGACACACTGGTATATTGTAAACAACCTGGAAGGTCGGTTCCTCTGCTATTGAAGATCCTTGCGGGGTTTGGTGAGGCGCCGGGTCTCTGCACGAATCAAACCAAGTCTAAATTGATACCTATTGGGAGATTAGCGGACCAACCGGCTGATACCCTTCCTGACCTGAGGATGCAAACCAAGTCTAAATTGATACCTATTGGGAGATTAGCAGACCAACCGGCTGATACCCGTCTTGACCTGGGGATGCAATGGACCACGACGGCTCCCAGATACTTGGGAATTAAATTAGCAAGAAAACCTGAAAGATTTCTGGAACTCAATATAGGAAGGGTCGTGGAGGGGATCAAGGGCTCCGTACGCTTCTGGGGGGACCTGCACTGGTCCCTTATGGGCAGGGTTGCGATCACTAAAATGGTCATTCTCCCGCGATGCCTGTACATACTACAGAATTCGTTCTACAAGATCCCGACCAGCTATTTTAGAACACTGCACCTTGGTGACCGATCTTTTGTGGGGTCCTAGACGCAAACGGATTAGCTACTCTACATTGCAAAGACCCTGGCCGTTGGGGGGAGTAGAGGTACCATATAGCGAATATTATTATATGGCAGCGCAGCTACAGAATGCAATACATTGGCTAGATGAACAAGACAACTGGGAAAAAAGGCTTCTCGAGGGGTCCTATGAGGGAGGTTCCCTACCAGAATTATTGATGAGGGGGAGGGGAATACCCGGAGATACTCCGTACATTATTAGACACGTAGCCGAGGTCTGGGAGGCCACAGTTAGAAAGGTGGTGAGACATGCACCTTATGCACCGGACGCGCCCCTGTGAGTGGTTCCACCGTTCGCTAAGATTGCAGAATCAATGTCGATTCATAAGTGGAAAATGGGGGGATGCCTGACAATGGATGATCTATATCAGTATGGTCAGTTTATAAAGAGGGAGGATGTGGAGGCAGCCTTTGAACTGGGTAGAGGGCAGTATCTTTAGTATGCAAAAATTTCCAGCGTGGCTAGAGAATTATGGCCGGCATTCGCGGAAGAACCACCGGTAACTGAAACATTACAAGTGATGCTATATATGTCCCAAGGAAGACATTTGATAACACACTTATATAAGGCGATACGCGAGGATCTCCCTCGGAGCCCACTCCCCATACAACGCAGGTGGGAGGTGACGATGGAGTCCCCACTGACAGAGAAAGAGTGGAGCAGAGTACACGAAACGGTGAAGCAGGGGTGCTCAAATGCAAGTTTTAAATTAATACAATACAACTTTATACACCAAGCCTATCTCACCCCGAAAGTTCTGAGTAAAATATGCACAGACCGATCCTGTAGGTGTACCAGATGTCAGGAGGCAGAGACGTATTTTATGTACGTGGTGTGGACGTGTCCGAGGGTGGAAGAATTTTGGGACAAGGTATTGCAGAGTCTTAGAAAGGCCTCGGGATGGGCTATACTTCAGGGAGGTGAAGTCGATCCAACTGGGTCTTCTCCCATCACCAAAAAATAAGAAGCTTAGTAGGAAGTTTGTGATGCTGGGGTTGATAATAGCAAAAAGACGCATTGCGATTGAGTGGCGTAAATCGACTTCCCTGAAGTGTGATAGTTGGGTAAAAGATATGTGCGAGTGGGCAACAGCTGAGAGAGTAAGAATGAAACAAGTCCGCAAGGACGATAAATTAGAGGAGGATCTACTGGCGTGGTCGGTGATAACTGAACTGCAGTCCCCAACAGAAGACACGTAAGAGAAGGGTCGAGTGTACCCCCTGACATTCTGAATAACTATAATCTAAATGTAGGAGCAGACTGCACATTACTGAGTTTTATAAGGTAATTTAGTCGTCCGGTAGGGGGGGTGGAGGGAGTTAGGGAGAAATGTTGGCATATGGTTTAATTGGAAAGCAGAAAATAAAATTAAGAAAAGGTGCCCGAGGGACAGACTATAATTGAGAGTGTTAGCAAAACAAGTAATTGTTTCACAAATATGGTAAAAATGTATACATAACTGTGAACATTCCCTCTGGATATGACGTCATTGATAACATTCCTGACAATGATGTAGTATGTATGTTGCTTTTACAAAATGCCAATAATGTGATTTAAAAAAAAAAAAACATAGTTCGTCTTCACCATTCTAACGGCTGTTTCGTCAAATCCGAACCTCCTGAGAGCCTGAAAGAGGAAGGAACATTCCACCCTATCAAACGTCTTCTCTTCATCCAGGCCCAGCAAGACCGCCGGTATCCGGAACTTTGACGTTTTTTCTATCAGGTAAACTACTCTGCGGACATTGTCATGCATTTGTGTACCTTTGATAAACCCGGATTGATCCGGGTGGATCAGTTCAGGCATCATCTCTTCCAGTCTTGATACTATGATCTTAGAGTACAACTTTGCATCTAGATTTAGGAGCGCAATCGGCCTGTAGGAGGAGCATAGAGGAGGGTTTTTCCCCGCTTTTGGAATGACAGTGATGAACAAGTTACTTACCTTCGGTAACGATATATTTGTAAGAAACATAGGTTAGTTGTAGATTCCTTACCTTAGAATCTCCCCAGGCGTCAGACTGGATCCGGAAAGTTTTTCGTCAGCAGTACCCCTGCGCGTCTGAAGGTGGCGTCGGTCGACTCCGCATCCGTCGTCAGTGTCGTGGTCGCCGGGATGACGTAGCGGAAGTTACTTAGACGCCGCCCTCGCGCGCTGACGTCAGTTCTGTACACTACTTTCCACGCCAGAAGCGCAGAGCCATGCAAGACACTGACCACTGGTGCACAAAACTAGGGCCCTGAAAAGGATTCCCTGACCCTAGAAGTCAGTTCGCAGAACGGGGAGGATGGGTGAGGCGGTAAGGAATCTATAACTAACCTATGTTTCTTACAGATATATCGTTACCGAAGGCAAGTAACTTGTTCATCTGAAAGAAACAGTTAGTTATATATTCCTTACCTTAGAATAGATACCCCAACAATACCAACCCCGGAGGAGGGTCTGCGAACCAAGTTCACACCAGAAAGTCCTGGAGAACAGAACGGACAAAGAAGCCGTCTCTCCGGACTCGATTGTCCAGGCAGTAGTGTCTCGTAAACGTGTGCAACGATGCCCACGTGGCTGCCCGACAGATGTCATTCAGGGGGACTCCTCGTCCCAAAGCAGTAGTAGCTGCCGTCGCCCTGGTGAAATGGGCGCGCAGCCCCACTGGAGGCTCCTTAGCCAAAGAATAGCAGGCTTTGATGCACAGAACGACCCACCTGGAGATGGTCCGTTTGTGCACGGCCCAACCTTTCTTAGCGCCCACGTACCCAACAAAGAGCTGGTCATCCACCCAGAATTGTTTTGTGCGATCCAAGTAGAAAGAAAGCGCACGTTTTGGATCCAGGCGTTGGAGCCTCTCCCTCTTTTGAAGGATGCGGAGGCGGAAAGAAGGTGGGCAAAGTGATGGTTTGGCCAATGTGGAAAGAAGTAACCACCTTGGGAAGGAAGGAAGGTCTAGATCTCAGGACGACCTTGCCCGGATAGATAGCCAGAAAAGGAGGCTTAGAAGAAAGAGCTTGGAGCTCACTCACCCTGCGAGCAGAGGTGATGGCCACCAGAAAGGCAGTTTTCAGAGTTAAAAGCCTGAGAGGGAAATTATGAAGCGGCTCAAAGGGAGTGCACATAAGAAATGTAATAACCAAGCTCAAGTCCCACTGGGGCATTACGAAGGGAACAGGAGGAAAAAGATGAGTAATGACCTTAGGAAATCTATTTACAACAGGGGACTTAAAAAGAGAAGGCTGATCAGGAAGCCTAAGAAAGGCTGAAATGGCAGATAGGTAGCCCTTAATAGTGCCCAGAGCAGAGCCCTGCTGGGCTAAAGAGAGGAGGAACAAGAGAACCTCAGAAAGAGGGGCAGAAAGGGGATCCACAGCCTTTGCTGTGCACCATGCCACAAATTTATTCCATCTGCAGGCGTATACCGTCTTAGTGGAGGGACGCCTGGCTGCCAAGATTACATCACAGACTTCAGGAGGCAGGTCAAACGACATCTACTGCCGCCACTCAATCTCCACGCAAGGAGGTGGAGGCTGGACAGGTTCGGGTGGAGGACCGTCCCCTGCTGCTGCGACAGAAGATCCTCCCGAAGAGGCAGTCTGATCGGAGGATCGATGGCCATGTTGAGCAGCTCGGGATACCAGAATCTTCGTGCCCAATCCGGAGCCACAAGAATGACTTGGGCCCGGTCATGCTTGATCTTCTTCAGCACTCTGGGCAGAAGTGGTATAGGCAGAAAGGCGTATTGAAGACCGCACCTCCACTCGCAACGTAAAGCGTCGCCTAGCGAGTGCCGTCTTGGAAATTCCAACGCGCAGAACTGCTGACATTGCGCGTTCTCTTCGGTGGTGAATAGATCTAACCAAGGCTCTCCCCACTGCTGAAAGAGACCTTGCACCACCTCCGAGTGAAGACGCCATTCGTGATCCATCATGCACCTGCGGCTGAGTTCGTCCGCCCTGGCATTCAGTGAACCTGCCAGGTGTTGAACCACCAGAAATATGCCCTGATGTTCCAGCCATGTCCAGAGGCGGAGGGCCTCCTGACATAGGGTCCACGACCCCACCTCGCCTTGTTTGTTGCAGTACCACATGGCGGTGGTGTTGTCCGTGAACACCTAAACTACTCTTCCCCGTACAGAGGGAAGGAATGCCTTGAGTGCAAGACGGATCGCCCGAAGCTCCAGAAGGTTGATGTGGAGCCCGGACTCTGCCGGAGACCAGAGGCCTCTGATCTCCGCCTCTCCCATGTGGCCACCCCATCCCAGAAGGGATGTGTCTGTCACCACTGTATGATCTGGTTGGGGAAGGGAGAGGGATCTGCCGTTGACCCAATCCTGGTTCGTGAGCCATCACTGCAATTGTCGTGCAGTGCCCTCCGAGATCTGGACGTAATCGGACAGATTCCCCTGATGCTGCGCCCACTGGAACTTCAGGTCCCACTGCAGAGCCCGCATATGCCACCTGGCATGATCGACCAGCAGGATGCAGGAGGCCATGAGGCCCAGCAGCCTCAGGGTCGTCCGAACCGAAACCCGGGATAGGGGCTGAAAGATCGGAATCATAGCCCGAATATCCCGGACTCGCTGTTCGGGAGGATAAACCCGAAACCGCGTCGTGTCCAGACCCGCTCCGATGAAGAGGAGCTTCTGAGAGGGAATCAGGTGTGACTTCGGCACATTGATGGAGAACCCCAGCGAATGCAGGAGGTCAGCCGTAGTCTGGAGGTGGGAGACGACTGCCTGGGGCGAGCCCGCCTTCAACAGCCAGTTGGCGAGATAGGGGGAAGACTGGAACCCCTGATCTGCGCAGATGAGCTGCGACCACCGCCATCACTTTCGTGAACACCCGAGGGGCTCTGGTAAGGCCAAAGGGGAGCACGGTAAACTGAAAGTGCTCGTGGCCTACCGTGAACCGCAGGTAACGCCGGTGGGCCGGCAGGACGAGAATGTG
Source organism: Calotriton arnoldi (assembly GCA_963921515.1). NCBI lineage: Eukaryota > Metazoa > Chordata > Amphibia > Caudata > Salamandridae > Calotriton > Calotriton arnoldi. Next base: position 3,461,449 of record CAWUFW010000604.1, on the reverse strand, counting down.
AAAGTAAGCGTCCTGCAAGTCCAGCGCTACCATCCAGTCTCCAGGGCAGACAGGACCTGAGCTAGGGTCAACATTTTGAACTTCTCCTTCCGGAGGAAGCAGTTGACGTTCCTGAGATCCAAGATAGGACGCAGGCCTTTGTCCTTCTTGGGCACCAGAAAGTAGTGGGAATAGCAACCATGACCTACTTCTGGGGCAGGAACTCGCTCGATGGCTCCCTTGGCCAAGAGAGCCGTAACTTTCTGTTGGAGAAGGGCCAGATGATCCTCCGACATGCGAGGGTACTGAGGTGGCATGGCTGGGGTGGGTAGTCTCGAAGGGGAGGGAGTAGCCCCTTCGGACTATCTGCAAAACCCACCTGTCCGACGTGATGGTGCGCCAGTGGGGGAGGTGATGGCGAATCCTGCCGCCCACTGGCGATCGGTGGCCCTGAAAGGTCGGACTAGGAGGGTTTGGAGGTTGCTGCAGAGGGGGCACTGGTGGACTGGCCTACTCGCTGGGCCCCCAGACCCACGACGGTGGGTCCCACGTCCCCGGCCGCGCAGGGGCTGAGCAGCTTGCGCCGGCCTGTGACGCTGGGTGGAACGTGGCGGGGCACCCATTCCGTAGCCACGAAAGGGGCAAAAAGCAGACTGCGCAGGGTGGGTGATGGAGGCCCAGGGACTAGGCCGTAGCCCGAGAGTCCTTGAAGCGCTCTAGCGCTTTGTCTGCTTTGTCGCCGAACAGGCGACGGCCATCAAAGGGCATGTCCATCAGGATAGCTTGGACATCCCCGGAAAAAACAGTCGACCTCAGCCAGGCGTAGCGTCGAAGGGCTACCAACGTTGAAATCGTCCTGCCTAGCGAGTCGGCAGTGTCCAGTCCACATCGTATGGTAAACTTGGCTGCGTCTCTCCCCTCGGCGACTGCACAGGAGAGCACAGCCCGGGCCTCCTCCGGGCACTGGGGCAGCACCTGCGCTACCGTATCCCACACGGAGTGGGTGTAAAGGCCCAACAGACATGCAGTGTTTACCGACCGCAGTCCCAAGCTGGAGGAAGAAAACATCTTCCCAAGATGGTCCAGCTTTTTGGATTCCCTATCAGGTGGAGCTTTAGGGAATGCGCCTTTGGACGTCAAGGCTTGGACCACCAAGCTCTCAGGGGTGGGATGTTGGGAGAGGAAAGTCGGGTTGCCCGGAGCCGGGCGGTGGCGTCGGTCAATCATCCTATCCACAGGAGCCCCTGTGTTGGGCCTGGACCAGGTGCCCAAAAGGATGTCAGTTAGGGCTTCATTGAACGGCAGCAGGGGCTCCGAAGAGCTCGCTGCCGGTTGAAGCACCTCCGTCAAGAGGTTAGACCTGACTGCCACCGTAGGTAGGTTGAGAGCCTCGGCCGCCCTATGCAACACCACTGCGTAAGAAGCTCCCTCCTCCGTAGCCACGGTAGGAGGAGACAACGTGCCAAGGTCTGGGGAGGTATCCAGACCACTGGCTTCCCCCAACTCCTCTCTGCAGTCCGGTTCATCCAACTGGTCGGTTAAAGGGTCTCCAGACCCCTCCCAGTCCTCCTCACCCTCCTCTGGTTGCCAATCTGGCCTGAGCGGAACACCAGGGTAGAACAGGGGTACAAAAGTACCCATTGGCGCCGGATCTGGCGTCGGTCGATGTAATTCCGGCTCCGTGTCCAAGTCAGGGTGGAGGCCGGGGGTCGACGCCGGTTGGGGACACAACCGGCGTCGGCTGCGGACGTGGTGCCGGTGGAATCGGCGCCAGGGGAGGTGTTATCAGGTCGACCAGCGCCTATCCGGATCCAGGCCTGGTCCAAGGGGACCCTGCGGTGCCAAGGCCGAAGCCGCCAGCGTCAAAGGCCCAGGGCTCCCAGCCGAGTCCGCGGGGCCCGAAGGCGTGCCAGCGGAGTCAGGCTGCCCAAAGATGGCATGCATCGCTTCGTAAAAGCTTCGAAGCTGGGCAGGTGTCGCTCCGGGTCCCGGAAAAGGAGGGAAACTGAGCCGACCCTTTGGGCTCCGCACGCGGAGCCGCGGGACGGGCACCATCCGCATCCCTTGTCGCGTCAGCCGACTGACGGGGAGAAGTCAAAGAGCGACGATGCTTCTTCGACTTCTTCTTGTGCTTCGAGGACGAGCGATGGTGACTCCGGGACCTTGAACGGCGCGGAGCAGACTGCCGGGCCTCGAGAAGCTTTCGGGACCGCTCCCGCAAAGTCTTCAGATTCATGGTCTGGCAGTCGGAGCACCACTTGGGGTCGTGGTCGCGCTCCAGGCACACGTGATGCGGATCCGTCACCAACATCAGCTTTCGGCAGGACCCGCAAGCCTTGAAACCAGGCATCCCTAAGTGCACCAGGACTCGAAGACTCAAAAACGGTGTCGACAAAAGTCGCAAAAAGATCAGTAAAAAAGTGACTGGAGGTACCGCTCTCTCCGGATCTGCGCTGGCTGGCGCAGAAAGAGAAAGAACTGACGTCAGCGTGCGAGAGTGCCGTCTAAGTAGCTACCACAACGTCATCCCGACGACCATGACGCCAACGACGAACGCGGAGCCGACCGACGCCACCTTTCGACACGCAGGGGTACTGCTGACAAAACAATTCTCCGGATCCAGTCTGACGCCTGGGGGTAATTTTAAAGGTAAGGAATCTATAACTAATTGTCTCTTTCAGATGCGCAGAGTACAGTGGCTTAGAGAGCTGTAGCGTAGAGTACAGTGGTACATAGAATAGAGTAGCGCAGATTGCAGTGACAGAGTAGAGTGGCGTAGAGTGCAGTGGCGTAGAGCGCAGTGCGCACTGGTGCAAAGTGGAGCGGCGCAGAGGGGAGTGAAGTGGCATAGAGTGGAGTGGCATAGAGTGGAGTGGCATACAGTGCAGTGGTGCAGAGTAGATTGAAGTGAGATACAGTGAAGTGGCATGGAGAGAAGTGGTGTTGAGTGTAGTAGAGTACAGTGATGCAAAGTAGAATGGCGTAGAATGCAGTAGAGTGGCGTAGAGTGGCGTAGAGTAGTGCAGAGTAGTGCAGAGTAGAGTGCATTGTCAGAGTGCTGTGGCATAGATTGCAGTGGTGTAGAATAGACTTGTGCAGAGCGCATTAGAGTAGAGTGGTGTAGAAAGCAGTGGTGCACAGTAGACTTCCCTCAGAGGAGGTTGATGTCATCTTGTCAGTCAGGTGTCCCTCAACAAAAACTGCATACGTCTTTTGCTGGGACAAATTTGTGTCTTGGTGCGTTACCCAGCATGTAGACCTTTCAGGCAAAGTTATCTGAGGTTCTGCGGTTTGTTTTGCCCCTAGCCCGGCAAGGCCTTGCTCGGGGCACAGTTCTGGGTACCTCTCAGCTCTTTAGGCCTTTTTACAGCTGCTGGATCAACTCTCTTCGTTTAAGTCTCCAGTAGTTATGAGCTTTTTGAAAGGTTTGAAAAATGTTTCTCCCTCTCCATTTGTCATGCCACAGTGGGGCCTTAACTTGGTCCTTAGGTTTGTGATGTGCACTCCCTTCAAGACGTGCCACAGATGCTTCTTGCACTTTCCCACCCACAAGACTGAGTTCTTCTTCACCATAACATCGGTGCAGCGTGAATGAGCTTTAAGCTCTTTCTGTCAAAATGTTGTACACCACCTTCTTCCCAGACAAGTTAGTTCTATGGACAAAAGCATCCTTTGTGCTCAAAGTTGTGACGCTGTTCCATGTCTGTCAAAACATGCTGGTGTTCTAGGCTCTGCCTCACCACTCAAAGGAATAGGACAGGCTCCATCGCTTTGAACCGAAGAAAGTGCTGAGTTTTTACTTTGATCGTACCAAAGAACACCAGGTGGACAATCAGCTCTTTATGGGGTTTTCTGGAGTAAAAAAAGGAAACGCTGTGCAGAAGAGAACCATCTCCCTCTGAATCTTGCTCTGCATTAGGAACTGCCATGCACTGGTTAAAAAGTAGCCACGCGAACGACTGCACGCTCTTTCTACAGAGGCAGAAACTGTTACCACTGGGTTAGCACGCGCAGTCACTCTCCTAAACATTTGCCAGGCAGTTATGTGGGTCTCTCCATGTGTTCATGAATCACTACTGTCTGAATAGTCCGGTTAACTGCTGAGAGGGGCTATTGCCAGGACTTTCTGGCTTGAACCCATCCACAGAACCACCTCCTCATAGGTACTGCTTTGGTATCTACTCAAAAGGTGAAGAATCTGCAGCTAAAAGGCTATCAGAAGAACAAGTTACTTACCTTCAGTACGCTCTTTCTGGTAGAGACTATCTAGTCTCGGATGCCTCACCTACCCTTCCCATCATCTCCGTTCTGTTGTTGGACTCTATCCATTAATAAGATACCAAGTCTAGGAATCTGCACACTGGTCACAGCAATTTGCTACTGGGCTTCTGCGAGGAGGTACGGGCAACCTTGAAAGCAACTGACGTCAGCATGCGGATGTGGCGCTTATATGGGCTCCACAAATGATTTCCAGAGCAAAACTGAGTCAGTGCGGAGCCGCACAGCGCCACCTACCGGCACACAAAGGTAATGTTGAAAAATGTCTGGTCCAGTCTGACGCTTGGCGAATATTGAAAATGTGAGGAATCTGCGACTAGACAGTGTCTACCACAAAGAATGCTACAGTAGGTAAGTAACTTGTGCAACAGGGGCACAAGAAGTTGGAATGTTGAGCACAACTGATACCAGTTCGGTTTTCGTTAAACACAATGGCTTACCAGTAGATCCTCACCCAGAGAAAAACACTCACTATCAACACACAACAAGCATTATAGAGACCGAAAGAACCCACACAAGGGAAACTGCACAGACTTTACCAAAAGGTATGAGGTATCACTCTAAGAATTACAGGTACCATACTATAGATCAGTGCTGCCACCACTGACAGTCCACCACAGCCTTCGTAGTGTTGAGTGTTAAACCCAAGGTGTTGAAGAGTTGTAGCAAAACCCTTGTGAAATTTGAATGACTCAAAAGGAAGGCGTTTTGGCCAACTACTTGTCTAGGTAAAAACTTTAATGGCCTGATTTCCTGAGGTAAGATGCCACTAGGTCCATCAATTTGGTAAAAATGTTTGGGGCAAATTTAAGGCAGAAGAGAAGGGATTCTCAATTGATAATGAGACTGGCCACTTCAAATCTTAAATATTTACTGTGTGCGGGACGCACTAGATTGGAAAATACAGATCTTGGAGATCCCAAGATGGTTTAAAATTGGAGGTATTTCATAAAGTATAACCATGCAAAATTATTGTTTCTTTAGATTTTTGTTTAGGTGACGTAGAGTATCGGTCTGTATATGCTGGATTTCCTTCTGATGAGGGAAAAAAAAGTGTGTTGTTAGTAGTAAGACATATATTCTATTCCTCCCTTTTGAAACAGCCATTCTATCTCCAATTTTTAATTGTGGAAGATGTTGGAAGGACCTTCTTTGGGATAGGTTTATAGGTTGCAACTGTTTTAATAGATTTCCAATATTCATAGTTGTTGGAAATTCGTCCGCCTGTAGAACTAAGGGAAAGTGTAGTTGGAACCAGGATAACATCACTGACGTCTGAAGGATTCCTGAAATCTTTGTTGCATCATCGTCTTTCTGCAGGGAGCCTGTCCGCAGTGGGCGGATGACAGAGGTGCTCTGTATTGTTGAGAATGGTGTTGCTGATTGTAACTCTGCTGAGCCGGATGGTAAGGTTGATAGCTGTAATATTGGTAACTGCTTCTGTAGAGAAAATTATCTCCCTCTGGCCCTTTGAAAGGGCTGAGTTCTTCTCAGTTGGAGAACACACAAGGATCTTATCACATCAGCATCTGCCTTTACTGATTGTAAAGGAAAGCCTCCCCATAAGGCAAGTTCGTACAGAAGTACAGACCAAAATACTAGACATGTTTTGCATTAAGCCAACCCTGCCTCCTAAGGACGGCTGCCCCGAGAGTTGACGGAAACCTGTCGAGGCTATGTCCACTGCTGAGGCAATTTCAGTGGAGGTTCTCTCCATAATGAATGGATTTTGCCTCATTCCTCTTTTCCTCGGGGAGGCATTCTAGAATTGGATTCAAGTCAGACAACATGGGGGCGTGGCTAGCCGCCTAAGATGGCGGACGTGTTTTGGTGAGGCTCCGGACCCTGGGGGGAAAGATCCTGAGCACTCGCCAGCATGAGGGCTGGAATTGCAGCCTAAACGATAGAAATATGCTGCTTAAGGTCCGGTGCAGCGATCATCTTGATCTGGGCCCGTGAACTGCAACGACGCCGGAGATATCGGCACTTAGCCGCGTCCGCGGACACTGAGGCCTGCCTGCAACACTGCGCTGGAGCTGGAGCGCGGCGTCCCACGTCCGACGCATGGTACCCGGTAAACACACTCTGCAGCGTGAATCACCCCGCCCGGTGGCTACCCCCGCGACACCTATGGTGAACATACGGAGCCGAGAGCTGATGTGAGGGGCCTCATCGAGTGACTGGACGGGTCCGCTGTGGACGGCTCGAGGTGCAAGCGGTGAGTGCTGAAGGCCGCGCTGGGGGCTGGGGGTGGCCGGAAGTGATCGGGCCCCTCCTGCGCTGCTGGTGCCTGGCGTGAGGAGAGCGGCATAGTATTCATCTCGCCGATCACTGCCCCCAGCATTGGAGTGGGGATTGAGGCGGACTGCGCCACGACGCCGTGGTTGCTTGGATCCAACTGGCCTAACTGCGCGGCTCCTGGACCGGTTGGCGGGGCCGCTGGCCCGATGGGCATGGTGGGGGTGCGGTCCGCTGACCCCTGGGCCGCGGCAGCCCCCGACTAACCCAGCAGGGTGAGACCCCCCCTTTCCGCAGCTGACGCAATATACTGGAGTGGGCCTTCCTTGAAAGCAGGACCGAGGAGGGTTGAGAGTGACGCCTGGGCCCCTGGGGAGGTCCAGGAGTCATTGTTAATCGCAGATACATTGGTCTTCCTCCCAAGCCTTACTGGTGACACACACGTAGACGGCTGAGTGGGGCGGCGAGTGGCACGGGACAGTTCTCCGAGAAATCACGCGACACTCGGGAAGTGCTGGGAGTACGGCCAACCTCGCCCCAGGCACTAGCACGCCGCAATAAACGGACACGGCCTGAGGGGTCTGGGGGGGGGGGGGGGGAAGACACGGCGAGCTCTCAGGAGCTTTGTGGAGCCCATCTCATAGACCCGGTCCCCACAGTGGAGGCTGCCCTAAGGATACAGGCGGCTGTGACCGCGGCGTGCGGGGCGGAGTTCCCCCTCTACTAATACCCTGCAAGCGTCAGGCCTCCCCAGTAGCAGCGGACGGTCAACATGGGAAGAGTTAAGGGGAAAGTAGTGGATGGCAACCCTGGCACGGGTGGCCCTGCTAGTGGGCCCGAATCTAACACCAGACCCTCATCACCTGGGGCCCCTGCCCCTGAGTTCGCTGAGACCACTCCTGACAAGCTGGATCTGATCCTAAAAGAAGTTCGAGAGTCCCGCATGGCAATAGAGCAACAAGTCGGAACCCTCACGACTGGCCTCACCCTACTCCGAGCGGACCATGGGAAAATGTCTGAGACCGTTCGAGAACACGACAAAGCGCTCATTAATATGGAACCCCAAATTGCGGAACATACCACACAGCTTCAAAAACTACAACAAGAAGTTACTGGTCTCCAGGACAGAGTCGAAGACGCGGAGGGCAGGAATCGCCGTAATAACATACGCGTCATAGGCCTCCCGGAGCGCAGCGAAGGCACCAAGGCTGTGGACTTCATGGAAGCATGGTTCCGAGAATATGTGACCCAGGACGGCCTATCACCATATTTCTGTGTGGAACGGGCACACCGAATCCCAACGGGAGCGCCAAAGGCAGGGGCACCCCCACGACCAGATTGTCAAAATACTAAACTACAGGGATCGGGATATGCTACTACAAAAAGCAAGGGAAAAAACACAGATCCAATTTGAGAATCACAGAATTTCACTGTATCCCGATTACTCACAACAGGTACAACGCCAACGATCATCCTATCAAGCAGTCAAGAAGAAACTACGAGCGGCCCAACTTAAATATGCATTGCTATTCCCGGCCAGATTAAAGATTATCCATGAACGGAAAACGTACTTCTTTGATAGCCCAAACGACGCAGAGGAATGGCTGGAGGTGATGAGCCTAGACTCGAGCCAGAGCGGACTATCGGGCTCAGCACGCCAAGGCCCGGCAAATCCTCCGAGACATGGGCCCCGATGTACTAACAAGAGCCTACAGAGTAACACTGGCATTGGTCCGACGCACGATCAGCAGATGGCTGGCAGGGCAGAGGCACTGGCCGTGGCCGGATCTTTTTCGGAAAGCATCCCCAAGATCCTGACTGATTCGGAGGACAGCACCATCCAGTCAGACTCTGACCACAGCCTCACTCTGTTCCCCTCGGTGACACCTCAGACTGTGGACGAGTTAGTAGATAATTGAGATGTCTCGCACACACAATTGTTCAAACTTTGGTCGAGAAGGTGTATGCATATCAGCTGGAACACCAGGCGCACCAGTATCCTTTTAACACTCTTTGATGACTCACCTGAAACGCTGTGGAAGTTTATTACTGTACTGATAATTCAGGCTCGGTTGCCTGATGTTTATGTCATGACTATTTCTGGGGTAATGTAGTCCTATACGCTAAGTCATAATATAGATGGCTGCAACAAACTATACCCGGTTTGCCTGCATATACTATTTACAATTATGATGAGTCCATAGTTACATTATGGCATGGGCAGCTGGCACACCGATGCCGTTCACTATCCTATATCTACAGATTCATAATTATAATGCCTTGAATAACTGTGATATATTCTTTTTCTAATGTTGTAAAGCACCCAGCCAGGCTGGTCGTGTTTCATAGACCAGTGTAGAGGTTGATATCACCTCTCTGCCAAGACATAGAATGTATAACTAAGGCGATCTACATATACTTTGTACTGATTTGTATTTACCCACACCATAATCAATGGGGGGCCTGGGGAGTGATATAGCAGAAGTTATAGTTATAATGACATCCTTTTACAAGTCTTTGTTTGCAGGGGCCAATCTGAACATAATCAAACCCCTTGGAGAGGTATTAATATACAGTTCTATAATATACAGCCGGTCTACTAATGCAGCGCAGAACTTTATAGCTGCTGTTCTCAGTACAAACGGCTCAGGTAACGCAAAGATATGTTTGAATGAGGCGATTGTACTGTCTTTGCAATGATATGTTTATACCCCCCCCCGGGCTCCGTCGAGCTACCGGGACCCCGCAGTTGCATCAACCACGATATGGATGGTGGCAGCGACCCCCCACTAAGCGAATGCACCGTTATGTGGTACCTATATGTTGGGAATCTTTGTTGGGCCCAGCGTCGTTTGTTGGCTGAGCCGAGAATTGTTAGTTTTAAGGGAAAGGGGAACTCCTGGTCTGCGACAGTTAAACGGCTCCTCGCTACAAGGAGCTTCATCTACCATAATAACTTATGCCTAGAGACCGCACCACCATAGGCTCTTACAACCTGCTGACTTGGAATGTGCGGGGGTTGGGGGCTGTACAAAAAAGACACCGGGTTCATGCTCACTTACTTAGGCGCAAAGCCCATATTGTTTTCCTTCAGGAATCACACCTTACTGACTCGGAGGCTTTAAAGACCCGTAAAAAATGGCGAGGCAATATATATTCCACTAATTACTCAGCGTTTGCCAGAGGAGCGACCATCTGGATCCGGCATGGGGTCCCATTTGCGGAGCTCGATCGTCGCATAGATGACCAGGGTAGATATATCTTATTGAAAGGAACTCTTGATGGCGTACCTGTGGTCCTGGGCTGTATATATGCCCCTAACTTTGAACAGGACAAATTCTTCCATCGTTTGGGTGCAGCCCTTGTAGGGTGGGATACGATTCCCTGGATTCTGGGAGGAGACTGCAATACAGTACTAGATATAGACCTAGACAGATCCCACCCCCATTGCATGGCGCTGGCGCCTGCAAGCAAGCGGACCTCCTAAAAACATGGTTAGATGGATGGGGACTGTCGGATGTCTGGAGATTAATGCACCCTACTCACAAAGAGTATTCCTTCTATTCGCCGGTCCATCACCTCCACACCAGGATAGACAGATTTTTATGTTCACACACCATTGCTACACATATCAGTCAGTCCACTTACCTAGCCAAGACATTTTCGGACCACAATCCCCTAGAACTCACACTTACCTGGGGACGAGTTCCGACCCCAGTGCCCACCTGGAAACTGTGGCCCCAGTTATTGGAGGACGCCCCGTTCCGCACCGCTATCTCCATTACCATTAATAATTACTTCTCTGAAAACTGGAATACTGCTTCCTCCCACCTGATAGATTGGGATGCACTTAAAAGTGGTGGTGAGGGGGTCTGCCATTGGACAGGTGGTGGGGGCCAGACAAGAGGTACATCAACGCCTGATTAGCATAGAAAACCTGATGAATGCTTTGGAGCCGGAGGCAGATCCAGAAAAACGAGAGGCCTTGCAGGACGCCCGCATCAATCACGCCGACACCCTAGAAACTCTGCGGGTTATTGACCATAGGGCCTTTACACAACGGAAGCACACTGAGGCAGACAAGGCTGGGACACTACTAGCCCGCATAGTACAGGACAGACCGGAACCACCAATCATTACACACATTAATGTACCAAACCAAGTACCAGTCCACACACAAATCGAGATAAATGACGCCTTTTGTAGGTATCTTAGTGACCTTTACGCGGCCCCAACACACAATAATGACACGCTGATGGCGGACTTCTTCCAAGGCTTAACTATCCCCTCTCTACCGGCAGATACACAGAGGGAACTCACAGGCCCTATAACCCAACAAGAAATTTGAGCTGAGATCAAAGGCCTTAATCATAACAAGGCGCCTGGCCTAGATGGCCTGCCCATAGAATTTTATGAAATTTATTCGGAAGCCCTGGTCCCCAAACTGGAGGAAGTATATAGGACAGCCCTGGAGGTTGGCCACTTGCCACAATCCACCATGCAGGCATTAGTCGTCTCACTTCTTAAGCCGGGACGCGATTGCACCGATATTTCCAATTATAGGCCTCTATCCTTATTAGCAACTGAATATAAAATCCTGAGCAAAACCTTGGCAAACCGCATACAGCCATACTTAACCACTCTCATACATAGGGACCAATGCGGGTTTTTACCGAACCGCAGTACGTCCCTCAACACTAGACGCTTGCATTATATCATGGCGGCTACCCCGGCCGAATATCCGGAGGCTGGCTGTCTGGCACTGGACTTACGCCAGGCCTTTGATTCTATAGCATGGGATTATATGTTCGCTGCTTTACAGAGATTTGGCCTCCCTAGCGCTTATCTCAAATGGGTACGGCTGCTTTACACCTCTCCTACGGCTAGAGCACGCACCGGCCACCATATCTCAGGTGAATATACGGTACACAGGGGCACACGGCAGGGATGTCCTTTGTCCCCCCTGCTGTTTGTGCTAGCGCTAGAGCCCTTAGCGATAGCCCTGAGACAGTCAGCAGAACAGCTGGGGATAATCATTGATGGAACTGCACACTTAATTTCAATATATGCTGACGATATTCTGCTTTATTTACGTGATTTGACTGCTGACACTGCACCTCTCCCCACTATATTTTCCACATTTGAACATATTTCGGGCCTTGCCATTAATCCACGGAAATCAAATGCTTTTTATTTTCATGACGGAATCCACCCAGATATGACACAATTTGGTAATTATACCTTACCCGTAGCACCCGCTACATTCAAGTATTTAGGAATACAAGTGTACAGGGCACAGGCGGATCAACTAGAAGGCAACCTGTTAAAGGCCATCACCGCTTTACGCTCGAGTGTGGCCTTCTGGATATCCCTGCCGCTATCGGTGATGGGGCGGATTGCCATATCAAAGATGGTGGTGCTTCCCCGTTTATTATATTTTTTCGTGAATTTACCACTGGCGGTCCCGCACTCAATCTTCTGTGCCTTGGACACTATCCTCATAGAACTCATATGGGGTAAGGGCCGCCGAAGAGTAAGTCTTCGGAAATTACAACTAGAGTCCCATAGGGGAGGTCTGGGAGCCCCTGATTTCAGAGCCTATTACTATGCCTGTCAACTCCAGTGGCCGTCCTACTGGACAGCGGGTAGGAACCTACAAGAAATAGGTTATACACCCCGGGACATAGATCGGGGCAAACTACATTCCTTACTCTTACCAAAAGCTAAAATCCCCTTGGAAGGGCCTCCATTACTTAAGACCGCATTGCAATGTTGGAGAAAGGCGCTGCGTTATACTTCAGGTAAAACTCCCTATGCGACTAATATCCCATTACTGGGCATCCCCATCCTTGGGGGTGTGCTAACAAAGGCCAGACTACATGCCTGGGCGGAGACCGGCGTGAAGGAAGTCGGGCTGTTCTTTGGTGACGGCAACCTTCTTGATCACAACACATTCATACAAACCACTGGAGCACCAGACAGCTTATATCTGACACACGCGGCTGTATCTCACTATATCAAGAAGACATGGGCGCCAGAACGCAGGGAACCTCCACAACACGGACTGGTCCATTTACTGTACTATATGGGGGAAGGGGGCCATCTAGTTAAATGGTTGTACACAGGTATTAGAGCGCAAGTATCCATCGCCCTTACTGATCTTAGAACAAAATGGGAGACGGATGCAAACACAGAACTCACCGACAAAGCCTGGGCGAGCATGTTGGAGCATCCCAAACGGGTATCCCGTAACGCTAAACTTAAATTTATCCAAACAATGATATTACATAGATCTTACTTAACCCCAAAGAGAATACACCGTATGTTCCCAGAGGCCCAACACCGCTGCCCCCGATGCAAGGGAGACGAGGCGGACTTTGTCCATATGTTATGTGCCTGTCCACGTCTCCATGATTATTGGGACGGAATACGGCAGTCACTGCGAGAGGTTACGCACCTAACTATACAGGAAAATATCCTGGAGTGCCTCTTGGGTCTCCGCAAACGCACTACAGCACAGAAGGTACAGTTGAGGTTCCTGGACCTTGCCCTTATATTGGCCGTAAGAACAATCACCATGAGATGGAAATCACCTAGAAGTCCATTATTGACTATATGGCAGGCAGATGTGATACAATGGGGCAGTGCCGAAGGTACGGTACTTAAACGAGAAGAGGTAAGGGGTATGCGGAAACACCCTATTTCTATGGATTGGGATATCATGATGGAAGTCTTTAAACAGCTGGACTTTATACCCACACATAACAACCCCACGCAATAGCAGACCTAAATATTCTAGGACCGCACGCCAGAGATCTTCACAGGCCCTAGTCACGACACCATCATACTTAAGCAGTAATGAGCAACTAATGATATATAGATAACTATAATAGGCTACTAAACATATAAGTAATGGCAGACCAGGAGGGAGGGTAGAGGGAGGGGGGATGTTATATAAGTTATAAATGTTATGTTATTAATGTTGAAGCATACTATGTGAAACTACTCTAGGAGAAATATTGCATTTCCAGAATACACAAAGCCACCTTATAGATGCAGTGGTGGATATATAACCAGGAACAACTGCAATTGAATTACCTGTTCAGCATACCACTTTATATTGTGCATGATGGGGAGAACATCAAAAAGATAAAATGCCATTAGTATTACATGTATCACACTGCAATGATATCTTGGCAAGCAATAAAGTATGTTTAAAAAAAAAAGTCAGACAACATCTGTCTGTCGTACTTTCCCAGAATATCTAATGAGATGGAAGTTCTGACAGCAGTAGTAGTCATTGCTAAAAAATATTTTCCCACATTCTCTAACCTTCTACCCTGCCTATCAGGTGGTGTAGAAGAGGAAGTAAAATGACTCGTTGACCTTCTTTGTGCTACTTGCATCACTACACAGTCGAGTCAAGTGTGGTCTATGAGCCGTGCTGTGGAGTTTTCAGGAGCCTTGTATTTTGTTTTATCTAGAAAGGGAATCATTGCCGCAACCGTTGTTGAATTTTCATTATTCTCAAGCCCTCTACCCAGGTACAATCAATAATCAGGATGGACTTCACAGACTTTTGAGGTGACTATCTAAATACATACACTAAGCATTCTGATGGTTTCATGGATAGAGGTTAGTAAAACCTCTTTAATACTTTCTAACCGAATGTATAAAATACTGATGTCACTGGATGGAGAATTAAATGAGGCCGGAGAAGGCGGAACTAATAAAAGTGCTAAGTAATCATCCCTTTTGGTACCCACATACTGTGGGGGAATCATCCAGAATCTCACTCTCCTCCTGTTCTTCATCAGAATACAGATCCTCATGTGTAGGAGGAACAATGGGGTTTGAAGGTGGAGGTTCAACAGATTTAGGTAGCAACCTCGGGCTGCTTAGAGAGGAAATGGTCTTTGGTGTTAGACGCGTTGATGGCAGAGTGCAGGTCTGAGGCCTTCGTGATGTTGGTTGAGTGAAATATTCTGGGAACCTCCTATAGTAATCAGTGAGCATTAGGCATAAATTCATTACTAATGCTCTGGGTACCTGCATAATGGGCTCCTCTTGATAATGGTAAAAAGGTTTGTACTCCTGATTCTTGGATGGGACTCTACCTACCTTGGTTTAGTGTTCCTGGCTGAGAAAGAGGTTTTTCCGGGGAAAGAATATTCACCTTCGAAATACTGATCTTCGTCATTATCTTCCTGATATTTAACATTTAGTTAGGTATAGCTGTAAGAAGCCTTAAAAGGGACCCTCACTCGGTCTCCAGTAAATGCCTTAGTTGAAAAGGAGATAGCAATGGGTAAGGTGTGTTCTGATAAATTAGGCACTGGAGTATTCTTTTCAAATATCAAGATAACCTTTGAAGGCCTCGATGAAGAGTCAGTTGACGTCAATGTCTTCTGTGCCAATGTTAAGATCACCATCAAAGTTATGGTCTTATGGATCGTCGTCGACCCACTGTCTTCGATGTGTCTTGTCCTCCGTATTGTTGATGAAGAATCTATTGACTGTAATTTTGACTTCGACTTGGCTGAGTAGTGGGATTGGACCTTCAGAGGACGTTCCAAGACAACCGACGCAGAGCTGTGAGGCCCAGGTGTTGCTACCTTTGTGTTCTTATGGCTTTTTTCTCTTTGGGTCAACAGAATACTCTTCTTGAGAGGAGTGCTAATGAGAATGTTCATCTAAATGGCCTCTCTTATGGCCATTTTAGGAGCTTTGTATACCTTTTTGTTCTTCTCCTTACAATACTGTCTCTTTGGCCTTGGTATTTTGCAGCCATAGTAGAAGCCCACTTTCTCTGTCCCTCAGGGTCTTCGCAGAGAAGGTGCAACAGATCTTGCACTCTTTGGTCTTGTGCATGGGATGACAACAGTAAATGGACTTCTTGTGGGGGTTCTCTCAATGTAATCCCAATTTCCCTTTGGAGTGACAAGGTCTGAAGAGACCTTTCAGGAACTTCAGGCATATTTTCTGTCAGGAAAAGTCACCTAGAGGTGAAGTAGGTTGTTAGAAGTTAAGACTAATTTGGGCCTCAAAATGAACAAATCTCTGAGGAGACAATTTAGCAGAGCTCAGGAAGACTGTCTTCACACGATGTCCAATAAGAAATCTGAGATATGGGGGCCCCTGAAGGGACTGGTATTGGTTCTCCTAATGACTGTTGGTTCTTTTTTATTGATGTGGCTAAGCTAGCAGAACAGTTTTAAAGCTCAATATACTATTCTACTACTTACTTAAAAAGATATCATGAGACTCCCACCTCAAAGACAGACAATTCAAGCATGTGATTCTAAGAAAGATCCAAAACTGAACAATCTGCAGTTAGATCGAGTATCACCAGAAACAGCGTTACCATAGGTAAGTAATTTGATCATTACTCATGCCCATTGATGTTCTTCCGGTTTACATGGACTGTGACTCAAAAGCTTGGCTCCGAGGGCAAGAAGGGTGATTAAAGTTTGGGAAAAGCTTGCAATAGACTGTGTGGCCTATTTCAGGAGTTGCATGTGGTACTGAAGTTTGCAACTGTCTTATGGATTATGTATCAAAATGGGTGGAGGTATGGATCGTGCAAGATACCGAACTGCCATCTCATTTCTTACAGATATGCTTCCACCATAGTAAATAAGTATTGCACAACAGTGAATAGTTTACATCCAGAGAGTACAAAGCATTTTTAGTAAATGAGGGATCAAACAAAGAGGTAAAGTCTCTGTCATCCCCAATGGATTGATTTGAGAGGCAAAGTTAATTGCTTTTTTGAGTGTCTATAGTAGAGGAGCATTAGTATGTGGCTGCAAGGTCTATACTGAGGATATATCACAGCACAACCGAAAGTGCAACAGGTGTAGCACCTCTTAGAGCATTATGAGATAGAGTTGTGAAGGATTTAGTGTCCAGAATGATTGGGCAAATTTATTGTAATAAAATTGAAAAAAGAGAAGCTTAAAACCAACATAGGTGAATTTGAGGCGAAGATTACGTAAAATTAAGCTGAGTAAAATAGTATTACACTTGTATGCATTTGAAGGATTGTGGTGTCAAGAAAGATGCACATCAAGTTAACGTTTAGGATAGGAAGGAAGGGAGCGCTGAGGTTTGGAGAGGCTTTGGAGGCTAAAGAAGTAAAGGAAATGTAAGTTTGAAGAATGGTCAATGGGGGAATTGAGAGAGGATGGTGAGGATTAAGAACGTGAATGGTTCGGATTCCAGAAGCATTACGTCAGAGGGTGCACAAGAAACAGTGCCAAGTGTGTTTAAAATGTAGTACCCATGATTAATGATTATGGTAGATGCAGTGCTTATTTTCCTGCTAAGTTAAAAGATTTTGTCATGCAACTCTGGTCTCATCATGTCTTACCGTGACATTATGCTTAGTATCACTCAAATTATTCTTTATTTTTAATTATCTGTTATAACTGCGGTATATAAATTCAAAAGTGTTATTGGGGATATTGAAACTGCAATGTCTAGGTAAATAGAGCAGGTAAGAGCTTTATTAACATCCATCTCACCGGGAGAGAGTCCACCTGCAACTGCCAACATGGCATCCCTCCCATTCTAGAATGGAACCCTCCAACATTCCTCGTATACAGAATACAACACTTCTCCCTCCCTCATTACAAACAATAATAAATATTTACAAAATAAATGCAAAAATAAAACAATGACTAACATGATCAAAAGAACGTACGGTTAAATGAAAAATGAGAATTACAACAATGCAATGAGTCAATGTAAAATGAAATCATCGATCCTCTTGGGACGGTTGAGCTCCTTAAGATCACGAAGCCCTTTACAACTTCCACCCATGTCATCCAACTTCTCTCCAATCAAACTTTGCTTCATCTCCTTCTTTCATGCAACGTGGGACCCTTACCACCTTCTTACAATTTCACACATTTCCATCAGTGAGCAAAAATGTGAATTATTCACCCTCCTGACGTGAAGAGGAGTAGAAAACTTGGATTCACCTTTGTTCACCCTTCGTCCTCTCAACACACAAACTCAATCACCTACAACAAAATCCCCAACTCCACCAGCATCCTTCTCAGCCACCTCCTTCCTCTCAATGCCCTTAAACAATGCCTAGGATTTACGACCTCTCATCAATTCAAAAGGAGATTTTTCAGTCACAGTGTGAGGTGTGGTACAATTCGATCAGATTAACTTACACACGGCCTTTCTACACTCGCTTACACTACTCGGTGCCAGCTGCAAACCCTTCCTAGGTCTCCTAATACACCTTTCAACCAAACCATTACATTAAGGGTAATAAATTGACGACCGCAAATGCTCCATGCAAACTTCTACAAAAATTCCTTCATGTCTTCGGAAACAAATTGTACTCTGTTGTCAGATACTATGATTTCCGGCACACCATCTCTCTCAAATAATTCACTTTGAAAAATCAACCACAACATCAGTATTACTTTGTTTGATGAACTTCACTTTGGGTCACCATGAAAAAAAGTCAACAACCACAGCATACTTAGTGGTTTTTCCCAAAACATACAATGGACCAGTAACAGTATTGGTGATCGTCCATGGACCAGACTTATCGGAAACTACAGGTGGATATTTTACCGTTCTTTGGGACTTGTCACTCCAGGCACATGGTACACACTCCTGTATGCTACACTCCACCTCACAGCCCATTCCAGGCCACCAATACTCACTTCTTATGCATCTTTTGGTGGCTCTCATCCCAATGTTGTCCTCGTGGGCAAGCTCGACAATACGTTTCATCAGCACCAATGGCACCACCAACAAATACCCTCTAAAGAAAACACCTTCCACAACTGACAATTCCACTCTCACTTGATGGAAAAACTGTGCAGCATCAGAAGCTTTCCCTTTGACTGGCCAGCCATTAAGCTGATCACTTCTAGCATGGCCTCATCATCTTGCACAACACATCCATTCTTCATGCAAGATTCCCGCCTTTGCAATCACACTCACCTGAGCCACACAGCTCATTCTGACTTTCTTTCGCATGCATATCCTCATTAGAGGATAAACACGATAAACAATTGGCTAAAACATCTTTTTTCCAGGGACATATGCCATTCTGAAATTATACTCCAACATCCTCATAACCCAAAGCACTAATCTAGCAGACACTCTATCCACACCCTTGCTGGAAAAGTATCCACCACAGGTCTATGGTCCATACGAATTATGAACTCAGTGCCCCACATATACTTCCAGAAATGATTTACACCCCACTAACAGTCCAAAGACTCTCTCTCGATAGTGGAATAATTCTTCACTGCAGCCCTCAGTGGTCTAAATGCATAAGAGATGGTAACCTCTCTCCCATTATGAATGTGCAACACCACAACCTCTAACCCTACGCAACAAGCATCAGTGTTGATGATGGTAGTGTCATTAGTGTTAAAGAGTTTAGGTGCAGGAGCAGCTGCAATGTTTCCTTTCAGCTCACAAAACTCTTTCACATTCATTACATCACACTAACTTCTCAGATTTCAACATGAGTTTTCTCATGCGCTTCGTTTTATCAGCAAAAATGGGAATAAAAGGTGAGCAGTCTTCTGCAAGAGTCAAAAATGATCTCAGCTGATCCTTATTCACTGGTGAAGGAGCCTTTTCTATAGCAGCGACTAGTTTCATCCTGAAGAAATTCCTTTTTCATCAATCCAATGCCCCAAATATTTCACACCACCGGCTCGTATCTTGCACTTCTCCCTCTTGATCGTTAACCCACTCTAAAATCATCTTAAAGTATGCCCATTCTCCTTCATGCTTTACCCAAACACAAGAGTTACATCCTGAAAATATATACCATTAGAAATTCCCTTAAACAAATGATGCATTGCCCACTGAAACACAGCGGACGCAGCGGCAAATCCGAAAGGCATCTGCTTGTATCTATAAGCACCCTCCCGCATGACTAAGAAGGTCAAAGGCCTAGAATCAGGCTGTAGAACTATCTGATGGTATGCTGAATATTTGGCAAAATAAACCTTGGAAGGAATCATCACTCCTTAAAATTCCAAGTCAGCTTCAATGAACCCTATAGGTTCTATCAGTTTATTGCGATATGCTACCAGTTCACCATCTGGTGATTTGAGAGAATGATTAGGAAATTTGCTTATGTATTATTCACCAATAAGAGTATCTAGTATCTGAATCTGCCATTACATTAACTTCTTCACCATCCATCTTAATCATGCAAAACGGATTATTTTTTACAAAACTACGTACTTGCTGTATTTGCAAAATGACATACTGATCTCCCTTCTCCTCGATATGCTTCTCCACAGAATGAACTAAACCTTCGGCTCTTTTAAAACCACCCAACTTGCCATGGCGCACCCTGGCAAAATGCTACGAAGTTTACATAGCATGCAAATTGGCCGATAACAGGACAAGTTTCATCTGACGCCAAATGTCCCTTCTAGCTGCACTTGTAACAAGTCTTGCCTTCAAACGTAGGAGATGCAATGGTGTCCTCCACTTTCAGCTTTTGGATGTCCTTTTGAATAGCATCCACTCTTTTCCTTGATGCCAATGTCTTCAACCCTTCATCGGTGAATTCAGTTCTTTTTATAATGTCAACAGCCATTTGTAATGATAAACCCTCTGTGTTCAACATCTTCTCTTGCGCCTTCTCGTTACGGACTTCCAATACCAACTGGTCCCTCAACATCTTATTGAGGAAACCCTTGTAGTTACATGAGGCTGCCAAAGACCTCAGTTCTGAGATATAACTTTATACAGATTCACCAAGCATTTGGCTTCTTTTAAGAAATATAAACCTTTCTACCACTCCATTTTTCTTCTTTCCAAAATTCAAGTTTAACTGCTTCAACGCCATCTCACATTCATCCACGTCTTTATCTTCTCTATCATCCTCATCTACGAGAGGTAGAAGATGTTTTAATATATGCCTTCATCAACCCCAAGCAATGTTTAAGCATAAGCAACTTCCTAGATGCTGTGAAAATGTCTCGTCCAACGACATGCACATACGCTTCAACGCCATCATTCCAGTTGTCCCAGGGCACAACAGGTTTACCACACGTATGTCGATAAAATGTGGTAGCCAAAAAAAAAATCGTTATTAAATTGTGAAACATGTTATGGTTGTTGTCAAACTCCCAACTGAGAAGAAAGTCTGATATGCAAAACGCCAAACAAACTTTTCCAGATTTCCTTTGTTCCTTATTATTTCCTTTATTTTTCCTCATTTATTACTGGGGATTTTTTTATTCTGAAATGCAGCACTGTAAAATTAACAAACAGCCAGTACATGAAAATAAAGCTTGCACATGGACACGCAAAAACAGTTTCTTACCTGTAACTCCAGTTCTCTCGTAGGGGTATTTCCATGATAAGACATAAGCACTTGAATAGTCCCGCCCACGTGCGGGGATGACAGAGCACTTATTTAGATATATCTTCTTCAGTGGATATTTTTCCACTTTTCTTCAGGAAGGCCTACAAAGACACTTAAGAGATAGTGAGACAATAATGCAGCCTAAATACCTAGGCTACACTGGCCGCTTCTTCATCTTAAAGTGAAAAAAGGGAGCCAGTATACTATATTTTGTGAAATTTTGTAGTGTTTAACACAAAGAAGAATCCCCTTCACAAAACTCCTTTTTTCATGATAGAGATAAAAAGAGAGGACAGAATAGCCTCATAGGCTGCCATTATATGTCTTAAAAATAGAAGCTGTGCCTTTAAGAATCCAGAGACTACCAGTATCCCATCATGCACAGCTAGTGGCAGTTACTTTTTGAGGTGATGAGAAGATAATGTATGTTTTATGTGTTGAATCCCTCTGTCTATTCCACCAGGGAGGGTTGCTTATGACTTATGGAAATACCCCTACGAGAAAACTGGAGTTACAGGTAAGAAACTGTTCTTTCGCTTGTAGGGGATTTTCATGTATAGTCACAAGCACTTGAATAAACTAGCAAGCCCATCCCTATAGAACGCGGTGAAGGAGACAGAGAACAGAGGTAGACAGATTTAAACAAATAGGTTCCTAAGCGAAGCCTGCCCTACTTGAGCATCTGCCTTGGCATCCGAGTCCAGGCAGTGGTGTTTAGTGAATGTATGAACTGATTTCCAGGTTGCTGCTTTGCATATCTCTGCAATGGGTATGTTACGGAACAAAGCGGCAGAAGCTGCCTTTCCTCTGGTAGAATGAGCCTTAGGCTTAGCAGCCAGAGATTTATTAGCTTTTTGGTAACAAAGTAAGATGCAGGCAACAATCCATCTGGAGATGGACTGCTTAGAAGTCGCTAGACCTATACGGAGGGAGCCATAATTTACAAATAACTGGTCAGATCTCCGTAGATCCTTAGTTTTATCCCAATAGAATTTTAAAACCCGTCTAACATCCAGGGAGTGAAGAGATCTCTCCGCTGGAGTAGATGGAGGTTGGAAAAAAGTAGGTAAAGAGATCGTCTGATTTACATGGAAATACGAAACCACCTTAGGGAGGAATTTCGGATGAGTCCTCATGACTACCTTAGATGCATGAAACACTGTGTATGGCTCTTGACAGCAAAGTGCCTGGATTTCACTAACCCTGCCGGCAGATGTTATAGCCACAAGAAAATCAGTCTTCCAAGACAGATGCTAAAGAAACGCATTATGTGTGGGTTCAAAAGGTTCCTGCATAAGACGAGAGAGAACCACATTAAGCTACCAAGGAGGAGGAGGACATCCAATGGGAGGAAAAATATTCTTCAAACCCTTCAGGAAATCTCTGATGACAAGAATTCTGAAAGGAAGTTCGTGAAGGGCATTTCCTGTATACAGTTAGGGCTGCCAAGTGAACCTTAATGGAAGAAAATTGAAGGCCAGATTGTGCCAAATGGAGCAAATATGGAAGGATGACATATTCCTGGCAAGAGGTAGGAACCTCATTCTGCGATGAGCATCAAATACAGAATCTCTTCCATTTATGAGCATAAGCGGAACGTGTGGAAGGCCGCTTTGCTTCTTTGAGGATGTCCATGCAGTCCTGAGGTAAGTTCAAGTGTCCATTCTGTACTAGCTCAGGAGCCATGCTGCCAAAATTCAAAGAGGAGAGGTTGGGGTGCACCATTTGGCCTCTGAACTTCGTTAGCAGATCTGTTTTACATGGAAGCCCGAGATGTGGACGGATAGACCGGTGAAGGAGGTCCGTGAACCACCACGGACGCGGCTACTCTGGGGCTATGAGTATCATCTTGGCCCGTGACTGCGACAGCTTGATGAGGACCGCCAGGATTAGGATAACTGGAGGAAAGGCGTAGAGAAATCAGCCTGACCAGTTGATCCATAGAGTTTCCGGTTGGTAGTACCTCGACTCAAAGCTTTGGCATTTGCTGTTTTCTGCGGTGGCAAACAAGTCGACCTCCAGAGTACCCCATCTTCCGAAGAGATCGTGGAGCACGTTGTCGTTTAAGACCCACTCGTGGTTTTCCTGGAGGAGCCTGCTGAGAGAATCGGCCTGAGCATTCTGAACAATTGGGAGGGAGTTGCTGTTATGGTAAGGTTTCTGGTCAGAAGCCACTTCCAGATCGCCTGGGCTTCCCGAGATAATGGTCTGTACCTCGAGCCTCCCTGTTTGTTGAGGTAGTACATTGTTGTATTGTCCATGTGAACAAGCAGGGATTTGGAGCAGAGCGATGGCTGAAAGGCTTTCAGCGCCAGATGAACTGCTCTTAGCTCTAGCAGATTGATATGGTACGTGGCTTCTCTGTGTGACCTAATGCCTTGAATTTGAAGATGGCCTGTGTGGACTCCCCATCCTTGGAGAGAGGCATCTGTCTATGGTCTGAAAAGGTATCTCCTTGTGAAACAGGATCCCTTGTAGGAGATTGGCGGGATAGCACCACCATTTGATGGATGGGCAGGCATGCTGAGACAATCGAATCTGGTCTTCCCAGTCTCCTGTTCGCTGGTCCCATTGCTCTTCCAGGCATTCCTGTAGGGGTCTCATGTGGAGGCGTACATTCGGTGTGAGGAATATGCAGGATGCCATCGAGCCCGGGAGAGAGGAGACCTTCCTCACGGTTGGCCGAGTTATTGTCATGAGTGCCAGAGCCTTCCGAAGGATCGATAAGCGCCTCTCCTCCGAAGGACACACGTTTGCCTTGTGAGTATTGATGAATGCTCCCAAATATTGCAGGCACTGTTCTGGGATCGAGGTTGACTTTGCATGTTTGACATGAAGTCCCAACCGGAGGAGAAGATCGGAGGGCCAATTGAAGTGCAGTTAAGTCTCCTGAGACATGGATGCTCCACTCCGCATTAGTTATAGCCACTGAGAAAATCCGTAAACAGCTACACAAAGGGGGAAGGCTGTTCTTATCCTACTTGATCTCTCGGCCGTGTTTGACACCGTTAATCATCTGGTACAAATGCAGAGGCTGGAGACAGTAGGAATAAAAGGGACGGCTTTAACCCTGCTCACTTCCTTCATTTCTCAGAGGGAACAGAGGCTCTGTTGGGGAAATCTTACATCTGATGCCTTTTCTCTTCCCGGTGGAGTTCCTCAGGGCTCAGCGTTGTCCCCTACTCTATTCAACATCTATGTCACCCCTTTAGCTAAACTGATTCAAGCTCATGGCTTTTCGGTGGTATCCTACGCAGATGACACACAGATAGCTATATCTATAACATCGTGTGCAGACTTGGTGGCTGGCCAGTTCCACAACTCTCTAATGCACATCATTAGGTGGATGCATGAAAACGACCTCAAGTTAAATACAGACAAAACGGAGGTGGTGGAGTTCAGGAATGGACCCCACTCTGGAATAACCACTGGTGGCCAGCTGAGGTAGGTCTTCGTCCTAACCCGGTCAACAAAGCTACAAATGTAGGAGTTCTGTTTGACGATCAGCTCAGTTTTTTGGAACAGATTATTCATGTCACATCCTCCTGTTTTTTCCTCATAAAAATTCCGCAAAAGATCCTCCCTTTCATCCCACAAGAATTTAAAAAACATGTTATTGTCGCCCTGATCTTGTCCAGAATAGACTATTGCAGTGCCTTTTTTTGGGGCATTGACAAAGGTCTACAATCAAAACTCCAGTCTTTGCAAAATGCTGCAGCACGGGTGCTGCTAAATATTCCCAAATGCCATCCCATATCCAACACCATTAGGGATCTCCACTGGTTACCTGTCCAGGAAAGGATTAGGTTTAAGGCACTCTGTTTGGTGCACAAAGCACTGTATGGAGGAGGGCCTCGCGATCTACAGACACTCTTTTCCTGGTATGTTCCGGGGCCGAACCTAAGGTCTGCCAATGCTGGGCTGGTTCATGTTCCTAGGATTAGAAGGGCTAGGTGGGGTGGTAGAAGTCTTTCCTACCAGGCAGCAAAACATTGGAACAAACGGTCGGTTGCAATAAGACTGCAATCTAACAGACCCTCTTTAAGGAAGATGCTCAAAACTTGGCTCCCCCCATCCCTCCCCCAAAGTAAACAGCAAATATATCCCTCGCTTTCTTAGGGGAAGTACAAGTCACCTCCAGTGCCACAACGCCTCGGCATTCGTTGCACTTTATAAATGTTTACTTACTATGCCTTGATTAGCCAATCGTCTAGATAGGGATAGACGAACACTTTGTGTTTCATCAGACGGGCCGCTACCACCGCCATGCATTTGGAAAAAGTCCTGGGTGCTGACTTCAGGCCAAATGGAAGTACACGGTACGGATAGTGGTTGTGCCCCACTGCAAACCTCAAGAACTTGCAATGCTTTCTGGTGATGGGTATGTGAAAGTATGTGTCTTGAAGGTCGATTGCGCATAGCCAATCCCCTCAGAGTAGCTGAGGGTAAATTTGGTGCAATGGCAGCATTCGGAACCTTTCTCTTCGAATCCACTTGTTGGCCGTCCTTAAATCGAGAATGGGCCTGAACTTGTTCTGGTCTTTCTTTTTGACAAGAAAGAATCTGGAGTATAGCCCAGTGCCTCGTTGTTGAGGAGGTACGGGTTCCACCGCCTGTTTCTGTAAGAGAATGTTTGCCTCCAACCATAATTGGTGCAGTTAGAACCTGGATTATTTCGGCGGTATTGACGTTGGAGGACTGATGAATCTGAGAGAATATCCATTGCGAACAATATTCAGCACCCAATTGTCCTGCGTGATTTTTTGCCACTCTGCCAGGTAATGTTGGATGCTTCCCCCTACCGGAGCGGGTAATGGAAGAGGGGGAAGAAAGGACTCAGGGTTTCGACCCTGCTGGCATCTTGCATCCTTGAGCAGGTAGCTGTCCTAATCTTCCTCTGGCCTGTCCTTTCTGATAAAGTTGATAGGAGTGTTGGTACTGTTGTTGTGTACCTGACTGGTGGCCCCATACTACTGAGACGTTTGAACCCTCTGTGTAGGGTAGCAGCGTTGAAAAGGTCTGAAATATTTACTCTGCTCCTTAGGTCTTTCTAGGCCAACTGCTTTCAGCGTCTCAATTTCTGCCTTCATCCTGGCCATTTCCTCATCTGCGTGAGTGCCGAAAAGAGTTGTACCCGAAAACAGGAGATGCAGGATGCGCTGCTGCGATTCAGGTTTAAGAGACGTGAGGCGCAGCCATGAGTGCCACCAAAGTGCCTCACCGTGTCAATACCAATGTGCAGCAAGAAGAGATGTGTCCGCTGCTGCGCTTATGACTTGATTTGAGACCATAAGACCATCTGTCAAGATCTCATTAAGGTCCTCTCTTTTGTCTCTAGGGAGGTAGTCCACAAACTGTTAAGCTATTCCCACAGTGCCCGGTCATATCTGCCTAGTAAGGCTGTGGCACTAGCAGCTTTCATGGTAGTCGCTGCTGTGTTGCAAACCTTCCTCCCTACTGAGTATTTTTCGGCTCTCTTTGTCCAGTGGCACTGTAGAGGTTGGAGCCATGTTGCTTTTTCTCCGCCACCACAATAACAGAATCCGGAGCAGGGTCCGTCCGTAGGAAAGCAGGGTCCTGCTCTGGAGGCCGGAAGTTCTTTTGCAGCCTGGATGGAGCTGACTAAATTGAAGAGGGTGTCAGAAAAAGTTCCATAGCTGGCTCTAAGAGGCCCGGCACAAAAGGTAGTGAAGCTTGTTTTTGCTGAAGAGTCTCAAATATTACAGAAGTTGTCGGTGTAGGAGGGGACACTGGGATATTTAATTTGGAAGCACCCCGCACCAGAACCTCTTGAAAGGTCGATATGTCATCAACTGGTGAAATACGCGGGGGAGGGGAGTGCCAGAGTGTTGGAGTGAATCTCCCTGTGCTTGAAGAGGAGGTGTCCCCGGTATGTCTCGAATGAGACCTTCCGTTGGGACGCCGACGATGTGAGTGAGTAGAGGAGCGTCTATGACTGTGAGACTAATGTCGAGTGTGAGACCTAGACCTTGGTCTTTGTGGTGGTGGCAGAGATGGTGGCGGAGGAGGTGGAGGAAGAGGAGGAGGTGTTGGAGGTCTTGTTCGACATCTGGTAGCAGAGTTGGAGGTTGCTGAGGAGGAAGCGTTAGAGAGGGAACTTTCCTAGACGGAGAATAGGTTTGGGAATACTCCGAATCTGATGCATATATCTGCCTACTCTTTTTGCGCGCCCCCTGAAGCCTTGAAGAAGCTGACAAAGTCCCTGTAGAAGATCCTTCTGCCCCCCCTTGACGGCGATCTACTTGTCGACTGCAACCGTCGACGTCGCCTCAAAGGCGGGTCTCGTCTCTACATCGAAAGATGGTGTCTCGACGCCGGTATCTTGAGGTCGATGGTGGTGTCTTGGCGTGGATGCGTGGAAACAGACTTCCACGTCGACCTGCGAGGTGTCACCGTCTGTGGTGGGTTCCTGAAGTCGACCGGGGTGTTCTCGTTGTTGGCTTTGTAATCAACGTCGAAATTCTTCCTCTCGACGTGGAGCGTAGACGTCTTTTTGACCCTGAGCCCTGGGTCGACGGCGAAAAGGTCGGCGCTGTACCGCCTCTCGACGTAGTAGTCCTTGATGTCGACCGGAACCTGTTCCGTTTTTCAGCCCTTCTTCTGCTGGGAAGGCCCCCAGAGTCTGAAGACAGAGCCATGGTAGAGGACTGACCCTCTCCTCGCTCTGAAGTCCCACCTGAAGACTGAGCCACCTGTTTTCACTGCTCCTCTGCTCCTTGGAGTCGAATCTTCTCTCTGTCATGCAGAGTGCGCTTAGAGAATGTTTTACAGATGAGACAGGAGTCAGCAACATGAGTAGCAGGCAAGTATAGTATAAACACTCTGTGAGGATCAGTCTTGGCCTTTTTCCTACCACAGACTGGATACTTATCAAAAAGAGATGGCATTTTTGAGTGAAAACTGTAGAAATTCCTGCCAGAAAAAGGTAGGGAAAGACCAAAGACGTCGAATAAAGTAGCTATTCGTTAAATTCAGAAGTGAATTTTGAAGAAAAAACAAAATTGGTCGAGATCAATGCTCCAAGGTCCTGATAGCAGGAGCCGGAAGAAAGAACTGAAGTAACTGCCACTAGCTGTGGGATACTGGTGGTCTTTGGATTCTTAAAGACACAGCTTCTATTTTTAAGACCTATAATGGCAGCCTATGAGGCTATTCTGTCCTCTCCTTTCATCTCCATCATGAAAAAAGGAGTTTTGTGAAGGGGATTTTTCTGTGTGTTAAACACTACAAAATTGCACAAAATATAGTATACTGGTGCCCTTTTTTCACTTCAAGATGAAGATTCGGCCAGTGTAGCCTACGTATTTAGGCTGCATTATTGTCTCTCTACCTTTTTAGTGTCTTTGCAGGCCTTCCTGAAGAAAGGCGAAAAATATCCACTTAAGAAGATATATCTAAAGAAGTGCTCCGGGGTCCCCGCATGTGGGAGGGACTATTCAAGTGCTTATGACTATACATGGAAATCCCCTACGAGAGAACTGGCAATTATCAGATTACTGCGTGTTGTTCCTAAGAAACAATTAGTTTTGGTGCCAGCCTTCAAGCAGACGTATGCAGGTTAATGACACCAAATACTGGACATGCAGGGAACGAGCTCTCGTCAACAATGGCAAAGTGCGCATGAGGCTTGTGACTGCCATTGCCTCAATACTGTTCCCCCCCAAAAAAAATATTCCTCCACCAAATCTCGGCACACCAGATTTCTGACACCCGGCAAAACTTGCTACTGAAGTCGCTACAATCCACAGTGGCTTGGCTATACAGTCAGTCTGTGAAGGTACCAGAAACGCACCGTTCCGCCAGCAACACAATGAAGGCTTCCTTCACGGATCTCCTCCAGTCGCCAGTGAAACAAACTGCAAAATCCGGGTAAATAGAGCAAACAAGAGCTTTATTAATATCAATCTCACGGGAGCAAGTCCACCGCCATCTGCCAACATGGCCTCCCTTCCATTCTAGAATGGAACCCTCCAAAATACCTCGTATACAGAATGCAACAGGTATGTCCATCTATTTTTGTGTAAAGGAGGAATAGGAGCAGTGCCGTTGTACTGTGTTTTGTATCTGTGTTCCAAGTGTTCTTTGGTAAGATTAAACAGAATATTTGGGAGGATTCTATTGAATGCTTAGATTCAAAGGTTTGGTAGTTGGATTGTGGGACTTGGTTGTGAAGCACTGCTGGTCTAAGTAAACCGGTTATTCTCACATCTCTACACTGGTCTTCCCATTTACCAGTTTCTCAGTGAAAAAAAATAGTTGTTGCTCTCAAGGATAGAAATCTAAAGAGCAAGAGAAAGAAGGAGACAGCTAACTGGAAGCTAACTGGTGGCAGTGTGGTGAAAGAGGGTGTGGGCAACCTTGGGACTGCTTTAGCAGTTCCCTCCAACAAGATCCCAACTTGACACTTTAAAATACCTGCTGTACCCACTCATCTTTCCAGAAGACTTGGAAGAAGACAAAGAAGAAAAATTATACTGTTGAAGAACCATACAACATTTGTCCTTTCTTCTGCTCAAATCATTGCAGGCTTAAAAATGACAAACACATTTAGAAAAGATACCACCCTAAATTGACTATTTGGCCTAGAGCAACCAGAGTCTGCTTTACTGCCTGCAACCTGTTGTTTAGAGGTGCAGTTCTGGAGATGCCGGACTGGTAGATGTGGGGTCTTGGAGACAGATGAGCCCAACACCTACAAGGGGAGTCTCCGTAGTTTTGACAACAGCAGATTGGATGTGGAGTGAAGATTATATAGAAGCTGTACCGTAGTGGACTAAATTTGCTACATACAGTCCTGAACGATTTACCAAAAAGCATTTAGGTAATACTGTTACTTCTCTCCAAATACCAATGAGCTGCAAAGGTAGAACTGAATAAAATAGCACACAACCACTGAAGGAACCAGAGTATTAATCTGGTCAGGGTGAAACAGGAGAAATACCACTTGGAGAAAATTAAAGTTCTTGAAACTTGTCCAGTGAGGCTCTTGTGGTAGAAAAGGCCAGCTCATAAAGTCCATCTTCAACACCGCTCTCCAGCTTCTCCAGCAGGGCCAATGAAAGATTGAAGAAACCCAAAATAAATCGAGCAACAGAAGGCCGCAACAACAACATCCGGTGACCTTCACATTCTACATCTGCAGTAAAAAAGCACCTTCTCTCGGCTGGAGCATATCTTAAATCCTCTCTACTCCCAGAAGACTCCTGATGACCATACCTGATATGGAAGTCTTTCCAGATATGTCCTCCATTTCCCCCTGGCTATTATTGTCTTCCTCTTAAACTCCAAATCTGAAGGATAACATTTCTGAGTAACCCTAGTCAATAGCACAATCCTCCACATGAATTCGCAGGTCATCTTTTCCATAGCCCACATCTTTAAAATCCTGAACTCTCAGGGTTAATTCCACTCTTTTATATGGTAATGTTTGAACCTATGTTCTTTATCATTTAATCCACATTTTCCATTGACGATCTTTTCCGTTTCTAATTAATAGGTTTTCATCTTTTTATCAAAAAAATTAGGTCTCCCAGTTCTTTTTCTGTTTACTGTATAGACTTTTTTTATGTGACAACCTCACATACAATATCTCGGAGCAATAGTCTGAGAGCATGTCTAAGCTACAACAAAATCAACCAGATGAAAACCTTAGGAGACAGATTTGGATTACCCCACAGAGATCCCCTAACCAGGATGTGAGGGAGCTCATTCACAGTATATATTAGGTCTGTGGTAGTTCTCGGTCTCAGGCTGCTACACATCTCTAAAAGCTAGATTGTGGCAACATGGCTACTAAATCTAGCCCTCATAAGCTTAAAGTGATTTTAACCAAATTAAAGGCAGCTAAAATAAAATTTTGGTTAAATTAATGAATGGGGAGAAAGATCAGCAAGCCAGAGCACAAAACAGGAGTACATATGGTGACTTTTCAAGCAATTTTGGCTCAGTGCCAAAAATACAACAACATGCTTTACTGTTTTAAAAAGCTCACTTAGAGTTAGAAAAATCAACAAATTGCCACGGGACCCACTGATCTAGTCGCTTAATTAAGCCTGCAGGAGCTCCAGTTCACACAGATTTCTTAAGAGGAAGAAATTTATGGAGAATTTTATTTTGTCAAAATTATTGCATACATAATTTTCCACACAATACAGCGGTGCTGGAACAGGGCCAGTCAGAAGTAAGAATGTGCTTGGGGTCTGACTGACTCTGCCCAAACACTGAGGCCATTTCAGATGTAAACCTGACAAATGACTGACTCTGTCCCAGGCAAGTCAGCCTCTCAGAGGTGATACTGAAATGAGAGTTTCTGCACCTAGCACTACTAATCTTTCATAGTGACTTGTATGATATGTGATTGAATGAAAACAGCTATGCTAACAAAGGCAAATTTGTCAACGGTTAGAGCCCTGCCGAGCCCCACTAGTCTTTTCCAGGTTTCTTTTCCAAGTTGTCCGGAATTGTAAGTAACTATTGCCAGACATACCAGTCTTTGAGGGGCAACACTCATTTCAAATCAACTAGTATTTACGAGATTATTCAGACAAATGGAAACAATGATGTCAAGTTGCTTATGTGATGTTTGACTAACTATGGGATTTTTTAGCCCGACATACTCTGCCTTCTGGGGATTGTAGTGCTTCTTTTTCATCCAATATAAATGTGAACAGAAATCCACAGCGAGGTGTATAGTATACTGTATCAAGTTAGCTTTGGGATATGTTTGAGGATTCCCAGCTGGATTAACTGTGAATAATTCAAAGCATGTGAATCAATCAGACTGAATGAGGGAAAAGCCTAATTTTATGCTAATGTACAAATATATGTTCAAAAGATGATTGTTTACAGGAAACAGTGACCCAAAATAATTTCAAAACACATAAATAGTACCTACTCAACAGAAAAAATTACTTCATTTAGTGGAATTGACCCTTATTTAATGGTGGGCAGAACGAAAAGCCACAATGAATTTAGCAAGGGAATTAGTCTAACTGCTACTGTAATAGATTACACAACATTCTTTCCGAATTTAAAAAATGGTTATCTGTAGCAATATTAACATAGGCTCTACTCTTTAAACGTTACGCTGAGACAAGTAGAAATGGATCCACAAAGAGATCCTGCATTAAAAAGATTAAAGTTTTAAGAGATTATGGTACAAAGGTGACAAATTAAGACCAGGCACTACAAACACAAAAAAAAGATTAGCGAACTATAATCCAATAACACTCTTATTGAAATAAAAATCTACTTACCAGTCCCCAAAGTGCTCCTTCTGACGTTGCAACAATGGTAGCTGCTCTAGGTGTATTGTACATCAAAGCCAATTCACCAAAGCTACCATGATTATCATAGCAACCAACACAACGGGATTCCCTACCATCTTTGCTGACAAGAATATCATATTGTCCCCTGCAAGAATGAAAACACAACACATTGTTCTGTGCTACAACTTCAGAAAAATGTGCACAACATTTCACCTCCAGTTTTATATAAACTGATATCATTATTACAGTGTCAAACAGCAATATGAAGATCACAAAAAAAAGGAAAAGTTACTGATCTGTAAACCTAGGTCTCAGGCTAAGTTATTCTCTCTAAATTTACAAACCAAATGGCTTGATCTGATCTATGTAGTACATAAGAGACCTTTTAAACTCCTGAGTGTGCAGTGCACTTTTGGTCACTGACTGGCTGTGGATAGAAAGCTGGAAGTTCACTAGTTTGGTTGAGATGGAAAGGGATACCACCTCCGAAAGGAAATTAGAGTTGGTGCCTAGAACGTACCTGTCTTTAAGTACTCTAATCAAAGGCTCTTTAGCAGCAAAAGCTTATAGCCCACTAATACGTCTAATGGAAGTAATAGCTACTAAGAAGGCTACCTTCCATGGAATAAACTGTAGCTGGCATGTGTTTTAGAAGGGTGGTCCCATAAGTCTGGTACGAATTATATTAAGGTTCCAGACTGCGGCCAGAGGGTCTTAAGGCGGTATTACTTTTTTAGTAATACCGCTCCATAAACGCTTTAATTGCTGGGTTTTTTAACGGCGAAGTATGTTGCCGGTTCTGCATTTACGCTGTAGAACAAGTTACTTATCTCCGGTAACGATATATCTGTAAGCGACATAGATTAGTTATAGATTCCTTACCTTAGAACTACCCCCAGGCGTCAGACTGGATCCGGAGAATTTTTCGTCAGCAGTACCCCTGCGCATCGAAAGGTGGCGTCGGTCGGCTCCGCGTTCGACGTTGGCGTCGTGGTCGCCGGGATGACGTAGCGGTAGCTACTTAGATGCCGCCCTCGCGCGCTGACGTCAGTTCTTCACACGACATTCCACGCCAGAAGCGTAGAGCCATGCAAGACACTGACCACTGGTGCACAAAACTAGGGCCCTGAAAGGGATTCCCTGAGCCTAGAAGTCAGTTCGTAGAACGGGGAGGATGGGTGGGGCGGTAAGGAATCAATAACTAATCTATGTCTCTTACAGATATATCGTTACTGAAGGTAAGTAACTTGTTCATCTGAAAGCGACAATTAGTTATAGATTACTTACCTTAGAATAGATACCCCAGCAATACCAACCCCGGAGGTGGGTCTGAGAACCAAGTTCACACCAGAAAGTCCTGGAGAACAGAACGGCCAAAGAAGCTGTCTCTCTGGACTTCGCTGTCCAGGCAGTAGTGTTTAGTGAACGTGTGCAGAGATGCCCACGTAGCTGCCTGACAGATGTCATTGAGGGGGGACTCCCCGTCCCAAAGCAGTGGTAGCTGCCATCGCCCTGGTAGAATGGGCACGCAGTCCCACTGGAGGCTCCTCCTTTGCCAAAGAGAAGCAAGCTTTGATGCACAAAACGACCCACATGGAGATGGTCCGTTTGTGCACGGCCCGACCTTTTTTGACGCCCACGTAGCCAACAAAGAGCTGGTCATCCACCCGGAATTGCTTGGTGCGATCCAAATGAAAGGAAAGCGCACGTTTTGGATCCAGACGGCGGAGCCTCTCTTCCTCCTTAGAAGGATGCGGAGGCGGAAAGAAGGTGGACAAGGTGATGGTTTGACCAATGTGGAAAGAAGTAACCACCTTGGGAAGAAAGGAAGGTCTGGTTCTGAGGACGACCTTCTCCGGATGAACAGCCAGAAAAGGAGGCTTTGAAGAAAGAGCTTGTAGCTCACTCACCCTGCGAGCAGAGGTGATGGCAACCAGAAAAGCAGTCTTTAGAGTAAGAAGTCTGAGAGGACAGAAATGAAGCGGCTCAAAGGGAGCGCACATAAGGTAGGTAAGAACCAAGTTCAAGTCCCATTGAGGTATTACGAAGGGAACAGGAGGAAAAAGATGAGTAATGCCCTTAAGGAAGCGATTTACAACAGGGGACTTGAAAAGAGAAGGCTGATCAGGAAGCCTAAGAAAGGCTGAAAAGGCGGAGAGATATCCCTTAAGAGTGCCCAGAGCAGAGCCCTGCTGGGCCAAAGAAAGGAGGAACAAGAGAACCTCAGAAAGAGGGGCAGAAAGGGGATCCACAGCCTTTGCTGTGCACCATGCCACAAATTTGTTCCATCTGCAGGCGTATACCGTTTTGGTGGAGGGACGCCTGGCTGCCAAGATATCACAGACTTCGGGAGGAAGGTCAAAGGCTGTCAACTGTCGCCGCTCAATCTCCACGCAAGGAGGTGGAGGCTGGACAGGTTCGGGTGGAGGACCGTCCCATGTTGCTGCGACAGAAGATCCTCCCGAAGAGGCAGTCGGATCGGAGGATCGATGGCCATGTGTAACAGCTCGGGATACCAGACTCTTCGTGCCCAATCCGGAACCACAAGGATGACTTGGGCCCGGTCGCGCTTGATCTTCTTCAGCACTCTGGGCAGAAGTGGTATAGGCAGAAAGGCGTATAGAAGACCGCAACTCCACTCGCGACGAAAAGCGTCGCCTAGCGAGTGCTGCCTTGGAAATTCCAAAGCACAGAATTGCGGACATTGCGCATTCTCTTCGGTGGCGAACAGATCTAACCAAGGCTCTCCCCACTGCTGAAAGAGACCTTGCGCCACCTCCGAGTGAAGACGCCATTCATGATCAATCATCCACCTGTGGCTGAGTTCGTCCGCCCTGGCTTTCAGTGAAACTGCCAGGTGTTGAACCACCAGGGAAATGCCCTGATGTTCCAGCCATGTCCAGAGGCGGAGGGCCTCTTAACATAGGGTCCACGACCACACCCCGCCCTGTTTGTTGCAGTACCACATGGCGGTGGTGTTGTCCGTGAACACCTGCACTACTCTTCCCCGGACAGAGGGAAGGAATGCTTTCAGCCCAAGACGGATCGCCCGAAGCTCCAGAAGGTTGATGTGGAGCCCGGACTCCGCCAGAGACCAAAGGCCTCTGATATCCGCCTCTCCTATGTGGCCGCCCCACCCTAGAAGTGATGCATCCGTCACCACCGTGTACTCCGGTTGGGGAAGGGAGAGGGATCTGCCGTTGACCCAATCCTGGTTCGTTAGCCACCACTGCAATTGACGTGCAGTGCCCTCCAGGATCTGAACGCAATCGGACAGATTCCCCTGATGCTGTGCCAACTGGAACTTCAGGTCCCACTGCAGATCCCGCATATGCCACCTGGCATGATCTATCAGCAGGATGCAGGAGGCCATGAGGCCCAGCAGCCTCAGGGTCATTCTGACCGAAACCCGGGAGAAAGGCTGAAAGATCGGAATCATAGCACGAATATCCCGAACTCGCTGCTCGGGAGGATAAACCCGAAACTGCGTCGTGTCCAGAACCGCTCCGATGAAAAGGAGCTTCTGAGAGGGAGTCAGGTGTGACTTTGGCACGTTCAAAGTGAACCCCAGCGAATGCAGGAGGTCCGCCGTAGTCTGGAGGTGGGAGACGACAGCCTGGGGCAAGCCCGCCTTCAACAGCCAGTCGTCGAGATAGGGATAGACTGGGACCCCTGATCTGCGCAGATGAGCTGCAACCACCGCCATCACTTTCGTGAACACCCGAGGGGCGCTGGTAAGGCCAAAGGAGAGCACAGTGAACTGAAAGTGCTTGTGGCCTACCGTGAGCTGCAGGTAACGCCGGTGGGCCGGCAGGACAGGGATGTGAAAGTGAGTGTCCTGCAAGTCCAACGCTACCATTCAGTCTCCAGGGTCTACGGCAGACAGGACCTGAGCTAGCGTCAACATTTTGAACTTCTCATTCCGGAGGAAGCTGCTGACGTTCCTGAGATCCAAGATAGGATGCAGGCCTTTGTCCTTCTTGGGCACCAGAAAGTAGTGGGAATAGCAACCACGACCTACTTCTGGGGCAGGAACTCGCTCGATGGCTCCCTTGGCCAAGAGTGCCGAAACTTCCTGTTGGAGAAGGGCCAGATGATCCTCCGACATGCGATGGTGCTGAGGTGGCATGGATGGAGGGGTAGTCTTGAAGGGGAGGGAGTAGCCCCTTCGGACTATCTGCAAAACCCACCTGTCCGACGTGATGGTGCGCCAGTGGGGGAGGTGATGGCGAATCCTGCCGCCCACTGGCGATTGGTGGCCCTGAAAGGTCGGACTAGGAGGGTTTGGAGGCTGCTGCAGAGGGGGCTGTGGTGGACTGGCCCACGTGCTGGCCCCCAGACCCACGGCGGTGGGTCCCACGTCCCCGGCCGAGCAGGGGCTTAACAACTTGCGCCGGCCTGTGGCCCGGGACGTGGCGGGGCACCCCTTACGTAGCCACGAAAGGGGCGAAAAGCAGACTGCGCAGGGCGGGTGGTGGAGAGGCCCAAGGACTTGGCCGTAGCCCGAGAGTCCTTAAAGCGCTCCAGCGCGTTGTCTGCCTTATCGCCGAACAGGCGACGGCCATCAAAGGGCATGTCCATAAGAGTGGATTGGACATCCCCTGAAAAATGAGTCGACCTCAGCCAGGCGTAGCGTCGAAGGGCCACCGACGAGGAAATCGTCCTGCTTAGCGAGTCGGCGGTGGCCAGTCCACAGCGAATGGTAAACTTTGATGCGTCTCTCCCCTCGGCAACTGCACGGGAGAGTACGGCCCGGGCCTCCTCCTGGCCCTGGGGCAGCACTTGCGCCACCGTATCACACACGGAGTGGGTGTAAAGGCCCAACAGACATGCAGTGTTTACCGACCGCAGTCCCAAGCTGGAGGAAGAAAACATCTTCGTCCCAAGGTGGTCCAGCTTTTTGGATTCCCTATCAGGTGGGGCGTTAGGGAATGCGCCTTTGGACGTGGAGGCTTGGACCACCAAGCTCTCAGGGGAAGGGTGTTGGGAGAGGAAAGAGGAGTCGCCGGAGCCAGCCTGGTGGCGTCGGGTAATCATCCTGTCCACAGGAGCCCCTGCATTGGGCCTGGACCAGGTGCCCAAAAGGATGTCAGTGAGGGCTTCATTGAACGGCAGCAGGGGCTCCAAAGAGCTCGCAGCCGGTTGAAGCACCTCTGTCAGGAGGTTAGTCCTGACCGCCACCGTAGGTAGCTCGAGGTTGAGAGCCTCGGCCGCCCTACGCAACACCACTGCGTAAGACGCTCCCTCCTCCGTAGCCACTATAGGAGGAGACAAAATGCCACGGTCTGGGGAGGTATCCAGTCCACTGGCATCCCCCAACTCCACTCCCCACTCCGGATCATAGTCTAACTGGTCAGTTAAAGGGTCTTCAGACCCCTCCCAGTCCCTACTCACCCTCTCTGGTTGCCAATCTGGCCTAAAAGAACCAGGGTGGAACAAGGGCACAAAAGTACCTGTCGGCGCTGGAACCGGCGTCCGTCGACGCCGGTCCGGCTTCGTGTCCACGTCGGGGTAGAGGCCGGGGTCGAAGCCGGCTGGGGATACAACCGGCTGCGGACGTGGTGCCGGTGGAGTCGGTGCCGGGGGAGGTGCAGTCAGGTTGACCTGCGTCGATCCGGATCCAGGCCTGGATCCAAGGGGACCCTGCGGTGCCGGGGCCGAAGCTGCTCCGGCAGTCGTTACACGACTTGGAGTCGTAGTCAGGTTCCAGACAGAACAGGCACACACGGTGCAGATCCGTTACCGACATTAACCGTCGGCAGGACCCACAAGCCTTGAAACCAGGCATCCCTGACGTGCACCAGGAGTCGAAGACTCAAAAACGACGTGGACAAAAGTCGGCAAAAGGTCAGTCAAACAGTGACTGGAGGTACCGCTCTCTCCGGATCTGCGCTGGCTGGCGCGGAAAAAGAAAGAACTGACGTCAGCACGCGAGGGCGGCGTCTAAGTAGCTACCGCGACGTCATCCCGGCGACCACGACGCCAACGACAAACGCAGAGCCGACCGACGCCAACTTTCGACGCGCAGGGGTACTGCTGACGAAAAATTCTCCGGATCCAGTCTGACGCCTGGGGGTAATTCTAAGGTAAGGAATCTATAACTAATTGTCTCTTTCAGATACTGCTTTTAGATGCAAGTGAATGGATGTGTAAGCCAAGCCAGATTTTTGTAGGTAAAGAAGGCAAGTAAATATCTGTTGCACCAAAGGATTTAGGTGATCAGAGCTGTGATTAATACAGTTGTGAAAAACAATTATTTCCATTTGCCACATAACATGCACAAGTTGTAGGTCGCTTGGCCTCCCTAAGGATGGACATGCTTTCCTGTGGAAGATAGAGGTAGCCAAACTCTAGGATCTCGGGTGCCAATTCTTAAGATTGAGCTATGATGGGTCTGGTGTTTGATTTGGTTGTGTCTCCGGGGAAGGAGTTGAAGTCTTTCCTGGGGACCGATTGATGGTTTTAGTACAGTGGAGTACCAAGGATGTCTGGCCCATGTTGTGGCGACTAGAAAGAGGGAGAGACACGTTTGTCTGAGCTTCTTGATTGCTAACGGAAGCAGTGAGAGAGGCAGAAAAGCGTAGGCAAAGATTCCCGACCAGCTGATCCATAGTGCATTCCCTATGGACCATGGGTGTGGGTATCTAGTGGCAAAGCTTGGGAATTAAGTGTTTATGTCTGGTACAAATAGGATTTTGATTGGTGTTCCCCACTTGTGTAAGTAAGTATGTCAGAAGGCCCTGCGGGTGGATTTCCCAATCATGAATTTGCTGGTGTGACCAGCTGAGTAGATCCACCGGGTTGTTGGCTATTCCCAGGAGATGTTCTGCCAGTAGGTGAACCCTGTATTCAACTGCCCATTGCCAAAAGTTCTGTGCTAGCCATGTGAGCTGGAGTGAATGTGTGCCACCCTGCTTCTGTATGTAGTACATTGCTGTTATATTGTCTCTTGATCAGAACTACTTAGCCTTGAATGAGTTGGAGAAAAGATTTGAGAGCGAATTTTATCTCTGGAAGGTCTAGGAAGTTGATGTAGGGATCCTGATAATGTCTGGGTCACTGCCCCTTCATGGTGTGGTGGTCTAGGTGAGCACCCCAGTCTATGAGAGAAGTGCCCATCTTAATGGTCACATGCAGGGCTGGTCAGTGAAAGGCCTGCCTTATACCTTGTCGGTGGGTGTCCATCATTGCAGAAAGTGGTGCTATTTTGCCTGTACCAACACTATATCTTCGCACTCACCCTTGTGACCACTGGACCGCCAGACACTCCTGCAAGGGTTGCATGTGCATTCTTGATTATGTGACTATTGCAATGCATGACGCCATCATCCTAGCAGTGGCATGAGGTAAACAGTGCTTACCACGAATCCTTTTCAACGCATGTAATTACAACGCGGTCGTTACAACGACCAAGTTGTAACAACGCGTACCATTACCCTGCAAGTCGTAACAACGACTTGCGGAGGGGGCAGAAGGTGTTGGATCTAAAATCCAACACCTTCCCTACTGTTGCACATACTGGAGTTGGAATAGTAAATTATACTATTCCAACATCCAGCGCCCCCCCCAGAGCAAGTCGTTGTTACGACTTGCGGGGTAACGGTATGTGTTGTTACAACGCGGTCGTTGTAACAAGCGTGTTGTAATTGCATGCGGAGAAAAGGCATGCGATGTAAGGAGGCATATTCGTGGCATGAATGTGAGAGCTAACAGTTTGGATAAAAATGAGGCAGCATTTGTTGTGGGTGGGCAACCCTTTGCTGATTGGGATACACTTTGGCCTAGATAGTACCTAATTTGGAGCCTAGAGAAGGTTATATCTGACAGTGCACAAGATGGAGTTTGGTGGCGTTCATTGTGAAACCCAATTCCTGAAGCAGGGTGAGTGTTGCCTGTATGTGCATTAGGCCTTGTATTTTGCTGCTGCTCTTGATCTACCATTCGTCCTGTTATGGGAAAACGTGGATACCGTCTCAAAGCAGGTGCGCTGCGACCACTGTGAGATGTTTGGTGAATACCGTCGGAGCCGTGTTAACTCTGAAAGGTAGTACTTTGAATTGATGATGACCACTTACCAGGAAACACAGGTGCCTGCTATGCGTAGGGTGGACTGATATGTGGAAATAGGCGACTTTGAGATTGAGCACTAAAGTCTCCTTGATGAAAAATGGGGATGACCTCTTGAAGTGAGGTTATTTTGAAGTATTCTGAAATTATGTATTGTTGAGTGGCCTGAGATCTGGTATTGGTATGAGGAACCTGACATTTTTGGGTATGAGGAAGGTAAACATGTATACCTCTGGTGTTTGGGGGGGGGGCAGGTTCTATGCCCCTCTTGTTTGAGAGGGAGGATGGGTGGATGTGCTCAGGACTGAGCTTGTGGTTTCAAGGTGTAATGTTGGGAGGTGGTGCATGTAGTTCGAGGCAGTAACCACGCTTAATAATGCCTTTCATCCATTTGTCTGAGGTGATTTCTCACCATTAATGGTGGAAATGGTGCACTCTTCACCCGACAGGTGATGTGTGACCTTGATTTATCGGCTGAATGTAACTGTTTAGTCAGAGCTGCCTCAACCTCTGTGGTTTCCTTTATAGGAACCCCAGCTGTATCTTCTACCTGCCTGGCAATGGTAGGATTGTCGTCTCTGGTATGATTGATCTTGTTCAGGGGAGAGAGGCATGGATCCATTCCTGGCTTGGCATGTACGAAAGGACTCACAGAAAAAGGTGCCTTGTAAAGTGCCATAAACTTTGTTTCTGTGTTTTTGTGTGTGGTTTTTTTACATTTCTAACATCTCATTAATCTGCGGGCCAAAGAGGTGTTCCCCATTGAAAGGTAAGTTGATGAGATGTGGCTGCACCTCCGTTTTAAACCTGCAGATATGGCGCCACGTATGTCTGCATAAAATGGTGGTTGTACCGACTCCTCTGGACGCTGTATCTGTGGCATCCAAAGCACAGTGTATGTTTGAGATAGAGATTACTTTGCCTCCAACACCACTTTCTGACCCAGCTTTCTGTATTGCTCGGAAACGTGTTTAAGTAGGTCCTCCTCCCATTGCGCTCTGTCATACCTGGAGAGCAGGGCTGCAGAATTAGAAATTCTCCAGTAGGTAATGGCTCAAACTGCAACCTGTTTGCCCTGCAGTGTCTATTCATTTGCTCTCCTTGTCTGAAGGAGGAGCATCGCCTGAGGCATGGGTAGATGCATATTATTTGCCCATATACTGAGTCAGGAGGGACCCTTACCCTATTGTATATCGGGTCATTTGGGGAAGCCTTACACTTTTTTCCACCCACAGGGTCCATAAAATCGGGTGGTTTTAAGCATACCTTTTAAAAGGGAGAAACTGGACTGACCTCTGACTTAGCAAGTGTTTCCCTTAAAAAGTCACCCTCCTCTTGTACTTGTATCTACTTTATGGCAGCTGGCAGCACGCAAGATAATATCATGGTAAGATGTGGTGTCATCCGGGCAGGATGTGTGAAAAGAAAAATGCTCTAATTCTGTATCACCTGGTGGGTCTACATGATGATCTTCCCATGTGTCGTCTGCTGGTCCTGCATCCATAGGGTGATCATAGGAGACAGTCAAAATGATCATAGAGACGGCTCTGTAGGGAAATGCAATACGGTGACCCTGACAGAGATGGCAGTGGTTGTGTGTCAGGTTGTGTAGGTGTGAGAGAAAGTGGTGGTGGAGTCAGTGGAACAGGACTGTCATGGTTCATGAGTGGAAAGCTTTAGGTCATTCTCTTCCTGGAAAATCAGTTTCCTATTACAAGGTATAGTGTTTGGCAGTAGAGGGACCCTGGTTTTAATCGTGCCTGTGTTGGAGTTGAAAATGCGTTGCTGGCAAGCATGGGCTCCAGTTATAGTCTTTCAGGTAATAGGCCTTCCGCCTCTTCCTCCAAAGGGGATTAACCACAGCTTCTACGGGTGAGTGTCTTTACGGTCATGATGCTGCAGTGATTTGGAAGACACCTCAGCTCTAGGTGCCGACTGTGGCTTCAACACCAATGATGGCTTGTGTGTCTTTCAATGTTTCGGCATAAATGTGTTCTTTGGGGTCGAAGAGTCTTTTGCAACTGAAGGAGATGGCTTCATAGGTGAGGTGAATTTTGACAACAAATGTCGACTAAAGGCACAGACGTTTTCAGAGCCGATGAGAGCTTCAGTGTCAGGCCTGAGGCTGAAAGTGGCTGACCTTGAGTGGAAGCCTGTCAACCTCTTGTGGTTTTTGTCAGTGCAGATGGGATCCTGTCAATGGCAGTGGACCTTGGCCAGGTTTGCTTTGCCAGCGTGCTCGTAAATCAATGCCCTACTTTCCGTGATTGTTCCATTACTTGTGCTCATTATCGGAGGCGACACTACATGCAGACTGTTTTCATCCCACAAAAGGGTAGGCTACAACTGCGCTGGAGACAGCACGCATTGTCTATCACTGGTGCTGACGACTGGAGACTGAAGTATCAGGAAAGGACATCAAAAGGAAAAGACAACACCAGGTGTAGCTAGACGAAACTAGGAATCTACTAAGTGCACATTCCAACCCGATGCAGAAAAAAAAATCTAACATGGAGTCGACATCCAAGCCCAACACTAGATAGCAGGAGTAAGCTAAGCATGTGTTTCTACAGCCACACATGCTATGAACATATACTACACAGTGGCGGTCGCCCTTGTGTGATTATAGTTAGGTCAGAGTTTCCATAGGAAATGCGCTTTTTGTTTTGCTAATAACTTTGGCTCCGTTTGGCGAATCTTCACAAAACATTGAAAAGAAAAAAAAAAGTTTCTCAGCTAATTCCTGCAAAGTTTCAGGGTAATCTGTCGAGCGGGTGCTGAAAAATATGGCGGGGTAGGAAGGTTAGACACGCATTGTTTTCCCACATTAAAAGTTTTCCATAGGAATTTTTTAAATTATAGACAAAAAACGGTTCAACTGAATTACACCCAATTTGTCAAAAAGTTAGAACTTTACACAGAAACCGTGTTTTTTTATTTTTCACTTGGTGCAAGTCCATTCAGCTGTTAAAAAACCTAGTCTTTTAAGAGGTGCTGGGAGTGGGCTTGAAAGGGTTAAAAAAGAAAATAGGTATAACTGGATGGATGGTCCCATGGTACAAATATCGCTGGCCAAAATAGCTTTTTCTCCCTTCGGCCATCTTGGTTCCGCAGGACAGAGATTTGTTTGGCTGGCTGTAACACCAACAAAAATGTTGCTGCAGCCATCAAGGACACGGGGAGTCGGTCCCCATGTTCTGAAAATAACTAAAATATATAAGTGGGCAGGGAAGGTATACCTTGACCCCCTGGCACTTCTGGGGGGGTGGGGGACCAGCAGGAAACCCCAAGGGCCAAAAATGAAAAAACATTTTCGTGCCACTGGAACCGCAGTAATCCTGCGAGATCCATTGTGGCTCTAAGGTACTCATGTGGCAGCGATATTGTGGCACAATACAAGCTTTACTCTTTGAAGCTTGCACAATCCAGTGGTACAATAAAGCGGGCACTACTTTGCCGTATCGCTCGAGTACAGCGGGACCAAGAGAAAAAAAATAGCAAATATGTTTGGGGAGGGGTTACTGTCTACATGGGGTTTACAGTCCACTGGGAGGGCCAGGCCCTGGGCATCCCCCTGCAGCTGAAGGCTGTGTGCTATAGGGGGGCTTGGCCGCCCATGGGAGGTTGGGCAGAGCATGGATTGTGCCCAACCCACACTGCGCACAACCAAAGGCAATGTGCAGCAGATGGTTGGCTGCATGCAGAGTGTTGGGTGAAGAGCCTGGCTGCATGTTGTGCACTTTTGGCATCCTGCAGGGGTTGGATCCTGCCACATACAGGCTGCAGAAGGGATTAGGTCGGGCCCTGTAGCCATTCCCCGATGCGCGCGGCCAAAGGTCATGAGCTGAGGGAATTTGTCGGATGCCGAAGATAGTGCATAGCAGGGTATTGGCCGCACAAAGGGGGTTGTGCGAAGGGCTCGGCTGCATACTAACTCTATGCTGCCACAGCCCTTCGACACTGCCCCTGCTCCCTCCTTTCTCCAATCTTGTTTGTGTGCGTTCTGTTACCCCCCCCCCGACCCCCAACTTCCCTGGTCTGTCAAATGGTCACTGGCTCCGAAGTGCCACTACCCTCCCTTCCCTGTCCTTTTGGAAGAGTGAGGATGTCACTTTTTTTGGGGGGGGGGGGTTAAAGAGCTGAAGAGTGGAATTCCCTCCGGTGAAGAAGGAGCTAAATGGGAACTTGCCCAGTACCAAATAACTTCATAAAACAAGATTTTAAATAAAATAACGAACAAGTTACTTACCTTCGGTAACGCATTATCTGGTAGAGACTATCTAGCCGCTGATTCCTTACCTTAGACTATCGCCCAGGAGTCAGAGTTGATCTGGATGTTTTAGAACAGTACCCCAGGTGCGCAGCTAGGTGGCGTCATTCGGCTCAGAGTCCGCGCCGGAAATGACATGCGCAGGACCTATATAGGCGCAACCCTCGTTCTTTGGCGTGAGTTACTTTCATGACTTTCCACGCCAGGAGCGTCGAGCCACGATATATACTGACAACTGGTGTGAGATTATAAGTCCCTTAGAAGGGTGACCCTTACCCTGAAATCAACTTGTGGGGAGGATGGGAGGGCCTGTAAGGAATCTGTGGCAAGACAGAGTCTCTACCAGACAAGGCATCACCGAAGGTAAGTAAGTTGTTCATTTGGTAGAGACTTCTAGCCACAGATTCCTTTTCTTAGAATAGATACCTAAGCAATGCCTCCCCAGAGGTGGATTTGCAAGGCCAATTTAAACCAGA
The DNA here is from genome assembly GCA_963921515.1 of Calotriton arnoldi. Classification (NCBI taxonomy): domain Eukaryota; kingdom Metazoa; phylum Chordata; class Amphibia; order Caudata; family Salamandridae; genus Calotriton; species Calotriton arnoldi. The sequence continues at coordinate 3,416,479 of CAWUFW010000604.1, read as the reverse complement.
AAGTCCTGCAGGACCGAATGGGCGAAGTGCCTGTCACAATGGAACTGGCTGTCCAGGCAGTAGTGCGTGGCAAACGTGTGCACAGATGCCCACACTGCTGCCTGACAAACATCCAGGACAACGACTCCGTGGGCTAAACCAGTGGTCGCAGCCTTGGATCTGGTGGAATAAACACTCGAAGCCTCATGGGATAGCTTCTTAGCCAGTGCATACCAGATCATGACGCGGAGTACTAGCCATCTTGAGATGGTCCACGTCTGCACAGCCTTCCTTTCTAGGCACCTACGTATCCCACGAAGAGTTGATCGTCCACCCGGAACACTTTTGTGTGATCAAGGTAGAATGATAAGGTTGAGACGGTGGAGTCTCTTCTCTTCCTTGGAGGGGTGAGGAGAAGCAAAGAAGGTAGGCAGGGTGAAGTTCTGGCCTACATGGAAAGGAGTCACAACCTTCAGAAGGAAAGAGGCACGTGTTCAGAGTATCAGCTTGTATGGGTAAAAGGTGGAGTAGGAAGGGTGTACCAAAAGTGCCTGCAATTTGCTTACCCTACTGGCCAATGTTATGGCCACCAGAAAGGCAATCTTGATGGTCATTAACTAAGAAGGGCAATTGTGCAGAGGTTTAAAGTGTGCAAAATTAGAAAAGTCAAAAGAAGATTTAAATCGCACTATGGCATGATGAATGGCCGGGGAGGAAACATATGTTGTAAGCCTTTGAGGAACCTAACCGCAACTTGAGCAAAGAATGTTGGTCCAGCACCCGCAAAAAAAGTGAAATGGCTGATAAATAACCTTTAACCATGCCCAGAGCGGAGCCCTGGTGAGCCAAAGATAGAACAAACTGACAAACCTCAAAGAGGTGCAGTAAGAGGATAGATGGTCCTAGAAGCACAACAAGCCACAAATGAATCCAAGCGGCAGCCATATACAGATTTGATGGAGGGACGCCTGCCTGTCAGAATAACATGTCGCTGCTCAATCTCCACACATGAAGGTGAAGGATGCACAGGTTTGGGTGCAGGACCCTCCCCTGTTGCTGCGACTTAAGATCCCCTGAAAGAGGCAGCCTGATCGGGGGCCAAAGCTCACGCTCAACAGCTCAGGATACCAGACTCTCTGGGCCCAATCAGCAACCACAAGAATGACATGGGCAAGTTCGTTCCAGATCTTGAGAACTCTGGGCAGGATTGGTATGGGTGGAAAGGCGTACAGGAGGTCAGAGCTCGACTCGAGATGAAAAAGGGTTCAGAGATAGCTGCTTTGGAAACTCCAGCGTGCAAAACTGCTGACATTGCGCGTTCTCTGCGATGGCAAACAGATCCAACCAAGGCTCTTCCCCACTCTTCAAAGAACTTGCACCTCCTCCAGGTGGAGATGCCATTTTTGGTTTTCTAGGCATCTTGAGCTGAGTTTTTTCGCCCTGGTGTTCAGAGAGCCCGCCAGGTGTTGAACTACCATGGAAATGCCCTGGCAATCCAGCCATGTCCAAAGATGCAGAGGCTCTTGACAAAAGGTCCACGACCCCACGCTGTTTGTTGCAGTATCACATGGCAGTGGTGCTGTCCGTGAACACCTGCATAAGGCTTTCTTTGATCAAAGGAAAAAAGGCTTTCAATGCAAAGCAGATCACCTGAAGTTCCAACACTTTGATGTGGAGCCCGGACTCCGGCGGAGACCGGAGTCCTCTGATCTCCGCCTCTCCCAGGGGGCCGCCCCACCCCAGGAGTGACGCATCTGTCACTACTGTCTGATCTGGTTGGGGAAGAGTGAGGGGTCTGCGCTGACTTAATCGCGGTTTGTAAGCCACCACTGCAGATCTTTTTCCGTTCCCTCCGAGATCTGGACCATGTCGGAGAGATTTTCCTGATGCTGTGCCCACTGGTACTTCAGGTTCCACTGCAGAGCCTGCATTTGTGCATGTGTCACCAGCAGGATGCAGGAGGCTCTGGGTCCCAGCAGCATCAGAGTCTGTTTCACAGAAATCTAGGCTAGAGGCTTAAACATCAGTATCATAGACTGAATATCCTGGACTCACCGTTTGGGAGGATCAGCCCGAACCTGCACCGTGTCCAGAATGGCTCCAATGAAAGGGTGGGTCCGAGGGGGGAGTCATGTGTGACTTCAGCACATTGATAGTGAACCCCAGTGAGTGCAGGAGGTCCGCCGTAGTCTGGAGGTAGGACACGACAGCCTGGGGCGAGCTCGCCTTCCACAGCCAATCGTCCAGATAGGGGGAGACACGCACCCCTGATCTCTGCAGATGAGCTGCAACCACTTCCATCAACTTGGTGAACATCTGAGGGGCGCTGGTGAGGCCAAAGGGGAGAACGACAAACTGAAAATGCTCGTGGCGCACCGTGAACCACAGTTAACGCCTGTGGGCAGGCAGGACGGGGTTATGAACATATACGTCCTGCAAATCCAACTGTACCATCCAGACTTTCAGGTTGAGAGTAGACAGGACCTGAGCTAGCCTGAGCATTTTTAACTACTCTTTTTTTTTTTTTTTTTTTTTACATTTTTTATTGAAATCAAACTTGTCACATTCAGAATTGCAAATGCATATTAACCGTTATAGATAAGGCCCACATATATCATGCACATTGTGTTAAACCATCTTTAACTACTCCTTCTTGAGGAAGAAATTGAGAGGGCGCCGGACTAGAATAAGACAAAGGCCTACGTCCTTTCTGGGCACCAGAAAGTAGCGGGAATATCAACCGCAACCTACTTCTGACGTCGGCACCCTCTCTATGGCTCCCTTGGCCAAGAGAGCCATCCCTTTTCTTGCGAAAAAGCAATAGGTGATCATCCGTCAGCATGTCGCAAGTTGGTGGCATGGGTGGAAGGGTAGTCATGAAGGAGTGGGAGTAGCCCCTTTGGAAGATCAACAAAACCAGCCTGTCTGATTTTATGGACCACCAGTGGAGCAGGTGATGGCGAATCCTGCCGCCCACTGGGTGCCCATGATGGTAAGAGGAGAGATTGGAGACTGCGGCTACCGTGGGGGAGCAGGGGGGAGTTGTGGACTGACCCAAGCGTTCGCTGCTCGACCCACTGGGCTGGTAGGAATCATATCTTTGGCCACGCAGAGGCTGTGAAGCTTGCGCACCGCAGTGGCTGGGCAGGTACAGACGCAGCTGGAAACCCCTTCTGTGGCTGCGAAAGGCGAATTGGGGGTGGCAAGGGGCCATGGAAAGGTCCAAGTACCTGGCCATAGCCCTGCTGTCCTTAAAACGCTCCAGCGCTGAACCCGCCTCGTCTTCGAAGAGACGGGAGCCATCAAAGGACAGGACCATAAGTGATGTCTAGACATCCATCCCCAGAAAAGCCAGTAGTCCTCAATCAGGCGTGGCGCGGTAGGGCCACAGTCGACAAAACTGTTGATAATAGAGTATGCCTAAAGAACAATGGTGACTAATGTTTTCTCATCCTCCCCAACTTAGCTGCATTACTGAACAATGGCTTGTAGTACCCTTCGTACCACTCTGGGAGAGAATGGGTTTTAATGGCATCGTAATGAACTGGTTTATCTCATACTTGGCTAATCGATCAACAACAAATCAAATGAGCCAATCTTTCAACACCTTGAGATCTAAATCATGAAGTAAATCAGGGCTGAATGCTATGCCCGACTCTTATTCATATAAACCATGAACCACTGACTAAGCCTCTCAAACAATCCAACGCTTCACATCACTTCTTCGGAGATGACACAAAGCTTTATCTAAAGATCTCACTCACTCCAGGAGCATATACTCCCTGGCCTAACATTAGTAGATATTCAATCATGAATGGCTGTTATAACACCTAGTCCCAGAACACATGACGAATTAATTCCTGTTTATATCCCCTCAAAGTTCCATCCTGGCCAAACGTGACTGGAAAGAGCACCATTCTTGACTCCAAGCCTCGCATCATTAACTTTCTAAAATCTCTGGCCTTCGCAATAGATTGCCATTACATGGATGGGCATGTTGCGATTGCTATATTGTCCCATTTGTGTTGCTATTAGGTTTTAACTATGGGGTACTGGTAATACTCTTGTTAGACTACATCCAGTGAGTGCCTTTTAATGTATTATCTTTACTGACAAAGATTTTTTTAATTGCTAGTTAATGGTTTTCCGCTTGTGTAAAATTAAAGGAACTGAAGAGGTTACACCTAACTACAGGAAAGGGCATGTACCAGGTACTTAGCAAACATAAGTAGGCCCCACGAGCATCCAAAGCTCTGTATTTAACACAGCTACAGAAGTCACCGGTCAACACACTAGGTGCCAGGAATACCCACGTGCTGCTTGTAACTGCAAAATTATTTTCTACAACTGTAAAACTACCGAACGAACATTTCGGATTTGACACAAAAATGTAAAGAAAAAAATGTGTAACTGAAACCTTTTATTGACTGTTCAACACATACATGTCTGACCATTTTCTTCAATAACTATAACAATATACACAATGCATGTTAACGAGGTAGAATGTGTACTTTGTTATCCGCTACCTGGATTGCATATTAAATCTATAGCCATGTATAAAGCTGGCACACTGCTTCCAAAAATGAAAATAAAGAACGTGGCTAAGCCGCTTACCGTTCTACGACATAAAAGTTGTCACCATCATCTCCCTGATCAATGACATGTTCCTGCGGCACCACTTTTTTCTCGAACATTGCATCCAAAACCTGAGAGAGCTGCTCCTGAAATGATAAAAATTATATTTATGCTAACACAATTACATATATGTTATGTACCAGCAATGTCTAGCAGGGTTAACCATGTAGCACTATTATGTACAAACCGCAGACAGGGCCATTAGTTTAAAAAGACACACATACCGTTCACCGATTTACCATCAAACATATAAACCCTCTATTATGAACTAAACGAGCTGCCACTAACCCCCTACCACCCCTCTAAAAAAAAAACAAAAAAAACAAAAAAATCAGCTGACAAATCAGCTGACAATACACTCTAGTATTACGAAGTAAATCAACTTGTTTACCGACAGCAAAAGGCACGATTCCCCTTGATTCCAGTTCATGCAAACACCCAAACAACAAAACTGCTAATATGCTTAGTCTTAACTTGTCGATATGAAAACAGTTATTTGCCTAAAACAATATTTGACAGTTTAATATTTAGATTGGCCACCTGTGCATATCCAGCCCTTGAGTGGCTACGTCAGGAAAGTTTCCTTTCTGTGGATTAAAGTTTGTAGGGTTGTGGTTCTCGACCTTGGTTAGCATCTAGAACGAGCGTTGCATGAGCTCCACGACACCCTCCAAGCCTTTCCATCTCTAGATGTATTTCTTGCACTCCACTGCGTGGGTGCGATTTAAAGACTAATGCTGCTGAAATTCTGAGAGTCTGTGGCGATGACGAATGAATCGGTAAATAATCAAGACTCAAAATGAAAAGTTACCTATAATCCTAGTTCTTCACCTGTGGCAAATTTATGAACACTGGTGATCTCCATTCACAAAAGAAATGTTTCATACTGGTGATATGTTATTGTTATGTTGTTGTTCTGTTAAATTGCCACATATACCTTTATAAAGTGTTATGATTTTCTTTTATGGAACACAGTGCTGATTCTGGAATCTTGGGGCTCTGTGGCCAGGTACCCGAGACTCCCGAGCTAGCTGGGTCACTCCGGATGTTATGGGTCTTTTCCACAACTAAATGTTTATTTTTTCACTCGTTGTGCCGTGGTTCCTTGGATGTTTCCTCAGCTATCAACTCTACATAATTATGGTACCAGGCGTGGGGTTCTGAGAAACGAGGCGCTGAAGGAGTTAGAATTTGACCCACCAACGGCTTCACGCAAGAGTAGCGTTTCGGAAGACGTGAGCAATGGTACAGTTATATTGGCGATTTTTTTTTTTACCATGGCGCTTTCAACACGGAGGGAAATTTATCAAAAATATGTATTCCTTACCGATTTTTTTTTCAAACAGCAGCCAGACCCCAACGGCCATTTGGCAGAGCGTGGAGTCTCCAACGCGCTCATTCCCTTTTTGCTGTGGCCATTGTTTAGCAGAGTGCATGGAGACTGAGCGTGCTAAGGAATCAAAAGCACAGAAATTGGCCCAGGAGTCTCTGCACTGAAAGGATTGTTCCAGTAGTCTTTGTGCTGCGTGAGGAGGCTTGTGCCTGATTTCAGATGCCAGCAGCCATTTTGGATTGGGCAAATTCCTATGCTCGTCAACTATGAGGATTTCAACAATGGAATCGTTGTTGTAGAATTTTGGTCAGGTTATTGCTGCAGTTGGTTTATATTCTTTATAAAAGTGTGAGTAAATCACTTATCATTTGCCTTTACCTTTAATTTAAAAAAAAAAGGAAGTCAATCACTCATCGTTTGCCTTTACCTTTCGACTCATGGCAACCAGTCAGGGCATCATACAACCATCACCCTTTCGGACAAGGGCAGAGAAACCAGAGATTAAATGGAAAGAATGGTCATGCATATTTCATGTTGCAATTGATGCTAATGGTTTTGAGACCCCAAAGGAAGTTGGCTCTTTTATACAATCACCTTGGTGTTGCTGGTCAAAGAGTTTTGTCAGTTTGCCTCTAGCTGGTTCACCTACTGAGGAAAGTGCAGTCTGGGATGTCTTTATAGAGGCCAAAGACAGGATTTGTAAACAATTCTAGAGAGTCAAGTGCACTTCTGGAACAACATAATTTCTTTAAGCGTAAGCAGCACAGTGATGATTCAGTTAAGGAGTTTATCGCTGCTTTAAGAGTTCTGGCCTCAACTTGCAAGTTAGACAACAATATTGACATTTACATATGTGACTAGTTTGTTTTCAATTAATTCTCAAAAAAATTCAGGATCGTTTATTAACTTGTAGGAATCCTACATTAAGAGATGTTATAGACATTGCAAAGAGTATTCAGAGGTCCATAATTTCTTAGTAAGTTTGTCTGATCAAGGAGGCTTATCTCAGGTTAGGAGGATTACAGAAGATGGTCAGTCTCTTGTTATTGATCACAAAAACACCAAAAGTAGTAGCTTTAGATGCAGCTCGAAGTCTCACATAGGTAATAGTAATTGTTCTTTTTGTCATGCAACAGGTAAGAGATGCAGGAAAATTCAGCATTTACAATCAGTTTGCAGGTTGTCGATTAATTCTGCAGATAAAGTAACAGATCAGTAATGTCAATGTGCAAGAGAACGCGAGTATTGTTTTTACAGTAGAAACCACAAATGATTCTACGTTACACAAAAAGATTAAAGGGCCATTGTGTCAGGCCACTATTGATGGAAAGTCAGTGACAGTTAGGGCAGATTCAGGAGCACCCGTCACGATACTGGCTAAAATGACTTTCCATGAACTGTGTTCCGATTCTTAAAATTTAGTGAAGCCGGACATTAAAATCCAAGGCATTTGGAGAACATAATATTGATCTCTTAGGTTATTTTAAGACATCTTTGGAGTGTCTTGGCAGCCAGATTTGGACAGAAATGTATGTAGCAGACAAAGGGCATGACAGTATATGGGAGAAAGATTTAGCAAGGTTGTGTATTTTTTTGCTCCCAGGACACTAAGATCCTATTGTTCTTGGGGATATGCCTGGCTTAGCTCTTGGTACGAATGAAGATACTATACAATTAATCATTTCCAAATTTCCTAGGGTCTTTAAGGTTGAAATAGGATTGGTAAGGGCTTTGAGCACAAGATCAAGTTGGAGAAGTACCACACCTATGATTTTAAAGTCAAACCTATACCAATGAGTGTAAAGAAAGATTTGAAAATTCTCGAGGATAAGCTATGTTCTGAAGGGGTTATAGTTATCACCGATTCATCAGAAAGGGTATCACCAACTGTTCTAACAAAGAAGCGCTCTGGTAAACTGAGGCTGTGCGTAGATTTGAGGTCTCTCAATCAGAAAATTCTGGTAGGCTGTCATCTGTTACCACATATTCAAGAGTTGACTGCCAACATAGGGAAGCCAGATATTTTTCCACCATAGATTTGAATTCGGCATATCACCAAATCCCATTGAATGGAGATTCTCATGCACGGACTACCTTTGATACTCATCATGGTGACTTTAAATATATACAGCTACCACTTGGTGTGGCATCAGCAGCTAGTGTTTTCCAGAAAATGATAGATGTGTTGTTTTTTTATTTGGAGCATGTTCAAGCTTTCCAAGACGATATTCTTATATTTACGAAGAGTAGAGAAGAATATTTTGAGGTGCTTAAACAGATTTTACATATTTCTGATGAGGGGTATGATGGTTAAGCCAGAAAATGATTTTTAAATTTTTTTAAAAGGTTGCTTATCTTGCCCACACACTTTCTGAAGGGACCAAACTAAAGTTTTGCAATGTTTAATCAATTAAAAAAGGATTGCTCCTTCTGATAAAATTGCTCATGTTTTTTTAGGCCTTTGTGAATTTTATGCCAGATTTGTGCCAACTTATGTCTTAGCTGTACAACCTTTAAGTATTTACACAAAAATGAAGCTAAATTTGAATGGTCTAGTCAGGTAGATGATGAGTTTGAAGAGTTAATGAATCTTGTTAATAATGCTCCATTGCTGAAACCATATGTACTTAATGGGAGGCGATTTATCACAGTTGATGCGAATCTCAAAGGGATTGGTACAGTTTTTGGTCAGTGGATAGATGGTAAAGAGACTGCTGTTGCTTTTGCTTCCAGAATGCTCAAGGAAGCAGGAATAAATTATAGCACTATTGACCGTGAGACACTGGTCTGTTTTGGTCTTCTTTTTGGGGCACTGCATTTGAGGTTTACACAGATCATAAACCTTTGGTATGTTTATTGTGTGGTAATGGTCTAGGCAAAGTGTCAGCACGTTTGAGAAGATTACTTTCAAAATTACAGGAGTATGACATGCAAGTCAAGTACATTCAAGGAGCGGGGAACTACTGTGCTGATTGCTTGTCCCGTTTGCCTTTCTGTGAGTCACAGGATGATGACTAAGAATGAATGTGTGGTGGCAATGGTAGATGCACTGTCAGGATGTGAAGGAGCTATCACAAAGCAGAAATGGGAGACTGCAATGTATCATGACACAGTGTTTTTAAGTTTATCAGAGAAAAGTGTCCTTCTTCAAAGAGTCTTTAACATGATTTGAGGATCACGGCACTGGGTGGGTAGAACACTCACACAAACTTTAAGGTAGCCAGCATGCACTCTGACAGTTTGCTTCAAAGTCTCAGATCTGAATATGACATCCCATAGGGGATTGAGGAGTAGAAACATTGGTTTACATTTACAAACTGGGAGGAGGGTTCTTTAGGACTATGATGAGAATCCTTAAGTTGTAGAACTAGGATTACAAGTAAGTAGCACGTCCTTCTGCATCAATGGATTCGCACGGATAGCCATAAACGTAGAATAGAGTAGAAAGCATATCCTCACTCCATGGTTGTCAACGTAAGAAAAATATGTCTCTAATTAAGCTGTGAGGACTAGAATAGACAAGCTTTAGGCGGCTAATTAAAGAAATTATGAATTGTGTCCTAAGCCATCTGCTCGGGAATCTTCATCAAGACAGTAATGCCTAGTGAACATATAAATATATTTTCTAGGTTTGAAGTGTGCTTAGGGTTACCAGGTAGAGGTTTATTTTGCTACTGGTAAAAACACACAATGCAGGATACAATTAATCAAGCACTAATTGCTTAGAGGATGTTAGTCGTCTCCATATAGGAACATCATTTTAAAAAAGAAGACTCTTTTGATGGTTTTAGTTTTATAATCCCAAGTGCTCCATTTGTGGTAGTCTGGTCGAGCAGCTTAGGCTTATCAGAGGGGTGTCTTAAGCATTGGTTGCAATCACAGAGTCAATAAATGAGACACACACCAACGAAGAAAATCAAGACTAATTTAGAAAAATAGAGATTTTTATATAATTTTAGACATCAAGATCATCGGAATCGGGTAAGTATTTTCAGAGATATAGATTTTACAGTAAAACAGTAAAATGCTCAAATAAAAAATGTTGAGGTATGAGCCACGAACGCAGTAATGTTATCCTATGAGAGAAAAACACACTGCATACATATATTTACGAATCGTTGTTGAGAGTGCCTTCTAGGACTTAAGGTGCTTAGGGCCATGGTCCAAAGAACCACCAGTAGTTCAGTTTTATCTGCCCCGGTGTGTCCGGGTGCAGAGGTGCTGTTCGCGTTGGTAGCCTCGAGCTGTACACTAAAGTCAATGGAAGGATACCTGTAACAAAAAGGCTGCAAGCGGAGACTAGGGGACAAGTCTGGCGGAACCCACAGGGGAGCTCAGCTTATGAGGGTCCCTGGAGCAAGGGGACACAGTTGTTTTCCGTGGACCTGGTCTGGGGGGCTCAGGTGCAGAGGTGTTTTGTCCGGTGGGTGGCTTGAGTTAGAGGCTCTCGCGGTTCTTGGGTGACCTGGAGAGGGGTAGAAGGACCACTCTCTATGTGGGCTTCGTCGTTCCTGAAGTCCGTTGTCGGCAGGTTGGTTTTTGCTGCGGCGGTGTCCGGACTGGACACTTAACAAGCCATAGTCGCGGAGAATGCTCTGATACCCAGGGTATTGGTACTGGGAGGCTCCTGTAGGGCCTATAGTCTTGAAAGTTGCTGGAGAGACGGGTCTTCTGGACGAGTCGGTCCAGCTATTGTCGAGGTTACCAGCAGCCGGGCAGGGTTTGGCGCCAATTTCAGAGCAGGTCCTCTTTTCTTGGAGGGTCAGCTCTTCTTTGTCCTCCTTCTGTTCCCAGGTAGGCTAATCTGTCACTCTAGTGTCGGGGGGGGGGGGGGACACAAATACTCAATTTAGGGGTGTTTAGGGAAATATAGGGTAGTAGGAAATGGGCTACTTGCCACTGGGGTGACTACAACCCCTACATGACAACTTCCTGTGGACAGCGGTCATAATCTTGACCCAGAGTTCTCAGTTTCACCAAAAAAAAGATGGGGAAGCCCTTCCTTGACTGTCCACTTCATACAAAACATCAGTATTTTCGGTGAAGCCCTTATGTAGCTGGGTAGCTCGTAATGACCAATGGCCGGTACATATGTTTAAATGGTTTGCTGATCACAAGCAATGTCTAGCAATGGAACTGAACAATTACAGGTTATAGCTGGTCATGGAGATGTTCCCTCGCGTGATATAATGCACCCAGCCTTAGGGCTCTAAGTCCTGCTGTAGAGGGGACTTCCATATAGTACATGCAGTGTACTTGGCATTGCACACAATGCCATGTTTTCGGAATGGCTTGCACCATTTGATGCTTCCTGCAAATTCAGTCTGAATGCAGTTTGTATGTGGGTCCCCCTTAGGGTGGCATAATACATGCTGCAGCCCTTAGGGACTACTAAGGACTCTCTTTAGTACCCATGCCCTGGATACCAGTGGTACCATCTACCAGGGACTTACAGTGGTGCTAAAGTCCTTGCCAATTGGGTTACAATTTAACATTTGTCTTGTTTTTAGGGAAAGAACACTGGCACTGGGGCCTGGTTAGCAGGGACCCAGTGCACTGTCAGAGTTGAAAACCAGCATTCAGTAATTCAAATGGGGCAAAAGGTCGGGTGACATCTGCAAAGAGAAGTCCAGTTTCCTACAGAACCCTCCGCAAGACAACATGCCCAGGAGGCTCCGGCCACCACTGGGAGAGTTTCCTGGCTCATCAGGCAAGGAAGAAGGAAACTGGTTGTACTATTGCAGGGCCTACTCTGCCTCACATTCTCCTCTCAAGTTCACTCCCTCTGGTGACCCATCCTAACAGTGATAGGGCCCATTTTAATTTGAACCTTCCCTAGAGCTGTATCCTTTTCTTCCTCCACTTTTACCTTGGGTAGTGAGGTGCCCACCTCTTCTATCTCTAACTGTGCTAGAGCAATACTTAGCTTATCCACAGAGGTTACCCAACAATTGAGTAACCCCATCATGACCAACAGGGTTAAGGGGCCTAACTTGCTTTAGGTCATGGCGTCTGCCTCTCATGCCAAGTACAATGCTGCTAAGAAGGCAAGCACAAAGCAGATGCTACTGACAGCTGTCAGAATCCAGAACAGCACTTAAGCTCACCACTGACAGGTGGCTGAGCTGCTATAGGGACAACTGTGGGTTCATGGAACCTCTCTTGCTGTTTAAAGAGGGGGGCTACAACATCCTGTGGCCACTCTCGGGCCAGTGGTAGGAATCTCATTCCCCTGAATAGAGTGGAAGTGCCTACACTCACCCTCAAGGATCACCAGCTTACCATCTGGTCCTGCCTCCCAATTAACTGCAAAGAGGGCCTCCTCATCTGAGGTGTCCTCTATGGTTAGAATGGATAGCCCAGATCTAACCACCCTCTTGGAACAGGCTGGGTCACCTTTGTAGTAACCTGATTACTGGCAGTCAGAACACAACCTGTTATCCCAAAACATTTTAAGCCATGAGTCCCACTGCCCCTGCTTGTCAGATTCGGGGTTTGTTTTGCTTTCCTCCTTTTTAGGGATCTGGGGTATTGAGTGAGTCTCTTTGGTGGGCATACCACCTCCCTCCTTTGACTTTTGTGGGCCTAATCACCCGTTTCTGGAGTCACTACCCACCCCCACCCCCCCAGGACTTTGTGGGTATTTTTGTCCTTACCCACTCATCAGTTTTCTTAGCCAGCTCTCTAGAAAGACTAGAAAGATTAATCCACCAGATGCTGGTGTAACTTGTCTGAGGGACCGTTTGTCAAAATGTGTTCTTTCATAATCAAACTAAGCACTTTATCACCTTTCAACAAGCCACTGACTGTTTTGACTGAGAAGTCAATATTAGTCTACCCAGGTTTGACTCCGGGATTTTGTGAGTCTCCCTGAACTTAATGCTGTACTCCTCAGTTGTGAGTCCAAAGCCCTCAATCAGGGTTATACTTCATGAGGTCATAGGACTCAGCTCCTTCCTCATCCACTGTCAGGAGTCTGTCCCTGCACTTTCATGAGAATAACTCCAACAGAAGAAAGCCCCAATACTTCTTGTGTAGCTTGCTAATTTTATAAGCCCTCTCAAAGGCTGTAAACCCTTTGGTAATGTCACCATATTTGGGGACAATCCCTTTGGGGATTTTGGGATCAAAAGTTTGCTCTCTCTCCCTATATACTTGGTAGCTGCCACCATTTGTTGGTTCAAGACCCATCTCAGCCCTTTCTTTCTCTATAGCCAGGAGTTTGGCTTCTATGGCTGCTCTTTTGGCTAGTCTTTCAAGGAATATATCCTGCTCATCAAGTTAATTTATCTCATAGGGCCTGGAGTTGCCTGGCCTAGTCCCAGAAGGAAAAGACACACTAGATCTAATGTTAGGGAAGATGTGAGGGGTAATGCCCTGATCTTTCCTGGTTAGGATTGGGGTAGGGGGGCTACCCCCATGAGTACAGACTAGTCTCATTGTCATCGCCCACCTCCACTTCTGTAGGGGTGTCAGGACTTTTTGTTACCTGGGATGCATAACAATCTTTAAGGGCCTCCTTGCAGTTGCACCTTGGTAGGATTTGAGCCAGTAACAATGTAGTTGATTTTTAACTGCTTCATACTAAGTTGCAGATAAGGGGTCAGGTTGAGTTCCTGCACTATCTCCTGTGAGCCAGACATGTTTCGTACAGTTGGGACCTTTTCAGAAAAAATTCGAAAAGATTTTTAAGGCCTAACTGGCTAGTACACTTTTTAAATTTCTAAACCAATGGACTAGAGAACTTATAATTGTGGATGTCTTTGTGGAATCACCTATTGACCAAGAAGCAATTGCTAAATCTTGTATCCCACCGCTGAACCACCAATGTAGGAAGCTGGAATTTTATGTAGTGTGCCGATGTAGGGGCACACCACGCAAAAAGTCCAGGCGAACATTATTGGTTTACAGGGCTTATTCGCAAGTACTTTATTTGTGGTAGTGTGGTTGAGCAGCTTAGGCTTTCAGAGGGTTGTGTTAAGCATTTGTTGCACACACAGAGTCAATAAAGGAGACACTCAAGAAGAAATTCAAGACCAATTTAGAAAGCTAATACAGATTTTAAAATAATTTTAGACAACAAGATCGGAATCTGGCAAGTACTTTTGGAGTAAAACAGTAAAATACTCAAAAACAGTTCTTGAGGTATGAGCCTTGAACGTGGTTACGGTATCCTATGGAAGATACATACACTGCACACATATACATGCCAACGGTTGTTGAGGGTGCCTTCCAGGACTTTAGGTGCTTGAGGGTCAAGGTCCAAAGAACCACCAGCAGTTCGGTTATACCTACCATGGTGTGTCCGGGTGCAGAGGTGCTGGTAGCATTGGTAGCCCCGAGCTCTACACGTTAAAGTCAGCGAACATCGTCGACCTACGAAGATAGTGTCCTGAAGATAAGGAGGAGACAAGGAGACACCCACATCGGGAGTCCCGCCGCCGCCTTCGTTCTCTCTCTCGAGGGTCCGAGATCGTCTGCAGGTCTGGCCGGGATAGAGAGGGAGACTCCCGCAGTGCAGATCCCCTCATTGTCTGCGGACTGGCTCGGATTGCATGGGTCATTGGCGACGGGTGCCGGACCGTAAGTTACGATCGTACACAGTGGTGGGTTCTATGCGAGTTTTCATGCCTTGATCCCCCGCCCGCGAGACCGCGAGCATGGATGAGCTCGGCGACATGAAACAGGGCCACTGATTCCCCTCGCTTCGGCAGTTGGTCCCGGAATTGCGAAGTCTGCTGAGACCCCCGGATTGCAGAGGACGCCTATCTCCGAGCCCAGATCTACAGCTACAACTGCTCGCGGCAGCGGATTTGTCGGCTGACCGCTTGCCGGGTACCCCCGGCTCCAAGACAGAGGGAGGGGCGAGATCGACCTGCGGCTTAGCCAGGGGCTTTGCCCCCCCCCCCGCTTTGTTGCTGAGAGTCCCGGACTCCAGATGGCTACTGAGAGCTATTGAGAGTCCTGGATTGCAGAGACGCCTGATCCAGTTCCCGGATCTTGAGCCCCAGCTGCTCAGGACATCGGGTCTTTTGGCCGTTGTCCTCCAGTGTCCTCCGACCGCTCCTCCCGCTCCGAGACAGAGTTCACGGACGAGATCGACCGTCGTCGACCTGGACATGTATATATCGCATAGAATCATTTGCGATCTTTCCTGCTCACTGGACTAGCGAGGGTACGCCCTGACGACCGCCATGAAGTGAACACGGACCGACAATCATAGGAGCTGAGCTCTACGAAGCTACGGTGCCTCCCCCGCCCTTCGCTTGGCGACCATAATCATTTAAGAATTAATTGGAGGTAGAAGCCCGTCCCCATCCTAGAGAGAAAGTGACTAACTGCGTGCTCTTGGCCACACCACTTAACCCTTGAGACAGATGGGTTTTCACCCCAGATATGGTGTAGACCGGTCTGCAATCAATCAATTTTGAGACTGCCCTTTCTGTTATCACAAGTCTCACTTTAGGCTGCAGTCTATTTGCTCTATTGTTCATATATATCAATATAGGCAGCATTGTTATCTACACACAAAGACGAGCCCCACGGGGTTTTATGAGCCTGGGTCTATTGATTTGTTGTCTACTGCAGACCGGCTACCACAGATTGGGGAGACCATTTTGCTGCTCTTAACTGCATCCACAACCTATACAAAATGGCAACAAGAAATCTAACTACGGTGAAAGTATCAACCACTACTTGGATCTAGCTAGAAAGAGACATAGGACTTCATCCTAATATCTCTCCAATAGGAAAAGAAAGTACCACTCAGTACATTGGAAACAGAAACAGGACTACACCCCTAACGGTCCAACTAATGTAAAGTGTAAGAGGACTTCCTCCAAGGAATAGACTTATGATGGTAAACAGGGCGGCCATCTTGGACTGACTCTCCGAGAATGATTTGGCTTCTCTTACAACACTGTCATCCTCGATTCCCTACTCAATAAGCTCATAGGTCAGAGTTATTCCCTTCGAATGACAGAAGTGATGCGAGCCTTCAGCTTTATTAACCAGCCCCAGTTTAGCAGGTGGTTCTTGGTCCCAGACCGCATGGTTCCATTACAAACTATTTTACTGGCTTTTGGTGACAATGATACATTAACCGGACTATCTTAATAGCTTACCTACAGGGTGGAGCCCATTCTGTGTTCCCCAGTAATTAGCTGCCCCTATTATCTATTCAAAATAGCAGCGTTATCTTTATCTTTAACCAGGAGGAAAGGTCTAACCAAGACTTGTGTTTAGTTAGATAGAGATATAGGAGTCCTTCCTAAAATCTCCCCTATAGAAAAAGAAGGGGCCACTCATCACACTAGAAATAGAAACAGGACTACACCCATAGGTGTCCTATTAACGGAAATCAAGAGAGGACTTCCTCCAAGGAACAGGGATGGGTAGCAAAAGGGACGACCATCTTGGACTGTCTCAATCATAACAACTTTGGCTTCCATACAATACAGATATCATCCTCAATTCCTTAGTCAACAAATTCACTTGAGAGATATTCCTTGCTATCCTAGCTCCTCTACTGCCTTACAGGACACACTGCCTCACGCTCTCCCTGACCCTTGCGTACAGCCTTGTATAAATTTTCAACTCCACTATGGAGCTCTCAGGTTTACATACCTACTCCATTACATACCCCCCCAACCTTACAAAGAAGGCAGCCAAAGGCTTTAAACATAAGTTACTAAAAGCTCACCCCGAAACTCCTATCTCCGACCCTTACTTCTCAAATAACAAAGGTCATATAACCAATGGCATCATCTTCTATACTAAAAGATGTGCCCAATGGCGAAAAGCCTTTCTCGCCCTATTCTCGATCGCCTCCACTAAGAAAACAGCACATGGTCTCATGATATCTATCATCCCCTCCCCGTTCTACAAAGCTGCAGCAACATTCACCATTTATCATAATGGGATCATTCTCCTGCAATCATCAGATCGTAACCTAAATCTACTTGATAACATCTTTCCTCTCATCAAAGAAAGAGTTATTAGACCTCATCCTACCTCCCCAACCGATCTCACCCCTAGTTCACTTCGCGACTCCCGGGTTGATTCCCCACCTAATCATCTCACCTCTGTATCCCATCTGGCATATACTCCCACTCCAGTCCTGTCACCACTACTGACGACACCCATCTCCCCAAATCCCACTTGTCCCACAGCACCCCCATGAGCCCTATTATTCCCACCACATCCCACACCCTTACTTCCTCTCATCCGGCCTTCCTACACGCCCCCCCTCCCCTCACCATTGCTCCCTGGGGTTCACTCATACACCACAACCACTCACCCTCTCATCCTCAAGATTGCACACACCCCCCCACTTCCTTCTCCACCCTTAACGCCTCCAATACTCACTTGGCCCCATTTACACCTCACCTCCTTACAACCTCCCAGCCCCCGTTTGTACACGCCCTTTCTCCCCCCACCACTAATCCCACCAGCCCCCTTATAACACACACCCATACCGCCCCACTCCCCGCGGCAACGCCCCCCGCTCTACTGATTACCACACAGAAAGATTGTTATAAAAAGAACCATTGGACGATTCCCTCCCAAATGCCACACAACTTTTATCCTCACATCCCTTAACCACATTCCACACTTCAAACATGTTAACACCGACATCCGACCCTAGACTCGATCAGATATTACTATCACTACAACAAGTCAAAGAACACCTTCAAACTCTACATGACCTGATTCTGCAACACCCCAAGTCCACGCGTTCCACGCTAGAAGTTGAGGCATTCCACCATACCAATCACTTGAAACTCACCCAACTGCGGCGTGCAAGCTCCCAGAAATATGAGCACCGAAAGTGGAGAACAGTACCCTACCCCAATGCTGCATCCCGCCCGAACCGGAGGTTAAATACTCTTTCAACGAAGGACTTAACCTCCTTACTCCAATCCTATGAGCTCCCGTCATTGCCACTTAATACGGCGCAATCAGACATCTCACATAGATCCTCTATAATCCAATCCATCCCTTCCAATACCTTTAGAGCTACTAGACACATTTCCAGAGCTATAGATGAAAACAACCTCACGCGAGTCCCCATATTGCACAATTTCACCACAACTCCTATCAAACCTCGGCTAAAATGTATGCTTCTAAATTGTAGGTCAGCCTCAAAACATGCCGCTGACATAGCCGACCTCATACTCACCAATGACCCGGACCTTATAATTCTTACTGAAACATGGCTAAACGAATCATCCACACCCATCCTAGACATACTACTACCCCCAAATTACCACATCACAAGACTTGATAGAACGGAGAGGCCAGGCAGTGGTATTGCTTGCATACATCGGAGCAACCTCTCTGTGAATCGCTCTGACTCCCAGGTACCTACCTCCTGTGAATACATGTGCTTAGAGATCACTAGTAACAACAAATCAATTTGTTCATTACATGCATTCTACCACCCTCCAGGGGATAACCTCACCTTCATCGAACATTTCATGGATATCCTAGCTACAAATGCGGAACAAAATATTCAAATATTCCTTGGAGATTTCAACCTCCATTGGAATGACCTTGACGATCCAGGGGTCAATAGCCTCAAAGCGTTCCTCTGAGACCTTAACTTCTCCCAAATCTGTGACAGCCCCACTCAAAATAAAGGCTCAACCCTTGATCTTGTAATCTCCAAAGCAGACTGCACCCAGCTGGAATCGATCCTCCCCTGTGACTGGTCGGACCACCACATCATCACATTCCACATCAATGAATCAGTTAAAGCACTCTCTGTCCAAGAAAATCTTGAAGAGAAACCTAAATAATGTTGGTCCCAACCTGCTCGCATCCTCTAGTTCTAACTTCATGCTTCCACCAGATGGTGTATCCGATGTGCAAGATCTGACTAACCATTATTTCAATTCCATAAACAGGGTACTAGACAACATAGCCCCCTTACAGCTGAAAAGAGTCACCACAAAAGACTCAAAACCCTGGTATGATGTTAGGCTAAACGAAGATACACGTTCATTAAGAGTAATGGAATGACGATGGAGATCGGTACCATCCTCTGACCATCTCAAGCTACTAAGAAGCACAAGAAATTCTAATTACAGAAAGACAAGAAGATCAAAAGCAGACTTCTTCAGTAAGCAATTAGACCAAGCCAAGAATCGTCCCAAAAAGCTATTCGAACTAATCAAATCTCAATCTAAGGGTATCTCGCACCTCCCCCAAGCTAACGCAGACACATTACCCAACTGCAAGGAATTTGCCTCTTACTTCATTAGGAAAACAGAAATCATAAAGTCAGACTTGCACAATGACCTATCATCCCATACAGTTACTCACATGGACACTCCACTGCCCCCGCTATGGGACCCTCTCCTATGCCCCGTAAAGTTCGACCTCAAAAACAACGCCTCCTGGTCATCCTTCAATACTTACAGTGAAGAAACTATATTGAAAACGCTTACGGCCCTGAATCCCTCCAACCACTACACAGACCCTCTTCCCGCAAATTACTTAAGAGACTTAATTCCATTGATATTGCCTCTATGGACCAAGATTATTAACACCTCGCTCCTTCAAGGAACCATCCCTGAAATCCTCAAAGCAGGCCAGGTATGCCCAATCCTAAAGAAGCCATCGGCGGACCCTTCTGACCTGAATAACTATCGCCCAATATCCAACATCCCCACCTTGGCCAAACTGCTTGAAAAATGTGTTCACTCGCAGCTTGGCAACCACATAGATCAATTCAGCTTCCTCGATCAATACCAATTGGGATTCCGTGCAGGACACAGCACTGAATCAGCCATAACCCACATAATTGACGACTAACAATCCTGAACCAAAACGAAGCCTGTCTACTAATCTTGCTTGACCTATCCTCGGCCTTCGACACCATCAAGCACGACAACTTGCTTGACCTCCTGAAATATAGAATGGGTCTTTCCGGTTCTGTTCTTAATTGGTTCTCCTCCTTCCTTCAAGATAGAACACAGAGTCAAGATCAATCAATCCCTATCCAAGCCCACTCCAGTCACCTTAGGAGTACCGCAGGGATCATCCCTCTCCCCTACACTTTCCAACCTTTTTATGTAACCACTCACCGAACTGCTCAGGTCTTCAAATGTCCATTATCACATGTATACAGATGATACACAACTCTACATAAAGATCCACTCACTTGAGGACATCAAATCTCTCAATGCAACGCTCCAACAAACACAGACCTGGCTGGCCAAAAACCATCTGAAACTAAACACCCTCAAAACCGAATTCCTTTTAATCGCCCCCCCCCCCCCAGCCAATCAACCATCATCCTTGATTGGTTGAAACACTTGACAGCACTCAACCTCTCATTATCGAGTCAGCGAAATCGCTGGGAGTAATTCTAGATAGTAAACTAAATATGCAGAAACACATCAGCGCCTCCACAAAAGGAGCAAATTTTCAGTTGAACACCTTGAGAAAACTCAAACCCTTCCTGCCCGCAAATGACTTCAAGCAGGCAGTTCAAGCGCTAGTAATCCCTAGAGTGGACTATGGGAGTGTCGCTCTCTGCGGCCTTCCCAGATCGACGACGGCCCCTCTAAGAGCTTCAATCAATTCAGCGGCGAGACTCATCACAGGCTCCAAAAGAAACTCACATTTCCCCGGACCTTCGTGCCCTCAACTGGCTACCTTTTGAGGCGAGAATACACTTGAAAATTGCCTTTATGACGCACAGGGCATTACATCACAATACACCTAGTTACCTAGCTGACAAATTGGTGCCATCTTGTGGTAACAGATCCACCAGGAGCTCAAATAACCTGCTACTGAAACCACAATGTTTTGCTAAGAAGAAAACTTACAATCGAACCTCCTCAGGAATGGCTCCCAGGATTTGGTATGCATTGCCCCCAGAAACGAGACGGAACCCTTCCACGGCATTCTTCAAAAAAGAAGTGAAATCTATTCTCATGGCCAAATTCACCGGAACTATTGGTATATCCTTGTATATATTTGTCAATTTGTATTAGTTTACGATTACTGTTTTTATTCTACACTATATTTTTGTTAAGCGTGTCTCGATTATTCACATTTGCCTGTAAAGCGCTCTGATACCCGCAAGGGTCTTGTTCGCGCTATACAAAACCTTTAAAATAAAAAAATAGAAGGGTACCTGTAACAAGAAGGTTTAAAGTGTGGACTTGGGGACAAGTACGGCAGAATCTAAAGGAGGCTTGGCTCATGAGGGTCTCTGGAGCAAGGGGACACAGTCAGTTTTTGTGGACCCGGTGTAGGAGGCTAGATTAGTATATGATGCACACTTATTTAAGTGAAGCAACCTGCACTAATCCAGACAACCCTTATAGTGATTTTAGTGGTCTTAGACAACCACAGAAAGCTCTCTAAGTGGTAGCTGTGGAAAGCAGCCTTCAGGCTTAGTCCAGAAGGAGAGTTAAGCAGCTTGTTTTACCGGAACTAATCATATAGTATAGGTGAAACGGGAGAAAAAAAAACGGTGTAGTTATAAAACTAGTTATATTTATTATACACACTCACTAAAACATTGGTATATCTCCTACCCGGAGATATCCACACAATATTTGAAAGGGAAATAGGTAAAGTAAGCACGAATACAAAGTGGTCTCAAGGGGGAGACCAAACCATATTCTAAAGAAGTGGAATGCGAACTGCGACCGAAGTCGCGACTTGGACAAGAAGACATAAGAAGAGCTGGGGACCCAAGGAACCACCCACGGTAAGTACCCAGGAACCTCACATATAAAGAGATGGTCATCCACCTGGAACTCTTCCTAAGCGATCAAGGTAGAGCGATAACGCTCTTTTTGGGTCCAGGCGGTGGAGACGCTCTTCTTCTTTGGAAGGGTGCGGAGGTTCATAGAAAGTGGGTAGAGTAACTGACTTTTCCAGATGGAAGGGTATTACAACCTTGGGCAGAAAAGATGCCCTAAATCTTAGTATCACTTTGTCCGTAAAGACGGTCAGGTAAGGAGGCTTTGATGACAGTGCCTGCAATTCGCTCACCCTTCTGCCAGAGGTAATTGCCACTAAAAAGGCTGTTTTGATAGTGAGCAACCATAGAGGGCAGTTTTGCAGAGGCTCAAACGGTGCGCACATCAAGAAAGTAAGGACCAAATTAAGGTCCCACTGTGGCATAACAAAAGGAGAAGGGGGAAACACAAGTGGGTTAACCCCTTCAAAAATCTCTGCACCAGAGGGGATTTAAAAAGTGAAAGTTGATCTGGTAGCCGAAGAAAAGCTGAGAGGGCCGACAGGTAGCCCTTCAGAGTGCCCAAAGCAGAGTCCTGCTGGGCCAAGGAAAGGAAAACCAGGAGAATGTTCGACAGAGAGGCATATAAGGGGTCAATAGATTATTCTGTACAATATTTACAAAATCTGCTCCATCGGCAGGCGCATATTGATTTTGTGGAGGGACGCCTGGCTGCCAGAATAACTTCGCGGACTTCGTAAGGAAGGTCAAAAGCTGTCAGTTGTCACGGCTCAATCTCCACGCAAGGAGACCGGAGAGTGGGCATGTTTGGGTGGAGAACCCTCCCCTGCTGCTGCGGCAGAAGATCCTCCCGAAGCAGCAGTCTGATCAGAGGATCGATGCTCATAGCCAGAAGCTCGGGATACCAAACTTCCGGTGCCCAATCCGGAGCCACAAGAATGACTTGTGCCCGGTCGCTCCTGATCTTCTTGATCACTCTGGGCAGGAGTAGGATGTGCGGAAAGGCGTAGAGGAGGCCTGAGCTCCACTCGCGACAAAAAGCGTTGCTGAGTGAGAGCCCCATTGGAAAATCCAGCGAGCAAAACTGCTGACATTGCGCGTTCTCTTCAGATGCGAACAGATCTAACCAAGGCTCTCCTCACCGCTGAAAGAGACCATGTAATACCTAAGGATGGAGACGCCACTCGTGATCCACAGGGCACCTTTGGCTGAGTTGGTCTGCTCTGGCGAACCGGCCAGATGTTGAACCACCAGGGAAATGCCCCGTTGTTCCAGCCAAGTCCAGAGACGTAAGGCCTCTTGACAGAGTCCACGACCCCACACCGCCCTGTTTTTTGCAGTACCAAAAGGCGGTAGTGTTGTCTGTGAACCCCTGAACCAGCCTTTCCTTGATTGACAAAAAGGCTTTTACTGCCAATCGGATTGCTTGGAGCTCCAATAAGTTGATATGGAGCTTGGCTTCCGGACCAAAAGTTCTCTGATCTCCACCTCCCCCAGATGGCCACCCCATCCCAGAGGAGACGCATCCGTCACTACTGTGAGGTCTGGGTGGGGAAGGAAGCGGGATCTGCCTCTGACCCAATGCGGTTTGTCAGCTACCATTGCGGGTCTTTCGCAGTGCCCTCTAATATCTGAAGCAGGTCGGTGAGATTTCCTCCATGCTGTGCCTACTGGAATTTCAGGTCCCACTTCAAAGCCTGCATGCGCCACCTTGCATGGTCCAGCAGCAAGATGCAGGAGGCCATGAGGCCCAACAGCCTCAGAATAAGCAAAATCCATGATAGAGGCTGAAACATCAGTATCATAGCCTGAATATCCTAGACTCGCCATTCGGGAGGATAGGCACGAAATTACACCATGTCAAGAACCGCTCCAATGAAAGGAAGCGTCTGAGAGGGAATCAGGTGCGACTTCGGCACATTGATAGTGCACCCCAGCGAATGCAGGAGGTTCGGCGTAGTCTGGAGGTGGGAGAAGACTGCTTGGGACGAGCCCGCCTTCAACAACCAGTCGTCGAGATAGGTGGAAGACTGGAACGCCTGATCTCCGCAGATGGGCTGCAACCACCGCCATCACCTTTGTGAACACCCGAGGGGCACTGGTGAGGCCATAAGGGAGCAAGGCAAACTGAAAGTGCTTGTGGCCCACCGTAAACTGCAGGTAGTGACGATGGGCATGCAAGATAGGGATATCAAAATAGGCATCCCGCAAGTCCAGCGCTACCATCCAGTCTCCTGGCTCCAGGGCAGACAGGACCTGAGCTAGGGTGAGCATCTTAAACTTGTCCTTTTTGAGGAAGTAGTTGAGGGCTCTGAGGATAAGACGAAAGCCTCCGTCCTTCTTTAGGATCAGAAAATAGCGGGAGTAACAACTCATAGCCTATTTCTGGCCCGGGAACCCTCTCTATAGCTACCTTGGCCACAAGAGTTTTGACTTCCTCACAGAGTAAGGCAAGGTGATCCTCCATCAGCCGATCGTACAACGGAGGCATGGATGGAAGGGTAGTCTCGAAGGGGAGGGAGTAGCCCCTTCGGACTATTTTCAACACCCATCTGTCCGAGGTGATGTCTCGCCAGAGGCAGAGATGATGGCGTATTCTGCCACCAACTGGCTGTGAATGATCGTGGGGAATCGGACTAGGAGGGTTTTGAGGTGGAGGAGGGGATTGTGGCTTGGCATGACTACTGGCCTCCCGACCCTCGGGGTCTGGGTGAACCACGTCCACGGCCCGCAGAGGTTGCTCAACTTGCAGGCCCTCTGGCTGGAATAGGGTTGGCGTGGTTGGTAGCCCCTTAAGTAGCCACGAAAGGAGCGAAAAGCAGACAGGCCAGGATGTTGTGGCGAGGCCCAAGGACTTAGCCGTAGCCCGCGAGTCCTTGAAACGCCCAAGTGCAGCATCTGCTTGGTCTCCGAAGAGACGGGAGCCATCAAAGGGCATGTCCATAAGATTAGCCTGGACATCTCCTAAAAAAAACAGACGTCCTCAGCCAGGCGTGGCGAGATACCGTCGTGGAAATCACTCTGCCCAGCGAGTCTGTCTCGTCCAAGCCACAATGGATGTCTAACTTCGCTGCATCTCTCCCATCTAAAATGGCTTAGGAGAGTAGAATCCGGCCCTCCTCCGAGACTATGGGCAGCACCTGCGCAACCGTGTCCCATATCGAATGGGAATAACGGCCCAAAAGGCATGTGGTGTTCACCTACCCCAATGCTAGACTGGCGAAAGACAATTTTCTTCCCAAAGCTTTCCAGTCTTTTGGATTCCCTGTCCGGGGGTGCGGAAGGGAACGCGCCATGTAAGTGGAAGCTTGAACCAGCAAGCTTTGTGGGGTGGGCGGTGAGAAAAACTGGGTCGCCTGGTGCAGGGAGATGGCGGCAGGCAATCGTTCTGTTCACAGGAGCCCCTGTGCTGGGCTTGGACCAGGTACCCGGAAGAACGTCCCTCGAGGCCTCACTGAAAGGCAGCAAGGGTTCTGAGCTGGAAACACCAGGCTGCAGGACCTCGGACGTATGGAGCTGTAGGTCCAAGACATCCGCAGCCCTACGCACCACCATAGTGAAAGATGCCCCCTCCTCCGTCGCCAGGTTTGGGGTAGACAGCATGCCAGAATTTGGGAAGGTGTCCAGACCACTGACATCACCCAGTTCCTCATACCAGTCCATGTCCTGGGGTTGCAGGATTTCTAAGGGGGCATGCTCCCCCTCCCAATCCTCCTCATCCATGCCTAACCCTTCAGAATTGGGAGGGTTGAACGGCATGGAGCTGTACGGCCCGTAGACACAGGTCTCGGCGTTGGTGGACACCTGACCGGCTCAGTGTCGTCGGGGAATGAGGATTGGGGAGGCGACGCAGAGGACCTCGGTTGCGGACGCGGCATGTGGGAAGGTCACTGTGGAATTGCGACCGGCGCCGGTCCAGACCGGGAACGGGTCCAGTAGGAGGCTGTGGCCCCGAAGGCACAGAACCCACGAGGATTGCTTCATCCAAGCCTGCAGGGTCAGGCCGCCCAAATATGGCGCACCTGGCTTCATAGAAATCCTTAAGTTGGGAGGGGATCGCTCCCGGGGAAGGGAAGGAAATTCGGAGCCGCCTCGAACGCCGTGGTACCTCCGTCTGAACACACGACAGACGTGGCGAAGTCGAAGCACGCTTCTTATAATGCCTCTTACCTGACGAGTTGGAAGGAGAGGACTACAAACCTCCGGAGTGGTGCTTGGACCTTCCTCTTGACCAAGACCAGGAACTAGACCCGTTGGTCTCAGGAACTAGACCAAGACAAACGGGGCAACTTCCGAGGTGCCGGTCGCCAGGCCACGATTAGCTTTAGGGACCGCTCCCTCAAAGCTTTCGGCGCCATGGCATAGCAATCGGAGTAAGACCAGTCGCACTAAGTGGTGGTCCGTGATCGACATGGCGCGGTGACAGGCGCTTTACGGCTTGAACCCAGAGGTCTTCTTGCTAGACATCCCTAGCACACCAAAAGAAGTCGACAAAGTCTAAAAAAGTCTGTCAAAAAATGACAGGAGGTAAGCTCTCTTCGACGGATCTGCACTGGTTGGCGCAGAAAGAAAACAACTGACTCCAGGGCGTCGGAGTGTCGGTTATATTGACAACGCGGACGTCACGACGACAACGAACAAGAGGCTGACCGACATCACGTGGAGTCGACCGACGCCACCTACTGGCACACAGGGGTACTGCCAAGAAAAACCTTTGGGATCCAGCCTGAAGCCTGGAAGTTCAAAAGTAAGGAATCTGCGGCTAGATGTCCCTATCAGATTATCTAATTTCCCGCCTGCTCTGGTACCAAATGAG
The DNA here is from genome assembly GCA_963921515.1 of Calotriton arnoldi. Taxonomy (NCBI): domain Eukaryota; kingdom Metazoa; phylum Chordata; class Amphibia; order Caudata; family Salamandridae; genus Calotriton; species Calotriton arnoldi. The sequence continues at coordinate 3,389,992 of CAWUFW010000604.1, read as the reverse complement.
CCTCAAGACACGGGGTGGGGTTCCCCAGGTCTGGGGGAAAGCCGTGGCTGCATATCAAAGGCGGCAAAGGCTTTGAAGCATGTGGCCTTGACATGCTAATTCACTAGCCATCCTGCTGGAGGAGGTGTGACCGCGTTCCTCCAGATAGGCATCGTTCCTGGCCTCAGAGGGGGGGCTCTCACCTGCAGGGTGTCAAGAATTCATCTGTGGCGGCAGGCTGGACAAAACTAGTCAGCCAGCACACTAAGTGACTAGTAGGGATACAGGATACACCTCTACGGGGCCCTCTGGTTGCATGTCTTCATAAATCCGGTACCGGCATCAGTACAGATTTATTAAGACAAGATGTTTGATACCAAACATCAGTATTTTCAGTGAAGCTATTATGTAGCTGGGTAACGCGTAATGGCCAGTGCCCAGTACATATCTTTGAAATGGCTTCCTGATCACTTGCAATGTCTGGACATCACAGGGATCATCTACTCATGCAGATGGGCCCTCACATGATATAATGTCCTCTGCCTTAGGGCTCTAAGGCCTGCTGTAGAAGTGACTTACATATAGTACATGCCGTGTCTGTGGGCATTGCACATACGGAGCGGGCAATGTTGCGTTTTCGGAATGGTGTGTACCATTTCATGCATCCATTGTCAACTCAATTCCCGCTTCATAGGGGTACGAGGCAAGGATGCCCCCTGTCTCAGTTACTATTCGCGGTAGTGATCGAGGGTGGATGCCTTGGCAGGCGGTCTTGAGTGGGCCTGCAGGGACTCGGATAGGATTGCACTATATGCAGACAACGGTCTCATATTTCGACAATCCTCAAAAGTCCGGTCCCCACGTGCTCCAGATTCTGGGAGTCTTTGGGGCCTTCACTGGACTCACGGTTAACAAAGTCAAGTCCTCGGTCTACCCTATAGAGTGCACCCGTCAACGCTCAAATGGGCGGACGACATGCGGATACTTCGAAATGGCTTCCAATACCTGGGAGTATATGTAACCGACAACCACGATCAAGCCTGGGGGTATGCAACATCCAGCCTCACCTGGACCAGGTGTCCGGGGACTTTGGGTTTTAGGAAACACTAACACTCTCTATACTCGGATGCTCAGCCATATATAAGATGGTCTTCTTAACCCACCTGCTTTACTAGCTGCAGAAATACCCATTCCCGCTACCACCCTCCTCCCTCAGGAAACTGGACTCTTTACTGCAGTATTTAATGTGGAGCCACCACACGCCGCAAATAGCCCTTACTAAATGTTATAAATCCTTGCACTACTGAGGCATTGCAATCCTGGACATACTTTCATACTACAGGGCCTCCCACATCATTGTAATAAATTAATGGTGGTACAGAAATCGACCCGACCTCGCATACAATACAGACAGGGTTGGCAATGCAAGAGATACCCCTCCTGCATCTGCTATTCGGTGGGACGCCTCTGGGCGGCCTTCCACCAACAACGCTGTAACCCTTCAAATACAGAAAGACATACAGAAGGCCATCGAGTGGTCGGGATGCTTGATGAAAAAAACACCACTGTGGCACGGAACCTGGGAACCGCAAGTAGGAGCCGTGAAAGGATGCAAAACGTGGGACACCAAAGGCATTTTGACACTGGGAGACATCATGTCGGCACTACAATAAAGTCCTAGTTGCCATTTAAGGGTCACATAATTCGCATATCTTGTAACTGATTATGCAGGATGTGGCCTATTAACTACAGGAGACAATACATATTATATGTGATTGTAACATATGCTTGAATCCACCTCTGCACTATTCTTTTCTTCTGGGGCACATTCATTCACTGATTTTTATTGTAATGTATAAGGGACAATATATTCTGGTCAGAATGGCGTATTCGATGATAACTAAACATGTTATAGTGCCATTATGTTTAAGTTTTTCTGCTATGTTTAATTTATTGTCCATCTTTCAGGGATATGAAGTTTTGGTCATTAAGTTTTGTTATTTCAATATGGCGCCCACTGCACATACATGAACGGTGTGGTCAGCTTGACCATCTTTTGTTTCCATTAGGTGATTGTTTATAAGCACATCTGTTTAGAATACTAGTGATCAAGACTGCTATGTAGCCGAAACGCGTTGGGTTGTTTTTGATTAAATAAATTTCTTGCACAGCTATACAGGAGTGTGTGTTGCTTCTACAGACAGTGAAAGCTTTGTTTGGATATATGGGAGTACCTCGCGCAGCCCGCCAATCACAAGCAGCGACGAAGGTGTGTTAGTGCGCAAGGACTTGGCTACACATATATACATACATATACACATACACATACACACGCATACATATACATACACATATACACAAATATACACACACACACACACACAGATACACACATACATATATTTACATACATCTATGCTTTTTGCAATTGAAATTACGTGGGGCACTCGAGAAAAAGAAAAAATTATAATTTTTCTAAAGCCACTCGGCTTTAATCTACTTATTTATATTTTGTCTTTTGTACCTTTTTTATGGAATAAGCCACTTGGCTTCAACTATGCATTTTCATTTGATGCCCTCTTCATGCCAAATATCATTATTGGTTTGATAATTTAAATCACATTTTTACACGTTAGTTTGTGCAATTGGTTCTGCCCGAATTATAAAAATCATTGTTGTATAAGGGTAAGTTACTTACCTGTAATCCTAGTTCTCTTCCAGGGGTATCCTCAAAGTCATAAGCACTTGAATATTCCCGCCCAAGCACGGGGACCCCGGAAAATATATAAAAATTATATATGAACACATATATATATATATATAGTTTTTTTAAAACAATCAATGCAGCCTCCCAGAAAAAAACTAACACATAATAGGCTAAGCAATGCTGCAAGACCTTGTCTTTGCACATACACAAACAAACCAGGAAGACCAAAAGACACTTGAACTGCTTTTAATGAACAGCAGAAAAGTAGTCCTGCAAAGAGAAAGGCAGGCATTGTTAGCCCATAGGCTGAATTGTAACTTCAATAGCATAGAAAATGAAAGCAAATGTAGAAAACTAAAAAAACTGGCACTGTGCCTTTAAGGCAGCCATGACCCCTAGCTTCCGATCATGCCTCAGGGGTGACAGTTAAGTCAGTTCTTTGCGGAGACCCGGAGGTCAGGGCACAAAGAGATGGCAATTTTGGATCATTTGCCTGGGGAGGTGGGTGGATTGCTTATGACTTTGATGAGGATACCCCTGGAAGAGAACTAGGATTACAGGTAAGTAACTTATCCTTCTCTTCCAGGGGATCTTCATCAATTGTCATAAGCACTTCAATCGAGTAGCAAGCCCATCCCCTCTTCCTGCGCGCAAATGAGTTCCATACATGACAGTAACATCTAAGAATCAATTCAAATGACTTTAGCATTGAAATAAATTCCTCAAGGAGGCTTGGTCTACTCTAGTATCTGCTCTGGAATCAGAGTCGCGACAAAAGTGTCTCGTGAAAGTATGTACCGATTTCCCAGTGGCTGCCTTGCAGATCTCAGCCATCGGTACATTGTGTAGAAAAGCTACTGTAGCCCTTTCCTCCTATTGGAATGCGCTTTGGGAGAAGTCAGAAGAGGTTTATTTGCCAATTGATAAGCCAGCTTGATGCAAAACACTATCCATCTGAAAATGGAACGCTTGGAGGCTGTGAAACCTGTTCTGATGGCACCATAGTTTAGAAATAACTGATTAGACTTTCTAATGGTCTTGGACTAAGTAAACTTTCAGCACTCTTTTAAGGTCTAGAGAATGGAGAGACCATTCCGCTGGCGTAGATGGATTGGGAAAGAAAGAAGGTAGTGAGATAGTTTAAGTGACATGAAAATCCGACACCATCTTCGAAAGGAAGGAGGGGTGGGTCCTTAAAACCACTCTGTTGTGGTGAAAAACCGTGTACGGTTCTTTAGAACAGAGGGCCTGAATCTCGCTTACTCTACGAGCTGAAGTAATCGCTACCAAAAAGGCGGTTTTTTATGTAAGGTGCTGAAGGGTAGCTTTGTGAATAGGTTCAAAAGGGGGACCCATAAGTTTGGAAAGAACCAGGTTCAACTCCCAAGGAGGTGAAGGAGGCCGGACAAGGGGGAAAACTTTCTTTAAACCCTGAAGGAAATCCTTAACCACCTGGAGCTGGAAGAAAGAGGGTTGATTTGAAGACTTTCTGTAAGCCGTAATGGCAGCCAGGTGTACCTTAATGGAAGTAAACTTTAGACCTGACTTGGCCAAATGTAGGAGATTCGGTAAAATTACCTCCACTTGCCCCCTGGTAGGCTGGAAACCATTACGTATACACCACAAATAAAACCTTTTCTATTTAAAAGAATAGGAATGTCTTGTGGAAGGTCTTTTGAACTCCCTCAAAATGTTCATACAGTCCTGAGGGAGATTCAGGTGGCCGTACTGGAGGACCTCAGGAGCCATGCTGCTAAGTTCAGCGAGGGAAGGTTGGGATGATGGATCCTCCCGTTCATTTTGGACAGGAGGTCCGGTCTGCACGGAAGCCTCCTGTGTGGACACTCCGAGAGATGCAGAAGGTCCGGTTACCACCACTGCCAGGGCCGTGGCCAGTCTGGTGCTATCAGAACCATCCTCATCCTGGAGCGCGGAGTTTCGTTATGACCTTCGGGATGAGAGGAAGAGGCGGAAAAGCGTAGACAAAGGTTCCTGACCAGTTGATCAAAAGGGCATTTCCCATCGATCCTGGTCGGCAAAACCTTGACGCGAAGGCGTGGCATTTTTTGTTTGACTCGTCCGCAAAGAGATCGATGGTTGGATGACCCCATTGCTGTAAAATGTCCGCCACCACTTTGTCGTTTAATACCCAGTCTTGTTGATCTTCGAAGTGACGACTTAGAGAGTCCTCCTGTGAATTCTGCTCCCCTGGCAGATGGACTGCTGTGATTGAGAGCTGCCTGGCCAGGAGCCAATGCCAGATCGCCTGAGCCTCCAGGGACAGCTGGCACGAGCGAGTTCCCCCTGCTTGTTTAGGTAGTACATGGTGGTCGTGTTGTCCGTTTGTACTAATATTGACTTGGACTGTATGGACGGGTAGAACGCCTTGAGGGCTAGATGTACTGCCCGTAGTTCCAGCATGTTTATGTGATATGTTTTGTTCCTTGCTTGACCACCTGCCCTGAGTCTGCAGAAGACCCATGTGTGCTCCCCAACCCTGAAGTGAGGCGTCTGTGATCAAGGATTGTGTCAGAGGAGGTTGGTGGAAAGGCATTCCCACCAGGAGTTTTTTCCGATGATTCCACCATGGGATGGAAGTTCTCGCGGACTGGCAAAGATTAATCCGGTCTTCCCATTTGGCCGACGTCTGATCCCATTTGTCTTCCAAGTCCTGCTGCAGAGGCCTCATCCTCAGTCTGGCGTTGGGAACCAGAAAAATGCAAGATGCCATCGACCCCAGGAGTGATGCAACCTGCCGAACTGAGGGCTGACGGACTTGAAGGAGGAGATTGCAGTTCAACTTGATTGATAACAGTCTCTCCTCCGAAGGAGACACTTTTCCTGTGCTGGAGTCCAGAGTAGCCCCTAGGTAGTGAATTCTTTGAGTGGGCTGATGGATTGTTTCTCCATATTTACATGAAGGCCCAAGCGTTGCAGCAAGTTCAGGCAGATTCGATAGTGGTCTTTCAGCGTCTGACGAGATGAGCCCTTTAGAAGCCAGTCGTCGAGATATGGATAGACTAACATACCTTGGCGAAGTAGAGCAGCGGCTACCACTGCCATGCATTTTGTGAATACTCGAGGTGCAGATTTCAGGCCGAATGGTAGGACTCTGTACAGATAATGCTTGGAGCCTACCATGAAGCGCAGGAACTTCCGGTGTCATGGAGCAAATGGAACATGGAAGTAAGCATGCTGGAGGTCTATCGAGCACATCCAGTCCCCTTTCTGAAGATGTGGATATATTTGATGGAGCGCCAGCATACAAAACTTTTCTTTTTGGATGACTTTGTTGAGGGAACAAAGATTCAGAATAGACCTGAAACTCTCTTTTTGACCCTTCTTTTGAACTCGGAAGTATATGGAGTATACTCCTTTTCCTCGTTGTGATGGAGGAACCTCCTCTATGGCCAATTTCTGTAAGAGAGTGGATACCTCCTGACGCAACAAAGGCAGTTGGTGAACTCTTGTCTTTACTGGAGGAATGCACTTTGGAGGAGCACGAAAATGTAGTGCATATCCATTTTGTAGTATATTCAGCACCCACTGATCGTTTGTTATGTTGCGCCACTCTTTTACATGTCCGGCGATACTTCCTCCCACTGGAGTGGGCAACAGCGACAGAGGAAGTGAATGTTCATTGTTTGCCAGTGTTCTTGGCTGTGGAAGAGGACTGTCGGGGCGCTCCTCTACCTCTGGAAGGTCGACGTCCCTGATAGTGAGACTTGGACTGGTGGTACTGCCTCTGGGACCATTGAGGGGCTTGAACCCTCTGGTGGAACGCTCTACGATCGTAAGGCCTGTACCGACGTCTGAACTCCTTCCTTTTCTCTAAACCCACCGCTTTAAGAGTGTCCAGTTCCGATTTCATCCTGCCCATCTCATCAGTGTGAGAACCGAAAAGGGAATTTCCAGAAAACGGGAGGTTCAGGATGCGCTGTTGGGCTTCCGGTTTTAGGGCTGTTAGTCGTAACCAGGAGGATCTTCTTGCACATATGCCATGCGAATTTGAGTGAGCAGCTAGAGATGCTCCATCAGCTGCCGCACTGATCATTTGATTAGCAACGAGGGCTCCCTCCTGAAGAATTTACCCAAAATCTTGGCGATACTCTTTAGGCAGTTTTTCCTTGAAACGCTCCAGCGAATCCCAGAACGCCCTATCATAACGACCCAACAGGGCTGCAGCACTAGACACTTTCAAAGATGCAGCTGCAGAGCCGCAAGCTTTCCTCCCCCAAGAATCTTGAGCTCTGCTCTCCTTGTCCGGAGGGACCGTCGAAGAAGAGGCTACTGCATGGGTCTTCTTTGCAGCAGCAATAATCACCGAATCTGGTGGAGGGTCCGACCTGAGGAACAGGGGATCTTGCTCTGCTGGTCTCTATTTCTTTAAGATCCTTGCCAGAGCCGTTTTGATCATTGCTGGGGTAAGGAAAATGTCCATGACTGGTTGTAAGGGACCAGGCACCAATGGCAGCAAAGGCCTCGACGCGGACCTCTGATGCAGAGTCTCAAAAATAACAGACGTAGATGTCGGAGAGGCAGACATCTCTATGTTTAACTTTTGTGCTCCTCTTGACAGGACATCATGAAAAGTGTTGATGTCGTTGACCGGTGACACTCTGGAGGGTGGACTGTCTGTTAGTGTGGGAGAATAATCCCTCTTGGAGGTGTGGGTCGAGGTGGACGACCAAGAAGGTGATCTTAGTCTCCTATGACGGCCATGAGAAGTAGATTTACGACCTGATGGAGACTTGTCCCTTTGGCGACCCCTGGAAGGTGTGGTGGGTGATCGGTCCACTGCCTGCACCAGCCGAGCCAGAGGAGATCTTTGGGGAGGACTTGAATAGTCCAAAGGCTGTTGAACCTGTGTTGATGTCTCTTTCTGCCAGTGATGGACTGGGAGGAGCCACCTGGGAGAGAGATAAACAGAAGGAGATCAGTGGTCTTCTCCTCGTTGTGTAGGAGGAACCGTGATCTGCGGAGTGGATTTCTGCACTCGCCGTTCTGGAGACTGTGAAGAAAAACTTCGACGTCGAGATGACTTGTGGAGATCCTGCAGTCGACGCTGAAGGCTCCGAGAGGTCCTTTGGTGCAGAACGGTGTCTCCCCGCGGTCGAATTATGTGACAACATCGATAACTGCGAGTGTCTCGACGTCACTAAAACCTGCGAGTCCCCTGACCGAGACCTTGGCCTCGACGTCGGCCGTGTAGATTCTTTCTGCCTCGACGTCGACCGATGCCTCGTCGATGGAGACTTGTGCTTCGACGTCGGAAGAGGAGTACCCAACAGAGTACCAAGCCTTGACGTCTTACGAGGAGAAGGTGATGGAGAAATTCTTCTCGACGTCGAACCTCTCGACACCGTCTTTCTAGGCCTCAACGTTGAGCGCTGTCTCGTGGGCTGCAACGGAGGAGTCCGCCTCGACGTTGAATCCCTTCTTGTGGACTGCAACTGAGGGGTCTGTTTAGACATTGGACCCTTTTTCGACATCGTAGATGATCTAGGCCTAAACGTTGACCGCCGCCTGGTTGACGGTAATGGAGGACTGCGCCTCGACGTCGAACACCGTACCGACGGCGACGACGACGGAGAGCGATGTCTCGACGTTGGGTGATCCCGCACCAACGGAGAGCAACTCCTCGACGCTGACCATCACTGGGTTGACGGCTTCGACGCTGATGACGTACCTCTATGTTTGGAAGTCTTCGACGACGACCGATGTTCTCTAGACAGCGAGCCCGCCGAAAGGATTGTCGTCGACGTTTTCTTCGCCGGTGGAGGCATTTTTGACACCAAGCCCGACGCCGATGAAGAACAGACCGGGATTTTGCTTCTGGAAGATGATCTGGGTCTCTTCTTCTTCTGTCTCACAGGAGACCTGCCTCTAGAGGTAGAAGCTTTACCTTTCTCAGAGAGACCATAAAGGCGAATCCTCTCTCTGTCCTTTAGAGTGCATCTTGATAAAGATTGGCAGTGTTGGCAAGTCTCAGGAACATGAGAATCTGGTAGGCAGAGGATACAAACAGAATGAGAATCTGTTTTGGCCTTTTTGCCACAGGAAGGGCAAGGATCAAACAGAGAAGGCATTTCGGAGAGAGAAAAAATGCCTAACTGCCTGATAAAATGTAAAGTACTACTCCAACAGGTGTTAGATGTCGAAGTAAAAGGTTTTAAGTGAAAATAGTAGAGAATTTCTGACAAAAAAGTCAAAAGATCTGTGGAGCTGATTAGCCAGGGTCCTGACTGAAGGAGCCGGAAAGAACAACTGACCTAACTGTCACCCCTGAGGCATGATGGGAAGCTAGGGGTCATGGCTGCCTTAAAGGCACAGTGCCAGTTTTTTGAGTTTTCTACATTTGCTTTCAGTTTCTATGCTATTGAAGTTACAATGCAGCCTATGGGCTAACAATGCCTGCCTTTCTCTTTGCAGGACTACTTTTCTGCTGTTCATTAAAAGCAGTTCAAGTGTCTTTTGGTCTTCCTGGTTTGTGTATGTGCAAAGACAAGGTCTTACAGCATTGCTTAGCCTATTATGTGCTTGTTTTTTTTCTGGGAGGCTGCATTGATTGTTTAAAAAAATTATATATATATATATATATATATATATATATATATATATATATATATATATATATATATATATATATATATATATATATATATATATATATATATATATATATATATATATATATATATATATGTTTGTTCATATATAATTTTTATATATTTTCCGGGGTCCTCGCGCATGGGCGGGAATATTCAAGTGCTTATGACTATTGATGAGGATCCCCTGGAAGAGAACTTATGAGCCTATGAAGAACGACAAAGTATGTCTTCTATGTCAATGAATTTACTCAACCCTCTTTTGTAAGGGCGATGGGGCACTGTTTTTTTCTTATGTGGCCGTGACGAAGCCCGTGTGTGGGTGCAACGCTTGCCAATAAATTTTCGTTTTAAACCAAAACTGTGGAGTACGAGCCTTCCTGCAACTACATATTTCAGGACATTTGCTTACATGTATTACAGGCCCTGCACCCGTGTGCCTACACCAGCCTCGTCAGTGTGGACCAGACCGTCTTCGCTGCAGGACTTCATTCCTGTTAGTATTGCAACTGGTCCCCGCTGACGCCTTTCTCGGTCGCTGTTTCCGCGTTCTACGGCTGCAGGAAGACGCCAGACTCGTACGGGCGAAGTGGAGTGGAGACCGTCGACCGGCAGTGTGGATTACGTGCTGAACTGTCCATTCGTCGGAGGATGAGTGGGGATCACATTGTGTCCCGCTGCCTTTTCGGGGCTTATCTGTCTTACAAATCTTAGCGTATACTGCCCCATATTGATATTGCGGCAGGGGCTCTACGCCGGATGTAAACCAACTGGAGCAAAGTTCTGAGTTTTTCTTTTGGCTATATAAGACCATCAGATGAACTGCTACGTTTTTAGTGCTCATCATGAGTGAATCGAAACAAAAAAGACTGGATGCAGCACGCTGTCTATTTAATGAGCAGGACAATGATTTAGATCTGGGAAATGAGATGGGCCCCCAGGAAGTTCAAAACACGGATAAGACTATAAAACTTCTATTACTACAATATGAAAGACTCTGTAAAAAGGAAATTAATAGATGCAGGCGGTAATGTCACTGGATAATTATATTGGGGTAGGGAATGTGCCTCGTGGATTGAGAATACTTATTACTCCCACCTATCAAAACCCACATTCAAAACTATTGGAGGAATGGTCTCAACTGATGGCCTCCACGTGTAAAAACATGATGGGCCTCCTAAGTATGTCAATATGGAGTTGGAACAAGTCACTAAAGAAATGGCTGATCTGAAAGATACTTTAAGCAAAAAACCTGAACAAAAAGAAATGTGTAATTTTTTTCCCAGATTGAGAAAAGACTAGAAAAATATGAAGATGAATTTAAGGCTAAAAAAATTGCGTACATTTCTACGTGACAAGTTAGATTATGCAAATGGACGAATCCTTACATTCGCCAGGAAGTTCGATGGAGCAATTAGGCAATTCAAGCAAACAGGAAGGCATAATACGGCAACAGGAATTGATTACCTCGGAATCAGGATCCGATGTATACTCTTTGGATGACCAGGCATCCAGCTCATCTAGAGAAACTCCCTCCCTAACTGCCATGGATTAACACCGTTTTTTACAAACAAACCAGACAATCAGGGGAAGACCACCAAAAGGAAGAGGAGAAGGCAGCGGAAGAGGAAAGCTACCAGAAGAGGGGGATACAGTGAAAGAAAACGTGCCTCATGGGAAAAATACAAGGCAGACTAAGAAGCGGTAATGAGTGAGAATATTGACAATTGTTAATCTTACATCCACACTCTGACCCCTGAGAAACAGTAACTACTGTAACTGGGCCTTTCCTTTTGCCCCACAGTGAATTGGACTATTACAGGACGCGCAATGATATTTTTCTACGCAAACTAAAAATAAAAAAAGTATTTATGCAGCAGAGCAATAAGTGTAATGTGTTTGGAATAGCCCCGGTTCGCGATACTACCTTGACATACTTGTGGGATATTGCCGGTCTTAGTGCACTTGTTGAGTTACAGGATGAACCTCCAGGTGGGGGGGGGGGGGATCTCAAAGAGAGATTTCTTAACATCTTTGAATCTAGAACTGGATGGAACTAGTTGCAATAGCTTTAAACCTAAATCACTATGTAACCCTAATACCCCACACGACCATGAGATAGTGAACCGTGTTTTAATGGTATAGTGGAAAAAGTCAGCCAACAATTTTGCTTCTAATTTAAGTAGAGGACAGAGGGAAGCTTTAAAGTCTTTATCAAAGGACCAGAACATCATTATCAAGCTTTTCGATAAAGGGGACAACGTGGTCCTGTGGGACATAAATAAATATCAAAGAGAAGTAGATAGACAACTTCACTCCAACAGCTATGAAAGAAGCTTTCACCACTCCTTTAACACTGCGATTAGGAATGATCATGATTGATTACTTGGGTGGAAGTCAAAAGAGCTACTAAATGGCGATTAATACCAGTTTCTTCTAGTAAAGAAACCAGTTGCCCCCTGCTTTTACATGTTGCCCAAGGTGCATAAAAACAAGACGGACCCACCCGGGAGACCGATCATTTCTGCCAATGGCAGTCTCCTAGAAGAAACGTCTATTTAACTTGATTTCCATCTTCTTCCTTATGTACTTGCCTAACAGTCTTACTGCAGGGACAGCAATGATTTTATTACGAAAATTTCTGAGATACCATGGCAGCCCAGTTATATATTTGTGGCTTTAGATGTGGTCTCTTTGAACACCTGCATTGACCATGACCTAGGCATACAGGCATGCACACACTTTTTCAGGGACAAACCACTACACAGGTACGATCATTCCATGATGTTGTTAGAGATGCTACACTTTTGCCTAGAGAACAGTTATTTCATTTTTAAAGATGAGTGGTATCACCAACTTGTCAGGACTGCTATGGGAAGTTTTTTTGCTCCAAGCTATGCCTGTATGTTTATGGGATGGTGGCAGCAGCAACAGGTATGGACCGAGGAGAATGAAAGGTGGACTAACCAAATCGTTTTCTGGACCAGATACATAGATGATTTGTTTGTGGTATGGGAGGGTCCAGAAGTGGAACTTCTAGATTTTCTGAAACATATTACACAAAATTCTCTGAATTTGCCTTTCACACACAAAATTGATAAGACACAGATGGCCTTTCTGGACGTCTCGGTCACAGTGGTAGAAGGTAGCATACATATCAGTCTGTATCGCAAAGAGAAAGCTGGGAATAGCATTCTCCATGCTAGAAGTCACCACCCACAAAAATTGAAGTGGAGTATTCCATATGGTGAGCTTCTGATTGCCAAACGACCATGCAGTACACCATCAAAGCTTCAGTCATGAGGAAGGCAGGATAGTCTCTAGGTTTGGAGCAAGAGGGCATCCTTATAAAATCCTCAATGAAGCTAGAAGTAAGGCAGCCCAAACTCTCAGGGAACAGCTGCCAGTTCACAAGAAGGAACGACAAGACCCTTATATGGTCAGGTTAATCGCCACATTTAACAGCGAATCAAGTGCCTTGAGAAGGATCCTATATAGGCATTGGTACTTGGTCAAGACAGAGCCCATTATTGGAAAAGCCACGCCGCCACATCCTCCAGTTTCTTATCGCAAGTCAAAATCCCTGAAATATTTTTTGGTACATAGTTACAGCAGTGCCCCCACTGACAGAAGGGGTTGGTTACAAGAACAGAGGGTTTTTCACAAGTGCGGCTGCTGCAAAGCATGCCGCAGTAGTAAGAACAGGAAAGAATATACATTACCCACAGGACAAACACAAAGCATTAGCAAATTCATCACATGTGGAAATGACTATGTGCTATAGGTACTTGAATGCCCATGAGGACACCAATATGTGGGAAGTACCATTTGGTCCATGAAAAAAAGGGTGTTGGAACATTACAGAGCAATTAAGAACTGTGACACAAACTACCCAGTAACTAGACATTGAGCCAGATTTCATGATCATAATGCTGACTCATCTTATTTTGGCATTGACAGGATCCTGCAGAATGTCCGTGGTGAAGACAGGGAGAGGAAACTAAGACTACTGGAGTTGGAGTATATTATCCTGCTTGGGAGTAAATCCCAGAGAGGCCTCAAAGAGGATGAGGAACATCATGTTCAAATCGCCTGATGCAACATAGGATGAGTTTAATCTTTATGCTCTGGGTCATCGTTAACCTTATCTTTGGTTCCCATTTCTTTTTTAACTCATCACCTTTGCTGTCTCTGCAATGATAGTTATGTAGCGTTACCCGTCTTTCCAGCTAGTAGGTCTGCTGAATTATTATGCCCCCCTTTTTCCGGAGCTCTTTTTATACACCTCTCCTCTTTTGGTATGATTTATCATTATCAGTATCAGAGGGACTCTTCTGGTAAACTATAGGAGCAATGTTGATTCATATTGATTTTCACTTTATTTTATTTCATCTTTCTAAACAATGAGATTTGTTGCAGTGGTCGTCAGGTGTTTTTTTTCGTATGTACACACATGGTGGTATTACAATTGATATACGTGATAAGTTGGGTTTCTGACTGGAATTTATACTGTTTCGTAACGGGCTATACTATATGCTTTCCTCTGATCAATTTAACTTATAAGAATGTACTGTGATTTCTGCCACTTGGCATCTATGCTTTTTTGTAATTGAAATTACGTGGGGCACTCTAGAGGAAAAGAAGAAAAAAATATAATTTTGCGAAAGCCACTCGGCTTTAATCTACTTATTTATATTTTGTCTTTTGTACCCTGTTAATGAAATAAGCCACTTGGCTTCAATTATGTATTTTCATTTGGTGCCCTCTTCATTTCAAACATCATTATTGGTTTGATAATTTAAATCACATTTTTAAACATTAGTTTGTGCAATTCTGCTCGAATTTTAAAAATAATTGTTGTATAACTTATGAGCCTATGAAGAATGACAAAGTATGTCTTCTATGTCAATGAATTTACTCAACCCTCTTTCTTAAGGGCGATGGGGCACTGTGTTCTTCTAATGTTGTTCTTATTATGTGGCCGTGACGAAGGGGGGGGGGGAGGGGAGAGGGGGTGTGTGCGTGCGCACATATATACACACACACACACGTCGAAAAACAGCTCTCCTGCAGCAGCATGGCCACGTCCACCTGACGGGATCGGTGCGAGTTCACGGACGCAGGACCCGTATTAATATCCACATAGAAAGGAATCCACACATCAGGGATTACCAAAAAGCCTCTCACACCACAACTCCAATTCAGAGTTTATTCGGCTACATGTTTCACCCCCTCAGGGGTTTCATCACAGACACACACACACACACACACACACACACACACACACACACACACACACACACACACATACATATACACACACATACATATACACACATGCATACACATTATACACACATGCATATGCACACATACATATGCACACACATACACATATATACACACACACATACACATACACACACACATATACATACATATATGTACATACATATATGTACATACACATACCTACCTACTCATCCCAAACCTGCTCCAGCTGCTATGACCTCCAAATAAACTTTCTAGACCCTTCCCTCTTCTATCCCTCCACTATCCTTTTCAATCCAACTAATAGACTCCCATGTCTCAAATGAATTTCATATTTTCCTATACTAATTTACCACTAATCCTATTTGGGTTCGGAGTAGCGTGCTACTCCTCGAAAAGCGATTTGATGCCTCATCAGGGGTACCTGGTTCTATATAAATGCCAACTCCTCCCTCTTCTATCCCTCCACCGTCCTTTTCAACCCAAATAACAGACTCACATGTCCACTGCTTAAATGAACTTCATATTTCCATATACTAATTCACCACTAATCCTTTGTGGGTTCCAGAGTAGAGTGCTACTCGCTGAAAAGTGTTTCGACGCCTCGTATGGGGTAGTAAGCGATATATAGACGCAAATACAATATATATGCATACATATAACGCGTCATTTGGACCTTGATGCTCGAATAAACCTTTGATGATTTTCATACCAGCTTCTGGAGTCTGTGCCCTGGTGTTGCGCCGCAGTGGATGTTGACATTCGGGATTTCAGAAAGACATATATATATATATATATATATACACACATACATATATACATATATACATATACACGTTTATACATACATACACACATTTATACATACACACATTTATACATACACACATTTATACATACACACATTTATACATACACACATTTATACATACATACGTCTGAATGCGGATGTGGAGCTTTATGCACATTTATGACTTTTTACTCTGGTCAGGACTCAGCTTCTGTATTTGGGTCTGTGGGAAATTCCCTCTTAGATTAGATTGAGGACTCTGGCTTGCTAATTTTTATGCTGCTATTTTACATGATTCGATGAAATATAGCCTTTTGTATTTTACTATTATCATCTGCATTTGCACTTTGATGCCCTTTTTTGCACAATTTGCATGACCAGTATCAATGTCAATATTTTACATCAATTCATGAAAAGTAGCACCCTGTACTTGACTGTGATTCTCATTTGCACTTTGCTGCCTTTTTGTATATATAAATCAGGGGATTGTCAATGCATTTGCACTTTACTATATGAAACTCAGGGGTTGCCCCATGCATTTTCACTTTATACTTTCTACATTTACACTCTACCTGGATGATGGCAGTATATAGAACCCGCTTCATCATATAATGTATTTGCACTTTAGTATATATGTATATGAAGATCAGGGGGTTGCCCCATACATTTGCACGTTATACTTTGTACAATTGCACTCCATCTGGACGATGGCAGTATATAGAATCCGGTTGATTATTTAGTGCATTAGCACTTTACTATAAGTGTGTGTGTGTATATGCACAAGTTACTAACTTGTGTAACGATATATCTGTAAGAGACAGTAGTTAGTGACAGATTCCTTACCTTAGAATATCCCCAGGCGTCAGGCTGGATCCGGAAAGTTTTTGCGTAGCAGTACCCTTGCGCGTCCGTCGTCGGCGTCGTGATCGCCGGGATGACGTCGCGGGCAGTACTTAGACGCCGCCCCTGCGCGCTGACGTCAGTTCTGTACACGACTTTCCGCGCCAGGAACGCAGAGCCATGCAAGAAGCTGACATAGGTGTCTGAAAAATACTAGGGCCCTGAAAGGGATGTCCTTAACCCTAGAAATCAGTTCGCAGAACGGGGAGGATGGGTGGGGCGGTAAGGAATCTGTCACTAACTACTGTCTCTTACAGATATATCGTTACACAAGTTAGTAACTTGTGCATCTGAAAGAGACACGTTAGTGACAGATTCCTTACCTTAGAATAGATACCCCAGCAATACCAACCCCGGTGGTGGGTCTGCGAACAAAGATCAGACAAGGAAGTCCTGGAGGACAGAACGGCCAAAGAAGCCGTCCCTCCGGACCTGACTGTCAAGGCAGTAATGCTTTGTAAACGTGTGCAGCGAGGCCCACGTAGCTGCCTGACAAATAACCGGTAGCGGAACACCGCGGCCCAAAGCCGTGGTAGCAGCCGTTGCCCTGGTGGAATGGGCCCGCAGCCCAACAGGAGGCTCCTTCTTAGCCAAAGAATAGCAGGTCTTGATGCACAAGGTAACCCAGCGGGAGATGGTCCTCTTGTGCACCGCCCGACCTTTTTGGCGCCCACGTAGCCAACAAAGAGCTGGTCATCCACCCGGAAGTGTTTTGTGCGGTCAATATAGAAGGAGAGCGCACGTTTTGGGTCCAGACGGTGGAGCCTCTCCTCCTCTCTGGAAGGATGCGGAGGCGGAAAGAAGGTGGGCAAAGTGATGGTCTGCCCAATATGGAAAGCAGTAACCACCTTTGGCAAGAAGGACGGACGCGTCCGAAGAACAACCTTGTCCGGATGAACAGACAGAAAGGGAGGTTTGCAAGATAGAGCCTGGAGCTCACTCACCCGCCGAGCGGAGGTGATGGCCACCAGAAAGGCTGTCTTCAGAGTCAGAAGACGAAGAGGACAGTTATGTAGAGGCTCAAAGGGAGCGCACATTAAAAAGGTAAGAACCAAGTTCAAGTCCCACTGAGGCATCACAAACGGAACAGGAGGGAAGAGGTGAGTAATGCCTTTTAAGAACCTGTTAACAGGGGACTTGAAAAGGGAGGGCTGATCAGGAAGCCTGAGGAAGGCCGAGATAGCACAAAGATAACCCTTGATGGTACCCAGGGCAGAACCCTGTCGGGCCAGAGAAAGAAGGAACAGAAGGACCTCAGAAAGAGGGGCAGAGAGGGGATTCACAGCCTTTGCTGTGCACCATGCCACAAATTTGTTCCACCTGCAGGCGTATACCACCTTAGTGGAGGGACGCCTGGCTGCCAGAATCACATCACAAACTTCGGGAGGCAAGTCGAAAGGAATCAACTGCCGCCGCTCAATCTCCACGCAAGCAGGTGTAGACTGGACAGGTTCGGGTGGAGGACCGTCCCCTGCTGCTGCGACAGAAGATCCTCCCGAAGAGGCAGACGGATCGGGGGATCTACGCTCATATTGAGTAGCTCGGGATACCAAACTCTTCGAGCCCAGTCCGGAGCCACAAGAATGACTTGGGCCCGGTCGTGCCGAATCTTCTTCAACACTCTGGGTAGAAGTGGTATAGGCGGAAAGGCGTACAACAGACCGCAACTCCACTCGTGACGAAAAGCGTCGCCGAGCGAGTGCCGCCTTGGAAATTCCAACGCGCAGAACTGATGACATTGCGCGTTCTCTTCGGTGGCGAATAGATCTAACCAAGGCTCTCCCCATTGTAGAAAGAGTCCTTGCGCCACTTCCGAGTGAAGACGCCATTCGTGATCCATCATGCACCTGCGGCTGAGTTCGTCCGCCCTGGCGTTCAGGGAACCTGCCAGGTGTTGAACCATCAGGAACATGCCCTGATGTTCCAGCCATGTCCAGAGGCGCAGAGCCTCCTGACAAAGGGTCCAAGACCCCACCCCGCCTTGTTTGTTGCAGTACCACATGGCGGTGGTGTTGTCTGTGAACACCTGCACTACCTTCCCTTTGACAGAGGGAAGGAATGCCTTGAGTGCAAGTCGGATCGCCCGTAGCTCCAGAAGGTTGATATGGAGCCGGGACTCCGCCGGAGACCAGAGGCCTCTGATCTCCGCCTCTCCCATGTGACCGCCCCATCCCAGAAGGGACGCGTCCGTCACAACTGTGTGCTCTGGCTGGGTAAGGGAGAGGGATCTGCCCATGACCCATTGCCGGTTCGAGAGCCACCACTGCAACTGTCTTGCAGTCCCCTCCGAGATCTGGACGTGATCGGACAGGTTGCCCTGGTGCTGCGCCCACTGGAACTTCAGGTCCCACTGCAGAGCCCGCATATGCCATCTGGCATGATTGACCAGCAGGATGCAGGAGGCCATGAGGCCCAGCAGCCTCAGGGTCATCCGTACCGAAACCCAGGATAAAGGCTGAAAGATCGGAGTCATAGCCTGAATATCCCGGACTCGCCGTTCGGGAGGATAGGCCCGAAACTGCGTCGTGTCCAGAACTGCTCCGATGAAAAGGAGCTGTGGAGAAGGAATCAGATGCGACTTCGGCACATTGATGGAGAACCCCAGCGAGTGCAGGAGTTCGGCCGTAGTCTGGAGGTGGGAGACGACTGCCTGGGACGAGCCCGCCTTCAGCAGCCAGTCGTCAAGGTAGGGGAAGACTGAAACCCCTGCCCGGCGCAGATGAGCTGCGACCACCGCCATCACTTTCGTGAACACCCGAGGGGCACTTGTAAGGCCAAAGGGGAGCACGGTGAACTGAAAATGCTCGGGGCCTACCGTGAACCGAAGGTAACGCCGGTGGGCCGGCAGGACGGGGATGTGGAAATATGCGTCCTGCAAGTCCAACGCTACCAACCAGTCTCCAGGGTCGAGGGCAGTCAAGACCTGAGCTAGGGTGAGCATCTTGAACTTCTCCTTCCGGAGGAAGCGATTGACGTTCCGGAGGTCCAAGATAGGACGCATGTCCTCCTTGTCCTTTTTGGGCACCAGAAAGTAGTGGGAGTAGCAACCACGCCCTACTTCTGGGGTCGGAACACGCTCGATGGCCCTCTTGGTCAAGAGGGCCGTGACTTCCTTCTGTAGAAGCACCAAGTGATCCCCTGACATGCGGTGGAATTGAGGTGGCATGGCTGGGGGGTGGTCTCGAAGGGGAGGGAGTAGCCCCTTCGGACAATGTCCAAGACCCACCTGTCCGAGGTGATGGTACGCCAGTGGGGAAGGTGATGGCGGACCCTGCCCCCTACTGGCGTGCTGTGCACCTGAAAGGAGGGACTAGGAGGGCTTGGAGGCCGCGGACGGGTTGGAGGTGGTGGCCTGACCCGCACGCTGGTTGCCCGATCCGCCACGGCGGAATCCACGTCCTCGGTCACGCGAAGACGCCTGCTGCGCGGGCCGGTGGCTGGGCTGCTGACGTGAAGGGGCGCCCTACCGTGGCCACGATAGGGGCGAAAAGCAGAAGTCAGCGGAGGGCGTGTAGCAGAAAGGCCCAGGGACTTGGCAGTAGCCCGTGAGTCCTTAAAGCGCTCCAACGCATGGTCTGCTTTGGACCCAAAAAGACCGACTCCATCAAAGGGCATGTCCATGAGAGTATTCTGGACATCCCCTGAAAAACCAGTGGTTCTCAGCCAGGCGTGGCGTCGCAGCGCCACCGTCGTTGCAATAGACCTGCCCAGCGAGTCGGCGGTGTCAAGGCCACAACGTATTGTGTATTTAGCCGCATCCCTTCCTTCCGCAATGGCGCGGGAAAGCAGTGTCTGGACCTCCTCAGGACACTGGGGCAAAACATCCGCCACCGAATCCCACAGGGAGTGGGTATATCGGCCCAAAAGACAAGCGGTGTTAACGGACCGCAAGCCAGCACTGGAGGAAGAAAAACCTTTCTTACCAAACTGATCCAGGCGTTTGGATTCCCTATTCGGAGGGGCGGTAGGGAAGGCGGTTTGGGAAGCGGAGGCTTGGACAACCAAGCTCTCAGGAGTGGGGTGGACAGAGAGAAACAGGGGGTCGCCCGGAGCTGGGCGATGGCGTCGTGACACGTTCCGATCCACAGGAGCCCCTGTGTTGGGCTTGGACCAGGCGCCCAAAAGAACGTCAGTGAGGGCGTCGTTAAACGGCAGCACAGTCTCCGCAGAGGAGGCTGCCGGCTGAAGCACCTCTGTCAAGATGTTAGGCTTGACCGTCAAAGTAGGGAGTTGGAGACGTAAGGCCCCAGCTGCCCTACGCAACACCGTACCAAAATTGGCTCCCTCCTCCGTAGCCACGGGAGGAGACAGCATGCCAGTGTCAGGGGAAGTATCCAGACCACTGGCCTCCCCTAGACTCTCTGTCCAGTCCTCATCGTACTGACAGTGTCGTGTCAGAGGGTCATCAGACCCCTCCCAGTCCAACTGGTCCTCCTCTGGTTCAAAATAAGGAGGAGGAGGGACAGTTGGGACCCAAGGTCCCATCGGCGCCGGAACCGGCGTCGAGCGACGTCGGTCCGGATCCATGTCCGGAGCCGGAAGGAACTGGGGGACGACGCCGCCCGGAGCCCAGGGCGGCGTCGAGAACGGCACCGGAGACATCGGCGCCGGCGGAAGTGTCGTTAGGTCGACCGGCGTCGATGGGGGTTGTGGAGCCGGGATCGAGGCCGGGGCCGAAGCCGGAGCCGGGATCGAGGCTGGAGGCACGGGCGACGCCGGGGCCGGAGCCGTCGGCGACGCCGGAGCAACCCCATCAGGGCCCGCGGGGCCCGAAGGCGCACCGGAGGGGCCTGGAGGCCCGAAGAGGCGGGCCATGGCCGACAGGAATTCCTGCACTTTGGCCGGATCCGCCCCCGAACCCGGGAAGGGCGGGTATGGCGGGGCGACTCCACAGGCATGTCCGGGGCCACGGGGACGGTGCCGGGAGGGGCCTCAGCCGAGTCGCGAGACCGGCGAGGCGAAGTCCTAGAGCGATGATGCTTTTTGGACTTCTTGTGTTTGGACTTACCGGACGAAGAAGACTTCGACGCCGACGACCGGTGTGGACTCCGCGATCGACCTCTGGACCTCTCACGCAACCGGGGCTTCCGCGGAGCCGAATGCCGGGCCTCGAGGAGCTTTCGAGACCGCTCTCGCAAAGCTTTCGGGTTAAGGGCCTGGCAGTCGGTACAAGACTCCGTGTCGTGGCCACGGCCGAGGCAGAAGAGACACTCCCAATGCGGGTCGGTGACGGACATCATCCGCGCACAGGCGCCGCAACGTTTGAAACCGGGCATCCCTACGACACCTTGAGAGATGAAAAAACAGTGAAAAAATTCACCAAAAAGTATGGTCAAAAAATGACCAGGGCACTGCTCTTCCCGGATCTGCGCTTGCTGGCGCGGAAAAAGAAGAACTGACGTCAGCGCGCAGGGGCGGCGTCTAAGTACTGCCCGCGACGTCATCCCGGCGATCACGACGCCGACGACGGACGCGGAGCCGCACGACGCCGCCTACCAACGCGCAAGGGTACTGCTACGCAAAAACTTTCCGGATCCAGCCTGACGCCTGGGGATATTCTAAGGTAAGGAATCTGTCACTAACGTGTCTCTTTCAGATATATATATATATATATATATATATATATATATATTTATATAGAGAGAGAACAGGGGATGTCTGAGGTATCAGCATTCTGTATTAATGTAAATATATGCATGTATTTGCATATAATTTGAAAGCATAAGAACAACAAGACTTACAGTATCTGCACTGTTCTCATTATTACATCAGGCATTTGGATTTTTTGATTACTGGTACTGATTGAATTTACATCAGGAGAGGTATGAATACCTCTATGTCTAGGGACATTATTGTAAAATGCACTTACACGTTTTCATAAAAAACTCAGGCGATAACTGAAGTATCAGCACTGTATAACAATGGAGAAACAGACATATACTGGTATTGAATTTAAATACATTTGCACTTTAAGATTCTGTGCACAGATGGTACCTGACTGGGCTATAAATATATGTCATTGTGAAAATGTGGCTAAGGATAGCATTTGCGACATCTGCCCTTTATGGTACTTTACTGGGCTAGAAGACATATGACGTCACTGCAATGTGGGATTACATGTGCGTGATGTGGTACATGGCGAGCTGGCCCCATTATGTGGATTCAGTAAAAATGCAAGGTCAGGACAGCATACATCTATGCATTAGAGTCTCTTTGCTGAATACGAACTATGTGTCGAAAATGTTAAAAATTTATTTATATTTCTGTTAGAAAAATGGATAGTTATGGGCCATATTGAAAGGAATATATGTATGAGGTTAGCAGTCCAGTTGCTAAATTAAACGAATTGGTGGTGGGTACAGGGTTGTACCTTTAACTTGACACACTGCACTGAAAAACTTTATGAGCCTTTCGAAGGCTACGGCCGAAAGGCGTAGGTAATTTTTTCTTGCATCTTATAGGAGTTAAATAATAACTGGTGAATTACGGAGCTGTGCTGCTTACTTCTTTCCTGCTGAGTGGAGATGCATTAATGGATGGGAGGCTTTGAGCAGTATTCATAGTCACATACACACATATACATACACAAAATATATAATATAATATATATAATATAATATATATATATATATATATATACACACATACAGGGAGAGGATGTGGCCTAACGGCTAGAGTGGTCGACCTCGAAGCTGAGGAATCTGGTTCGACTCTCTGCACTGACGCTCAACATCCTGTGATTCTGGGCAAATCACTTATTCTCCTCATGCCTACACAAAATATATGCGTCCGTCTGTAACACAACTG
This sequence comes from Calotriton arnoldi, assembly GCA_963921515.1. NCBI lineage: Eukaryota > Metazoa > Chordata > Amphibia > Caudata > Salamandridae > Calotriton > Calotriton arnoldi. The sequence goes on along the minus strand of CAWUFW010000604.1, from coordinate 3,366,930 downwards.
GTGCTCATGTAAAGCACGCGCGCGCACACACACACACACACACGCACACACGCACACGCGCACACACGCACACGCACACACGCACACGCGCGCGCACACACACGCACACGCACGCGCACACGCGCACACACCGCGCACACACACACACACGCGCACACACACACACCGCGCGCACACACGCGCGCGCGCACACACGCGCGCACACGCACACACACGCACACACACACACGCACACACACACGCACGCACACACACACGCACACACACGCACGCACACACGCACGCACACACACACACACACGCACACACACACGCACACACACGCACACACACGCACACACACACACACGCACACACACACACACACACGCACACACACACACACGCACACACACACACACACACACACACGCACACACACACACACTTACTTGGTGGTTGCCAGTAGGTATAGTTACAACCTAGTTTCCATAGGAAAAGCGTTTTTTTTTCTTTTTTTCAATAACTTTGGTGCCGTTTGAGGAGTCCTAACGAAATTTTCTAAACTAGTTTAACACTCACTTCAGCTGCTGTCTTGAACGTGTTTGGGTGATCCTTCAAGTGGGAGCCGAAAAAAGGGGTTGGGGTCCCAAAACATGTTTTCCCCATTTTAACTCCCATAGGAACTTTAGACATGGCTACCGCCTGAACTGATCTACACCAAATTTGGCCAAAAGGTAGATATTGGTCCAGGGAAGTGCCTTTTTGTGATTTGGTGTAAATCTGTTCAGTAGTTTTAAATATATTAACTGAAGTCCAAATTTGTATACATAGGGACACGAAGGCTCTGCGACCCCTCTTGATCTCGTGCTGAGATCTGATTGGCTGCCGAACCACGAAGTTGTTGGCAGCCATCTTGGGACTCTGCCTCTGCGGAGTTTCACAAAAAAGGTAAAAAAAATATATAAGAGAGAAGGGGGCAGGGTAGGAATACCCTGACCCCCTAAGCCTCTAAGGGGGGTACCACAGGGACCCTTAAGGTCCAAAAAAGCATCTTTTTTTGGTTTAATTTTCAGTGGGAGCCACGTTGGATCCGCGGCTCCTGCCGAAATTAGTTTTTTTAAAAAGGGGCCAGGTCACGGGGGAATGCAGGAATTAAAGGGGCAGGGGGCCTCCTTCTGGGGCTTATAAATGCCCCAGAAAGAAAATAATTTACTTACCTGTAACTTTAGTTCTCCAGTATTGGAATCTTTCATAGATTCACATACTTGAATCATTCCCTGTCGTTGAGATGGGAGTCCCCGGTACATCAAAATAGCAATGCACAGCTAGTACAAACTAGAAAACTAGGCCTAGGCCCATTTCAGTTTTGTAACATATCTATCTCTTTTTGTAAAAGAGACCAAATAAAAAATCCCACCAATCAGAACAACCCCACCCTCTAGAACCCTCCTGAGAGAACCTCAGACCTTCAGATTTTCACAGCAGTAGGGCAATAGGATTAACTATAAAGGTCCAAAAGGTTGAGCTTTCTCAGGGGAGGAGGGTGGGTCGCATGTGAATCTATGAAAGATTCCAATACTGCAGAACTAAAGTTACAGGTAAGTAACTTATTTTCTTACTCCAGTATTGGAACTTTCATAGATTCACATGCTTGAATCAGAGTGGCTAGCAGTTATGAGCACATTTTTGTACTAATTTTCTCTGGATAAAATAGGCACAGTAAAGAGTAGAAGGAGAAAAACTTCTCAGTATGAACTCCGGAATCTGTTAAAACAAGCATTTAATGATAGGCATAGAAATAGATATTTCAAAATAATCATAAACATATAAATGGGTAACCTCAAGAATACTCAATGTTAATATTAGAAAATATATAAAAGAAAGAAAAAATACATATATCAAAGAATGTGCAAGGTTCTTAGAAAAGAAAAGGAAGGAGGGATGAGACAGAAAGCTCACCGTTATTGAAACAGGTTCCTCAGGACTGCTTGGCCCACTGCAGTATCACTGCGAATCGAAGAATCCAAGCAGTAGTGTCTGGTAAAGGTATGGATACTCTGCCAGGTTGCTGCTCTGCAGATGTCCCGGATAGGTACCCCAGAAAAGAGGCCATAGAGGAAGAGACTGCCCTAGTGGAGTGAGCACGGACCTTCCCCTGGAGGGGTTTTCCAGCCATTTGACGACCGTATTGGATAGCATTAGAAATCCAACGTGCAATGCCTTGTTTAGAAAGGGGGAATCCCTTACGAGGAGCACTATATGCCACAAAGAGTTGGGGTGACTTTCTAAAGTGTTTAGCTCTGTGGACATAGAATTTCAAACAGCACTGGATGTCCAGAGAATGAAGGGCTCTCTCAGCCGGTGTTGTAGGCCAAGGGAAAAAAGTCTTAAAGACCAGAGGTTCATACAGATGAAAGTCCAAAGGCACCTTAGAAATTAACTTGGGGTTGGTACGAAGCATTACTCTGTCATCTTTGAACTGAAGAAAAGGCTCCTGGATAGTGAAGGCCTGCATTTCACCAACCCTTCTAGCAGATGTTAAAGCCAGAAGAAGAGCCACTTTCCATGACAGAAATTTTAACTACGGCTGGTGGATAGGTTCGAAGGGATGCTTCATGAGTTGAGCCAAGACCACATTAAGGTGCCAGAGTGGTTGAGGAGGTTTGATCAGAGGAAAAACTCTAAAAAGTCCTTTCATAAACGGTTTGATTATTCTCGCTGACCATAGAGAAGGGCCTGAAGATGTTCTTCTGAAACGAGAAATGGCTGCGAGATGAACTTTAATAGATGCGTGAGCTAAGCCCGCTTTGCCCAATGAAAGGATGTAAGAAAGAATCTCATGAGCCGAAGAAGAGAAAGGATGAACTCCCGATTCCTGGCACCAGAGACAAAACCTCTTCCACTTCATTTGAAATGTTTTGTTAGTACGCTGAGCCCGGGCGTGAGAAAGAATGTCCTTACACTCCGTGGGAAGACTTAGGTGATCGAAACTTAGGTGATCGAACTCTGTGTTCAGGAGCCATGCCAATAACTGAAGAGATTTGGGATCCGGATGCAGCACTTGGCCCTAGGACATCATCAGTAACGATGGGATGGGTCCAAGAGAATCGGCCGCCTTTCCGAGAGAAGCAGAAGCTCTGTGTATCAATACTGGCGAGGCCAAGACGGTGCTATGAGGATCATCCTGCAGGGCTCTGTCTTCATCTTCATGAGAAGCCTCGGCAGAAGAGGAATGGGGGGAAAGCGTAAACAAAGGTGCCTGACCATGCCATCGAAAACGCATTCCCCCAGGATCCCAGGTGGTGATGCCAGCTTGCGAAGTACCGGCATTTCTTGTTCTCCGGCGTCGCGAATAGGTCTATGGATGGCTTGCCCCATAGCCAGAAAATGCTGTCCAGCGTTTCCTGATTCAGTTCCCACTCGTGGCAAGCGGAGAGTATCCGCTGTTGCGTTGAGATTTCCCGGAAGGTGTTTGGCTTTCAGCGAAACACCATTTTGGATCACCCACTCCCAGATGTTTTGAGCTTCCAGTGACAACAGACGGGACCTTGTGCCGCCCTGCTTGTTGACATAATGCATCGCCATCGTATTGTCCGTCCTGATGAGAACCGATGGGTTTCTGATTCTTGGAAGAAATGCTTGTAGGGCTAAGCGAATCGCCCTTAGTTCCAGCAAATTGATGTGGAGACGACGATGATGTTGCTGCCAACGCCCACTTATTTGAAGATCTTGTAAGAACGCTCCCCAACCTTCCAGGGATGCATCTGTTGTAATTCCTCAAGGAGCCGGGGATGTCAGAAAAGAGAGACCCTTTGAAATGTTCTCCTGGTGAATACACCAAGAAATGGCTTGCCGCATCAGTGGAGTCACCTTGATGACATCCTCGAAAGACCCGTTTACCTGGCGCCATTGTAAGTCCAGTTGTTCTTGAAGAGGCTGCATCCGTAGCCTGCAGAAGGGAATCAGAGGAATGCAGAACGACATGGAACACAGGAGGGATTTGTAAAGGCAAACTGAAAGTGACTTTTTTCTTAGGAATAGTTGAGCCATAGACACTAGCTTGGCTAGTCTTTCTAGCAATGGAAAAGCCTTGTTGAGTGATGTGTCCAATATGGCTCCCAGAAAAACGGTGCTTTTGGAAGGATGCAAGTTTGATTTCTCCCTGTTGAGGGTAAGTCCTAGACTCTCGAAAAGCCTTGTGCAGGCTGTCACGGAATTCCTGGCTGCCACCATGGAAGGAGCTTTTATCAACCAATCGTCCAAGTAGGGAAACAGCTGGTGTTGTTGCCTTCTGAGGAAAGCCGCTACCGGGGCCAGACACTTCGTAAATATCCTTGGCGCCGATCTGAGGCCGAAAGGCAGGACTTTGAACTGATAGTGGCTCCTGGCTACAGTAAAGCCACGAAACTTCCTGTGCGATGGATGAAAGGGAACATGGAAATAAGCGTCCACTAGGTCTAGAGTGGCCATGAAATCTCCTGAATTTAGAAGCAGAAGTATGCCCAGTAAGAAGACCATTCGAAAGGACTGCTTTTTGAGATATGCGTTGAGCGCCCTCAGGTCTAGGATAGGACGCCACTTTTTGACAGCCTTTTGCACCAAAAAGAAATGGGAGTAGAACCCCTCCCCTCTCTGGGATATCGGAACTGGTTCTATTGCCCCCTTCTGTAGCATTACTTGGGCTTCTAGGCGCAGGAGAAGTAAATGTTTCATCGCGTGTAAGCGAGGAGGAGTGGATGGAGGAAGTTGAACAAATTCCAATGTATGGCCAAACTGAACTATGTTGAGCACCCATTGATCCATTGTTATCTTTTGCCAGCTTTGTATGCACGAAGAAATCCTTCCCCCTACAGGCGCCTGGTGTTGGGAAGGGAAAGTAGCGGGAGCCTGAAAGCCGTTATTGTCGAAGTGAGGAATCCTTCCCCTGACGTCCTGCTCTTCCTCTGGGTGCTGACTTGGAATAGGCCGCAGATTGAGCCTGCTGCTGATTGTATTGCGGACGATAAGTCTGTGTAGAGGAATTATAAGAGGGGTACCTGTACTGCTGGTATCCACCTCTGTATGAGGGCAGACCTCTTCCCCAAGCTCCTCGAAAGGGAACCTTACGGTACTGGAGCGTCCCCAATGACTTTGCCGTGTCAGTGTCCTTTTTTATGTCCTGGAGAGCCTCGTCAATGTGCTTGCCAAAAAGGGCTTCTCCGTCAAAGGGAAGATCAAGTATTTTATTCTGAACTTCTGGCCTAAAAGACGTTGCTGTCAGCCAACCCTGCCGGCGCAGGACTGCTGATCCTGCCAGAGCTCGAAAGGCCGTTGTAGCGATGTCCATCGCGCAGTCTATAACCTCCGAGGAAGCGCTCTCACCCTCTTGGAGGGTTTTCTTGGCCTCAGACTTACTTTCATCTGGAAGTTCGTCGATGTTAGGGGAAAGGTCACAACACATCTGTCGATCGTAGCAGCCTAAAATAGCCAGAGCATTAGCCGCTCTGACCATCAATTCAGACATTGAAGAAAACCTTTTGCCTGCGTTGTCAAGGCGCCTGCCTTCCTTGTCCGGAGGTGTAGTGACTGGAGCCGCCGGATTCTTAGACTTCCGTTGAGCCGCCTGTGATATTACTGAGTCTGGCTTTGAGTGACCCACCAGGCAAGCTGGCCTATCCTCTGGGGCCTTATATTTCTTCTCCAATCTTGGAAGAACAGGAACCACCGTGGCTGTGGTCTTCATAACCTTAAGGCCCTCCTCCCATAAAGAACTAACAATGGGGATGGCTCGTACCGATTTCCTAAACAGCTCCTTAAAGTCATACAAAAAACACTGTCTGTGAAGTTGGCATCGGCAAATCAAATCTTTTGGCAGCCCTTTCCGGAAGATTGTGGAAACCACCCATGTCCTCCGGTGGAGAATCTATAGGAATCAGTGAGGGAGATTATGGTGTGGAAATTAAATAGTCATCCCATTCCCTGTGCGGATCTGGAAGATCTCTGTCCCCCTGGTCGTCATCAGAGGTGTCCTGATGCTGGACAAAAGGTGGCATTGAAGGTGGCACAGTGATAGACTGTAACAATGGTACTGCCTGAGAAGTGGAAGGCACTGAGTGGTGTCTTGGAGGCACTGATGTCTGTTCAGGAACCTTAGAAGGAGCTGGAAACCTCCTCTTATAGTCCAATAACATGAACTGTAAGTCAGACAGTAAAGAGGAAGGCATACAGACCATCTCCTCCTGGTATTGTCAATGGTAGTCTTGAGGAGGATCATAGTAGTGTTCCCCTTCATAGCCTTCTTCAAAATCCTCCTCAACTTGATGTGCAATTCCGAAGGGCTGTGGGCATAGCCGAAGGGGCCCTCATCCTCAGAATCCTCTTCCTCCAGGAGATGAGAAGGTAACAGAGGGGTCACCTTACTAGGTGAAGTGACTTCTGGAGTTAGAGGACGACTTCTCTCTTTTTCTCCAGGAATTTTAACTCTCGTCGACGAGTTAGTCGACGGTGCAGCCGACAATGAAGTTAGTGCCGCCATCGTTGTCACTGCCGTCGAAGTAACCGCCGACGAAAAAGGAGTTGGCAGAACTGTATTCATCGACGTCAGTAGCGCCCTCGGCGACGATCCCGTCGTCGGTGCCGTCTTAGGAGGAGGTATTGACAGAGACTGACCTTTGCCTGCAAGAAGAAAACAAGTTACTTACCTGTAACTTTGGTTCTCCAGTATTGGAAGCTTTCATAGATTCCCATGCTTAGAATCATTCCCCGTCGTCGAGATGGGAGTCTCGGTAAAATAAAATAGTAGTAAATAACTATTACAAAGAGAAACAGGCCTAGGCCTGAACTCATTTTGCAACCAGACCATGTCTTTTTGTAAAAGAGACCAAAAAGAACAGGCAACCAATCAGAGTAGCCTCACCCTCTAGAACCTTGGTGAAAGAACCTCAGCCCCTCAGATTTTCGTGTACGTTGTACAATAATCACGTCGAAAGAGGCTGAGCTTTCCCAGGGGAGGAGGGTGGGTCGCATGGGAATCTATGAAAGCTTCCAATACTGGAGAACCAAAGTTACAGGTAAGTAACTTGTTTTCTTACTCCAGTATTGGAGCTTTCATAGATTTCCATGCTTAGAATCAGAGTAGCTAGCAGTAAATATATATATATATATATATATACACACATTTTGTAATGAAGCATAACCCTTTGATAAATGTTTGTTAAAACATATTTCTACATGAATAATATGCAGAAAGATAGTTACCACTGACTATGCCATAAACAGGGTAATAGCAAATGAATTCAGAAACAAGATAAAATGTGTAAAAGGTAAAAAGAAGGAAGGAGGGATGCAAAGGAAAGCTCACCACTCATTGGAATAGGTTCCTCAGAACTGCTTGGCCCACAGCCGTGTCATCTCGCAGTGAAGCGTCCAGGCAGTAATGTTTCGTGAATGTGTGAGTGCTGCTCCAGGTAGCAGCTCTACAAATGTCTTTAATCTGGACACCAGCAAACAGAGCCGTAGAGGATGCCACAGACCTTGTGGAATGAGCCCGGACTCTACCCTCCAGGGGTTTGCCCGCTGCTGTATGACAGAATCGAATAGCGCTAACAACCCACCGAGCTATCCCCTGTTTGGAAAGGGAAAACCCTTGCGGGGAGCGCTAAATGACACAAAAAGTTGAGAAGTCTTACGGAAGGACTTAGTTCGGTCTAAATAGAATTTCAGACACCTCTGTACGTCCAGAGAATGAAGAGCCCTCTCAGCAGAAGAAGAAGGCTGAGGGAAGAAGGTCTTAAGAATCACTGGCTCGTTGAGATGAAAAGTAGAAGGCACTTTAGGAATGAATTTAGGATTAGTTCTCATGATCACTGTATTGTTTTTGAACTGAAGAAAAGGTTCCTGAATTGTAAGAGCCTGCAATTCTCCAATCCTCCTAGCTGAAGTTAGTGCCAGCAACAAAGAAAGTTTCCAGGAGAGGAACTTTAAATCCGTTCGATGAATAGGTTCGAATGGGTGCCTCATTAATTGAGAAAGAACCAAGTTCAAATGCCACGTGGGAGGTGGAGGTCTCACTGGTGGAAATACTCTGAAGAGGCCCTTGAGAAATTGCTGAACAATTCTGGCTGACCACAGGGATGGCCCAGATGAGGTGCGCCGAAAGCGAGAAACCGCTGCCAGGTGCACTTTAATGGAAGAGTGAGCCAAACCTGCTTTAGCCAAGGACAGGAAATAAGGAAGAACCTGGTGTGGCTGCGACAGGAAAGGATCCAACCCTGCTCCATGACACCAGATGCAGAATCGCTTCCATTTCAAGCGGTAAGTTTTGTTAGTGGAAGGAGCCCTCGCCTGCGAAAGGACATCTTTAACCTCCTCTGGCAGATCTAAGTCAAGAAATTCTCGCTGCTCAGGAGCCAAGCTGAGAGCTGTAACGAGCGAGGATCCGGGTGCCAAACCTGACCCTGAAACATCGTGAGGAGGTGCGGAATCTGCTGCAATGGTCGAGGACGATCCAAGGAAAGAAGGTGAAGTTCGGTGAACCAGAACTGTCTCGGCCATGCTGGAGCTATGAGGATCATCTTGCACGGTTCTGCTTTCATCTTCATGAGCAACCTGGGAATCAGCGGAATGGGGGAAAAGCGTATACAAATGCGCCTGACCAAGCGATCGAAAGCGCATTCCCCAGAGACCCTCGATGGTGTAGCCTGCTGGCGTAAGACCGGCATTTCCTGTTCTCTGGTGTGGCAAACAGGTCTATGGAGGGTCTGCCCCACCGGTGAAAGATTCTGTCCAGCGTAGCTTGATCCAGTTCCCACTCGTGGGTGACAGATTTCAGCCTGCTGAGCCTGTCCGCTTTGTCGTTGAGCACTCCTGGCAAGTGTTCTGCTTTCAGAGAAATTCTGTGCAGGATAGCCCACTCCCAAATCGCCTGGGCTTCTTGTGACAAGGGGAAGGACCTGGTGCCGCCTTCCTTGTTGATGTAATGCATGGCTGTGGTGTTGTCCGTCCGGACAAGAACCGACAACCCCTGCAATCTTGGAAGAAAAGCCTGAAGGGCTAGGCGAATCGCTCGAAGCTCTAGGAGGTTGATGTGTAGGAGGCGATGTTCCGGCAGCCAATGACCACTGACCTGCAGATCCTGCAATACTGCGCCCCAACCCTCCAGAGAGGCATCTGTCGTCACCACTTGAGGCGCTGGAGTGTTTACGAAGGATAGACCTTGGGACAAATTCCTTATTCTTGTCCACCAGAGGATGGCTCGCTTCATTGCGTGAGTGATCACTAGCTGGTCGTCGAAAGAACCTGTCACTTGCTTCCACTGCAAGTTTAGGTGCTCCTGCAAGGGACGCATTCTCAGTCTGCAATGAGGTATTAAAGGAATGCATGAGGACATCATCCCTAGAAGGGATTTGAATCGGCGAACAGAAAGACACTTTCTTCCTCGCACTAAATGAGCCATGGAAATTAGATTTCTTTGTCTGTCCAGAGATGGAAAAACCTTGTTGAGAGATGTGTTCAAGACTGCTCCCAGGAATTGAACCTTCCTGGACGGAAGGAGAGAAGACTTGGCGCTGTTGAGAGTCAGGCCCAGATTGGAGAAGAGACCAGTGCAAGCATTGACCGCTTCCTCTGCTGCCTCCCTGGACGAAGCTTTTAGCAACCAATCGTCCAGGTAAGGAAAGACCTGGAAATGCTGCTTCCTGAGGAAAGCTGCTACTGGTGCCAGCACCTTGGAGAAAACTCTCGGAGCTGAGCGAAGACCAAATGGCAGCACTTTGAACTGGTAATGGCTCTTGGCGACTGTAAAACGTAGAAACCTCCTGTGGGCCGAATGAATGGGGATGTGGAAATACGCATCCTCTAGGTCTAGAGTGGCCATAAAATCTCCCTTGTTGAGAAGACGTAGAATGTCCTGGAGAGATACCATCCGAAAAGATAGCTTCGTGAGATAAGTGTTGAGCTCCCTGAGGTCTAGAATGGGGCGCCATTTCTCCAATGTTTTCTTCACCAGAAAAAATCTGGAATAAAACCCCTTTCCTCTCTGAGAGAGAGGGACCGGCTCCACTGCTCCCTTGATCAGAAGCTGATGGACTTCCAGCCGGAGGAGATGTAGGAGTTTTACGGAGTTGGCGGCAGGGGCCTTGGATGGTGGAAGATGAGTGAACTCCAGAGTGTGACCACACTGAATGATGTTCAGGACCCAACGATCTGTTGTTATACGTTCCCAGTTTTGGAGGTATTGAGATACCCTGCCTCCTACAGATGTCTTGGAGGAAGAGGAGGGCACAGCGCAAAGAGCAAGATCGCCGCTATTGTCTCTTAGGGGCGTCCCGTCCGGGACGATTCTGCTTCCCTCTAGTGTTTGCTCTAGAGAAAGTCGACGTCTGGCCTTGCCTCTGATAAGGACGGTAAGATTGTTGTGTGGAGCCATAAGAGGAGTATCTCTGTTGTTGGTAAGATCCCCTATAGGATGGAGCTCCTCTGCCTCTCGCTCCACGGAATGGCGCTTTTTGTATTGAAGGGTCCCCAAGGACCGAGCAGTCTCCGTATCCTTCTTGATGTTTTGAAGGGTATCGTCTATGTGCTTGCCGAACAATTCCTCTCCGTCAAAGGGAAGATCCAGGATCTTATTCTGGATCTCAGGACGAAACCACGTGGCCTTTAGCCAACCCTGGCGACGAAGCACAGCTGCACCAGCCAGAGACCGGAAAGCTGTTGTGGCAATGTCCATTGCGCAATCGATGACCTCAGTGGACGTAACCTCCCCTTCTTGCAAGATCTTCTTTGCCTCAGACTTGGAAGGATCAGATAACTGGTCCAGGTAAGGCGCAAGGTCACACCACATCTGGCGGTCGTATCTTCCAAGAATTGCTAAAGCGTTCGCAGCTCTGATGACAAGGCTGGCCATGGAGGAGAACCTTTTCCCCGCGTTGTCTAGGCGTCTGCCCTCTTTGTCCGGTGGTGTAGATAACGGCGCTGAAGGATTCCTTGACTTCCTCTGCGCTGCTTGCGAAATGACCGAGTCGGGTCGTGGCTGACCCGTCAAGGAAGCTGGGCTGTCATTTGGAGCCTTATACTTCTTATCCAGACGAGGCAAGACTGGAACTACAGTGGCAGGGTTCTTCATGACCTTAATGCCTTCTTCCCAGACATGCCCCACGATAGGAATAGAGCGCACCACTCTCTTACTTGGTTCTTTAAAATCATAAAGAAAGCACTCAGTTTGGAGTGAGGGCATAGCAAGCTCGAAACGTAGAGACGCTCTCTCCATTAATTTGTGAAAACCCCCAATGTCAGCAGGGGAGAATCAATCGGGGCCGGAGGGAAGCGGGATCAGGGATTACATAATCATCCCATTCATCACCTTGATCTTGATTAACCAGCTCTCCCTCTTCTTCCTCAGAGGAGACATCCTGGTGTTGATCTGGAGGAAGGACATCAGAAGATGCATGAAATTGGGTATGCAGTCGAGCAGATGGAGGTGGTGAACTCCTCACCGTATCAGGAGGAGGAGGCAGAGTTGAGGACAAGAGAGCAGGTTGTGGAGGTGGAGTATAAGTTGAACATCTCCGTTGATAGTCCAAAAGCATCCCCTGTAAATCCGCCAAAAGAGAAGTTGGTACAGACATCATCTCTTGTTGAGTGTTCTCTTGACGTGCAAAGGGTTGTTGGTATGACTGATCTTGATAATAACCCTCCGAATCCGTCTCCTGACATTTGACAATAAGCTGAGAAGGGCTATTGGCATCCCCAAAATGACTATAGCCTCCATCAGAGTCCTCATCGAGAAGTAATGCAGGAGGTAAAGAATCCACTATTCTAGGGGACGTCATTTCTGGTGATATTTGTCTTCTCCTCACCAAGATGGAAATTTTTTCCGTCGACAACGCCGTCGACGGATCAGTCGACGCAAATTTCTTCGTCAACGACAAAGTCGACGGAATCACCGTAGACGAGGATGCAGATGGAGCCACCGTCGACGGAAGAGGTGTGCAGACCGTCGTCGACATGATGGGTGTCGTAGACATCGTCGACGAGACAGTCAATGTCCCTGCTGAAGTCGTCGTCGACGAGACAGTCAATGTCCCTGCTGAAGTCGTCGTCGACGCCATCGTCGTCGACGCCATCGTCGTCGACGCCATCGTCGATGAAATTTTCGTCGCTCTTGAAGAAGTGCTCGTCGACGAGCCCGTCGACACCGGAATAGAAGACGACGTCGACCCTCCCGTCGACGCCGGAGCACTTTTAGCCTGCGATTTTGGAGGCTTCGTCGTCGAGGGCTTGCGCAGCGTCGATGACGAATGACCACTCTTTCCAGAAGACTGTGAAGAGGGTTTTTAAAAGATTTGTCCTGGCCAGGAACTGTCGCAGGTGGTGTACTTAGTCCTTCCCTCTCCTTTACACCGCAGTGAGGAGATTTGATAGGACCCTGAACCTCAGACTCCTTCAGGGTCTTTTTGAGGCCTTAGAGGGGGATCCACAGATGGTGAAGGGGAACTCCTACCCCTTTTGACTGACCTTCTTGATGAGGCGACAGAAGACGACTCCTCACTATCGCTTGACAGTGGATCTTTCCTGGTCTTGAGTCTGTGGAGCCAGGTTAACAGACGACCCTCACGGTCCCGGAGAGTCTTGGTGGAAAAGGTGCGGCAAAATCTTGCACTCCGCAGCCTTGTGATCCGGGTAGAGGCAATATATGCAGTCCTTATGTCTATCTTCAACATATAGCCTCTTCTTGCCACAAGTGGCACAAGCCTGAAATAAAGCTTTCTTCCCTTTATCAGACATTTCCACAGGCTTTAGAAAGAAAACCTGAAGAAAAAACGCTAGAAAAAACAGTTGAAAGAGTTGAAATAGAGCAAAGCTCAAGGAGACTCCCTGTAGCACAACGTGCGGTAGAAAATCTGAGGGGCTGAGGTTCTTTCACCAAGGTTCTAGAGGGTGAGGCTACTCTGATTGGTTGCCTGTTCTTTTTGGTCTCTTTTACAAAAAGACATGGTCTGGTTGCAAAATGAGTTCAGGCCTAGGCCTGTTTCTCTTTGTAATAGTTATTTACTACTATTTTATTTTACCGAGACTCCCATCTCGACGACGGGGAATGATTCTAAGCATGGAAATCTATGAAAGCTCCAATACTGGAGTAACCTCACTCCGCGTCGACGACGTCGATGATAGATACTTCTTAGACGGTGTTGTCGACGACGATTTTTTCAACAGTTTCTCCTCAGGAGGAACAGAAGAATGCTTTAAAAAAGTTTTTCTTACCTCAGGAGGGGTTGAAGGTGGTACAGAGGTTGCCTTTTTTGCACCGTTGTCTCCTGACAAATGTCCTTTCCTCTCCTTTTCACCTCGGTGAGGAGATTTTGTAGGACTAAGCCTGCCAGGCCCATGGGTGGTCTTTTTTGAGGGTGCTCCTCAGAAGAATGGGGGTCAGACCTTCCCCACCTATGAGATCTTTTAGAAGATGAAGATGAGGCCTCATCACTCTTCACTAGAAATGGGATCTCTCCTGGATTTTAACTTCTGGAGCCAAATAAAAAGATGCCCCTCACAATCCCTCAGAGTCTTAGTGGAGAAGGTACGACATACCTTACAATCCTTGGCTTTGTGGTCAGGATATAGGCAGTAGATACAGTCTTTATGAGGGTCGTCCACATGAAGTCTTTTCTTAGAGCAGGTGGCACAGGCTCTAAAAGACCCTTTTCCTCCTTGTCTGACATCAGGACTAGCGGATAACAAAGTTCTAGAATAATCTGAAGTAAAGGTGTAGGAAAATACCTCGCAAGAGAATAATGAAGGAAATAACTGAGCAGAGCTCAGTGGAGACTCCCTAGCACAACATGCGGTAGAAAATATGAAGGTCTGAGGTTCTCTCAGGAGGGTTCTAGAAGGTGGGGTTGTTCTGATTGGTTGGGTTTTTTATTTGGTCTCTTTTACAAAAAGAGATGGATATGTTACAAAACTGAAATGGGCCTAGTTTTTAGTTTGTACTAGCTTTGCATTGCTATTTTGATGTACCGGGGACTCCCATATCAACGATGCGGAATGATTCTAGCATGTGAATCTATGAAAGTTCCAATACTGGAGTAACCACCACCTCCCAAGGGATCATGTATTGTTAAGGGTGTGTGGGGGGGCGGGGGACTCTTGGAAACCCTGGCCCCAGGGACCTCCACCTCACCGGGGCCATATTGAGAAAAAAAAATTGGGCGGGCCATGCGAAGGCCCCGGGGACCACCTCCTCCCCGGGGATAAATTACAGTTAGTTGGTGTGGCGAGCGGACCCCCTGCCCCAGCCCTGGGGACCACCATCTCCCCAGGGTCAAATTCACATTGAAAGTGGGAGGGGGCCACGCGGCCCCCTTCCCAGAGGCAGGTCGCCTACTTCAAAGGAGGGACCCCCTCCTGGAACCAATAATGGCCCTAGGGACCCAGACCTAGGGAGCTTTAACCGCTCCCGACAAGCCACAGCAAACAATGCTTCCAGCAAGCGAGCGCAGAGAAATGCTGTGGCTTGTTGGAAGCGGAGCAGAGCATGTTTAGCAGCTCCCTGTGTCTGAAAGCATTTCCAGCTCTCACAGGAGGTGGGAAGCCGGCAGAGACCGCAAGGGCCTTCAGGCTCCCCCGCGGTCCCAATACAGACTGGGTGCCCTGTGGGCACCCAGAGAAACATGGCCAGGCCCCACGGGATGGGGTCCTTGGGGACGAAATCGGCCCGAGAAGAGGAGCCGCACAGCCTCCCTCCCCCATTTTTATATGGCCAGGCCCTAGGGGATGGGGTCCCGGGGCCGAAATCTGCTCGGGAGGGGGGCCCCGCATTGCCAAATGGCTGGGCCCTAGGGGATGGGGTTCTCAAGGCCGAAATCATGCAGCCTCCTCCCCCCTATTATTATTATTATTTTTTTAAAGACTGGGCCCCAGGGCCTAAATCAGCCTGGGGAGGGGGGGCTCCTCCCTCTATTAAAAACAAAAAAAAACACCGTCACCCGGGGAGGGCCCCCCATTCTCAACCACTCTGCAAAGGGGCCTTCTGACGCACAACTTGTTGGGGATATAGTCCCCTTGGCTGCTGAGGGTCCTTGGGGGCCAACAACCCCTCCTGTTACATCCAGTAAGTCCCACACAGTGGGATTGCTGAGAACTGGTCACAGGCCCGCCCCCTTTCCTCACCACTCTGCAAACGCACCTCCTGGTGCTCCACTGGTTGGGGGATTTAGTCCTCTTGGAAGTTGAGGGTCCTTGGGGTCCAAGAACCCCTCCTGTTACCTCCAGTGAGTCCCACACAGCGGTATTGCCAAGAACTGGTCTGAGGCCCACCCCCTTTCTCCACCACTCTGCAAACATAACTATTTAAAACAAGCATTGAAAATGCAATAGGTCACCCCTTTGATTAAGTTAAAGCCATTTGCTCTGCTAATGGTATTGTATTCTAGCTTTGCATTATTTAGTGTAAATTTGTGATATGTGCATATATTTGCTCTCCCCTCTAGTCTGCCTCATGCTATTGTAATCCTCACTATATGAAATTAACACATACTGTTTTCTATTCATTCACCTCCCAAATCTGAAACACTGCTCTTTTCCTACTAACGCTATGCTTTAAACTACTACACAGCTAACAAAGCAATTCTAACTACATACAACTACAACATATCGCACAAGTTACTTACTTGTGTAACGATATATCTGTAAGAGACATTAGTTAGTGATAGATTCCTTACCTTAGAATATTCCCAGGCGTCAGACTGGATCCGGAAAGTTTGTCAGCAGTACCCCTGCGCGTCGGTAGGCGTCGTCGTGCGGCTCCGCATACGTCGCTCGCGTCGTAGTCGCCGAGATGACGTCGGAGCTACTTAGACGCGCCCACGCGCGCTGACGTCAGTTCTGTACACGACTTTCCGCGCCAGGAACGCAGAGCCATGCCAGAGACCGACTACTGGTGCAATAGAACTAGGGCCCTGAAAGAGACTACCTGAACCCTAGAGAACAGTTCGCAGAACGGGGAGGATGGGTGGGCAGTAAGGAATCTATCACTAACTAATGTCTCTTACAGATATATCGTTACACAAGTAAGTAACTTGTGCATCTGAAAGAGACACGTTAGTGATAGATTCCTTACCTTAGAATACATACCCAAGCAATACCAACCCCGGTGGTCGGTCTGCGAAGTGAAATCACACCAGAAAGTCACGGAGAACTGACCGGCCAAAGAAGCCGTCTCTCCGGACTTGACTGTCAAGGCAATAGTGCTTAGTGAAAGTATGCAGCGAGGCCTACGTGGCTGCCTGACAGATGTCTTGCAGGGGGACACCGCGTCCCAATGCTGTAGTAGCCGCTGTCGCCCTGGTAGAATGGGCGCGCAGCCCTACCGGAGGTTCCTTTTTAGCCAGAGAGTAACAGGCTTTATTACACAAGACAACCCATCGGGAGATAGTCCGCTTGTGTACAGCTCGGCCTTTCTTGGCGCCCACGAAGCCAACAAAGAGCTGGTCGTCCACCCGGAACTGTTGTGTGCGGTTGAGATAGAATGAAAGCGCACGTTTTGGGTCCAGACGGTGGAGCCTCTCTTCCTCTCTTGAAGGGTGCGGAGGCGGAAAGAAAGTGGGCAGAGTGACAGTTTACCCGATCTGAAAGGCAGTGACTACTTTTGGTAGAAAGGAGGGACATGGTCGAAGCACAACCTTGTCCGGATGAATCGCCAGGAAAGGAGGTTTACATGAAAGAGCCTGAAGCTCGCTCACACGCCTAGCGGAGGTGATGGTCACCAGGAAGACAGTTTTCAAAGTTAATAACCGTAAAGGACAGTTATGAAGAGGCTCAAAGGGAGCGCACATTAAGTATGTGAGAACCAGGTTAAAGTCCCACTGAGGCATCACAAAAGGAATAGGAGGGAAAAGGTGAGTAATGCCTTTGAGAAATCTATTGACAACAGGGGTCTTGAAAAGAGAGGGCTGATCAGGCAGCCTGAGAAAGGCTGAAAGAGCAGAAAGGTAGCCCTTAATAGTGCCCAGAGCAGAGCCCTGCTGGGCCAAAGAGAGAAGGAACAACATGACCTCAGAAAGAGGGGCAGAAAGGGGATCTACAGCTTTCGCTGTGCACCATGCCACAAATTTTTTCCACCGGCAGGCGTATACAGTTTCAGTTGAGGGACGCCTGGCTGCCAGAATTACATTACAGACTTCAGGAGACAAGTCAAATGGAATTAACTGTCGCCGCTCAATTTCCACGCAAGGAGGTGGAGGCTGGACAGGTTCGGGTGGAGGACCGTCCGCTGTTGGTGCGACAGAAGATCCTCCCGAAGAGGCAGTCGGATCGGGGGATCCACGCTCATACTGAGTAGCTCGGGATACCAAACTCTTCGAGCCGAGTCCGGCGCCACAAGAATGACTTGAGCCCGGTCGCGTCTGACCTTCTTCAGCACTCTGGGTAGAAGTGGTATAGGCGGAAAGGCGTACAACAGACCGCAAATCCACTCGCGACGAAAAGCGTCTCCGAGCGAGTGCCGCCTTGGAAACTCCAACGCGCAGAACTGCTGACATTGCGCGTTCTCTTCGGTGGCGAATAGATCTAACCAAGGTTCTCCCCACTGCTGAAAGAGACCTTGTGCCACCTCCGAGTGAAGACGCCATTCGTGATCCATCATGCACCGGCGGCTGAGTTCGTCCGCCCTGGCGTTCAAAGAACCTGCCAAGTGTTGAACCACCAGGATAACGCCCTGGCGTTCCAGCCAGGTCCAGAGGCGCAGAGCCTCCTGACATAGGGTCCACGACCCCACCCCACCTTGCTTGTTGCAGTACCACATGGCGGTGGTGTTGTCTGTGAACACCTGCACTACCCTCCCCTTGACAGAGGGAAGGAATGCTTTCAGTGCAAGTAGGATCGGCCTGAGCTCCAAAAGATTGATATGGAGCTTGGACTCTGGCCGGAGACCAGAGGCCTCTGATCTCCGCCTCTCCCATGTGGCCGCCCCATCCCAGGAGGGACGCATCCGTCACCACTGTGTGCTCCGGTTGGGGAAGGGGAGGGATCTGCCGCTGACCCAACGCTGGTCCGTGAGCCACCACTGCAAGTCCTGTGCAGTGCCCTCCGAGATCTGGACGTAGTCGGATGGATTTCCCTGATGCTGCGTCCATTGGAACTTCAGGTCCCACTGCAGAGCCCGCATATGCCATCTGACATGATTGATCAGCAGGATGCAGGAGGCCATGAGGCCCAGCAGTCTTAGTGTCTTCCTGACCGAAACCCAGGACCAGGGCTGAAAGATCGGAATCATAGCCCGAATGTCCCAGACTCGCTGTTCGGGAGGATAAACACGAAATTGCGCCGTGTCCAGAACCGCTCCGATGAAGAGGAGCTTCTGAGAGGGAATCAGATGCGACTTCGGCACGTTGATGGAGAACCCCAGCAAATGCAGGAGGTCGGCCGTAGTCTGGAGGTGGGAGACGACTGCTTGGGGCGATCCCGCCTTCAACAACCAGTCGTCGAGATAGGGGAAGACTGAGAAACCTTGTGAGAAGTTGGCCTGGTATATGCTGTCCACTAGTTATAGTGGGCACCTTGCACCAGTCCAAACGACCTTCATTGATGATAGGTTTAAAGACAACCTTTATTGAAAGCTATCCTAGTGGTAGCTATGGAGAGCAGCCTTCAGGCTAAGTCTTGAAGGAGTGTAAAGCAGCTTGGTTTACCAGATTATAACCTCTTGAATAACTAAATGAAAAGAGAACCACACAAGATATATATAAAATATATGTATTTATTTCTAAACACTAACTACTAATCCCTTTATGAGATTAGAGTTCAAGATACACAGTATCACAGTATTAAAACGACAGTAAATAGCACAATACACAGTGGGCTCCAGGGGAGACCAAACCATATACTAAGAAAGTGGTATAAGAACCATGACTTGACTAGACACAGTGCCTAGAGCACGTAGAATCGCTGGGACCCCAAGGAACCACCCAAGGTAGTGACACAGGAGACCCACGGGGGACGTGTGCAGTGTGAGAACACAGCCGCGAGCGCCGTAGGATTCAATGCGGAAAATCGCGGTTGGAATTTTAAAGTTAAAGGACACTTAGGAGAGGACTTTGAGCAAACCCCTTTAGACTTAAGGGTTTCTAGGGCCAACACCCACGGGAGCACCGGAGTACTCGAGTTACCTCACCCAGGGAAGCCGGGTGCATAGGTGCCAAAAGGTGTCGGGAATCGCCGTCGTTTTCAATGGCGAACTGCTGCAAAGTGCTGCTATCGTGAAGGAGAAAAGTGTCCGGTGTGATCCAAGCCTGGATCGAAGATGTGAAGAACCTGAAAGCAGAGGGGACAGAGTCTGGGTCACTAGCCAGTGACCAGGAGCGGAGCAATCGAATGCCCACCGATATCGGGTGCTTCAGGTGCGAAGAGGTGAAGCTTGACTCTGCAGCCACGGGGTCCCGGAAACGTCGACAACGACGAGGAGCCGGATTCGAGCTGTCCCACGAAGGATGTCGAGTGCTGGGGTGTCGGTGATCGGATCGACCACAACAAGCCTTGGCAACAGCAACCCACGCAGGAAGAGAAAAGATGCTTCTGTGCGGACCAGCAAGGTCCTGGGGACTCCCCAAGCGATGGAGAGTCAGGGCACGTCTGGAGCAACCAGGGAAGCCCAATAAAAGTTAGGGTTGCCTTCTTGGGGACCCACAGGTCAACGGACCAGGGATCGCGAAGGGACCTCGAGAGGAATCACAAAATGGCGGCCCACGGAACACTCGTTGTGTAGGCCGACAATCTTCGGTGCAATTACTGCTCAGGGTCAGGGCTACAAGTAACCCAAAGCTCAGCCTCAGGGGTCGCCGGAAAGCTGATGCTTCTGCAAATGGTCGCGGTGTCCAGGGGTTCGGGGTGCACGGTCTCCACGAGGGATACGGGCCTCAGACTTGCTAGACTTGAAAGACTAGAAAGAACCATCTCGGATTTTCATAAATTCGAACATCACAAAAAGGCTACCAAGGTTACCAAAGACATAAAGAATTATAGTAAAGAAAAAAACTACCCATACCTCCAAGAAGACTACTACACAACCCCCCAGTTTGCTCCTAGACAACAGGTGGGTACTTGGGGTAGATTTAAGAACCGACAACCTGTCTCTTTCTCTGACTCATCTGCTGATTCTGACTCTTCAGATCCAGGTGCGGGACCCAGCACAGCAAGTAACAACCCCAATTTTTTAGGGAGAGGTCAACCCTTCCAACCCGAGAGAGGGAGAGTGAAACCACGTTACAACTTCCCGCCAGGAGAACGCCAGACAAGGCGGAAGTTTTATCAATGGGGCTACCAATACTAAACGTAATAAGGATGGAGGATGACCCTTTGCCTCCTCCTATGGAGCCTATTCCTATTTTCAATCTTTCTAGTCATCAATTAGCTTCCTCTGAGGCAGCCCTTCTCAGTAAAGGACTCTCATATGTCATTACTGAAAAACCAGATTGGTTTAATATACAAATTGAGATTTACCAATTTTTCAGAAAAATTAGATTGAAGTCCTTTTTTCTGAATAAAGAGTCTACACCCAAATATGACACCACAGGGCTACGTCCTAAATCCACCTTTAATCCCCCTACAGGTTGTTTACCCCCTGAGGTACTAACTTTTGAAAATTTAGTTCTCAAAGATCTAGACAAACTGAGAAATCAACATGACTTCATCCCCTATAACATCAGTCTTGAAGAAAGGAAAAGTCTTTTTAACCTTAAAAAGATGGATAACATTATCATCAAGCCCTGTGACAAAGGTGGCGGCATTGTCATTCAGGATAAAATAAACTATGACAATGAGATCATGCGCCAACTTAATAACGCCAACCACTATGAATTACTCAATCAAAGCCCCTTATCTGAAATCCAAAATCTTATTCAGACCATCACCAAAGAGGCTGAGGAAATAGGCTATATTAGCAACAATGAGTTTCTTTTTCTCAATAGTAAAAATCCTAGAACACCGGTGATCTACACACTACCTAAGGTCCACAAAAATCAAACTAATCCTCCGGGTAGACCTATCCTGTCAGGTTGTGGCTCCATTCTCGAGCCGCTTGGCAGGTACATCGACTTCTTCATTCATGATATGGTACAAGACACCGTAGCCTATGTTAAGGACACTACGCATTTCATTAGACAAATTGAGCAAGAATTGTTTGATCCCATATCTGAGCTTCTTGTCACATTGGATATAGAATCCCTTTACACTAACATTCCGCAGGATAAAGGCACCTTGGTTATTAAAGGCCATTTGGATAACAGACCTAGACCTCACAAGGTTCCCAGTGAATTTATTATTTCACTCCTGGAGATTGCCCTGACTAAAAATTATTTTATGTTTCATGACAAATATTACAGGCAATGCAAGGGCACGTCTATGGGGGCTGTTTTTGCCCCTAATTTTGCCATACTCTTTGTTGACGACATGGAGAAAACATATGTCCTCAACCAAGTTAACCCCTATCACAATAAAATCAGGAGTTGGCGGCGCTATATCGATGACGTGTTCATGATCTGGCAGGGTTCCACAACTGAACTTGATTCTTTTTGCACATGGCTTAACAACTCCCAACCTGACCTTAACTTCACATATGGTTCCAGTACCACACAGATTAGCTACCTAGACGTTAACGTCACACCTACAGAAGGTGGTTTGTACACCACCCTATACCGTAAACCCACGGAACGCAACACCTTACTTCATTACAAAAGTAACCACCCCAGAGCACTCCGTGATGGTCTTCCATATGGACAATTCCTAAGGATACGTAGGAATTGCAAATTCAAAGAGGATTATTTCAGGGAAGCAGATACCCTATGTGCCAAACTTATGAGCAGAGGTTACCCTCGCCGCTTGGTTAGGAGATCTATGAAAAGGGCTTGGTATACACATAGGGATACTCTACTGGAACAAACCCCCAAAAAGCCTATGACACGCATTCCGTGCGTTACCACATTTGGGCCCGCCAGTAATAAAATAACTAAGATGATTAAAAAACACTGGCCCCTCCTGACTTCCATTAATATCACTAATGAGGCCCCCTTGTTCTCCTTTAAGAGGGGACGCAACATTAAAGATCATTTGGTTAGGGCACATAAACCCTTACCTAAGGCCAATACTGTGCGCTCATGTTTCGGTCTCCCCCCAGTTATAGGGCACTTTAAATGTGGTAATTGTGTTGCATGCCCTTTCACAAAAAACACAAAAGAATTTGTTTTTGACACTACTAGTCACAAACTGGATTTCTTTTCCAACTGTAATTCAGTAAACGTGATCTACTGTATTCAATGTCCTTGCAACCTCCTCTATATTGGTCAAACCACGCAGAGAATAAAAGCTCGGATAGGACAGCATAGAAGCAGAATTCGCTGCCAGAATATCAATGCACCGCTGGTGGAACACTTTATTGAGAAAGGACACTCCGAACAAGATCTGCGTTGGCAAGTTATTGACATGGTACACCCCAATCCAAGAGGTGGTGATATTCAAGCTATTCTCAACAGGCTTGAGTGCCTGTGGATGTTCAAATGCCGCTCAATTGAAAATGGACTCAATACAATTGAGGAATGGAACTTGATACTATAATTGGTTGTGTCCCTAACATTTTGCATATAAATGTCTGTATACAGCTAACCTACTGTCAGCTGTTTTTAATTCATTCCCTTGTTATTTTTGTTATGTTCCCTTTATAATTTTTATATCTTCTATTGTCCTTTACACTTAATTTTCAGTCCTTCTGCTCCTTATCTGCCTCATTCAACATGGCCTCCAACCCCGGACGTTCTTAATTGAACCCGGACACGTCATCACGCATGCACGCTCTTTTCCCCACCCCCTTTTAAATTCGCTCTTCCGGTGTTTTCTACTACACGTTGAGAGATTCATTCTCCCAGACGCCGGCACCATTCATTGTAGCTGCCCTGGAAGTAGCTGGATCCTGTCCCTCTTCCTTCAATTTCAATTCTAAGTAAGTTGTAATTCCCCGCTTACTGTAGCCGAGTCCTGCTTCCGCGTAGCGACCCACCCCGGCTGTGCCTTGGTTTAACTTCCCCCGCTTCTCTCCTCAGCTTGCTCGATTGATTCCTGGTGGTTGATTCCTCCCTGGTTCACGGCCAGCACGTACCCCGCTGAGTGGCAAGACCTCTTACCAAACATTACTACGTAAGCTTTCCACACATTAGTTGCCACTACACTGCTTTCACACCATTGTAGTATCTTGCACATCTTACCGGGCTCCTCTCCCTTGCAGATTCGGTTGAACCCGACTATTGTTACCCGCTGACGATTCTTAATTATATCGTCCCGCTACAAGGTACCTCCTTCCTTGCTTCTCCTTGAATTGCCTTCTCACTATCTAATTTACTCACTGACCGTGCAGTCCCTTCCATGCGGTAATTGGCCACTTTTCGCCATGGCATGTCGGCATTACTCGCGTTATGTGCCTTTTCTCCCATCGCTCTTGCCCACTTACATGGTCCTTCTCATAACTGCTAGTTGTTCCACCATGTATGTTCTTCACCCTGCACATCCTCTCCTTGTGCATGCACTATGTAGCTACAGCTTTTTCCTTATCAGTAGCTCCTTCTGTCTCTTGTAATTGATTAATTATTAAGAAATTCTTGTAAGTAACTGTATATCAATGTCTATGATCCTACCTTCAGTGTAGTTAATCGTCCATTAAGGAATTGGTTGTTTTTAGTTTTTTTAGTATGTTGATTTATGTCCCCTGGACCAATGGTTTCTTTTGTTATCTAGATCCTATCTGCTCACACGCTTTCTCGTCCTGATGATGATCTCAACCTAAGGAGATCGAAACGCCGTCGACTTTCACAACCGAAACTCTTTAAATATATTTTATTAATTATGGAGTTTTGTATAGTGTTGTCAATGCGATGTAAATTTTAAGTCACTAGCACTTATCACTTCACGCACTTTTCACCTTTGTGTGAGCACCAGGACTAGTTCCTAATGTGATTGATACTCATTTATGATGTTAATAAATGTGGTATCATTCAAACAACCTTGTGTCCCTGCATACTCTGTTCTCCAAATTTTGTTGGCACTTTGTGTTCACTAATAATACTTAGATTAAGACTACCTTTGTATTAATAATAGCTCCGGCTATCCGACGACCTATCTGGCCTCCAACTCTGACCGTTGTTCTTTGCAAATATATATTACCCCTGGTCACACTATTGGGGTCCCCTTGTTCTTTATATATATCAGACTTGCTGTGGGCACAGATCGACCTCAGAGACCTAGGAAAACCCACCTCCTGTGTGGCAATATTCTTCGGAGTCCGTCGGAGCTCGGAGATGCCAACCGGTCAGTTGCGTTAAAGGTGCCTGCCTTGCAGGGGAGTAACTCCTTTACTCCAAGGGAGATTCTTCAGTCGTCCAGCGTCGTGCAGATCGTCTAAGTACTTGGTTTCTGGTATCAGAGTTTAGTCCAGGTGTAATCTAAAATCCTGTAGTCAGGGTTTCCTACTTTATACCCAAGGAAGGGGTTGGACAAACTCTGGGGACCCACCTATGGGAGGGTCAGGGAAGAGGGGTGGCTACACCCATTTCCTTTGTCCAGTTTCGCGCCAGAGCAGGGGCTGTGTGCCCCTGCAACCGGTTTGAGCTGGACTATGCACAGGGACACCAAATGTGCCCCCAGTGCAGACTTCAAAGCACTCTGAGAGTGCACCCACCCAGCCCCAATACACTAAAGCCTGTCTGGGAGGTGGTCACACCTCCCTGTGACAGGAAACCTATTGTCCAGGCCTCCCCTGCCGGAGTTTCGTCCAGCAGCAGGAGGGCAGACTCGTGTCTGTAGCATCCATTTTGTGATGCCAGGGCTCTGTTAGCTGGTACCGGGTATACCGGTGCTGTCATGTCTCTCCCTCTAGAAGGGTGGGATCATACTCCCACACCAGTAACTGGTGTGGGGGTATGATTCCAGGGTGTTTGACACCAAACACTACAGTTTTCCATGCAGCCATTCCAAAGTTAGCATTTACCGTTTGGTTATAATGCACTTAAGAGTATATGGTCTGGCTGCATCACAAACAACCCCGGAATGAAGATTCTGAAAGCTGCAGAGGGGCTCTGCTCATGCATGGGCACCCTCTCACATGAAACCCAGCACCCTGCCTTCAGGATTGTTAAGGCCTGCCATAGGGGTGACTGATAGGTTTACATGTGCAGTGATATGGAGAGATATAGGGAACCTACATCTCAGTAAGGGGTGGATACACCACCTTACACAGGCTGCTGTAGCAGACCTGTTGTGTCATTTTACAAAGCTTCCCAGGGGTGGCATAATACATGCTGCAGCCCCTGGTAGGCCTCTGGGGTACCTATGCCCTGGGTACATAGTATACCATATACTAGGGACTAACAAGGGTACCCCAGAATACAATCTGGAGTGTACCTAAAGTACATACAGTCAATTTAGAGTAGAAAGCAGATAGACTGGGGTCCTGATTAGCAGGGCCACAGTCTGGCTAAGTCGAAAAACAGTGAAACATCAGCAAAAAGTGGGGGTAACTATAAGAAGCAGATCCTACTCTCCTACACAACCCCCTCCCACCCCCCCCAAATGTCAGGACATTAAACTAACCTTGACCAGTTGAGTCTTCATGTTCTAAGTGGAAATATCTGGAGAGTCCATCTGCATTGGCATGGTTACTCCCAGGTCTATGTTCCACTGTATAGTCCATCCCCTGTAGGGAAATGGACCACCTCAAAAGTTTGGGCTTTTCACCCTTCATCTGTTTTAGCCATAAGAGGGGCTTATGGTCTGTCTGAACAATGAAGTGAGTGCCAAACAAGTATGGCCTCAGCTTCTTCAAGGCCCAAACCACAGCAAAGGCCTCCCTCTCAATGGCTGACCAACGTTTCTCTCTGGGGGTCAACCATCTGCTAATAAAAGCTACTGGCTGATCCTGACCATCATTCAATTGTTTTAACACAGCCCCTACCCACAACTCAGATGCATCTGTCTGGACAATGAATTGCTTGGAGTAATCAGGACTTTGCAGAATGGGAGCAGTGCACATGGCCTGCTTCAGGTCATCAAATGCCTTTTGACAGCTAACTGTCCACTGAACTTTCTTTGGTATTCTTTTAGAAGTTTAGTCATTCAAAGGGGTCACTATGGATCCATACCCTTTGACGATTCTTCTATAGTACCCAGTCAGGCCCAAGAAAGCTCTGACCTGAGTCTGGGTGGTTGGGGCAAGCCAGTCCATGATGGTCTGGATTTTGCTCTGCAATGGTTGAACCTGGCCTCCACCCACAAGGTGGCCCAGGTACACAACCGGACTCTGCCCCATCTGGCACTTGGTGGCCTTGATAGTTAGGCCTGCTTTCTGCAGGGCCGTCAAAACATTTCTCAGGTGGACCAGGTGATCCTCCCAGGTGGAGCTAAAGACAGCAAGATCATCTAGATATGCTGCACTATAGGCTTCCAGGCCTGTAAGGACTTTGTTCACCAACCTTTGAAAAGTGGCAGGTGCATTTTTCAAACCAAAGGGCATCACCACAAATTGGTAGTGCCCACTAGGGGTAGAAAATGCTGTTTTGGCTTTTGCATCCTCAGCTAATCTGATTTGCCAGTAGCCAGCTGTCAGGTCAAATGTGCTGAGAAACTTGGCTGAGGCCAAAGTGTCTATGAGCTCATCTGCCCTTGGTATGGGATGGGCATCAGTCCTAGTGACTGCAGTGAGACCTCTGTAGTCTACACAAAACCTCATCTCTCTCTTACCACCCTGGGTGTGAGGTTTAGGCACTAAGACTACTGGACTAGCCCAAGGGCTATCTGAGGGTTCAATCACGCCCAAATCCAACATCTTCTGGACTTCAGTCCTGATGCAGTCCCTGACATGGTCAGGTTGCCTGTAAATCTTATTTTTAACAGGCAGACTGTCCCCAGTGTCCACTTCATGAGTGCACCAGGTAGTCTGACTTGGAGTCAGAGAGAACATATGTCTGAACTGATTGAGAACCTTTCTGCAATCAGTTTGCTGCTGGCCAGTGAGGCTGCCTGCCAAGGCTACACCATCTACTGATCCATCATCAGGGTTCTGAAAGAGCAGGTCAGGGAGTGGATCATTCTCTTCCTCCTGTCCCTCATCAGTAGCCATGAGCAAGCCCATGTCTGCCCTGTCAACATATGGTTTCAGTCTGTTGACATGGAGCACCCTGTGGGGGCTCCTGGGAGTTCCAAGGTCTACCAGATAGGTAACCTCTCCATTCTGTTCAACAATGGTATGGGGGCCACTCCACTTTTCTTGGAGGGCTGCTGGGGCCACAGGCTCCAACACCCATACTTTCTGTCCTGGCTGATAAACAGTCAACACAGCCTTTTGGTCATGCCAGGCTTTTTGTAATTCCTGGCTAGCCTCAAGGTTTTTAGTTGCCTTCTTCATGTACTCAGCCATCCGGGAGCGGAGACCAAGTACATAGTCCACAATATCCTGTTTAGGGGTTTGAGAGGTAACTCCCATCCCTCCTTCACTAGACACAATGGACCCCTAACTGGATGTCCAAACAGAAGCTCAAATGGGCTGTAACCAACCCCCTTCTGTGGAACCTCTCTGTAGGCAAAGAGAAGGCAGGGCAAAAGTATGTCCCATCTGCGCCTAAGCTTTTCTGGGAGACCTTTAATCATGCCCTTCAAGGTTTTGTTGAACCTTTCAACTAAACCATTGCATTGTGGGTGATAAGGGTGGTAAATTTATAATTTACTCCACACTCCTTCCACATAGCAGTCAAGTAACTAGACATGAAGTTTGCACCTCTGTCTGATACTACCTCCTTAGGAAAACCCACCCTGGAAAAGATTCCCAGGAGGGCCCTTGCCACCACAGGGGCTGTGGTGGTCCTGAGGGGAATTGCTTCTGGGTACCTAGTGGCATGGTCCACCACCACCAGGATAAATCTGTGCCCAGATGCTGTTTGGGGGTCTAGGGCACCAACAATGTCAATCCCTACCCTCTCAAAGGGAACCCCCACCACAGGTAGTGGTATCAGGGGGGCCTTTGTAGTGCTACCTGCCTTACCACTGGCTTGACAGGTAACACAGGAGCGACAAAACTCCTTGGTGTCTTCAGACATATGAGGCCAATGAAAGTGAGGGACAATTCTGTCCCAAGTCTTGTTTTTGCCTAGGTGACCTGCTAATGGGATATCATGTGCTAGGGTCAATAGGAAGCTCCTAAACTTCAGAGGTATAACCAACCTCCTGGTGGCTCCAGGCTTGGGGTCTCTACACTCTGAGTAAAGGAGTCCATCATCCCAATAGATCCTATGGGTACCACTAGCACTCCCAGCAGCCTCAGCAGCAGCTTGCTGTCTGAGGGGTTCAAGAGAGGGCAGCTCAGTTGCTCCAGGCTCAGATCTGCCCTGGAAGGGCCCCCTGTCCCCAAGAACTCAACCTGATCAGGCTCAAGCTCCTCTGGGACAGTTCCTTCTTCAGGACAGATCATCTCCCTCAAGAGACTGATCTTCTTTCTAAGGCAGGGGGGAAGACACTGCCTTAACCCTACTGCTCCTCCTCTTGGGAGGCACCTGGTCCATTATTCCAGAATCCAGGGCCTGTTCAGTTTTAGACATTTTTGCTGTGACCTGGTCATAGCAAACACATCTGCAGGGATGCCCAACATTTCTGCATGGGTCCTGAGTTCAACTTCAGCCCAAGTTGAACTTTCCAAATCATTTCCAAGCAAGCATTCAACAGGGAGGTCTGCACTTACCACAACCTTCTTAGGGCCAGTTACCCCTCCCCAGGAGAAATTAACAACTGCCAGGGAATGGTCTGTCCTGACATTGCTAGCATTGGTCACTTGGTACATTTCACCAAGTATGATCTGCTCAGGGGCTACAAGATCTTTTGTCACCATTGTGACACTTGCTCCTGTGTCCCTGTATGCCAAAGCCTCTCTTCCATTAATTAAGGGCTGTTGTCTGTATTTGCCCAGATTACTGGGACTCACATAGGAGGACATAGCTATGTCTCCATCACAGATCAGTACAGCCTGAGTTGGAACTCTGACTAGCCCAGAGTCCATCTCAGATCCCAGGGTTAACCCTACTACACCCTTATTTGGAACACCACCACTTGGAGCTGAACTAGGGGGAACAGTTGCCTTAGGGGCAATGGTGGCTGGAGTTGAGTCTTTGTACAATCACTAGTCCAATGGGTTTTCTGCTTACAGATTTTACACCATGGTTTCTTTTGGCCTTTTCCTTTGTTAGATTGGGACTCCCCACCAGATGCAGATTTTTGGGGCCCTTGAGAAGACTTCCGGTCTTTACCCTTGTCCCCACCCTTATCAGAGTTCTTAGAATCTTGCTTCTTAAAGTCACCACCTTGGTTCTGAACCTTCTGCCTCACCCTAGTTCTGACCCAATTCTTGGGGAGAGGTCAGATCAGAGTCCACCAGGTACTGATGCAACAGTTGATTTTGACAGTTGTTAAGGATCTGCTCTCTCATGATCAAATTATACAATCCTTTGAAATCACACACCTTACTGCCAAGTAACCAGCCTTCCAGAGCCTTAGTAGCACAATCAACAAAGTCAACCCAGTCCTGAGTCTGTGCCTTTTGGGTATCTCTGAACTTTAACCTGTATTGTTCAGTGGTTAGGCCAAACCCTTCAATCTGAGCACTCTTCAGGACTTTGTAATTGTCAGCATCCTCTTCTCTTACAGTGAGGAGCTTGTCTCTACCTTTGTCTGCAAAGGAGAGCCACAAGATTGCTGCCCACTGCTCCTCAGGGACCCTCTGTACCCTACAGGCCCTTTCCAGTGCAGTTATCCATTTGTGGATGTCATCCCCACTCTGGTAGGGAGGGACAATCTTGTTCAGGTTCCTATGGTCATGAGGATGATCTCTACCTCTAGGGACACTGTTGCTGCCACCATGGGGCTCTAGCCCCAACTTTTGTGAAGCTTTCTGAAGCTCCAGGGATGCCCTGTCTAAGGCCAATTGCTCTCTCTTGATTCTGAGCTTAGCTCTCTCAAACTCAAGCAGTTGGCACTTCTTCTCATAAGAGGATGCCCTTTTATGAGAAGGAGAGGACCCTATAGAAGTACCAGAATGATTAGACTCCTGAGAAGGAGATCTTGATCTTCTTGGTAGACTATTAACCCTTCCTGGGGAGTGAAGAGGGGCCACTGAGGCCTTCCTCTCCTTCAGGAAGAATTAGATTTTCCAGGGGGAATCATGTTGATCCCCCTGGCCAGCATCAGAGTCTGGGTCATAGTAGTTTTCACTACCTGGCCTTTCCTCTTCTACTGCCCCACCCAACTTGCCTGCCTCATCAGACCCTGGTGTCTTTCTGAGGTCATCTAACAGCAAAGCCTCTATGAGGCGTTGAGTGCTTGCATGTCTCCCTGTTTTCAGTCTCCTAGAGGTACACACGTTTCTCAATTCCTGGAATGAGAGATTGTCATACCTAGTGGGCAAGGAGTCACTTACTTCAGGCCTTGCAGACATTCTAGTGTGGTGTGGTGTGGTGTGGTGTATGCACCTACCTATTCTAGTGGGTACTGAAACTCTCTTGAGTTGTAGAAAGGGTGTGCTAAACCCTTGACACAACTCTAAGTTCAGTAGAACTTACTGTATTCTAAACTTGATTTATATGTACCTATGTACCTATAGTGGTTTTCAGTTAGTCACTTCAAAGAGATTATCTAGTAAAGCAATAGCAAGCTTGAATCCAACCGCTGCACACCAATTTGAGAAGTTGGCCTGGTATATGCTGTCCACTAGTTATAGTGGGCACCTTGCACCAGTCCAAACGACCTTTATTGATAATAGGTTTAAAGACAACCTTTATTGAAAGCTATCCTAGTGGTAGCTATGGAGAGCAGCCTTCAGGCTAAGTCTTGAAGGAGTGTAAAGCAGCTTGGTTTACCAGATTATAACCTCTTGAATAACTAAATGAAAGGAGAACCAGACAAGATATATATAAAATATATGTATTTATTTCTAAACACTAACTACTAATCCCTTTATGAGATTAGAGTTCAAAATACACAGTATTAAAACGACAGTAAATAGCACAATACACAGTGGGCTCCAGGGGGAGACCAAACCATATACTAAGAAAGTAGTATAAGAACCACGACTTGACTAGAGACAGTGCCTAGAGCACGTAGAATCGCTGGGACCCAAAGGAACCACCCAAGGTAGTGACACAGGAGACCCACGGGGGACGTGTGCAGTGTGAGAACACATCCGCGAGCGCCGTAGGATTCAATGCGGAAAGTCGCAGTTGGAATTTTAAAGTTAAAGGACACTTAGGGGAGGACTTTGAGCAAACCCCTTTAGACTTAAGGGTTTCTAGGGCCAACACCCACGGGAGCACCGGAGTACTCTAGTTACCTCACCCAGGGAAGCCGGGTGAATAGGTGCCAAAAGGTGTCGGGAATCGCCGTCGTTTTCAATGGCGAACTGATGCAAAGTGCTGCTGCCGTGAAGGAGAAAAGTGTCCGGTGTGATCCAAGCCTGGATCGAAGATGTGAAGAACCTGAAAGCAGAGGGGACAGAGTCTGGGTCACTAGCCAGTGACCAGGAGCGGAGCAATCGAATGCCCACCGATGTCGGGTGCTTCAGGTGCGAAGAGGTGAAGCTCGACTCTGCAGCCACGGGGTCCCGGAGACGACGACCAGGAGCCGGATTTGAGCTGTCCCACGAAGGATGTCGAGTGCTGGGGTGTCGGTGATCGGATCGACCACAACAAGCCTTGGCAACAGCAACCCACGCAGGAAGAGAAAAGATGCTTCTGTGCGGACCAGCAAGGTCCTGGGGACTCCCCAAGCGATGGAGAGTCAGGGCACGTCTGGAGCAACCAGGGAAGCCCAATAAAAGTTAGAGTTGCCTTCTTGGGGACCCACAGGTCAATGGACCAGGGAACGCGAAGGGACCTCGAGAGGAATCACAAAATGGCGGCCCACGGAACACTCGTTGAGTGTACGCCGACAATCTTCGGTGCAATTACTGCTCAGGGTCAGGGCTACAAGTAACCCAAAACTCAGCCTCAGGGGTCGCCGGAAAGCTGATGCTTCTGCAAATGGTCGCGGTGTCCAGGGGTTCGGGGTGCACGGTCTCCACGAGGGATACGGGCCTCAGACTTGCTGTGGGCACAGATCGACCTCAGAGACCTAGGAAAACCCACCCACCTCCTGTGTGGCAATATTCTTCGGAGTCCGTCGGAGCTGCCAACCGGTCAGTTGCATTAAAGGTGCCTGCCTTGCAGGGGAGTAACTCCTTTACTCCAAGGGAGATTCTTCAGTCGTCCAGCGTCGTGCTGATCGTCGAAGTACTTGGTTTCTGGTATCAGAGTTTAGTCCAGGTGTAATCTAAAATCCTGTAGTCAGGGTTTCCTACTTTATACCCAAGGAAGGGGTTGGACAAAGTCTGGGGACCCACCTATGGGAGGGTCAGGAAAGAGGGGTGGCTACACCCATTGCCTTTGTCCAGTTTCGCACCAGAGCAGGGGCTGTATGCCCCTGCAACCGGTTTGAGCTGGACTATGCACAGGGACACCAAATGTGCCCCCAGTGCAGACTTCAAAGCACTCTGAGAGTGCACCCACCCAGCCACAATACACTAAAGCCTGTCTGGGAGGTGGTCACACCTCCCTGTGACAGGAAACCTATTGTCCAGGCCTCCCTGCCGGAGTTTCGTCCAGCAGCAGGAGGGCAGACTCGTGTCTGTGGCTGCAGCATCCATTTTGTGATGCCAGGGCTCTGTTAGCTGGTACCGGGTATACCGGTGCTGCCATGTCTCTCCCTCTAGAAGGGTGGGATCATACTCCCACACCAGTTACTGGTGTGGGGGTATGATTCCAGGGTGTTTGACACCAAACACGACAGTTTTCCATGCAGCCATTCCAAAGTTAGCATTTACCGTTTGGTTATAATGCACTTAAGAGTATATGGTCTGGCTGCATCACAAACAACCCCGGAATGAAGATTCCGAAAGCTGCAGAGGGGCTCTGCTCATGCATGGGCACCCTCTCACATGAAACCCAGCACCCTGCCTTCAAGATTGTTAAGGCCTGCCATAGGGGTGACTGATAGGTTTACATGTGCAGTGATATGGAGAGATATAGGGAACCTATATCTCAGTAAGGGGTGGATACACCACCTTACACAGGCTGCTGTAGCAGACCTGTTTGTGTCATTTTACAAAGCTTCCCAGGGGTGGCATAATACATGCTGCAGCCCCTGGTAGGCCTCTGGGGTACCTATGCCCTGGGTACATAGTATACCATATACTAGGGACTCACAAGGGTACCCCAGAATCCAATCATGAGTGTACCTCAAAGTACATACAGTCAATTTAGAGTAGAAAGCAGATAGACTGGGGTCCTGATTAGCAGGGCCACAGTCTGGCTAAGTCGAAAAACAGTGAAACATCAGCAAAAAGTGGGGGTAACTATAAGAAGCAGATCCTACTCTCCTACATCCCTGATCTGCGCAGATGAGCTGCGACCACCGCCATCACTTTCGTGAACACCCGAGGGGCACTGGTAAGGCCGAAAGGGAGCACAGTGAACTGAAAGTGCTCGTGGCCAACCGTGAACCGCAGGTAACGCCGGTGGGCCGGCAGGATGGGGATATGAAAATAAGCATCCTGCAAGTCCAACGCTACCATCCAGTCTTGCGGGTCTAGGGCAGACAAGACCTGAGCAAGCGTGAGCATTTTGAACTTCTCCTTCCGGAGGAAGCGATTGACGTTCCGGAGGTCTAAGATAGGACGCAGGCCCTTGTCTTTCTTTGGAACCAGGAAGTAGTGGGAGTAACAACCACAACCTACTTCTGGCGTCGGAACGTGCTCGATGGCCCCCTTGGCCAAGAGGGCCGCAACTTCCTGCTGGAGAAGTGCCAAGTGATCCCCCGACATGCGGTGGTACTGAGGCGGCATGGCTGGAGGGGTAGTCTCGAAGGGGAGGGAGTAGACCCTTCGGATTATCTGCAGAACCCACCTGTCCGAAGTGATGGTGCGCCAGTGGGGGAGGTGATGGCGAATCCTGCCGCCCACTGGCGTTTGGTGGGCCTGAAACACCGGACTAGGAAGGTTTTGAGGCCGTAGTGGCAGGGGCGGTGGTGGACTGACCCGCCCGCTGGCCCCGTGACCCACTTTGGCGGGCCCCCCGACCGCGGCTGCGCTGAGACTGTTGCTGCGCAGGCTGGCGGCTCTGAAAGGAACGCGTTTGTGCGCCTCGACCTTGACCTCGAAAGGAGCGAAAGGCAGACCCCAAGGGAGTGCGCGTGGTGGCAAGACCCAAGGACTGGGCCGTAGCCCGGGAGTCTTTAAAGCGTTTCAATGTGCTGTCCGCTTTGTCACCAAAGAGGCGTGTACCATCAAAAGGCATGTCCAACAAAGTGTTCTGGACATCCCCTGAGAAGCCAGTTGCTCTGAGCCAGGCGTACCGGCGTAGCGCCACTGTTGTGGAAACTGCTCTGCCGAGGGAGTCGGCGGTGTCAAGGCCACAGCGAATAGTGAATTTCGCAGCACTTCTCCCCTCGGTAATGGCTTGGGAGAGCACCGCCCGAGCTTCCACCGGACACTGAGGCAGCACCTGTGCCACTGTGTCCCACACCGAGTGGGAATAGCGGCCCAACAGGCATGCAGTATTCACAGCTCGCAAACCGGAACTGGCAGAGGTGAAAATCTTTTTCCCAAACTGCTCAAGTTTTTTGGATTCCTTGTCCGGAGGTGCGGAAGGGAATGCGCTCGGAGAGGCAGAGGCCTAGACAACCAGACTCTCAGGCGTTGGGTGTTGTGTGAGAAAACTGGGGTCGCCCGGGGCCGGGCGATGGCGTTGTGCCACACTCCTATCCACAGGAACCCCTGTGTTAGGCTTGGTCCAGGTGCTTAACAGAATGTCTGTAAGCGCGTCATTAAAAGGCAGTAGCGGCTCCGCCGAGGAGGCCGCCGGATGCAGCACTTCAGTCAGGAGATAGGTCCTGATAGGCACAGATGGAAGCTCGAGGTTAAGAGCCTCAGCCGCCCTACGCAACACCACAGAAAAGGACCCCACCTCCTCCGGAGCTACGGAAGAAGGGGACAGTGTACCAGGGTGCGGAGAGAAATCCAGATCGCCTGGACCCTCTACATCGCCCTCCCATTCCAGCTCATCCTCACACTGAGCTGCGAGGGGGTCCTCAGAACCCTCCCAGTACTCCCCTTCGCCCACCGTCTGTTTAAGAGGCTGGTAAGGACGAGGGGCCCGGGGAAAGGGAATAATAGACCAATCCAGGGCCTATAGGCAACGGCGTCGTGTCTGGCGTCGGCCCGGAGGCGGCGCCGAGGCCGGAGCCAACGGCGCCGCAGGGTATCTTGCCGGCGTAGCCGGGGCCAAAGGCGGCGGCACGGGGGCAGAACCACCCAACGGGTCCACAGGGCCCGAAGGTGCTCTGGAGGGACCCGATGGGGCAAATAAACGGCCCATGGCCGACAGGAATACCTGCATTTCTTCCGGAGTCGCGTACGGCCCCGGGAAAGGCGGGTAGGCCGCAGGCAACAACGGAGGCTCCACTGGAGCCGCAGGGGAGTGACCGCCCGCCCCCTCCACCACGTCCCGCGACCGGTGAGGGGTAGACGAAGAGCGACGTCGCTTCTTCGACTTCTTATGGCGCTTTGACTTACCTATCCCCGATTCCGACGAACGATGGTGTCGGCTCCGCGACCTGTCCCTTGACCTCCCACGGAAGCAGGATTTTGAGTGGCGCGGAACCGATTGCCGGGCCTCCAACAACTTTCGGGAACGCTCCCGCAAAGCCTTCGGCACCATGGCCCGACACTCGGGGCACGTCTCGGGGTTATGGGCCTGCCCCAAGCTGAAAAAACACACGTCATGCGGGTCCGCCACCGACATTGTCCGACGGCAGTCCCTACAGGACTTAAACCCGGGCATCCCTACTGCACCAGAAGTCGAGTACTCGACAAAACAAGAGAAACAAGTCTCAGAAACCAAGTTAAAATATTAACTAGGAGTACCGCTCTCTCTCGGATCTGCGCTTGCTGGCGCGGAAAAAGAAAGAACGGACGTCAGCGCGCGTGGGCGCGTCTAAGTAGCTCCGACGACGTCATCTCGGCGACTACGACGCCAGCGATGTACGCGGAGCCGCACGACGACGCCTACCGACGCGCAGGGGTACTGCTGACGAAAACTTTCCGGATCCAGTCTGACGCCTGGGGATATTCTAAGGTAAGGAATCTATCACTAGCGTGTCTCTTTCAGATACAAATATACACTAAATAATGCAAAGCTATAATACAATACCATTAGCAAAGCAAATGGCTTTAACTTAATTAAAGGTGAGACCTATTGCATTTTCAATGCTTGTTTCCGGACTGCAGTGACAGCAGGCACATCGATGTGCGCTGCTCACACTGCTCACTTCTCACTAGTGGAGAAGTAATGGCACGACGTCATGCCAGGTGAGCGTTGTAGGGGAAGGGAAATCCTTTAAAGAGATGCATTTTCTCTCTGGATTTCCCTTCTCTTTTTGAAACTCATGAGCAGCAACATTGTCGTGATGTCACCAGGGCTTTAAGTGGAAGCTTTTTCAATATCATATACAAGCCATAGTTGCTGCTTATTTATCTTATGCAACCAACAACCATTGACAAATCCAATAGTCATGACTTGTTGTAGGTATGATGTTACTTGTTTGTCATATATCTGGATGCAATGACAGAAACAGCAAAATACAAGTCGGGCAGCACACTATGCTAAACACAGATTTTTAGCTTACGTGTTTTAAGCCACGTCCTTAATTACATTGGCCACGCCCCTTTATGAGACCCTCCAGTTTTTTCATCCCACTCTGGAGCAATCACGGGGTTTCATTTGTTAAAATGTATTCCACAACAGCTATTTCCTCCACGACATGTTTTGGCGTGATATATATATATAAAACTTTTAGGGACTTCAGCCCGGCCGTTTTATCTATAACACAGTGCAGCATGCAGTAAGGGTCAATGGGTCAGCCCATTTCAGCCATTGGCTAACTTTGCTGCGAGTGACAGCATTCTGCCCTTTCACAAGAGCACAGTTGCACACAAAATCGTTCCCTTCAGTGCCAGGGACTACTATGGCAATGTGTGTTTTTCAAGAACAAAAAATATTGCTTTGAACTAATGTGTTTATTTTACGTTGGTAGAGGCCTAGCAACTCCCCTAGCAATGCAATTTTACGAAAAATGAGATAGCGAAAGTAGCACTGACAATGCCCAAAGGCTGGCAGCAAACTCCAGACCTATTGGCTTTGCTAATGCTTGTTTAATGTGGGAAGAGTAGATTACTAATGAGAGGTGGAGCCTGGGTAATGATGCCCCTCCCAGCCCTACCTTTGGTAATAGCGCATTACAGGCAACCTTTGACATCGCTAGTCGCCTGTAATAAAAAAAATTATGTAGGTGCTCAAATGCAAAAAAAAACTTGCAGTTGAGTTCTGACATCACAGTGCCTGCTTCCAGACCCAGCAGCCAAGAGACAGGGCAGGGCATGAACCATGGCTAAAGCTACAGTTTAAACCACAAAAAGGAAACCTGTCTTTTCCATCATATGCTCCTTTTTTCGAACTAAACAGTGATCAGAAGAAAGGAGATATTTATGGCACGATGTTTATCTTTTGCACGTTTTAGGTAACTGTAGTAAGGAGAGAATCTCTGTGTAGGGTTCTACACATTCTGACTTAAAAAGCATTATTAAAATCTGACTTAGATTAAACTGATTCTCATATATTTTTGTAACAAATATTGAACTGCTTTTTGTTGCGTTTAGTTTGCACTGCAGATGCTTTATACATGCAAACATCCTATCTCTTTTGTATGAAAGAACAAAACACTAAGAGCCCTATTATGAGTCTGGCAGTCCGAGGACCACCAGACTCGTGGTGACACGGCAGTGGCAGATCCAGCCACCGCCGCACCCGCGGTCTGATTGCCCGATTACAACTCGGGCAGTCGGACTGCCCTGGGACCGCCGACTTCGCCAGGGAACTGCTGTTCCCTGCCGTAAGAGCAGCGGTCAGAGGCCCCAATATGCTTGACAGTCAGGCTATTCATGGCGGTTCAATCGCCATGAACACCCTGGCAGAGAGGAAACAAAGGGGGCCCTACAGGGCCCCCCCTGTGGCTCAAACATATGTGGATGCACACAGGGGGGCATAACATGTGCTCCCCTGTGTGCATGCACATAGGTTCCTGCATGGCATGGACTTTCGAGTCCATGCCGTGCAGGAACATTGTAGTGAGGTCCCATTGCGGTGCCTTTTTTAACGGCACCCCTTTCTTTAAAAGAGGCACCGCCATGTGACCGCCACGCCGCCCGCCTGCCAAACTACTAGAAAGTCGTAATCTGGCAGGCGGCGCGACCTTTGGTGGAGCTGTGGCGCGGCGCTTTGCACAGCCGTGACAACGCTCCTCCAAAAACTCGTAATCAATGCCTAATTGGCTTATTTACAAGCCCCTTGCTCTGTGGTCACCTTTTAGCACATAAAAAGTGACACACCGGTGGCGCAAGGGGCTTGTAAATAAGCCCCTATGGATTTAAACAGTTTGTAGGACGATAGATGCTGTTACCTTGTATTATAAGGAATAAAGTACCCCCCCTATACGTTCTAAGGATTACAAGTCACCTTGGAGTTCCATGACCTTATATAGGAACGCGGCCTTTCGCTTATTTCCTCTATATGGTCATGACATTCTTCTGTGATTTGAAGTCTTCTTATAATGTACAGCCGGAGGCTACTTTATCCTATATATTATGCTATATTTTAGTATGTTATGTCATGTTATACACGTTTATATAGTGCACATTCTTCCTTTGAAGATAGGACATGGGTAACATCTTTCACTGTAAAGGGATTTTAACATCAGATCTGTGATGCAGAAAACAGTGCTATGTATGGCGCAGGCTTTACCCATGTCGATATAGAATCGAATGGCGAAAACAAAGATGGCGTCATCGGGCGCGTCACTCTCTTCCATGGGTCCGTGGGCACGGCTTCCCGTGGGAGGCGGCAGGATGGATTTTCAAGAGGAAGCAGCTATTTTGGAAACTCGAGCGAGTAAAGTAAACGGTAACTTTGTACACAGAATATTCAAAACAGTTATTAACTTTCGAAAAATGCAGCGTGGTCACAGATTGTGTAACGCCTTTTCGCCGTTTGGACATCAATGGAGAGATGCGAGAGTTTCAAAGGACAAAAAAGGAAACAAAGCGTGACAGCGATAATCGTTTGTTCCTTGTGAGGCCTAAATTAAAGCATGTCTGGAAAGACCCAAAAGGAGCAGGTGTTGCTATCACTCAGCTCCGTGGCATTTATTGCATCGACCTGGGAGGGATGAAAGGCGGAGGGTGTGACCCGTGACCTTCAGCTTGTAGGCCTGTTGGAGACAACTACCTCACAAAATAATCCGCTGCAGTAACTCCTCAATGAGCCAGTTTTACTGCGCTTTCTCTGGCGAGGACGCCCACCCTTGACCCTTCATGTTGCATGAGACGCATTAACCCACTGAGCTACATTACAAAGTGCTGCGCTCAGAGCCACCTCTGACTGAAGCATTTAAAATATGCTGAAATTCCAGTTCAACAGGCATAAGTGGCTGAGGATGGCAGTTGTAGCTACGGGGTTTCGGGTATTAAACTGTGTTCAACAAGGAGCGTGGTGCTGCTTATGAAAACATACCCCATGACACCAGAAGACACCATCACACACCAGTGCTAGCGCCAAGAGGCAACCGGGTTCAAAAGAAGCTTTAGCCAGTGCACTCCATAAACGGCAGCGTTACTGCCCTGTAAACACTGCGCACGGGACGGGAATGGCGAAGCGTTGAGACAGAAAGCTAACGTGGTT
Organism: Calotriton arnoldi; assembly: GCA_963921515.1. NCBI lineage: Eukaryota > Metazoa > Chordata > Amphibia > Caudata > Salamandridae > Calotriton > Calotriton arnoldi. The sequence goes on along the minus strand of CAWUFW010000604.1, from coordinate 3,327,082 downwards.
AATTAAGCCTCCGCGAGATAAACACGGCCAGGATTCTTTGAATGATGCATAACAATAGGGCTCAGTGCACTTCCTGTTCGCTCAGGTCCCTCGTACGTGCAGAGCGCGTGCTTGCTGGTTGGTGTCTGTGGTTTCTCATCCCAAACTGAGAAGGGCTGATAGAAAAACAAGCTGTCGCCAGTGTGAAAAAAATAGTGCGTCTGTCTCACGCCGCGAGTAAAGCATCCAGTCCCCGCGTGCACATCTTCTGTCCATCCGCGTGCACATCTGGAATCCGTATTGATTCCAAAAGGCCCTCGCATGGCGAGAGCAGCGCATGCGCGCTGCTAACGCCAGGTGAGACCTAAAAATCATAGAAATTCACTTTAAAGTCAAAGGTTATAGGGACATTATACTTAGGAAATAAAATTAAAAAAAACTTAAAACTTCACTGAAAAAACCAAAGGTTACAGGGAAGTTATAGTTAGGCTCAGATTTCACTCGTACAAAACCATAGAAATTCAGTAGTTATAACTACCTGAGTTGAACTATAACTTACGCCCCCACAATGCACTGCTTATAACCTCACATATTACCTTACTCATGACATGGTCAATGACATCACAGATGACATCATCCACAGAACCACTCACACTCCCTCTAACACCCCATACAACCTCTCGTACGCCCACTCAGACACCCACACAACCAGTCACATACCCATTCACAGACCCATACATGTACTCAGACATCCGCTTATTCTTCCATACAGCCACTCGCACAACCACTCACCCATACAGCTACTCATACAACTAGTCATTCACCCATACAGCCGCTCACAGTCACACTCACCCATACAGCTACTACACACCCACTTATTCACCTATACAGCCTCTCACACACCCACTCACTCACACATACAACCAATCACACACACACACAACCACTTACATACCCATTCACACATCCATATAAGTACTTACACATCTGCTCAATCGCCCATACTGCAATTCACACAGCCACATACTCTACAATACAGCCACTTACACACCAACTCATTTAACAAACTCCCACTCAAAGAGCCACTCTCTCAATAATACAGCACACTTGCACACCCAGTCACTCCCTCATACAGCCATTCAGACATACAGTCACTCACCCATATAGTCATTCACACATCCTTCACCCACCCAGCCACTGACACAGCCACTGACTCACCCATACAGTCACTCACCCACCCATACAGCCACTGACACACCCACACACCCACCCACACAGCCAGTCACGCACCCATATAGTCTCTCAGACACCCACTCACACATGGATACACAGTCACTCACATATTATATGTTAAAAGTAGTATCACTCATTAGTAGTACACCTAGTATACTAATTAAACTTTTGTAGTTGCTTAGTATATATTTTTAACACTCAAATTCTTAGAAAACACACTCGCTAGATTATGTCATCAGTGATGTCATTTGAGATGTCATAAGTGAGGTCACTGACCAGGTCATGAGTGATGGATTATGTGAAGTCATAAGCAGCCCACTGCTGGGGAGTAAGTTATTGTTAGCTCAAATAACTGCAGAATTTCTCTGGTTCTGTACAAGTGAAATGGGAGCCTAACTATAACGTCCCTGTAACCTTGGGTTGGGGGGAGAGAGGGGAAATCCAGAGTACCCACATGCAGGTGGTTGCAGGTGGGACTATGCTATGTTTATGACTATCAGCGAGAAACCTACAATGCAGAATCTATACTGATTTGCAGAAAAAAGACAATGTGCGACTTTGACGGGTAAACACACTCAATGTCTTCCAGAAAAGGCTCTCTCACTCATTTGGTTTCATTGCTCTTCAGGACTGAGACATGGTCGGACTGTTTTCCATCGCATCACTATACACTATTCGCTCTTCACTGGGGAGCACCCAGGAATCATGTGCTTTATCATTTCTTCATACAAAAGGTAATTTACATGGTGTCCATGTCAAACAAAACTGTTGTTTTCTTGGAAAACTATAGAAACTATTTCAGGACATTGTCATGCCAGTGCCTGGCTACTGCAGCCAGCTGAAAAAACAAAGCAAAAACAAAGCCCTGCAGGTTACAAGAATTATGCCTGAAATCTCCCACTCTATCGTAATGAAGAAATGATGTCCATAACACTTAAAAAAAAAGTAAATAGAGGCTTCAATTCAACAGACTCTATAATGGGTGAGGAAGAGATACCAATAGTAACACTGCCACAATTAACTGCTATTTGTTGGTCTCCAAATATTACCTGATCAAGATTTTTGAAGATCAGAATATCTTTGCAAGCTTCTTGTAGTCTTAGTCGCTGCTCGTCTGTTTTAGGATGAACAACCTGAAAAAGTACAATATTACAAACACTGTTTAGATTCTTTCAGCAGAAATGATTTAAGTAACCAGTAACAATAGGAAGGAAATACTACTTACCAGTAATTCTAGTTCCTTTCCAGGGAATCCTCATCAAAAGTCATAAGCAGTGAACTGTCCGGTCCACATGCAGGATCCCGGAATACGTTTCAAACAAATATATAAAAATGTACACATGCTTATGACTTTTCAGTAGAGAAGTGTGCAGAATTAAAAAAAAGAAAAATCTCTGCAGCCTATTAAAAAGGGTACCATAGTCAAATATTTGTTTTTCTATTTCTAAAAAGCACCCAATTTTAAATCAATTTTCCACTACATTTATATAAAAGTGAAAAGAAACATCTTTCAAAAAAATCTGTTAATAGAAAAAAAGGAAATAAAGGGCAATGTAAGTATAGACAGTTTGTCATAGACAAGAAAGTGAAATCTGTCACTGTGCCTTTATTTCCCCACCCTCATCCTATGTTCCATCATGCCCAGCAGTAGCAGGTCATTTTGTATTTACGAAAACAAAGGCTCTTGTGTGCAAAAGGTAAAAAATGTTTCTTGTCCACGGAAGCAAAGGACTGCTTCATGACTTGAATGCCGATTCCACTGGAAGACAATTAGGATTTAAGGTAAGTGAAATTTCCTTCTCTTACAGGGGCTACTGCTGAGAGGTCATGAGTAGCAAACCCATCCAAGCCAAAGTGGACCAGAAAGAAAACACCTCCACTCAAGTAGATTTCCTAAATGGGACCCATATCTGGGGATACCCTGGGCCTCTTAAGTTCTTACATCAAGCACATTGATGGTGATGGGAAGAATGCTTGCAAATAGTCAATCGCTCTCTGTAGCATTCCAAGCATTTCACCCGCTGTACCACTCTAGACAGAGGCCTGCCTTATGCACATCAGTACTGACCCTGATTCTCATGGAAAAAGTCCATCTTGAACTGCCAGAAAACCATTCCTTCCATCACATTTTGTGTATATGATTTAACGCCCTTGGTGGCCATGGGTATGCCCAGACGTGGGAACCTTCTTCAGTGTGCCATAGGGCCAAGCTATTCCTCACTAACAAGGCTGAATCTGGTCTGGGGTTACTTGTGTTCCCTTTTGGAGGAAACAGAAGGCACGATTCTGTCAGCAGTTTCACAGTGGGCAAAAACCAAAGGGTTGGATTGCTACCCAGCGCGACTGCCTGTGGTCTACACTATTTTCCTGCATTCTTCCCATCACTTTTTGTGTGTTTGATCAGGGCGTGCATGCGTCATAAGTGGTATAGCCTTTCAGGGCGTGCATGCGTCATAAGTGGTATACCCTTTGTGTGCCCTCACCAGTTCTCTTCATTAAAAAAAGAAAATAACTGTTTTATGTATATTTTTTATAACTATATATCTATATATATATATATAATTTATATATATATTTTTTATAACTATATATATATATATATCTATATATATATATATATATATAGATATATAATTTTTGTATATATATTTTTTATAACTGTTTTATATTTATTAGCTAATTGTGTCAGTGGGATAATGGGAAATAGCGCATAGACCAAGAGTCACAGAGCTTTTTTTATGTTAACTTTATCTTAATGCTTTGTCTCTTTTCTTTATTGGATGTTTTGTAAAACAAGAACATTATGTACACCACGAGGGGAGCAAGCAAGAAATAATTTTTCCAGATATGTTGAGGGGAATTGGAGAAGTTTGCGCCTCCAATTGTGAACATAGTACAACTTAAATTTGCCATAAGTTCTGAAGTGGAACTCATAAAGTTCAGTACCATCACTATGCGCCAAGCAAGCCTGACCTTCACCATAAGTTTTTGGGGAAACTATAAAACTATGGGGCACCTGTGCATTTTTAATACAATTTCACTTTGGCTAAAAAGGCATAGATATTGATGTTTGCATCTGGGTGGGCACCAGCATATGAAGGAAGTCTACAATATGCCAAAAATGTACACCTTTTTGCCCACAGCAAACATTATGTCAGGAATAGACAGCATAATGCAAATAATTTTGTAATATGCTAAGAATTGCCACCTTATACCACAGCCAGCACTATATCATAGATGCACACAATCATGACCTAGATCCCACCAATCCACCAAATATTATGACCATTATGTCATGGGCAGCACAACATCAGGAATGGGAATGGCGATTCTCAGATTTACATGAAAAGAGAATTGTGATTTAATTAAAGACACGGAGGCTAACATTATGCATAACCTTTTCTTTGCCACTTCTGCAGCAGCACATTTAAAGAACTTTTGCAACCAAGCACAATCCTGAACTGGAACTTAATCAATAAATGTCACTTAAGTAGAACTCTCCTCCTCTTTTAAATGCAAAACTGCGAAGAAACCGAACTCGTTGCTCCAATCTGCAACTTCCATGCTTTCCCTTCCTTACGACTGTGAATCTGGAATAAAAAATGTAAAAACAACTTGCTCCCAAAGCAATCCATTGACATAGCACAACAATCCTATGCAGTTTATAAACATATACTTCTCTGGGTTTTTTGGGTTTTTTTTAAATATATGGGCGAGTCGGGATGTATATCATTAGCCTTCATGTCCTTAATGAAATTCTGATTCTCTGTTCATGTAAATCTGAGAATCGGCATTTCATTACAAGACAGGAGGCTACCATTATGTATATTGAAAGCCCTTCAACACACCTCTGACGTGTTCAATCGGTCTAAAGTTATATTTTTCAGAAGTACCTACATTTGACCAATCAGACGCTTTCTAAATACTTTCCAATTTTTCACCAGACCAACAAGCTTTACTCGCCCTAGCACCTCTTACAGAATGGGCTTTATACCCTTCCACATTCACTTCTGCTTGTTCAATTGCAATATTGACCCATCTTGAAATTGCTGCAGTACTTACCGTCCTAAATGGTTTCACATAAGTAATCAACAATTGATGCTCACCATGCCTTATATTCTCTAATACTCTAGACTCCTATTCCCTTAAGCAATCCACCACACACAACTTTCTACAGTCTTCAAATTTTTGATAAAATACTGACGTAGACTTAGTCTTTGTTCTTTTCCCTATTTCGAAAAAAAACTCTGTTTGGACTAAATGTACTGCTATTCACCTCTAGACATTTAACATGCAATATTCTTCTACATGATACCAAACACAACAGCTCTGCTATCTTAATGTAAAGATTCCTAATAATCAAACACCTATTCACTGGCCATGATAAAAATAACTTCAAGACCAAATTCACATCGAACAAAACGTCATAGCTTGCTTTTGCAGGCCTCTTAAGTCTCATGCTCTTCAAACTTCTACAAACCAAAACATTACTTCCTACTGACTTACCCCTAACTAGCACATGACCTGCAGAAACTGCTGATCTATAACAATTTACTGTCCGATAACCGAGTCCCTTTTCAAATTGTTCGACTAATAGATTTACAACCTCTCCCACAGCAGCCTCCACAGGATCCAGACTCCTTTCCACGCACCAATAAACCCAAATGTTCCATATTCCTCTGTATCTTCTCCTTGTCCCTGAAGCCGAAGAGACCTCGAGCAATTCAGGAGCTCCTTGCGAAAGGCCCTTGAATGCTCCAGATCTCCTGACACCTTCCAAACAAAAAGGTTCAAGACTCTGCTCAGTACCAAAGGATGTTACTCTCCTTCGTTTGTTAACAAACCTTCCTCTGCCATAATCAACAAGGCAATCTCCCATGCCAATTCCAGAACAGCTGGAAACCATGCCTGCAACACCAAAAAGAAGTCACCAGTACTAACTTACACCTTTCTTTCCTCACTTTCGGAAGAACCCTTTGAATCATTGCAATAGGTGGGAATGTATACTCCCTGATCCATGCCCACTTCTTTTGGAAAGCATCCTTTGCTGCTGCACCTGGATCTGGTAACCAACTGAAATAGAAGTGAATCTGAAATGTCAGCCTGATTGCAAAAAGATCCACCTACAAAGGACCCAAAATCAGATCTATCCTCCTGAAAAACGCTCGTCTCATCCTCCAATCGCTGAAATCTTTCACCTTTCGAATTCCAATCTGCCACCAAATTCCGTACCCATGGAAGATATTCCAATCTCAAACTTATCTTTGTGCTCCAGACAGAACAGCCATAACTCCTTCGCAATGTCCGATAGACTTCTGGACCCGCAACCTCGTAAGCGGTTTATGCAAGACATTGCCGTAATATTGTCCATCTTCATCAAAACTGTCTGTCACACATTCCTGAAACTCCTCAAGGCATACAAACCTGCTGTCGATTCCAGACAATTTATATGAAGGCTCTTCTCGAGACCTGACCAAGCACCACCAATCTCCTACTCTCCAGGCCGGGCTCACCATCCAATTAAACTGCCATCCGTCTCCAGTACAAACTCTGGTACACAAACAAAATTTCTCTTCCATTCTATACCTCCAGATTGTCCATCCACCAATCCAACTCTACCTTTGCTTCCTGATTTAAAACAACCTTGTTGCCATACCATAAACCTTCTCTCAAGGCCTCTGCTTTCACCCTCTGTAAAGCTCCTTTATGCAAAGTTCCTGGGAAAATAGCTTGGATTGATTAAGACAATCCTAATATCCTTACCAAATCTCTCAAAGTCAAACTGTCCCTTCTTAGAACCCGTGACATCCTTCTTTATCAACTTTCTATTCTGGCAACAGACAGCACTTCCCCAATCATGTCTATCTTGAAACCTAAGAATTCCATACTCTGAGATGGAATCATAATGGATTTTTCCTCGTTTATGAGGATCAATAAGCCTTCTAAGAGATGTATTGTCTCCTTTACTTGAGCTATCAACACCTCCCCCATCCTGTTACGTTAAAAGAATGTCGTCTAAATAAACAATCATGCGAAAACCTCTCTCAAATAAAAACTACCACTGCAAGCATCACCTTTGTAAAGCACCATGGTGCCGAAGACAGACCAAACGGAAGGCACAGAAACTGATATAACTGAGTTCTCCATCTGAATTGTAGCAACCTCTGACTCCTCTCCCCCATAGGTACTGTAGGAGGCTGGCTTAGTATATGGAGCACACGTATTTAAGTGATGCACCTTGCACTAATCCAGGCAACCCTTATGGTGATTTTAGTGGTCTTTGATAACCATAGAAATCTCTCAAAGTGGTAGTTGTGGAGAGCAGCCTTCAGGCTTATCTTGAAGGAGTGCTAAGCAGCTTGTTTTAACAGTTTAATCCTGTAGTGTAGGTTAAATGAAAAAGAACCACACAGTGTTAATATAAAAATACTTCTATTTATTAAACAACACTGACTAACACATTGGCATATCTCCTACCCGGAGATATCAACACAATACACAAAAAAAAAACAAATGCAATGAGGTAAGTAGCACAAAATACAGTGGTCTCCAGGGGTAGACCAAAACATCTACTAAGAAAGTGGAATGAGAACTGCAACGGAGGACGGGACTTGGACTAAAAGACCCAGAGGAGCCGGGGACAGAAGGAACTACCCATGGTAAGTACCCAGGAACAGCACGGAGGCTGTGTGCAGTGTGGAAAAACAGCAGCGTGAGTAATGGAAGTCAATGGAGAAGTCGCGGTTACAGTTTTGCAGAAGAAGGACCCTTCCCAGAGGACCCCAAAGAATTCCATTGAGGACGGAAGGTTGGAGAGCCACCCCACCCGTTAATGCCCCGGGGACCAGGTTACCTACACCAGGGAAGCCAGGTGCATAGGGGTGAAGAGACGTAGGAAAACCTCCTTAGACGACAATGGAAGACATGGAAGAAAATGCCTCTGGAGAAGAAGGTGAAGAAGTCCGATGGAATCCAAGGGTGGATTCTGGAAGAGAAGAACCTGCAAAAAGAGGGGAGAGAGTCTATGCCACTCAGGAGTGACCAGGAGGTACGAAGACACAATGCCTACCGATGTCAGGCAGTTCAGAAGAGTAGACTGTGACCTAGTCGCTGCAGCTGCGAGGACAAGGTGACGCTGAGGAAGACCAGGAGCCGTGCACGAGCTGTCCCACGTCGGATGTCGGTGACTAGGTGGTCAGTGTCTGGCAGGAGCACCAACAAGCCTTGGTAGCCGCAACTGGCGTGGGGAACAAAGAAGGAGCAACGTTGGGACCAGCAAGGTCCAAGGGACTCACCAAGTGCAGGAGAGTCGGAGCAGGCCCCGAGCAAGCAAAGGAGCCCACTGAAGCAGCAGAAGACCCTCAGGAGGACCCACAGGTCAAAGTCACAGGAGTCACAGGAGGACCTCGAGCAGCTCACCAAGAATAATGGCCCACAGTGCAGAGGTTGCAGTGAGGACGCCGAGCTTGAAGGGAAGAGATGCTGGAGGTTGGAGCTTCTTGTAGCTCGAAGATCTCTGGAGTACAGAGCCAACAAGCCTTGGCAACAGCAAGTCGATGCGGTGAACAGGGGTTCAGTCCCAGCAGTTCCGACAAGGGATACTGGCCTTAAAGTTGCAGAGAGGACAGGTCAGGCCTCGAGGGAGTTGCAGAACCACCACCTGTGTTGCTGAGCCTCGGGAAGTCCATAGGACGACAGGAGCAGCAGACCTGTCAGCTTCATTGCGGTGCCTGCAGATGCAGGGGAGTGACTCCTTCAGTCCAAGGGAGATTACTTCAGGTGTCCTTGATACCCACAGGTCTGTCGAAGAACCTGGAAGAGGCACAGACAATGAAGACGACTTGCAGAACAGCGAGACCAGGAGCAGCAGGAGTCTTCCTAGGTGCAGTTTCGGTTCCAGGCAAAGTACAGCGAAGTACAAGTGTCCAGATGGTCGAAGAGTGACGTGGTTTCAGTCTTGTCCCACGACGAATCTAAAGACCCCACCCAAAAGTAAGCCCTTAAGTACCCTATGGAAAGGGTTGGAGCCACTATGGGGTCCCTCCCAAAGGAGGGGCTGGACAGAGAGGAGGATACTCCCATGTCCTTTGTCCAGTTTCGTGCCAGAGCAGGAGCCAAGGGCTCCCTGAACTGGCTCAAACTGGAGTATGCAAGGAGGGCACCAAATGTGCCCTTCAAAGCAGTCTGGTGGCGCTGGCTAGCGCCCCCACCCCAGCCCAATACACTAAGTCCTGTCTGGGAGGTGGTCACAACTCCCTGTGACAGGAAACACTGTTCTACCTTCCCCTGCTCAAGCTTGGCTCAGCAGCGGTGGGCATAATTGTGTCTGTGGTCGGCAGCAGCACTAGCTTGCTGGCAGACCCTTAAAGGCTGTTACCAGGAGTACAGGGGGGTACCCCAAGGGAGACCCCAGTACATGGGATCATACTTCCAAAACTGGAATCGGTTTTGGGGTATGATTACAATATGATTGATACCAAACATGACCGGTTTCGGTGCAGTTACTATATAGTTAGGCATCTCGTAATGACGGAGGTCCACTATATATATTAAAATGGCTGACCGCACTTACAAAGCCTGGAGAATTGACTCCGCAGGTTGTAGGGGTGTCCTGCTCATGCAGGGACACCCTCACACTTATAACCAAGCACCCTGCCCTCAGGACTGAAGAGCCTGCCATAGGGGTGACTTACAGGTTTGAAGTGCAGTGACCTCAGATATAAGGAAACTTATATCTGTTGTGAGGGGTGCCAGCACCAACTCACACAGGCTACAATGGTAGGCCTGTAGCCACAGTTTAAATGGGCTCCCAGGGGTGGCACAATACATGCTGCAGCCCATGGGAGACCCCAGGTTTACCTATGCCCTGGGTACATTAGTACCATATACTAGGGCCTTGCAACGGTATACCAGTAGCCAAATGTGGATGTACAAAAGTACGTACCATGGTCAATTTAGGGAGAAAGCACAGTGACTGGGGTTCTGATTAGCAGGATCCCAGTCAGACTAGGTCAAAAACACACTGACACCAGGCAGAAAGTGGGGGTAACATGAAATATGCGCCCCTCAAATCCATTTTTACCAACCAGTCATTCGCCTGAAGCAAATCCCTTAACAGATGGATCCTTTCATTTTCAAATGTCTGTAACCTAAAGACCGATTCAATATTCTTAAATTTATTACCAGTCTCCATCCTTTTTTTCCACCAAAAAAAAAAAATGTGCTGACAAAACCCTTCAAGTGATCTTCTACTAAACATATTGCCCCTTTCTGTAACATCTTCTCTATCTCCAAATCTGCTATTCTTCTTTGTGCCAGAGATAAACCTAACTCTTTTGGTTCCTTTTCCCGATTTGGTACCGCCACAAATTTTATCTCGAACCCTTGGATCGTACTCAAGACCCACAGATGCTTTGTTATACATCTCCGTTTATTTGAAAACATCTGCAGTCGTCCCCCTATTCTTTTTACGGAAGTACCGAAAGAGATCTTTTTACTCACCGCGGGACCCTGAGCAAGATTGTCCTTTTCCCCCAGTTACTCCTTGTTCTGCCAAACCAGCCTCTTTGTGGAAAGAAACCGGAGGAACCTTGGAAGCCTCTTCCAGCCCCTGTAGATGTAGTTATATTGGGACCTTTGATATCCACGGACAGCATATGGTCCTCATCTGCTGGCCATTCCAAAAACACCACAAAAAACTTTCCTCATACTAATCTGTGCCTTGTCTACAGCTGTAAACGTGGCTACATGCTTTCCAAAGCGCTTCACCATGCCCTCACCAAAGAGTAACCCTTTCACATTGTTACTAGCCTCTTTGTTAGACATTTCCCCTAATTTGGGATTAATCTTCATTAGAACAGATTTTCTACGCTCCGCCAATAGCCCAGAATTGGCATTGCCTAAAAACACATTAGCTCTCTGGGCTCCTACTTCGTAATAGCTCCACATCAACCTGCTCACCATTTAATTGCGCCTCTTCCGCCATATCCATAACTTTAGCCAGTGGACCTAAAACATTCACTAATCAATCCTGCCATTGTTTCAATGATCTTTCAAGACCATTGGATGGATCTCTCCCCATCTTAAACAGATAGGTTATCATGTCCGGATCCAGATTGGGAGTATAACATACTTTATCCTCCATTTGTGGTCTAGAATACTCTGCCTTTAGGACATTCCTTCCCTCCCTCTCAAAATGCTTTCTTATCCACTCTTAAACCTGCTTATGTGATCCAGTGGCTACCAATCAGCATTTCTAGGGTGACATATTGTAAGGACTGAACGTCTCTTCCCCCAAAGGATCTTTTTTCACAGCATTAGATGAGCTAACATCAACCTTAATGTTATCATTTAAATCATCATATTGATTAATATCCAAAATGTATTCATCATACATTTTTTCTATCCCTTGCATCACATTGTCATCAGTCTCCTTCACAAACATCATCTGTTAAATTCTGTGTGTCGCCAAGGACACCTTTGCTTTGCATGACGCTTCGGACATCCACCTTTGTCATGAAGTTCAATCCATCTTTGCTAGTTTTATTTAAATGCATAGTTTTCCTAAGCTTCTTACTCTGTTTTTTTTCTTTCTTATTTCCCTCTTCCTCAGATAAAGACCAAAATTCCTCGCCTGATCCATTATCCTTTCTTTTTCTTGTCCAGACCAATCCCTACAACTTTCCTCACCAAAGCCTTAACCTCACTCTGAATCAACCTTCTTAAACTCTCCTCGCTAACCCTAACTTCCACCACATACCATTCCGCACAATTACCATCTGTGGACATTTTTTTATTAGCATACACTGGCAATTATCAGCTATAAACAATGAAATAGTATTTGTCCCAACCAGATAAACAGTAGATGCCAAATTTTTCAAATTCTCTCCCAAAATACTAAAATTCCTTCTACCTCGGCGTGGCCAAGCAACATGGCCGACAGGACGTGAGCTCCTTCGGCTCCCGACCGGCCCGCCGCAATAATCCTTTCCAATCCTGACTAAGGGCGCCCACAACGCCATAACTGTAGAGCGGCAAGCCCTGAAGCGGGCAGCAAGGCTCCGGACTCGCCTCGGAGGTCTTTCCGATCCCCGATCCGGCGGAATCGTCTGGGCGGCTGGTGCCCCGGCGGCCTGTAGCTGCGCGAGACCGGGGATGTGGCCTACGCCCATGTGAGCGACCCCGGGCCCCGAGTGGGACTGCTCGCCCTGTTGACGCCCGGCGCCCACCGGAGCAGCCCTCCTGCGTGTCCCGCCCACCGGACGTCTCCGGTGGGCTGTGGGCCCTGATCCCCGTGCCGCGGCCTCTGAGGGCAGGAGGCCGGCCCGGAGTGCCGTCGGGCACGGCGCATTAACTGTGGGAGCCTGGGGGAGTGACGAGCACTTAACGGCCCGGACGGGGCTGTCCCTGCCTGCCGGGCCTCGGACTCGCCGGAGAGTCGGGCTGAGAGCCCTGCGGGGAGATCCTGGGCGGAGAGGCCTGCGGTGGCGCATGACGACCCGCTGCGAGGCGCTGTGATTGAGCGCCCCCCACTGACAGTATATGCCCCTGAGGAGTGGAGAGTGGCGCCTGGGCTCCGGCTGCTCGGCGTGGAGGGCTGACCTCATGGACGGAGTGGAGTGACCCTGCCCATCTGTGTGGAGTGGGGGTTCCTGGACGGCCATCTCCGGGGGGCTGTGGGAGCTCCTGAGAGAGGGCCCGTGGAGTGGTCCTGACGTAGCTGCAGAGGGGCAGTGGACCCGAGTTCGCCGGCCTAATCTCCTGGGCCTGCGGCCACGCCGGAGTCAATGCTCTGGGGGTGTGAGGCTGGATCCCTGGACGCTGGATTGCTTTGCTGCGGGCCCTGTATCAGCAGAGAGGGGGAGAATATCCGGGCACTTTTGCCCTACAGGGCCGGATCGGACTAGGAGGCCGCCATCGGTGCCAGCTTGGGCCCTACGACATGAGTAAGGATAAGCCCCCACGCGCCTCGCAGCCCAATACCATTACCCAATACACTACGCAGCGTCTCCCCACGCAGAGGATCACCCGCCAGACGGGGTTGGACGGCGGGGGCGACACCCCCCCTCCCGAGCCCTCCAGAGCGGAATTACTGGAGGCTATACGGAGCTCACACCGCCCTGGGAAACCAGATTGAAACGGTCTCTATAGACGTCAACCTGCTGCGAGTGGATCTGCGGAAGGTGGCAGACAAGGTCTCCACGGCAGAGAGCGACATTGTCCAACTGCAGGGGGAGGTGGCCTCACTGAAACATCAGGTTACCCAGCTCACCACCACGACTGGGGCGCTGGAGCGCAGGGCGGAGGAGGCGGAAGGCAGGGCCCGGCGCAGTAACATCAGGGTCCTGGGAATCCCCGAACGGGCGGAGCAGGGCCAGGCGGAGCGATTCCTGGAGGACTGGATCCGGACAAAGCTGTGTCCCAGGGGCCTGTCGACGGTCTTTGTGGTGGAGCGGGCGCACAGGGCGCTGGTTCCGCCGCCGCCCGGGGCTCCGCCAAGGGCTATCATCGCAAAAATCCTGAACTATCGGGACCGGGATTGCATCCTGAGAGCTGCGCGGGAGGCACCGGACCTCTCCTATGAGAATGCCAAAATATCTATTTATCCTGATTACACCCGCCAAGTCCAGGAACAACGCAAATCCTATCTGGGGGTCAAGCAAAAGCTCAGTGAGCTTCACTTGCAGTATATGCCGTTGTACCCCGCAAAACTTAAGGTGATCATCCAGGGTAAGGCGCAGTTCTTCGACTCCCCGGAGGAGGTCTGGGAGTGGCTCGAGCTCCGGGGAGAGGCTCGCTCCGAGTATGACCGGGGGATCTCCCGGAGTAATTGGGGGACCAGACCGAGGCGCAGGAGTAAACACGGGGGCCGGGTGCTGGCTGGTGCCCGGGAGGAACGACAGCGAATCACGGTGGGGAACGATGGTGCTCTACGTATGGACTCTTCGGCCTCCGACACTTCTCCCCCACGGGGGACGGCGGGACTGCCTGAGAGCTTGGTGCCGGACACCCTTTTACCCACCGACCCAGTGATCCCGGAAACCATTCTTGATCCGCCTCCTGCAGCGGAGGGCCCACCTTGAGTGTGCGGTGGCCCGTTGCCCCAAACGCAAGTTCCACGGGCGGTTGGTAGGTGCTGGTGTGGGGGATGGGACTGCGACTCGGGGGGGACTTGCCCCCAGTCCCTCACCGGTGCATTGACTCTCTACCATCTGCCTCGGCCGTGGGTTCACTTCCGGGCCCTCCTGGCGGGTATCTTATTCTGTGGTGTGTTTTTCTTTCTTCTGATGTGAGGTTGGGGGTGGGTGGGGTTGGGGGTTATGGGGTAGAGAGGGCAGTACATGCATTTGTTGAACTTGGGGATCCGATGATGGCTGGGTCTATGGGCTCCGCTCCTAGTCTTGCTTTGGTTTGTTTCATATGTATCGGTGTGTTGTGGGTCGGCCCGAGGCCCTACCTCCTGGTATGTGCGGTGAGGCCGGGTAGGGGGTCGGCGTATTGGTTAGGGGGGGGGTTTATCTCTCTCCTTTGTTACAAAGTTAGGCCCAGTTGGGCTCATGGGATCGCTGTGCACGTCCTGGCACCAGCATGGGAAGGGCATTTCTGCGGGGTTTGTTGACAGTAAATTGCTCGTGGGTAGGGGGAGGGGGGCGTTACAGGGGATTTGTTGGTTTTTTTATTGGCATTGTATGCATCACAGCTAGCGCGCAATATCTCTGTGGCTGCATGGGGCATGGGCTGCCCGGGTATGAGCCGTTTCAACTCCTATGGGGTTTAAAATTTTGAGCTGGAATGTAAGGGGGCTGGGTACCTGCACCAAGAGATACAGGGTCCTGTCTTTCCTTCGTAGGCACCAGGTCTCTGTAGCTTGCCTCCAGGAGACTCATCTTACGGATGAGGGGGCCCAACGCTTGGCAAAGAAATGGCGGGGTCAGGTCTTCCATTCCTCCTTCTCTAGTTATGCACGGGGGTTCTTGTATGGGTGGCACCCGGGGTTCCGTTCGCTGTTCAATATGTCGAAGCTGATATCCAGGGAGGTATCTCCTCCTTCGAGCTAAATTGGATGGTCAAGACGTGGCACTTGTGAATACCTATGCGCCCAACACGGATGACCCGGGGTTTTATCAGTCTCTACAGGAGCTACTGGTCACGGAACTGGAGGTTCCATTGCTTTGGCTGGGAGATTTCAATTGTGTCCTTGATCCTGTCCTGGATAGGTCTCCCCGCGCAGGGACGAAGCCTAGAATGACGGTGAAACTCCGGGAGGTAATGGGGAATTTGGGGGCCCAAGATGTATGGCGTCAAAGTCACCCCACTTTGAAAGTGTATACTTGTTATTCACCCACACACAACACACATAGCCGCCTGGACAGGGTCTTGCTCGCGAATCCTGGTGTCACCGTGTCTCTGGAGGTGACCCACTTGGCACGATTCCTATCTGACCATTCCCCGGTGGCGTGTGTACTGAACTGGGGAGCACCGCGGGGCAGATTGCGGACTTGGCGGTTGCCGGCAGAGATTCTTGAGGATCAGGTGGGGCGCCATCACGTGACTACTGCCCTTTCTGACTATATTGATCTAAATTGGGAGGGAACAGCCCAATCGCAGGCCACAAAATGGGAAGCCCTAAAAGCGGTGGTCCGAGGGGCATGTATGAGTGTGACGTATGGGGTACGGAAACAACTCCAACGCGAGCTACAGACGGAGGAGGGCCGACTGTTGGAGGTACAGACCTCGAGTAACACTGCCACAGTTGGGGGAGGGGGGGAACGAGAGATCCAGGAGTGTATTCACGACGTCCTGGATAGGCTGGATAAATACACGCTCACAGGCTATAGACAACGCCTTTATAGAGAGGGGGACAAGTCAGGTCGCCTCTTGGCTTGGATCCTCCGTAGGGAACATGTCCCCGCGGCTATTGAGGCCCTAAGGGATTCTGCTGGGTGCCTGGTGCACTCACAGGTGGGGCTATTGCGGGTCCTTCGGTCGCATCTGCGGGCGGTGTACACAGCGGATCCGGTAGTGGGGGTGGCAACCTATCTCCCGTATCTCCAGGGGCTGACCCTGAGCACCTTATCTGAGCAGGCGCGGGAGGAACTGGATGACCCAATCTCGCTCGCCGAGGTTCACATCGCGCTGAAGCAGCTCCCGCGAGCCAAATCTCCGGGTGGCGATGGCTTTCCGTCCGAGTTCTATCATGCGTTCCCTGATGTCCTGTCCCCCCTTCTCTTGCAAGTCTACAACGAGGCCTTTGAACGGGGCATCCTCCCGCCCAGTATGACACAGGGGGAAATATGTATGATTTTAAAGCCAGGGGTGACGCACATGAGCCCTCGTCGTATCGGCCGATCACGATGCTTAATACAGATATAAAAATTCTTTGCAAGTTGTTGGCATCCCGTTTAGCGCCGCACATGCCCGGACTGGTCCACGAGGACCAATGTGGGTTCATACCGGGACGTAACACATCCATGAATCTACGGCGATTGACTCATATACTCCATGAGGTGCGGGATAGGGAGGAGCAGATGGTGTTGGTCTCTGTTGACCTCGCCAAGGCGTTCGATACGGTCGATTGGGAGTATCTGCTCGAGGTCTTGCGGGCGGTGGGACTGGGTCCTCAGTTTTGTCAATGGGTTCGTCTACTATATACGGCCCCCTGCGCCAGAGTCAAGCTCGGGGATGCGCGGTCCGAGGAGTGGCGGCTGGGGAGGGGTACACGACAGGGGTGTCCCCTCTCCCCACTCTTGTTTGCTCTGGCTATAGAGCCTTTCGCGGTTCAGATTAGAGCCGACATGGCGCAGTGGTGTATTAGGCTAGGGGATACGACTCACGTCATTTCTCTATATGCGGACGATGCCTTGTTCTACTTGGTCTCTCCCCGCGAGGCCCTACCGGTGCTGCTGCACCACCTTGACCGGTTTGGAGAGGTCTCTGGACTGCGACTGAACCGAGACAAATCTCTCGTGTTCCCATTGGCGGGACTTGCTATGGTGCCCCATGAGGACCTACCGGACCTGGAGCTGCGTTGGGAGCAGACGGCATTTCGTTACCTGGGTATACAGGTGACCCTGACAGATGAACAAGCGTTGGCCCGTAACATGGACCGCGTCACTGCGGCTCTGCGGCACTCCGTGTCCTTTTGGAATACACTCCCACTTTCCCTGATGGGTCGTCTCGCCATCTCTAAAATGGTGATGCTCCCCAGGGTGCTCTATGTGATACAGAACTCCCTGTGCCCTTTGCCGCCCCGGGTCTTCAAAACTCTTAATTCCTTGCTCACGTCTCTGCTCTGGGCAGGTCGGCGCAGTAGGGTGGCCCTTCGAACCATTGTCCGTAGTTATGAGGAGGGCGGTCTAGAGGCCCCTCGCTTTGACCTCTACTATTATGCCGCACACCTCCAACATGCGGCCCGTTGGTTTACTGACACAGACAACTGGGAGAAGCGCCTCTTGATGGATAGGGCGGACACCCAGACGTTGCAGGTCGCACTGATGCAAGGGGCGGGGTCTGAGGTGGGTCTCCCCTATGCTGTCAGGCACACAGCCGCCGTCTGGCAACACTTTGTGGAGAGGGTCCTTCGAAGGGCACCCTTTCACAGGGAGCTCTCGCTTTGGATACTGGCTCCATTTATGACAATGGAGCGGTCCGTGTCTTTCCAGGCCTGGAAAGAGGGTGGGTGCGATGTCCTCGCCGATCTGTATCCCAACGAAACCTTTCTTACATATGAGCAGGCGGTAGATCGCTTTGGCCTGGGACAAGGCCAATTTTTGCAGTTTGGGGGACTACAAGAGGTAGCGCGAATCACCTGGCCGCAATACCCAGAAATCCCACCGTTGACACGTACGCTGGATGTTATACTTATGTGTGGTAAGGGGCGCGGCTTGATCTCCCTTCTATATGCAGCAATGAAACAGGACTCTGCCCCTCCGGTCCCACCGTCTAGGGCTGCCTGGGAGCGGGACCTTGCTACCCCGCTGGGGGAGGCACAGTGGATGCGCATTGGTTCCCTTACTCGCACTGTCTCATGCAATGCCCGCTTCCGACTTACACACTTTAACTATCTGCATCGCACCTACCTTACCCCGGTGTCTTTGAGGCGCATTGACAGTACCAGGGGCGCTGGTTGCCCTCGCTGTGCCGCAGATGACGCTGGGTTCCTACATTTGGCGTGGCAATGTCCATTGGTGGCGCAGTTCTGGACGGGGGTGGTGACTAGGGTGGTAACCGCCACGGGGATTCAGGTGGATCTCGACCCCTTGCACTGTTTACTAGGGATGGTTCGTAGGCCCAAGAGGAAGAAACTCTCCTATAAACTCCTACAGCTGATGCTGGTGCTCGCCAGGCGTAGGGTGGCAATAACTTGGATGGGGCAGAGGGCCCCTGATCTTTCGACTTGGCTCAGGGATGCTCGAGAGTGGTCACTGGCCGAAGAGGTACACATGCAACTCTCCCGGCGGGATGAGAAATTGCAGGATGACCTGCTAGCTTGGCGGACCCTGTGTGCCACTGGGTTGATGGAGGGGGACTCGCCCTCACGGGAGGCGACTGCGAGTGAGCAGAGTGATGCAGAACTCCCCGGGGGGATTGTCCCTGCGGAGGAAAGCGACACTTAACCTTAGGGGGGTCCATGATGTTGGGGATTGCCCTGCCCTGCCTGTCGACCTCGCCCCTTTGGGCTGGGCTTCTGGAGGGCTTTCCAGACCCCCTTGTACCTGCATTCTTTGGTTCGGCCATGTGTCTCATGCGACTGTACTTGCATTTAATGATGTGTATGCATACGTTCTTTATTGATGCCAATGTATTGTTTCTTTTTGTTTTTCTGAAAATTGAAAATAAAGTTTTTAAAAAATAAAATAAAAAAATAAAAAATTCCTTCTACCTCACGGATACAACGCACTACTCATCAGCTGTTCGAGTGAGTGCCTTTCATTCTGTACAATAATGGATCTAGCCGATTGTCAGCAACATATTTCTTTGTTTTCAATACTTTTATGCCCAATCCAAGATGGCCACCCTGATCCCACGAAATCAAGGCAAACCAATCAATGAGCACCTCTGCGTTGAACAGTGAGTCTGCGATTGACCATAAACCATCACACCACTGTTTTCCTTTGAAAGAATACAAGCGCTTCAACACGCCGCGACCTCTGCCCCCTTTACAGGAGCCCTACGAACTTTCGCGCTGCTGCAAGCGCTGGTTGCTGCTCACCGCATGAGAACGGTAAGCTTAGACCACACACGCACAACCCCGCGCCGTCTACCTGCACTAATACGAGAGTTATCCTCCCCCTACTCCAACGCCTAAACAGAGGGAGGCTATCCGTGGGTTTCTAAAACCATGAACTCTCCGTAAACTTCAAAAAATCCTTCCTCTCATTTTTTTTTTTATTTCTAAAACTCCGTAATCAACAAACGCCTAAGCACACACTCCGCTTCTGAAAATTTGAGTCTCTTCATTCACAAACCATTCTCTCATAAAATCACACTCCTTACAATGCTGCACTGAAACAAGAGCTAAAAATGTACATATCTGAACAGAAGCAGCATTTAAAAAGAGAAGAGTTCTACTTCAGTGACATTTATTGATTGTTTAAGTTCCAGCTCTGGAGTGTTCTAGGTTGGAAAAGATCTTTAAAGATGCTGCTGCAGAAGTGGCAAATAAAAGGTTATGGATCATGGTAGCCTCCGGCCTTGTAATGAAATTAGTGTGAAGCATCCTCACAATATGCCACAAACTGTGGCCATTATGCCAGGGGCAGCATTATGACAGGGTGGTTTACAGTCATGTCATGGATATCCAAAGTATGCCGAGAATTGCCAACACTACATCAGGAGTTCACCTCATCTAAGTCAGACTTGCTGGCGTATGGCGTAGTAAGCGTAGGGTGATGGACAGGAGATACTGCCATGTGGAGGGATACAATCTGCCTTGCACACCGACAAGTGGATGGAAACAATGCCATATAGCATAGAACCAATTAGGTTAAAAAAAAAATCTTAACAAGGTTGTGGGGCTGCACCCCCTACTACAATTACGAAAAGGAGGCAAAAAAACAGCATTTCCAATGCCTTTTCCCACAGATATTAAATAACACAAGGATAACAATGATACAAAGAATTCCTGTTTCCTATTGAAAGCTAAATACAATAAAAGAGATCCTGCATAAAACAAATAAACAAATCCAACTCGACTATTATGTGTGATTCTCAACTATCTACCCTTCCATCTGGTCTTAGCATACGTGTACAAAGCCACCTGAAACTAGGATCATCTTCATCACAACCTATTGCAGGGGTTAACAAGTTATTTATCTGTAAGCTTGCTTCTTCAGAGGAATCTCCATAGAAGTCATAAGAATTGAACAAGCACACCCATGTCCGGGTTTGTGGAGCATACATTACAATATATAAATGTACAATTTTCTGCAGGAAAAGCAAATTTGAAAAAAATTAGATAAAAAAGTCATAGCAGCATAAAGCACGCTATATTAGGTAGTTTTCACAGTTGTTTTTTTTTAACAATTAAGTCAAGTATAGTTCAAAACAGTCACTGGGTTAAGAAAAGTGACAAGAAAAAAACCCACACAAACCTTTATTACAGGAAAAGAGAAAAGCAGGGCAAATCTACCTAATTTGGGTGTAGCCTGGACAAGGCAGGGTCCATCTCCTCTCAAAACAATTTAGACCAATCAAAGGGTAAGTCCATGAGGGTGGTCTGCAGTTCTGAGGAGAAGCCAGAAGTGTTGAGCCAGGCATGACGTCAGAGTCCCATGGATCCCATTGCTCTAGTCACAGAGTCTGCTGAATACAAGCCAGACTGAATAATCTGCTGGGAAGCCCGCTTGCCATCCCAGACCAATTCAGAGAACTGCCTGTGCAAGTCTTCCAACAAACTGTTAACCGGTTTGCTATATTCCATAAAGTGAGGGTGCTGCATCCCAAAAAACAGGTGGTGTTGAGAGACTTTAGCGTCAAACTTCCAGCATAGAACACATTCTTGCCTATAGCGTTCAATTCTTTAGAGTCTCTATCTGCAGGGGCTGCAGGAAAGGTGCCACAGGAAAACTTTTTAAAACAGCCTGAACCACCAGACTGTTCAGCGAAGGATGGACTGAGAGTAAGCCAGGGTCTCCAGAAGCAGGCTGGTATTGTCTGGCTAGGATTCTCTACACAGTAGGAGATGTGGAAGGCCTCTCCTAAGCCGCCAAAATGGACTCGAAAAGGGCATCATGGATAGAAGGGGTTCAGATGTTTGAGTTGAAGACTGAAAATCCTCCACTTGAACATTTGCTTTGGATTCCACCAATAGAAGAGGATGTTCCAAACTTTCCCTGCTTTCCTGACCACTGCATGACAGCAAGTCGCTTCTGGAGGTAGGGGTCTTCTAGGGTGAAACATTTCCAATACAGGGGAGGTGTCTATACTACTGGCATCACCCAAGTCTTGGTAGGCCTCTTGGAGGAATTGCAGAGGATCACCTTCAACGTCTGTTCTCTGGATGTCCAGAGAGTCCGTTGCTTCTAAAGAGGTCATGAAAGGTTTCTTTGTAGTAAGAAATGTGTTCATGACCATACTGTTGTCCTCAAGGACAACGTAGGGCCTCTCCCCAGGGCTGGTGAAAAGCTTTGTCATCCAGCTTCGAAATTTGTGACAGTAGCAAAGCCACAGAAGGGCGAGCGCCAACATCTGTGGAAGATGTGCCACAGCCGTAGGGGTACCAAGTGCCAGTGGAGCCACTGGCAGAGGGACTGAAGGTGTCAGCTCCAAATGGGCCTGAGGCATGAAGGGCGGCGAATGGCACCGGGGGTAGTCCCATTAGCGAAAGGCCATAAGGAGCTCCAATAAGTCCCATGGGTCCTGAAGGTGCTCCAGGGGGACCACTGCTTTCTTGAACATTTTAAACATGGCGTTTAGGAAAACTGCTAGATCTTTACCTGAAACAGGGAACTTGAGGTAGGGAGGTGGAGGTGGCAATGGCACCGCTTGGGTTCAGCAGGCAGTGTTGGATCAGGGCACCAATTTAGCCTCCGACGACGACTGTTGGGGTCAGTGAACATCATGTGGGAGGGTGCTTTCCTTTCCTATGTGTATCGTGTATCCTCGTCTTGTTTTTCCATTTCTTCTTGCTCAAAGTTGAAGCTGGGGACCAACGCGGCTGAGAGCATGTTTGTCCCGACAACCATTTCTAGCCCTGGTCATGAAGAGTTTTGCTTCCTGCTTTTTTATGGGCTTAGGATGAAGGTTCTGCAGAACTCAATGAACCTGGAGTCGTGGTCAGAACCTACACACCAAAGGCAGATGTCATGAGTGTCAGTAAACAAAATGTGACCTTCATAATCCCCAAAAGGCTTGAAACCTAAACGGTTGGGAGCAGACCCTGCACCTCTGAGAAGATTTTGTAAAGCGGAAGAAACTCCTGCCAGAAATGTCAAAGATCAAGCTCTAGATCTGTGTCAAAGGTGCGGAAAAAAGGAAACAGGCATCGGCATATCGAGGTGGGCGCTTTATGGCTCCGGGGACATCAGGACGGCGCCAATCCGGTGTTGACACTAAGTCAGAGCCACCTATCAGCATGGAAGAGCTAGGGTAAAGTTTCTGGTTCAAGTATAGCACCTGGTATATTAAAACGGTGACGTATCTGCAGGTAAAAGTATACATCAGAAATATAGCCTTTAAACTGTCTTTGCTCTGTCTTTACCCGAGACATCGCCCTGAAGTCCTTTTGGTGTGATAGTAATCTAGAAACACCTCACTCAAAGTTTCTCACTCATCTAAGAGATTAAAGTTAAGCAATGTTTAAATGAAAGGAAACACAAGTAAGTGAAAGACCTTTTCAATGTATTGCTAAAAATGTGATTCACCAATGCAGGGACAGTGGATTTAACCCTGCCAGATCAGTAAAAAGACATACACAATATACCTCAAAAGGATAACCAAAGCCAACTTTTTACTGTTTCAGCTGTACTTACTCTGGGCTCTGTGTCTTCCTCTTCTTCATCTGGGTTGAAAGCTTCAGCACAAACTGAAAGAAAGAAAATGACTCAGTGACTGTAGCAAAAGTTAACAGTAATTACCAATTATCTCAACTCGGTTTCCTTTTCTTTTAGGCTAAGCACTACAGTAGTATTCTAGGCACATGCTTACATACTTAAATTACATTCTACACAATATAGGTCAATTCATAAGGTGGTGTGTGCATTGCCCCAAAACAAATACACTTCATGTGTAGATCTCAGTGAAAAAGGATAAACATCTTTATGGTGACTCAGTTTCACCTGCTAGGACTACGCCGTCGCCCAAAATCACAGAAAGTACAATTCCGTTTCGCGGATATGGCTATCCTCATAGCGAAACGCACTATTACAATGAGATGGAAATCAGCCTTCCCTCCTACACTAGTCACTTGGCACAAAGAGATGGTCGGATGGGGTGGAGCAGAGAGCGCTATCATCAGGAGAGAGGAACTCCGAGGGGTACGTAAAACACCCATCTCCACGGTATGGGATCAGATGTTAGAGTCACTCAAGGCCACTGACCCCTTTATGCCTCACGAAACACAAAACATGCCGCTTCCCCCAACCCTCCCCCTTCACCCCCCCCCCCCCCGCGACACAATATAGATATTCCACATAGATCCGCTCAGACTATTAGGTCGTCCAGCTCGAATGCAGTCTCTAAAACATAATGACCCCCATGGGACATTTCTACGAACAAAAGGTACAACCCTGGTCTGAATTACATGATCTAGGGGTGAGCCAGCTGAGTGGGCGGGGGTTGGGTAGTTGTAAAATGTTACGTTCTTTATTCGAATTCTTGGAAAGTATATAATTTTAACAGCTAATGCTAATGGTAGATCTTGTAAAGCAAATGCACGACAAAGGCTGCCGCGGAAATGTATGGGTTATCTCAAACGGCAGGACATTGCTGAAACTGTTTATACGCAAAGTCCGTAACAATGTAACAATGTACCATTGGCAACGGCACTGTATAACTGCGACATACTATGTAAAATCAATAAAATTATGTTTAAAAAAACAAAATGGTGACTCAGTTTCTATTGATTCGTATATTCTTTCAAGTTAACACATGGGCACCCCAATAACAAGGAGCTGGCATTGGAAACTGCTTCTATAGGCATTTAATACAGAGTATTTTCAGACAGTACCGCATACATTCATGGATGGTACTGTATTTGCACAAAAAAGCAGTCTCACTCATTCCTTTAAATATAAAATGCACTGGCACAACCAACATGTCTGGCCTTGCCATGCTGGAGGTTAAAAATGGTTTAATGAGGTCTTGTCTAGTAGATAGTGCATGCTCTGTCTGATGCAAGGCATACTGTGAACTTACCAAGAACATACAGGGGGCTTGCAGCAAGTCCATTATTTACCAATTGTTGACTTTATGCAGGCGGCTTTCTTATTTTCACTTACAGGTAGACCCATTAAGAGGATGTAAACAGCGTCTAGAGCTTTTGAGCAGTCTCTCAGTGAAGGGAGCCAATGAGTGAAGTGGGCTGACCAATTGCCTGTGCTGTACGTTGTGGACAGAAGCAAGATATGAATGTCAGATCAGCATACCAATGTATAAAGACTACTGACTAAAAACCCCTCTTTGCATTTTGCATGATATTTTTGGATAACAATAGTCTGGTGAGGCTGTAATTGTCTCAATGCCAGACCAGCAAAAGGACCCAATCTGTGTTTTCTTTGTCAGTAGAAGGAGGGCATTTATAATTGACAAGAAAAGATGTAGATGAGTCACCACAAAGGCAACCCTAATCTACTCAAATGTCCCGACTCTTCCCTATTCTCAACTCTTTCTTCCAGTTATAGTGTTCTAGAATCACTAGCCAGTGGCAACATTTTGTTCACATTATTAACAATGTAAACAGAAAAGAAGAAATATGTTAACGAAAATTATCAAATACATTATATCTGAATCTACTTAACAGCTCACAAGTCAGTAGTCCTCAATGTTATACTGGAACAAAATTTAGGGGACCCGGAACAATAGATGTTCACTATAAATGTGACAATTGTGTAAAAGATGCCACTAGCCAGAAATGTAACAAGCATTGGCATAGCCAATAGGTCTCGCCCTTGGGACCTTATAAGTGTTTAGCCATGCAACAGTTGATGTTGGGATATTGTGCTGCATAACTAAATACTAAGTGGGATGAAAAAACTGAGAAGGGGGGGGGTCTCTCAAAGGTGCGTGGCCAATGTAATTAAGGGCGTGGCTTAAAAACACATACGCGAAAAATCTGTGCTTGGCATAGTGCGCCATCGGACTTGTATTTGCATCTTGATATATGATACAAGTAATATCATACCTACAACAAGTCAGGGTTGTTGGCTTTGTCAATGGTTGTTACTAGTAGCATAAGATAAATAAGCAGCAACTATGGTTTGTATATAATATTGAAAAAGCTTCCACTAAAAGACATTGCTGTATCCTACACACAACACTGACATTTCATGTCTTCTGTTCACTGGAGAAATGTGACTTTTCCAGACATTCGATGTCACACACACTCCAGAGATTAGTAAATGTGACATCGAAGAAACATTTTGTGTCTTATGCACCCCAGAGAGCAGACATTCCTTGTCTTACATCAGATCAACTACATTTTGTGTCTTGTGCACACTAGATAATTCGTGGCACACACGATAAAACATTTCATGCCTCATGCACACACGAGACATTTAGAGGTTCATGTATACCACACATTCCATGCGTGTGACATTTAGTAACACGCACCCACCAGAAACATTGTGCCAGACATACACTACTAGCACATTGTGTGTGAACCTCCCACCACGGATGTACCTTTCAGACATTAGAGTCATTATAATGGCATGTTTGCTATAATTTCATGAGTCCTACAAAGTGAGGATTTGTATTCAACGTTTTTTATATATCTAGTAATGGACTAACTCTTGTGATGCCAAAGAAAATGTGTCCCATTACAAAAAAATATAATTTTGAGTTGGTTGATGTAAACCACGTATAAACAAATTATTATATGTAAATACACTTATTTACACCGGCAAAATCAAACTAAATAATAGTAAATACAATTAAAGGCAACTCTTACCTTTTTCCTTGCCGTCGGAGCTGGGCACATGCTGACACTGCCAGAAAGGTGCCTAAAAGGTGAGGAGGCGCTATATACCATGAAAGGAGAACTGACATAAAGAGAGGCGATGATGGAAGAGTCACTACACACGACACTGGGGTGCAAAGGTGCAGTAACGAGAGTCCATTAGGGCCAATTTAAAACTTCTACAAAGGGCCTAACCTTATGGGACAGAATAGAAGTACCATATTGCAAGCAAGCGCCATGCTTCAGCATCTGAGATGCCACGCTTTGGACTAGTATGGGATTCTTGACACGAGACAGCAGAAGCCACCATTTTAGAGACATTTTCATTGTCCATCACTCATCTAGTCACACCAAGGCTTTTACGCTGATCTTCAAACACAAAGTCAGTCCAAACTATAGATAGATGGATGCTTGTGAAGCGTTTCCCTGTCATACCATTTTTCTTACCCTTGCAGGTGGCTATATGAGACCAACGGCAGAGGTATCCAAAATCACAAGCCAAGGCATGTAACTCCACGCAAACATCCATGTAAATCCTAGCCAACTATATTAGACAAAGCTATCCTAAATAGAGTTTACAAAAATACTGTCCCATTGGGTGTAGATGATCTATTATTAACTCAATGTGAGGTAATATTCTCTTAAATGCTAATATGGACACTATATTTATGTCAGATAATATTCTGAATACAATATTCTGGTACCCTACCCAACATCCAGATAACCATTGATAATGCAATACTTTAACAAGAAAAAGGAAGAAAAATAAGACTGCAAAGAAGGGAAAAGGGTCAGAAAGAAATGCAGGACAGCTGAAAGAAGGCACACGAAAAAAGGAAGGTCAACAGGATGAAAGAGAAAAAAGGGTGAAAGGAAGATAAAAATAGAGGGAAAGAAAGTAAGAAAGAAGGGTGGCAGGAAGGGAAGGAAGTCACAACAAAATTATAAAAAAAATAGAAGGGAAAGAAAGAAGGAAAGCAGAAAAACAAAATGAAATATTAAAAAAGGAATCTGAAAAAGAGGAATGAGAGACAGAGGAAAAGGGAAGGAAGGGCAATGAAAGGAATGAAAGAGGAAGAGAGAGAAATGAGTAAAGATGGAAAGAATGAAAAGAAGGGGAGAAGGAAGGGCAGAAAGATGAAAAGTAAGGAGTACAAAGAAGGAACAAGGAAAGAGAAGAAAGAAGCAAAGAGGAAGAGGAGCACAGAAATGAATAAAGAAGGGCAAAAGGGTAGCAAGAAGGCGAGATGGGAGGAAAGAATAATAGACAGAAGGAAAGCAAGATAGAAAGAAGGTAATAAAAGAGGAAAGAACAAATACTATAAAGTAGAAAAGAAAGAATGATATATAGAAAGAAAGGTAAAAAGACATACGGTATAACTAAAAGTCAGAGAAAAATTGAGAAGGAAAAATAAATGAAGGATAGAAGAAAGGATAGCGTAATTTAAGAAGGCAAGGAAGAAAAAAGGGCTGGTAAACGGTTGCAGCTGTTTGGCCAAATTCTTTTTAATTTGTGCTCTAAAGCATAATTGTGCACTATTTTCACCACGGGCGAGGGTGGATCAACTCTCACAGGCCTGCATAGAAATGGTCGAGATTTCTCACTTTGCTCGTTCATTTAGGGTCATGTGGTTCAAAGTGGGGGTCATTTTATTTTTCTGTCTACTCCCTTGCTTCGGTGTATGTCTGAACAGCGTCAACAAAAATAAATACGCAGTCTCTATAACCGCGGTTCACCAATGTTGCCCTTTGTGTGTGACGTGACGTATCCTAATTTCATTTTCAGTTCCACCGTGACAGTCCAGAAAAAAACACACTTGTAACGCAGATGTTTGTCCCGAGGACTGAATTGTGCAAATAGAATACTGTACAGGGGTGGAACGGGGAACAAAAAGAGGTAAGAAAAGGTAGCAGAGGAGGGAGGTGAAGATGGAAAGCAAAACTCTGCTTTCCTGCTCAGATGAGTTTCGTTTCCCCACGCGTGCAACCTCCAAACACAGTGACGTCACACCGGGAGCCAGCCTTGCCTATGTAACGGAGGAGCGCAGGGCACCAGTGATATATGTCGAGGACTTGGACGCACCAAGAGACGCTGTCAAACGGAGGCAGAGAAAGGACGAGAAAAGTATCCATTCATACGAAGATCCCACGGAGCACCTGCAACAGTAAGCCATCGTTCATTTATTCATGAACTGTACTTGTGAAATTTAAATCAAAAACTTTCCAAGCAAACACCCTCGTCAGGGCAGTCAGTTGGAGAGAGCGCATGTGTGAGCGTCCGTGTGCGTGGGCGAGAACGCGGGCATTCTTAGGTGCGCGTGTGCCGTTCACTTTTCAAGCACTGCACTCGTGCTTGTGGCGCGCCGCTGCTCGCTCCCGCAAGGTGGATGCCGCCACAAGCACGAGTGCAGTGCTTGAAAAAGTGAAGAGCGACGGCTAAAGGCCCTCCTATGCAGCGCATGCGCGCTGCGTAGGCGAGACCTAAAAAACAAAAGGTCTTGCTTAATGCCGACCTAATTAGGTGCCCAATTTTTTAAGAAAGTCACAAAAGTGTATCTGTAGTGTATGTCCTTGCATTAATGCATATTTACAGGTTTCATGAATTAACAAGAATTTACAGAAGTAGACCAGGAACACGTACTCCAAGAAAATATTTGTGAACTGCATGTTGGCACAAGCAAATAGGCATGTGTAGATTTACTCATGCGAAAATCTGTTGAGCGTCTACAAGTTCACCTTCCCTCAAACCACTATTGTTCCCAAAGCTCTGGAGAAAGTTTTACTACTGCCCTTGTCAGGAGTAAATTTCCAAACTTTCTCAGTATGGAAAAAGATTAGAGAAGAGCGGGTGAAAACCCCTAAAACATGCAAGTTAGCAGGTTTGCACAGACTCAAAAAGGCATTTCAACCCTGGCACTATTGCTTACCGCTACCTCCACGCCCAGTATGTAGTTCTGCAGAAAGGTGGCAAAATAAGGGCCTCGCTAGTATTTAAACCCCTCTATAGTACGAGCCCTTTCATAAGAAGAGCTCCAATGTAAAGAATTATGCCATAATTTGTCGCTGCACAGCATTGCACCAAAGGGACAAGTGGATTTTTTTTTTTACAGGGCAAGTAGACTTATGAAGCAACCTGTCCTTTGTACATGTAGATATTTTATTAAATTCCACACCCCCGACATTCAACTTGTCTTTGAAGCGCAGCAAATATGACAAGATAAATAGAGAATTTGTAGACCTCTTTATTTATTGCTTGGACTTTTACAATCCACCAAAAATCGGCTTGTGGCCCACCACTGGGTAGCGAACCAGTTTGGGAAACACTGGTCTACACTGTCGCACATAGGACGGCCTCAGGATTACCTTTTTTGTTGAGTACTTTTTATTGGAATCTCCAAGTCTACTTATGCAGGTTATCTCGCGCCACCCTTCTTCTGCCTGTCCTAAAAAATATAGATGTTGCCACCAGAACAATATTCAACCTCCAGCTGCAGGCAGTCATCAAGGGCAACAAACTCCCGCCCTAGATCAGGAGCATCCTACATACCCCCCCGCCCCGGGACACCTAGTGCTCATGCGCATGCAAACGTTCCTCTGACACTTGGTGCCCTGGTTAGCCATTCTGGCCCTTGGTACCACAAATGCCCCCACAATCTCTTATCGCAACATGACACCTGCCAATCATCTTGACCTGCTGCCGCTTGCCAGCGCTGTCCCTGGCCATGGCCAGACAACAGCAGTATCTCGAACAGTCATCTTACTATGCCGCTTACAAGCCCGTACAATTGTTATGTCCTTTCCCACTGGTTCTGGCAATCCCTTACAGCAGCGCATCATCCCTGAACGGTACTTATAGTGGTAGAACGCGAGATTTCATCCAAAGGTAACTATCCAGCAGAATGGCATACTGCTTTAACTGCTGATAAAACTTTGCTTGTATTGTCGATAGTGTAATGAAAAAATGCGCAGTAAAAAAGATTTCTTTTTTTTTTTAAAAAGAACAATGTCCAACCTCACAACACAGACAGGAAATAGGATGACAATCAGCATATGCACTGCATACAGCACAATGCCATCTATCTACTCACTGAAGTATTTAAAAACATTTTCTGACATACCCATGTCCAATCATTTCCCCCAAGAGATAAAATAGAGCACACAGAACATTTATGTACACATTTCCTCTGCCCCATAAGTAAATATAATATGCAAAGACGTTCCAAACACTCTATTGTCTAAGCATATACCACCTTCAGTCACATCGTCAATGCGTCTTTATTTTGCCACGTCACTGTCAGCGTTCTTGCCTACCACCTTGCGATTATTATGAGCAGCATTTCTGTAACAAGGACTTGCAAACACACACATACCGAACTTTAAGGTACTTTTTCAG
Source organism: Calotriton arnoldi (assembly GCA_963921515.1). Classification (NCBI taxonomy): domain Eukaryota; kingdom Metazoa; phylum Chordata; class Amphibia; order Caudata; family Salamandridae; genus Calotriton; species Calotriton arnoldi. The sequence goes on along the minus strand of CAWUFW010000604.1, from coordinate 3,296,363 downwards.
GGAAAGAACGGCTGGCGTTTTCTCCTTTTGTCACCGATGAACGAATGTATTCAAGTTAACACAAAACATACAGATTGAACAAAATATTCTAGTAACATGAACTATACCTTAGCCTTGTCACACAATTACATCATAAATAATCTTTAATGACTCCCCTTCCACCTCGAACCGGTCTAAAAGTTGAAAATACCGGAAAGACAACTCGCATGGCACGATTTTAACAAGTTAACATCTAGTTGGGTTTCGTGCTCTTGGCGGTCCCAGAGTAGAGGAAAAAGCAGAGCTGTATTTCTATTTTGACTTGCACTTTAGTAGGTCAGATGAACAAACCAAAGTGAGCATGCCAGTAAAGAAATCAAAGGGAACGATAAGTAGCCCATGACCTAAAAACTATTCAGTCTCAAAAGTTTTTATTTTTCAGGAGAACTCGATCACAAATCAGTGGCGGTCAGAAGCCCCTACAAAGTAGCCACATATCTGATAAGCGTGCTTTTCGATTTATATTCATTTTTAACATTATTTGAGCAAATATTTTTATACTGTTCATTTTGGTCACCCCAGAATATTAATGTCATTTGTAACAATCAATGAAATACAACTAATAAAAGGGGGAAAACTTCAAGTCCGTTTATCGTGCTACAAATTCATCATACTGAAAACAAAACACATAGTGACAGAAGCCATGGGAAAAAAAAGTCCGCGCCTGCTCGGTAAGCGACTACACGCCCTGCCATTACTTTCTTACGGGACCACATTCCAACATTATTTTAGAGTACTAACTACGAAGGGAGATTCCTATTGCCATTTTCAGAAGATCAACAAGCCTTGTTTTGGCCAAACAGTCGAATCGGTTTTCTCTCTCGATATGTGTAGGAAGTTACATTCCATTTTGAAATTCGAATAAGCATAGATCAATACTGGGCTATTTTAAATACGAACTGCTCCAAGGGTAAAGAGAAGGAAACTTGACAATGCACTCCTCGGCAGCTGGAACAGGAACTGCCCTCCACTAAGTAAAAGAATCAAAGTAAACACCGCGTTTTCTGGTAGAAATCGCTTTCACAGTTTTAAAACAAGCATTGGCCGCGCGCTGTGGTGGGGGAGGGGGAGGAGCGGGAGAGCAAGTGACGCGCAGCCGTGAAAGTGACACGGCCGCGCGGCTGCTAGACGCGCTCTGTGGTGGGGGAGGGGGAGGAGGGTTGGAAAGGAAAGCCAGATGGCCTGGAGCATGCGAGGAATGCGCGCGTTACTGTGCGCGTACTCGCATGCTCTAGGCCAGGACAAAAAAAAGTGGTCGCATTTCTAAAACCCACTACTAAATGTCTCGCCAGACCAGCGCATACGCTGGCTCAGGCGAGACCTAAAAACTACAAATATGGGCAGATTAACTGGAAACTGAAAGGTCGTACAAAATGTGAACACGGAATGTGGTACACTACATAGAATGCCTATGTAACCTGCAATCGGTGCAGGAAATGATTGGGATCTCGCTGAATTCCGATTCCTGCAGCTATTTCTAAGCCGGGTCTGGGATCCCAATGACTCAGTGAAATATGCTGAATTTGTCCTGGTGTAGAATCCTGACACTTCGACTCAATTCAGCAGCACCAGACATTGTCTGCTTTCTGTTCGGAGAAGCAACTTGCAGGCGGCTTTCTTATTTTCACTTCCAGGTAGACCCATAACAAAGGCCTGATTTAAAGGACCACTACCCCTCCTTTTATTCAAGTGTCATCCTGGCTTTGAGCCATCTGGAGCCTAACACCTAGAAACCAATGCAATGGAAGGAAACAAAGGCCCACAGCTTACCACTTCAAAAGTGCTTCACAGAAACTATGATTTGGAGGGTGGTTTTTTTCTTTGTTCAACCTCCCATATGTAAGACATGTGCACGCACTTTTAGAAAGCCGGTTATATTTGTGTGTATGAGTTACCACACAAATGATTTAAATTGCATTAACTAATTATTTTATTTTAGTTATTTTAGAGCGCTACTTATCCTAGTTTTACATCACACACAGACAAGAAATCATACAAGTGTGTAAATCAATGTATAGGAAATGTTACCCAAGACAATGAAAGTTATAAGGTGTACAAGTCACATGTCCATACTTGTAGACATTACACTTTAAGAAAACATGTTGGGAGAGAAACAAAGTCAGGATATAAAATCTAACTATTGATTGTGGTAGTCTGAACTAAAAGGACTTTTATTAGTACCCAAAAGAACACCTTCTTTGTAAACTTGGAACAACAGATTGTGAGAAACACAACAAGGAACTAAACCAATGACTTGATGTTTCCATGCAGCTCCTTGATGCCGGCTCATAGCTCACTGTACTATATTTGAAGGGTTGCAATTTGTGAACTGGAGTAACAACAGGATCTCTAGGTGAAAAGCAGTAACCTACTCACCTATTAACAATAAATATAAATCTGTGATCTGCAGGTTGCACGGTGTGTTTTGCAGCAGTTGCAATAATTCTCTATGCTACTTTATGAGTCAAAATTATTGCTAGACAAGACACAGAACTCCCAGGAAATGTAGCAACAATTATAATCCCCATAATATTCCTGGGCACACAAAGATCTCTGAAGGAGGTGTCTTAACCCTGTAAGATATTTTAAAATTAAGCCTCTTTGGAACCAATTAAGAAAGCTAGAACAGATTTATTGCAACATTTCTCTTTGTTGCCAATTTCTTTGTGGCAGACAAAAAAAAAAAAATGCATACGATCACTTACAGACTCCGCTTTTCATGACTCCGCCCCCATAACTCCACCCCCTTTCCTCTGCGACACCTTGACCCCCAGTTTATGGATTCCCCGAGTACATTTTTTCCCCAATTCCTGCACTGGCTGCAACATATAAGCAAAAACATCATATGAAGCATAAGCGTACAATGCAGTCCATAAGATGACAATTGATAACTGCTGCTTTGTTCAACATCATACTAGACTGCAATATAAAGAAAATTATATGAAGTGTATTGTGATTGACACAGTACATCCATTAAAGAGAGGCAGTAATACTGAAAACTTGCTAGACTTAAAGGAGAACAACCTGATTTGGCAAGCACAGACTGAGACAAGGGGGCCTCAATATAGTCGCAGAATAGACAACCTTATCCATGATGACATGATCAGAAGTAGACAGTCTTTTTATTTTTTTTTTATCTGTTGGTACGAACGATCTGAAGAAAAATTCTGTCTCTGTTCACTTTGTTGGAAAGCGAGTTTCTCAAGATGGCCCACAACGGACCGGTTTACTTTTGTGGTGACCATTTTACTAATATACATGGACTAAACAAATTTGACCCACTGTGCATTACAACTTTCAAACGCCTTCTCAGCCCAAGTTTGTTCTTGTGGAACAGGATGAGTACTTTCTTTTCTGGGGATTCCGTCGACTTCATGCTCTGGCAGGAAGTGGTTTATAACCACAATTACTTTGGTAAGGCACCCAAGAGTTTGAGGAGTTCTTGCTTCGAGATGGTCCCGATTTTGATACATAGGCTTCAGCAGTTTGGTTAGATGATCAAAGTAACCTTAAATAGTGAACTGAGGCTAGTGTCACATTAATGCCTCTCTCATTGTAATAAGGCATCAGTGTCAGTAAATTTAAGGGCATGCACCCTTGTGGTTGGGCACGACCAAGATGATATAAATAAAGGGAGTGGTTGATCGCTCAGGGTCAGCATCCACAGCAAGTGTCTTGTGGGAGCGAGTGCCATTGGGGGCATCAGGCTCTGCGAACTGGAGGCCTGCCTAGACTGGGCTAGGCTTCTTCGCATTAGCGACAAGGCTGTCGGACTGCCATACCAGCTCCGCTGGGTCGACTTCACCTGCAACGCCTGCTCCACTTGCCGACTCGGCTCTTGCCCTGTGCGGGCTCGTCTGCTTGTCACGTTTTGGGGGTCCCGTTGCTGCCCATCTCCTACAGTGGCTGCTACTCCGTTATGGCAGAGGAGCGTTGCCCCGCTTACAAATAAAATGATAATAAAAGCACTTTATTATCATTTTATTTTTCGTTACTCCCAGTCGAGGTTAGGTCAGGCTACAGGAGTAGTGTTGGGCACTTGTAAGTGCGCATGTCTGTTTGGCCGGCCATCTCAGGCCGGCCAAGCAGACTTGCGCACTCATGTTTCTCCAACCGCCGGGTTGGAGAAAAGCCCCAATCACCCTGGGTCTGAGCGAGCATCAAGTCAGCCCACTCAGGCCAATCACAGCGCTGCTCTCATGCTGGTATTACCTGCATGAGAGCAGCGCCATGATTGCTTCCTGGGAGCCTTTGCAGCGTGACCAGCATCAGAAGAGGAGCAGTGAGGCGGTGGACGCAGGTACGTTTTCTTTTAAATTAATTTCCCCTCACGACCCCCTCACCCCTGCGTTGCCCCACCACCCCACAATTGGAGCAACTGCCACTTTTCTCCTGGCAAGTGCGCCGTGACAGCCTGCAGACTTCTTTCCCCCACATGGAAAGACTACAGGTGAAGTACTATCTAGTGGTGGCTCATTGACAACACCAACAACGGTGTCACACCCCATTGGCTACCACCAACAGTAGTGTCACACCCCATTGGCTATCTGGTTTTTGCTCCGCATGTTGGCAGACAAGCCCCCCCCCCAACAAGGTTGCACAAGGGGCATACACTACAGAGGTACTGTCTCCATTTGGCACCTAAAGGAATTTGATAATCCCCCAGATCCCTGCTGTTTGCTTAAACCATACTGTTTAGTGCCCGCCTTCACTGGGGTGCTCTCGGAGGATTGTAGCCTCGGCCAAGGGAAAACCTGCAGAGGCCAGCACACACATCCAGCATAACGCCACCCTTTGGAAACTGCCATGGCGGTTGATGCCCAGAATGCCACTGGAGAGGCAGTTGCCTCCCCTCTCTCAACAGATATGGTAGCTGGCAGTCGCTCTCACTGGCAGGAGTGATTGACGTTGTTGTAGAACATGGCAATGCTGAATAGAAAGCCTGTTTACACATCAGGGAGGTAGAGGAAGAAACACTAATAGGGTTTACACAGCAGAGGACCTCGAGCTAGTCTTCTTTGCACGAACTGTTCATGCCCTCAAAATAAATCAAATCCTTAATTAGTTTCCCCAACTATTCCAAGAACTACGGTGCCAAAAAGGGAGCTCCTGTGAAGCTACATATTAACAAGGCAGTGAAAGCAAGGGCACTCCAGCACCAGAGAATCTCATTCCTCCACCAGCCGTTGGTAGAACAAGAACTAGACAAACTTGAATGCCTCAATGTCAACCAAAACAAGCAGGGGCGATCCATTTTGTGCCTAGACATGCTCTTACCAAGCAGGGCAATCAAGAGAGAGACAAGCACATCACCACAATCATGGACAACATCGTGGCAAATCTCAACGAGGCCCAACGGTTCTCGAAAATAGATCTAAATGCTGCTATCACCCACTAATGCTGGACCCAGAGAGCCGCTATATTACAACTTTCTCAACACACCTGAGATTCAGGCAATACAAGCGGCTCGACTTCGGGATCTTGTCTGTCGCCGAGATATTCCAGAACCGCGTTAGAGAGACTCTGTTAAGCCTACAAAGGGTTTTGAATATAATGGACAATATCCTTTCAGACTCTTGAGGACCACCACCGCCACTTGCGGACACCCTGCAGTGGCTCAGCGACCATGGACACACCCGGCACTAAGAGAAGTGCTCTTTCAAATCACAGATTGAGTTCTTTGGATACGTGTTCACGAAGGATGGATTAAAATTTTTAAAAGTCTGACGCCATCCTGCAATCACCAGTGCCCCGGAATGCCTTGTAGGTCTGCAGTTTCTTTGGAATGGCCACATAATTCGGCTGGTTCATGCCCAACATTGTGACTTTGGCGGAACCTCTAAAAGCCCTGACGAGAGCTGAGGTGAAGTGGAACTGGGGCCGCACAGAAAACACAGCATTTGAAAGTGTCAAGCAGGTTCTTTTGACCAACACGGCAATGGCCTACTTTAACCCGAAAAGGGCTAAGGAGCTAATGGACAAGTTACTTGCCTTCATTTACCCCTTATCTGGTAGAGACATGATCTAGCCACAAATTCCTTACCTTTGAATTTCACAGGTGTCAAACTGGATCCGAAAGATTTTATTTAAGCTATACCCTTGCGCCCCATTAGGTGGCGTCGGTCGGCTTCGCGTGATGCTAGCGTTGTCTCCACCGTTGTGACGTCCGTATCACCTATATAGGCACCACCTTGGCACACTGACATAAGTAACTTTTTACGACTTTCCACGCCAGAAGCGCACAGCCTTGAAGTGCACTGACATTGGTGTGTTTCTGAATAACTAGGGCCCTGAAAAGGGGTCAGCCCTGACCCTAAAAACCTGTCCGCAGTGTGGGAAGAAGAGTGGGCCGATGAGGAATATGCAAGCTAGATCATGTCTCTACCAGAAAAGGTGTTACCAAATGTTAGTAACTTGCCACTCTGATAGTGATATCGAACTGCAGATTACTTACCTTTAACCCCTTCGCTGCTAGGCCTTTTCCCCTCCTGTGCGAAGCCTTTTTTTGGCTATTTGGGGTAGTTCGCGCTTAGGCCCCTGTAACTTTTTGACCACATAACGTATCCACGCCAAATTTGCGTCCTTTTTTTCCAACATCATGGGGATTCTAAAGGTACCCAGGGTTTGTGGATTCCCCTGGAGGGGACCCAGAAATTAGCCAAAATACAGCTAAATTTTGATTTTTTGGGGAAAAATGCGAAAAAAGGCCTACAGATGAAAGCGTCTGGTTTTTTCCCTGCAAATGGCATCAAAAAAGGGGTTGTGGTGCTGAAATCACCATCTTCCCAGCTTTCAGAGACAAGCAGACTTTTGTCAGAAAACCAAAAAATTTTACACAGTTTTGGCATTTTTCTGGGACATAGTCTATTTTTGCTATTTTTTGTGCTTTCAACCTCCTTCCAGTTAATGGTAGAAATGGGTATGAAAGCAATAATGGATCCTGGAAAGCCATACATTTCTGAAAATTAGACAAAATTCTGAATTCAGCAAGGGGTCATTTGTGTAGATCCTTCAAGTTTTCTTTATAGAAACAAACAGTTAAATATAGGAAAAATTGAAAATTAGTTGAAAAAATCAGCCATTTGTGTCAACGTTTTCACCTGTAACTTCTTCTAATTATGACAGACATTTGAAAGCAATATACAGTTGCATCCGCTGGACCTTTCTGGTTGTGGCGATATATAGGACTTGTAGGTTCACCAAGAACCCGACGAACCCAGAGCCAATAACTGAGCAGCGTCTTGCAATGGTTTTTTATTATGTACCGGGTATATACCAATTATTCTGGGAAAATTTATACATGGAAAAATCGGTATGAAAGACACCTATGTATTTCTGAAATGGGAACAAAATATAGAGTTTAGAAATAGTAGATATTTGCACATTTCCGAAATTGGGAGTACCCATACTAGCATGAGAATTATAGGACATTTTTCAAAATGACTTCATTTTTACACATTGTCTTTCATTTGGAAGGCAGAAATGCATCAAAAGTCAATAGATAATAACAGTTGCTCTACAATTTTGTGTTACCCTAAGTCTCCCGATAAAAATGGTACCTCACTTGTGTGGGTAGGCCTAGTGCCTGCGACAGGAAACGGGCCAAAACGCAACGTGGACACACCACATTTTCACAGTGAAAAATGACCCTTTTTTTGCAAAGTGCCTAGCTGTAGTTTTTTAACCCTAGCTCTGCCGGCACCTAGGGAAACCTAGCAAACCTATACATTTTTGAAAACTAGACACCCAGGGGAATCCAGGATGGGGTGACTTGACTGGCTCTCCCCTGGTTCTGTTACCCAGAATCCCTTGCAAACCTAAAATATTGTCAGAAAAAACAAATTTTCCTCACTTTTCTGTGGTGGAAAGTTCTGGAATCTGCATGGATCCACAAAATTCCACCCACCCCGCGTTCCCCAAAGTCTTTCGAGAAAAACGGTACCTCACTTGTGTGGGTAGGCCTAGTGCCCGCGACAGGAAACGGCCCAAAACGCAACGTGGACACGCCACATTTTCACAGTGAAAAATTTCCCCTTTTTTGCAAAGTGCCTAGCTGTAGTTTTTGAACCCTAGCTCTGCCGGCTCCTAGGGAAACCTAGCAAACCTATACATTTTTGAAATCTAGACACCCAGGGGAATCCAGGATGGGGTGACTTGACTGGCTCTCACTAGGTTCTGTTACCCAGAATCCCTTGCAAACCTAAACAATTGTAAAAAAAAAACACATTTTCCTCACTTTTCTGTGGTGGAAAGTTCTGGAATCTGCGTGGATCCACAAAATTCCACCCACCCCGCATTCCCCAAAGTCTTCCGAGAAAAATGGTACCTCACTTGTGTGGGTAGGCCTAGTGCCCGCGACAGGAAACGACGCAAAACGCAACGTGGACACACCCCAATTTCACTGTGAAAAATGACCCTTTTTTGGCAAAGTGCCTAGCTGTAGTTTTTTAACCCTAGCTCTGCCGGCACCTAGGGAAACCTAGCAAACCCACACATTTCTGAAAAGTAGACACCCGGGGGATTCCAGGAAGGTATGGCTTGCGTGGATCCACCAACGTTTTCTTACCCAGAATCCCCTGCAAACCTGAAATTTTGCTGAAAAAAATCACTTTTTTCACATTTTTGTGTGGGAAAGTTGTGGCATCACCAGGCTGACACAAATTTCCTACCACCCAGCATTGCCCCAGGTCTCCCGATAAAAATGGTGCCTCACTCGGGTGGGAGGCCCAAGTACGCGCGACAGGCAAGGGCCCAAAACGTATTGAGGCGACATCAAAATTGCCTATCACAAAATGTTTTGGGCCCTTGCCTGTCGCGGGTACTTGGGCCTCCCACCCGAGTGAGGCACCATTTTCATCGGGAGACCTGAGGGAACGCTGGGTGGTAGGAAATTTGTGTCATCCCGGTGATGCCACAACTTTCCCACACACAAATGTGTGAAAAAGTGATTTTGTTTCAGCAAAATTTCAGGTTTGCAGGGGATTCTGGGTAAGAAAACGTTGAGGATCCACGCAAGCCATACCTCCTGGAATCCCCGGGTGTCTACTTTTCAGAAATGTGTGGGTTTGCTAGGTTTCCCTAGGTGGCCGCCGAGCCCCGGGCCAAAAAGTCATGGGACCCCCCTTGCAAAACCAGGTCGTTTTCTGATAGGCAATTTTGATGTCGCCTCAATAAGTTTTGGGCCCTTGCCTGTCGCGCGTACTTGGGCCTCCCACCCGAGTGAGGCACCATTTTTATCGGGAGACCTGGGGGAACGCTGGGTGGTAGGAAATTTGTGTCATCCCGGTGATGCCACAACTTTCCCACACAAAAATGTGAAAAAAGTGATTTTTTTCAGCAAAATTTCAAGATGCCCCCATCTGCCTCCCCGGGGGGGCAGAAAGGCTGTAATGGTGACAGGGGGTGGGGGCATTAGTGTGCCCATTTCGGGCAGCCCCCACCCTAAAAAAAAATGCGTCCAAAAAAATCCCTGGTGTTTAGTGGGCTTTCTGCCCCCCCGGGGGGGCAGAAAGGCTGTAATGGTGGCGGGTGGGGTGGGGGCATTGGCGTGCCCATTTTGGGCAGCCCCCACCCTAAAACAAATAGCACACAAAAAAATCCCTGGCATTTAGTGGGCTTTCGGCCCCCCCGGGGGGGCAGATTGGGGGCTACTGCCCCCATCTGCCTCCCAGGGGGGGCAGAAAGGCTGTAATGGTGGTGGGGCATTAGCGTGCCCATTTCGGGCAGCCCTCACCCTAAAAAAAAAAATTACATAAAAAATAAATCCCTGGCGTTTAGTGGGCTTTCTGCCCCCCTGGGGCGGCAGATTGGGGGCTACTGCCCCCATCTGCCTCCCAGGGGGGGCAGAAAGGCTGTAATGGTGGTGGGGGGGTGGGGGCATTAGCGTGCCCATTTCGGGCAGCCCCCACCCTAAAAAAAAATGCGTCCAAAAAAATCCCTGGTGTTTAGTGGGCTTTCTGCCCCCCAGGGGGGGCAGAAAGGCTGTAATGGTGGCTGGGGGGTGGGGGCATTGGCGTGCCCGTTTCGGGCAGCCCCCACCCTAAAAAATGCACCAAATAAAAATCCCTGGTGTCTAGTGGGCTTTCTGCCCCCCCGGGGGGGCAGATTGGGGGCTACTGCTCCCATCTGCCCCCCAGGGGGGGCAGAAAGACTGAACATTGGCAATTTGTTTGGGGGGAGCAAAAGCCCTTGCCCAAGGGGCCGCTCCCCCCTCCCTGGTGCCTTAGTGGGTGGATCCCTGCTTGGGGATCGCCCTCCTGGGGCGATCCCCAAGCAGGGATCCACTGGGGAGGGGTACCATTGGAAAGGGGAGATTCTCCCCTTTCCAATGATACCTCTCCCGTCTTTCTACGTGCTCAGGGGGCTGAGATAGCCCCCTGAGCACGTAGAAAGTGAAACTGAAATGAGCCTAAAGGCTCATTTTAGTTTCGTTTTCAGTGAAATTAAGTCAGCGCGACGTGCGCGCTGATCTTCATTTCACTGAAAGGGAGGGGGGACCTCGGGAGCTGGGGAAGCTCTTCCCCAGCTCCCGAGGCTGTGGGGGAGAAAAGGAAATCCCTCTGCTGTCTGCAGCAGAGGGATTTCGTGCCCCTGGCCTCATGACGGAATGGTTCCGTCATGAGCACAGGGGCACCGATGCTCATGACGGAACCATTCCGCCATGAGCATCGAAGGGGTTAAATAAATACTAAAGTTATACTATCCCCGGACGAGGGACTGCGGACAAATTTAGACCAGGAAGTCCTGCAGGACAGAGTGGCGAAAAAGGAGTCCCTATGGACTTGACTGTCCAGGCAGTAGTGTTTGGTAAACGTGTGAAAGGATGCCCATGTTGCTGCTTGACAAATGGCAAGGACTGGAACACCAAGTTGCAACACCATGATAGTTGCCTTAGCTCTGGGGAATAAGCCCTTAAGCCTTCCGGAGGCTGCTTCTTGGCACCAAATTTTGATGCAGAAGACGATCCATCGCCCGATAGTCCTCTTCTGCACCACACAACATTTTTTTGATCCAACGTACCATAAGAGTTGGCCGTCCAACTGGAAAGCTTTACTGCAGACAAGGTAGAACGACAATGCTCTTTTTGGGTCCAGTCAGTGAAGTCGCTCCTCTTCTTTAGAAGGGTGTGGAGGAGCATAGAAAGTGGACAAGGTGGCCGATTGCCCCACACGGAAAGGTGTTATCACTTTCAGTAAAAAGAGAGGCCCTTGTGCAAAGCATCAACTTATCGGAGAAGATGATCAGGTAAGGAGGTTTGGATGACAGAGCCTGCAATTCGCTCACCCTCCTGGCCGAAGATATAGCCAAAAGAAAGGCTGTTTTGATGGTAAGCAGCAGAGGGGGCAGTTGTGCAGAGGTTCGAACGGAGCACACATCAGGAAGGTGAGAACCAAATTAAGGTCGCACCGAGGCATGATGAAAGGGGCAGGTGGAAACATACGTAAAAGCCTCTTAAGAAATTAATTTACAATAAGGGATTTAAATAAAGAGGGTTGGTCTGGCAGCCTCAAGAAGGCAGATAGGGCAGAAAGGTACCATTTGAGAGTGCCCAGAGCAGAGCCCTGCTGGGCAAGGGTCAAAATAAAGAGAAGGACTCGAGAGAGGGAGGCAGAAAGAGGATCAATAGATCTTTCTGTACAATATTTTACGAATTTGTGCCACTGGCAGGAGTACACGGTCTTGGTAGAGGGATGCCTGGCTGCCAAAATAACATAAAAGACTTCGGGAGGAAGGTTGAATGCTATCAACTGCCACCGCTCAATCTCCACGCAAGAAGGCATGGAGTTGACCGGTTCGGGTGAAGGACCCTCCCCCTGCTGCTGCGACAGAAGATCCTCCCGAAGGGTCAGCCTGATCGGAGGATTGATGCTCAGCTGGAGAAGCTCAGGCTACCAGACTATCCATGCCCAGTCCGGAGCCACAAGAATGACTTGGGCCAGTTTGCTGCTGATCTTCTTGAGTACTCTGGACAGGAGTGGTATTGGCGGAAAGGTGTACAGGAGGCCTGAGATCCACTGGAGACGAAAAGCTCACCAAGCAAGTGCCACCTTGGAAACTCCACTGCGCAAAACTGACATTGCATGTTCGACGGAGGTGAACAGATCTAACTAAGGCTCTACCCACTGCTGAAAGAGACCTTGCGCCACCTCCAGATGGAGAAGCCATTCGTGATCCGGTGGGCATCGATGGCTGAGTTTGTCCGCCCTGGCGTTCAGAGAACCTGCCAGATGTTGAACCAGCAGGGAAATTGCCCTGTTGTTCCAGCCACGTCCAGAGACTCAGAGCCTCTTGACAAAGGGTCAACAACCCAACCCCACCAGGTTTGTTGCAGTACCACATGGCGGTGGGGTTGTCCATGAACACTTGAACCAGATTTCTCTTGATTGAAGGCCACGCGAATCGCTCAGAGCTCCAGCAAGTTGATGTGGAGTCCGGATTCCGCCGGAGACCACAGTCCTCTGATCTCCACCTCTCCCAGATGGCTGTCCCATCGCAGGAGTGCCGCATATTTCACTACTGTGTGGTCTGGTTGGGGACGGGGAGAGGGGTCTGCCTCTGATCCAATCGTGGTCTGTTACCCACCACTGCAGGTCCTTAGCAGTTCTCTCCGAGATCTAGAACATGTCTGAGGGTTTCCACCAATGCTGCGCCACTGGAATTTCAAGTCCCACTGCACAGCCTGCATATGCCATCTGGCATGTGTCACTAGCAGGATGCAGGACGTCATGAGGCCCATCAGCCTCAGAGTCATTCTCACCGAAATCTAGGATAGAGGCTGAAAAATCGCTATCATAGCCTGAATATCCTGGACTCGCCGTTCGGTCCAAAACTGCACTGTATCCAGAACAGCACTGATGAACAAGTTACTTAAATTCGGTAACTATATATCTGTAAGAGACATATTAGTTAAGGATTCCTTACCTTAGAATTACCCCCAGGCGTCAGACTGGATCCGGAGAATTTTCTTCAGCAGTACCCCTGCGCGTCGGTAGGTGGCGTTGGTCGACTCCGCGTTAGTCGTTGGCATCGTGAACGCCGGAATGACGTTGCGGTATCTACTTAGACACCGCCCCTGCGCGCTGACGTCAGTTCTTTACACGACATTCCAAGCCAGAAGCGCAGAGCCATGCAAGACACTGACCACTGGTGCATAAAACTAGGGCCCTGTGAGGGAGTCCCTTACTCTAGAAGTCAGTTCGCAGAACAGGGAGGACGGATGGGGCGGTAAGGAATCCATAACTAATATATGTCTCTTACAGATATATCGTTACCGAAGGTAAGTAACTTGTTTTTCTGAAAGAGACTATTAGTTATGGATTCCTTACCTTCGAATAGATACCCCAGCAATACCAACCCCAGAGGTGGGTCTGCGAACCAAGTTCACACCAGGAAGTCCTGAAGAACGGAGCAGCCAAAGAAGCCGTCTCTCTGGACTTGGCTGTCCAGGCAATGTTTAGTGAACGTGTGCAATGAAGCCCACGTGGCTGCCTTCCAGATGTCATGAAGTGGGACTCCAAAAGCAGTAGTGGCTGCCGTTGTTCTGGTGGAATGGGCACACAACCCTACTGGAGGTTCCTTTTCGCCAAGGAATAACAAATTTTAATGCAAAGAAAGACCCATCAAGAGATGATTCGTTTTTGCACGGCCTGACCTTTCTTGTTGCCCACATAGCCAACAAAGAGCTGATCATCCACCCGGAATTGTTTTGTGTGATCCAGATAAAATGAAAGCGCACGTTTTGGATCCAGACGGTGGAGCCTCTCCTCCTCTTTAGAAGGATGCGGGGCGGGAAGAAGGTGGGCAAAGTGATGGTCTGTCCTACGTGGAAAAAGGTAACCATTTTGGGACGAAAAGAAGGTCGAAGGACAACCTTGTCCGGATGAACAGCAAGGAAAGGAGGCTAAGAAGAAAGAGCCTGAAGCTCACTCACCCTGCGAGCAGAGGTGAAGGCAACCAGAAAAGCAGTCTTTAAGGTCAAGAGTCTGAGAGGACAATTATGTAGTGGCTCGAAGGGAGCGCACATAAGGTAAGTCAGAGCAAGGTTCAAGTCCCACTGGGGCATTACGAAAGGAATAGGAGAAAACAGGTGAGTAATGCCCTTAAGGAAACGATTTACAATAGGGGACTTGAAAAGAGAAGGCTGATCAGGAAGGCAAAGAAAGGCAGAAATGGCCGAAAGATAGCCCTTGAGGGTGCCCAGAGCAGAGCCCTGCTGGGCCAAAGAAAGCAGGAAGAGGAGAACCTCAGAAAGGGGGGCAGAAAGGGGATCCACAACCTATGCTCGCACCATGCCACAAATTTGTTCCATCTACAGGCGTATACTGTTTTAGTAGAGGGACGCCTGGCTGCCAAGATAACATCACAGACTTCAGGAGGAAGGTCAAAAGCTGTCAACTGTCACCGCTCAATCTCCACGCAAGGAGGTGGAGGCTGGACAGGTTCGGGTGAAGGACCGTCCCCTGCTGCTGCGACAAAAGATCATACCGAAGGGGCAGTCTGATCGGAGGATCAATGGCCATGTTCAAGAGCTCGGGATACCAGACTCTTCGTGCCCAGTCCAGAGCCACAAGAATTACTTAGGCCTGGTCGCGCTTGATCTTCGTCAGCACTCTGGGCAGAAGTGGTATAGGCAGAAAGGTGTATAGAAGACCGCAACTCCACTCGCGACGAAAACCGTCGACTAGCAAGTGCCGCCTCGGAAATTCCAACGCGCAGAACTGCTTACATTGCGCGTTCTCTTCGGTGGCGAATAGATCTAACTAAGGCTCTCCCCACTGCTGAAAGAGACCTTGCACCACCTGAGTGAAGACGCCATTCGTGATCCATCAAGCACCCCGAAACCGGTCCTAGGATGCTCGTTTCCGGTCCAGGGAGGACCTGGCTTGGCAGTTCGGGCTGGACTGTTCCCATGAGGCACAGGGTCAAGACTGATTTGCATATGGCCAGGTCTAAACTGGGGTGGCATGGTGAGCAAAAGAATGATGGATTTAACCCAGATCTCTTGACTGGGGGTGAATGTTTTGATTTGGTCTGCATTCCGTCCATCACTTGTGTGCCTTTTGCCTTCTCGCCCTAAGTGCGCCAGGTATGCCCAGACGTGGGTCCCAGGCTCACTGTGCCACTGGATTCAAGCTATCCTGGCTGATGAGGGGTGAAACCCGAAACTGGTCCTAGGATGCTTGTTTCCGGTCCAGGGAGGAACTGGATTGGCAGTTCGGGCTGGACTGTTCCCATGAGGCACAGGGGCAAGACTGATTTGCATATGGCCAGGTCTAAACTGGGGTGGCATGGTGAGCAAAAGAATGATGGATTTAACCCAGATCTCTTGACTGGGGGTGAATGTTTTGATTTGTTCTGCATTCCGGCCATCACTTGTGTGTCTTTTGCCATCAAGAACCGGCGGCTGAGTTTGTCCGCCCAGGCGTTCAGGGAACCTGCCAGGTGTTGAACCACCAGGGACATGCACTGATGTTCCAGCCACTTCCAGAGACGAAGGACCTCTTGACAGAGGGTCCACGACCCCACTCTGCCCTGTTTGTTGCAATACCACATGGCATAAGTGTTGTCTGTGAACACTTGCACTACACTTCCTTTGACAGAAGGAAGGAATGCCTTCAGTGCTAGACGAATCGCCCGAAGCTCCAGAAGGTTGATGTGGAGCCCGGACTCCGCCGGACACCAGAGGCCTCTGATCTCCGCCTCTCCCAAGTGGCCGTCCCATCCCATGAGTGACGCATCTGTCACCACTGTGAAATCTGGTTGGGGAAGGGAGCGGCATCTGCCGTTGACCCAATCCTGGTTCGTGAGCCACCACTGCAACTAATGTGCAGTCCCTGCCGTGATCTGGACCCACTGGAACTCGGGTCCTACTGCAGAACCCGCATATGCCACCTGGCATGATCCACCAACAGGATGCAGGCGGCCATGAGGCCCAGCAGCCTCAGGGTCTCACAGAAATCCAGGATAGAGGCTGGAACATCGGTATCATAGCCCGAATATCCCGGACTCGCTGTTCGGGAGGATAGGCCCGAAACTGTGCTGTGTCCAGAACTGCTCTAATGAAAAGGAGCTTCTGAGAAGGGTTCAGGTGCGACTTCGGCATGTTGACTGTGAACCCCAGCGAGTGCAGGAGGTCCGCCGTAGTCTGGAGGTGGGAGACGACAGCCTGGGGCGAGCTCGCCTTCAACAACCAGTCGTCGAGATAGGGGAAGACTGGAACCCCTGATCTGCGCAGATGAGCTGCGACCACCGCCATCACTTTCGTGAACACCCGAGGGGCGCTAGGAAGGCCAAAGGGGAGCACGGTAAACTGAAAATGCTCGTGGCCTACCGTGATACGTAGGTAACGCCTGTGGGCCGGCAGGAAGGGGATGTGAAAATAAACGTCCTGCAAGTCAAAGCTACCATCCAGTCTACAGGGTCTAGGGCAGACAGGACTTGAGGCAACGTCAACATTTTGAACTTCTCCTTCCGAAGCGGTTGACGTCCCTAAGGTCCAAGATAGGACGCAGGCCTTTGTCCTTCTTGGGCACCACGAAGTAGTGGGAGTAGCAGCCACGACCTACTTCTGGCACAGGGACTCGCTCGATGGCTCCCTTGGCCAAGAGAGCCGCAACTTCCTGATGTAGAAGGGCCAGGTGATCCTCTGACATGCGATGGAATGTAGGTGGCATGGAGGGAGGGATAGTCTCGAAGGGGAGGGAGTAGCCCCTTCGGACTATCTGCAAACCCCACCTGTCCGACGTGATGTTGTGCCAGAGGGGGAGGTGATGGCGGATCCTGCCGCCCGCAACTGCTGGCCCTGAAAGGTCAGACAAGGAAGGTTTGGAGGCTGCAGCAGAGGGGGCACTGGTGGACTGGCCCGCCCGCTGGCCCCCAGACCCACTGCGGTGGGTCCCACGTCCTCGGCCCTGCAGAGGCTGGACAGCCAGCGCGGGCCTCTGGCTCTGGGCAGAACGTGGTGGGGCACCCCTTTCATGGCTGACTGCGCGGGGCGAGAGGTGGCAGCGAGGTCCAAGGATCTGGCCATAGCCCTAGAGTCCTTGAAACGCTCGAGTGCATTGTCCGCCTTGTCGCCAAACAAGCGACGGCCATCAAAGGGCATGTCCAAAAGAGTTCATTGGACATCGCCCGAGAAGCCAATGGACCTCAGCCAGGTGTAGCGTCTCAGGGCTACCGACGTTGAAATCGTCCTGCCTAGCGAGTCGGCGGTGTCCAGCCCATAGCGAATAGCGAACTTTGCTGCATCCCTCCCTTCAGTGAGCGCACGGGAGAGTACGACTCGGGCCTACTCCGGGCACTGTGGCAGCACCTGCGCAGCCGTGCCCCACACAGAGTGGGTGTAACGGCCCAAGAGACATGCGGTGTTTACCGACCGCAGTCCTAAACTGGCGGAAGAAAACATCTTCTTCCCAAAATGATCCAGCTTTTGGGATTCCCCATCTGGGGGAGCAGTAGGGAACGCACCTTTGGACGTTGAGGCTTGGACCACTAAGCTCTCAGGGGTAGGGGGTTGGGAGAGGAAAGTGGGGTCGCCCGGTGGTGTCGGGCAATCATCCTATCCACAGGAGCCCCTGTGCTGGGTGTGGACCAGGTACCCAGAAGAATGTCTGTGAGGGCCTCATTGAACGGCAGGAGGGGCTCTGAAGAAGCTGCTGCTGGTTGAAGCACCTCAGTCAGGAGGTTAGTCCTGACTGCCACCGTAGGTGGCTCAATGCCCAAGGCCTCAGCCGCCCTACGCAACACCACAGCGTAGGAGGCTCCCTCCTCCGTAGCCACGGTAGGATGAGAAAGCATGCCAAGGTCTGGGGATGTATCCAGAACTCTGGCCTCACCCGGTTCCTCTCTCCAGTCCGGCTCTTCCAGCTGGTCTGCCAGAGGGTCAATAGACTCCTCCCAGTCCTCCTCACCCTCCTCTGGCTGCCACTCAGGGCGATGAGGAACGCCAGGATAGAACAGAGGTACAAAAGTACCGGTCAGCGCCGGTACCGGCGTCAGTCGACGCCGGTCCGGCTCCGTGTCCATGTCGAGGGGGAGGCCGGGTCGACGCCGGCTGGGGACACAACTGGCGTCTGAGGGGGCGGAGGGGTCGCCAATGGATTCGGCGCCAGAGGAGGTGTCGAAAGGTCGACCGGCGCCGATCCAGGTCTGGATCCCTGGGGGCCCTGCGGCACCTGAGCCGAAGCCGCCAGCATCGAAGGCCTAGAGCCCCCAGCCGAGTCCGCGGGGCCCAAGGGCGCGCCGGCGTAGTCGGGCTGCCCAAAGATGGAGTGGAGGGCTTCGTAAAAGCTACGAAGTTGGGCAGGGGTCTCTCCGGCTCCCTGGAAGGGAGGGAAGCTCGGAATCGATCCACCAGGCTCCGCGGGCGGAGCCGGACGACTACCTTCCCCACCCACGTCGCGTCGGCCGACAGACGGGGAGAAGGAGAAGAGCGGCGGTGCTTCTTCGCCTTCTTCTTGTGCTTCGACTTACCCGAAGACGAAGACTTCGAAGAGGAGTGATGATGGTGAGTCCGCGACCTCCCTCTCGACCAGGACCTCGAACAGCGCGGAGCTGACTGCCAGGCCTCCAGAAGCTTTCGGGACCGCTCCCGCAAAGACTTCAGGTTCATGGCCCGGCAGTCGGAGCATGACTTCGGGTCGTGGTTGCGCTCCAGGCACCAGAGGCGTGAGTCCGTGACCGACATCAACTTGTGACAGGAGTCACAAGGCTTGAAGCCGGTCCGACGATGTGACATCCCTTGCACCAGGCGTCGAATGACTCGAAAAAAGAAGTCGACAAAAAGTCGAAAAAACTCTAATCAAAAAAGACTAAGGGTTCTGCTCTTTCCGGATCTGCGTTGGCTGGTGCAGAAAAAGAAAGAACTGACGTCAGCGCGCAGGTGTCTAAGTAGATACCGTGGCGTCATTCCGGCGATCACAACGCCAACGACGAAGTCGACTGACGCCACCTACCGACGCGCAGGGGTACTGCTGAAGAAAAATTCTCCAGATCCAGTCTGACGCCTGTGGGTAATTCTAAGGTAAGGGATCCATAACTAATAGTCTCTTCCAGATGAAAAGGAGTGTTTGAGAGGGAGTCAGATGTGACTTCGGCACGTTGATAGAGAACCCCAGCGAGTACAGACTGGAGGTGGGAAAGGACAGCCTGCGGCGAGCCCACCCTCAACAGCCTGTTGTATTCCTCTTAGGGTGTCCATAAACGGGCTTTCCAGTATCATGTCCTTATATAGGCACAATTCGCCCTGCCCTTATATAGGCATAAAATCCCAGCCCTTATTTAGGCATTAAACCGTGCACTCCAAATACAGGCATGGTCTCTGACATCCGTCCACCCTAACGTCACAACGAGTTCTTGAAGAACAGACCCTTAGGCTGCGGGAGTTTCCCTAGTCCAGGACTATTGATTTCTTCAAGGACTCATATATTATGCATGAACCGTTATTCCTTAGGGGTTCATTCATGACGTCTTTCGCTGTCCGACTCACGTCCATACTAAACATTCCTAGGTACTCTCAGGTATAAATATACCTTCCCTAGCCCTTGTAAAGTAGAGGAGACCTCGACTACAGAGGAGCCCGTATCCCGGCCCGACGCACTGAGAAGACGCTGTCATCCCTGCACGCAGAGAATCCAGCTTCCAGTGATCCGACTTCCCTTGCGGGGTGTTGGAGTTCGAGTCTGGCAAAGAGATTCCAACCTCTCTCATTCTTCAGGTATGGAGCAGACTAGAACCTAGAGGGACTCTTGGCATACTAGGCATAACATACTCTTAGTATACCATAGTAAGGAATACTTCACCTACTTCATACCTCTCCCTACACCTAAGTTAGGTTAGGCACATTGGGGTAGAACTAGCTTAGCAACGCATCGTATGAGTACTCGCATTTTTAGTCTGTGTTATTTATGTAACAGCATATGTACTAAAAGATAATGCTCTCGCAGTATTATTTATTTTTACTGCTCACACTGTACATTATTTATCTCGCATACTGTCTTGTGATCGTAACAGCACATTTTACTTACACCAGAAACAAGACTGTTCAATAAATCTTTTATTGAAAACGCCCGTCTATTACTTTCTGTGTAACTTGGAGAAAACTAAGCATGCACGACTGAGCTGAGTGAAATAGTTATCTATTGTTTCCACGACTCTGGGACACGTTCTGATTGTAAAGGGAAACACAGTGGTCATGTTCTGCGGCTGCCAGAAACTACTCCCTTCTTGTTGTCAAGGAGTTTCTAGTGGCCTCTGAGCTAGCTGGCACAAGTAATTAAGTTTAATATACTCGATAGGGACATACTGACCTTAGTCCTATGTCAAACCTATAGGATATATTATTCCAATGCGCAGAGCCTATTAGGAAAATAGGAGCTACACTACATGGCGCCCAACGGTTTGGTAAGGCGGTAATTCAACGTTAGATACTGAGTAACTCAGCGGTGCTTTTTCTCTCAAGACCCCTACCCATATACTCCAAAAGACGTCTGGAGTGGGCAGGGTTTAGTATCCACCACGGCTACATAGGGCAGTACCCTATATATTAGCTGTTTGGTTTGCTCAACGTTGAAGGATACAGTGTTCCAAAATATTGTGCACCTTATCTTTGGTTCCTTGAAACTTGTTCTACATTTTTCAAAAAACAAAAATGTCCACACGCGGGGACAATGACACCGAGAACGGTGGAGCTGCGGCTGACCCAGTCGTAACAGCTTTTAACTTTACAGGTTTAAATGAAACCGAGGAGGGTGTTATAGACATCCCTCAAAACTTAAGAAGAGCCATCACTCTAAAACTTATAAAACATGGCCTACCGCCAAGAGGAGGTAGAGCAGTTTTCGTGATAGAGGCACATGAATCCTTTCAGACAGAGGCATTCTATTCATGGGTAATATTTCCTGAATGCAATCCAATATCACACACATTTCACTTCTACAAAGAAGATGATCTACCAGAGGAATACATTCCTTTCGAGGATATAGAAATTCCATTAACATACCAGGAGCATCAGCTCTGGTTTAGAGGCGCCCTAAAACATCACAAAAACATTACTAGGCTCGGTCCACTAGGTAGACCAGGAGCAACATGGCCGATTCTAGCCGGCTACACACCTCATCCTGACATTGAAGAAATGTCAAACGAGGAACTACTTACTCAAATCACAGAGTTAATAAAAATTTACAGACAATTGGTCCAATATGTCATGCGGACTTTGACAGTCCAGCAACCATTAACACTTCCAAATCCAACTCCTCAACAGGGGAATACACTAAAAATTACACCACAGACTCTATACGCAGTCATGGGTAAAATGCCCACAAAACGTGAGCAAATTCCTTTCTGGATAGCTTAAAAAATTACTCAAATCGAAGCAGTATTTCCAAATACTATCCCGTATGAGAAACACAGAATCCTAACAATCATTTTACCAATGGGGATCACACCACAACTGGAAGACTGCACCACTTGGGGCTCAGTCTTTGCTGCCATCTATACTAAAACACATGGCATTCCGTCAATTGCGGTAATACCTGATGTCCTCAAACAAATTCAAAATGAATACGGGGCAGAGCCTGCTCTAAATTTAGGTATGAAATTACTGAAAAATTTCGACCAGGTCTCAACAATAATATTCTCTAATATTAAAGGGGAGGCAGCAGCAGTTGCGATCCGCCAAAAATTAAGGGAATTCGATGTTACAGAACATCAAACTGAGCTACCCAGAATAACAGAACAATCTTATGCAGAATTAGGCAGAGATAGTTTGGGTGGAAGACCAGTGAAGCCGAAACTATCTGAAAGTCCTGAGAAGGACTCAATTAAACAAACTCCTACATCTTCTAAAAAGAAATGGGAGTCTACTAAACAAAAATCAAACGAGAAACGTTCTCACTCCCGAGGTAGGTCTCCTCAAAAGGAGCCCTCTGAAAGGAGGTATAACCTCAGGAATAGGGATAATTTGAGAAAACCTGATAGGTATCAAGATACTGATACACGTTCCTCTCGTCCCTTTCAGATCTCATCACAGACTTCGGAAAGAAGAGGACGGACGGAACACAGAGAAGAACGCGTGAAATCGAAAGACGACAAACACGCTCCAAAAACTAAAGTAAAACCTCAATTCTCCAAAAAGAAAGTAGCAGGTCTAAAAATAAGACATGCCGAGAATACTGAGAACACAACTCAAGAACGGAGAATGGGCTCAGACCATGCTGGACAGTGCAGCAGAAGTCACAATAGTTCGCCAGAACCTGAGGGAACTTCTGGAGATAGTGGACTTGAATGAGTACATCACAGTTGAGACTGTAGACACCAGGGTTAGTACTCCACAAAAGTTATATGAAATAACACTCCGGATGGAGGGAGACAAACCTAGACAGGTGAAAGCACTTTTCTGGGAAAGACCATCAAAGGGCTATGACATACTTCTAGCAGAAAAGGACTGGCCACCACAATTTGTCAGGGAGTGCCCACATGGCGAGGACATTATTATGCCTGCCTTCTCCAACCATATTCCAATTCACCTAAAATATACATATGCCAGGAAATGGGCAGTAGCCCAGGCCCCAGCATTATATAAAAATCATGTAGGATGGGATGAGGACTCACCTCACCATAAAATACATCTGAAACATGAACCACCTGCACAAAGGCAGTACCCAATAAAGCAAGAAGCTAAAAAACAGGTCAGGGAGATCTTAGATCAACTTGAATATCAAGGGGTGATTGAAACATGCACCTCCTCAATGAACAATCCTTTGTTTCCTGTCTCCAAACCAGACAATACATATCGTCTAGTTTTGGACTACAGACACCTAAACACTTGTTCTAAAACTTTTGCAG
This sequence comes from Calotriton arnoldi, assembly GCA_963921515.1. Taxonomy (NCBI): domain Eukaryota; kingdom Metazoa; phylum Chordata; class Amphibia; order Caudata; family Salamandridae; genus Calotriton; species Calotriton arnoldi. The sequence goes on along the minus strand of CAWUFW010000604.1, from coordinate 3,273,482 downwards.
TGCAAAATGCACATAGCACAGCATTAATGAATAACATTGTGCGTAAAAAATATAAAACAACATTAGACATCTCAAATGGTTTCTTTTGTCAAAACATAGCACCTGAAAGCAGGTACTTAACAGCATTCTCCATAATGGGGACCCAGCGTCACTTTTGTCGACTCCCACAAGGGTTCAAGAATAGTCCCGGTTTATTCTCAGCGAGGGTAATGGAGTTACTACAAATTTATGACAATGAGGCGTTGTCCTATGTCGATGACATATATCTGACAGACGATGACCTGGACAAACAGTTGAATAGGGTGAGCACCATTATACTGGGATTCGCCTCTGAGGGCTCTGAGGGCTACAAGTTCAACTTTAAAAAGTCCAGAATTGCCCATCTCAATGTCCTATTTCTAGGATATGAGCTTTCAAGTGAAGGCAAGAGCTTGGCAGCTAACTTTTTAGAAAAATGTGCGCTGCTCCAACCTCCAAAAACGCAAAAAAACTTACAATCCATCCTGGGTTTCCTAAATTTTGGAAGAACATACATTCTAAATTACGCAGAAAGGGTTAAACCTCTACGCATTAATCAAACCTGATTTTTCGATCAGAAACTGGACACAGGAACACACAGAAATCTTGCGTTCACTACAAGCTAACATGTTAGCAACAAATCACTTACAAACACGCGTAAGTCAACGCATTTGGTGATCCGAATAATTTCGGGTCAATGCGGATTCACCTACTTAACCTTCAATGAGGGTGAGAAAATACCAATCGCATACAAATCCCATTTGTACACACAAGCGGAAATGCGCTTCAGTTCAACTGAAAAAATTCTAACAGCAGTTCAAACCGCTGTAGCAAAAGAAAGAGCCTTAGCCCAAGGGAAACGCATTATTGTCGTCACCCCAGTACCAGCTTTAGAAGCGGTCACAAAAGCTAGCATTCCAAATGCTAAAGCATTACATCCAAGACGGATACAATGGGTTAATTCTCTTGCTGCAACAGATGTTGACTATGTTTTTGATCCAGATTTAAAAACACAAGCATTCCTGCAATATGAACATGAATGTCCCCTGCCTACTGAAATTCTGCCTCTCGATCAGTACGAATTCATAATTTACACTGACGGATCCGCACAACCCGCAATAGGGAGTAAGCAAGCTTACAGTGCAGTGTGTGCAATCGTTAAAGGTCGCATGCGAAATGGCATCTTCAGACCTATGGTCACTAAGACAGTCTCTAGGAGATTGTACGGCTCAGCGAGCTGAACTACAAGCATTCAAACTGGCACTTGAAAGTACAGATCAAGAATTCCCCACACTAATAGTGTGCGATTCCTTTTACTGTGTTCAGTCGTATAATGACTATATACAAAACTGGCTTGAAAATGGTTTCAAAGATGCGAAAGGTGGCACAATAAAGCACAAAATGCTTTGGGAACAAGTAGCTTGGTTGAAAAACGAACTACCAAAGGCTCACGTGATCCACACACAGTCATCAACGTGATGGCGTTCAAGTTGCAGGGAATTCATTGGCTGAAGAAGCCGCAAAGGGGGCTGTGCAAACGGCTTCCGTAGCTGCGATCACTCATTCCAAAACAAAAATAGACGGTGAGATAATGTTGGCTGTCAATGCTTCAAGCAAAGGCAGCAGTGCAGCGTTACCAAAAAAGTTTCCACTCAAGTACTCTTATGTAATTGATGCGAACAACGTTCCTTTTGCTCGAATCCCTGGAGTGGGGGATAGGGTAATTCCAAACTTGGAACGTAGAGCAGCCTTGATTTATGAAACACATTTGGGGGAAGGTCTGTCACATCAAGGGATCTCTAAAACAATTTTGACATTAAAAGATGTACTGGTGGCCTGGAATGAATACAGAAATTCACATATTCATCAACAACTGCTTAGACTGTAAAATACAGCGAGAGAGCCACCAGACACCATGCTGCGAAAGCGGCAGCCCAGTGCAGACACCATTGTTAGACAGCATTAGACTATCTACGCACCTGCGTCCTACTGGACAAAGGCATTCCCACAAATACTGAATTTAGGTTCCTATGGGTATGGCCTCAGCGCTCAGCTGACACTCGAACTGTTATAAAAGATTTGCAAGTCTTTACCGGCATATACGCAATAGGCAAGCTACATTCTGACCAGGGTCCTGCGTTTAGCTCTAGGGCTTACAAAGAAGCCATGGCCAGTCTGGGCGTTGCATTGCGGTACTCCTCTCCATTCCATCCTGAGGGAAATTCTGTTGTGGAAAGGAAAAACTGAGACATAAAGCAGTCTATAACAGCTAGAATATTAGGTTCGGGTGACGGGTGGGTCAAACACCTTAGTGGGGTACAACGCTCTTTGAATAATCTGCCAAGAAGTTCTCTAGGGGGGGTCACTCCGTATGAGGTCCTATTTGGGACAAGAATGTGGGTACCGGACCTTGAACACGTACGCACAGTGGTGGAAAATAAACATTTTGATATCAAAGATCGTTTGGCTGTTTTACAGGACGTAAACAAATTAAGAACGAAACAAAGCAACGTATTCCTGCAGCCAACCACCACTGGGGATCAACCGGCTGTCCCAGCAAGGCCTGTCTGGATTCCAAAAGTTGGGGATCTAGTCAGAGAAAAAATTGCGGACAAGAAGGAATTTGGACCTTCTTACAGACAACCAGTACCTGTCCTAGCAGTTCAAGGAACAAGAACAGTACTTCTGCCGCCCCTTGCTGGAAGAAAGGAGAAAAGATTTGTGTCCATCGACCTGATCAAACCACAGTATGTGGCCAATACTAAATAGTAGGCCTCGTGGACTCCGACCTAGTAGCAGACGCACTCCTCTCGCTACTATCCAAGAGGTTCAGACTGAAAGACTGATAACCATCGAGAATGAAGGACTAAGCAACAACGCTATGGAACTCATCCCTCTTGAACACCAAGTAACAGTTCGTCCAAATACACCTGTCTACACCAACGTAGCACGTGATGAACTGGTTCCAGTGATTTCAACAAATCCTGATGCAATTCCAACAATTGATAGGACTGCTTCTGGCTATTTCATTGACTTTGATACGTTCTCAGAAGATCCGAGTGAACCTGAAACGACGCCAGCATCATTCGAATTCAAGCAGCAAGTACAAGACTTTCTTCACTTTCTGAAAAAGACTTATTTGGTTTCTCCATGGATTGAACTCTGGATATCTGGACTTTTTGTTTTCCTGCTCTGGCTAGCTTTGGTTACAACTGTGAGCGTGCTTATAAGTGGCAGATACATCCATGTGAACACTGAAGGAAAAGGCGTGAACGTACTTTTGAAACCTCATAAATCTTCCCATCGTGAAGCAAGAGACTTGTCACCAGTGAACATCACAGCTGTTCCTATACATGATGGTATAGTGTGGGACAAAACAGATTTTGAAATATTCGGTCCGACGGAACAATTGAACATTCCACATTTATTTAAAATTTCACTAAGTGATTTAATCTCGTCCAGTACCTATTCTGATGATTGGGACTTTGAGACGGTCAATGAAATGTTTGACCTAGAAAAATCTGCTGCATTTTCTAAACATGAATATTTAGAGGGTTCATCAGACTATGAACAACTGTATTGTTATAACCACTATGGTCATCATTATTTGCATAAAACTGCATATCCAAGAAATGTGTTTATGTTTAACCAATGGGAACATTGTCCTACATCACCTAAAGGTAGTTCAAAAACATTTGCTAGTAAATTTCCATATTTTTCAGGTTACAATACATCTGATCCAGAAATGTTTTACTATAAAAATGTAAACAGGACAGGACTGAAAATTATGTTGACAAATACAAAACAGATTTACTCTGAATTATTTAATACCCAACTGTCTAGACAGGGTTTCGACTTTTGGAAAGACACAATAGACACAAAAACTGTGTGGGGTACTAAAGAATGGCAAGTGCAGGGGTTAGAAGCTTTATTTAGAGCCTGCATCATCCCTGAGCAAATAATGTTTTTGAATGAAACCATCCAACAAACATCTTGTCTTGGATTAGCCAAGATCAAAGATATGAACACACCTTCTGTACCAGCACCTGCAAAAAATAACGAAACACAGGCAGTGGTGACAGTTGACAATATACTACAACTCAACAGATCTAATCCTGATTGGAAAAAATGGTTGATCTGGCCCACAGACACGAATAACTGTCAGGAAAGATTCCTGAATAAAACTCAGGGCTTTACTATTAATAGGCCAGACCCAAGATACGTCCAAAGACAACATCCGGGGGTAGTAACAACATACAGTGTAGGAAAATTATGCCTCGATTGGCTGCATAAGTCTACACTACAGGATGTGAAACAACACTTAACCTGACTTGCAAAAGACGCAGACCTTAGGGATTTCTTGCTTGGACCAAGAAAACCGCGTCAAAAACGTTTCATATATGCCGGCATTTATGCTGCCTACAATGAAGCATGGAAGGTATCACAGATGGAGGCTGCAGAACGAATACGTGAACTTGATCGTATTAATTTAGAGAAAACACTCTGGTCGACAATGGGTTAACAACTTTGTCCTCCAGAATATATTCACTGGACGGCATTGTATCCTCTGCTATCGACATACTAGAACAAGATTTGGCGATGTTACAACAAGGCCAATCTCAATTACGTTCTATTATGTTATTAAGCTGGACGCTGCAATCTTTGCGAGCTGGCTATGTGCCTTGGCGTTTTATCAACACAACGGCTCTTTTTGCAGAATACAATCTCACTGATAAACAGATCGAATTGGCACAAAGAGGAGCAAGGTATACAGTGCTGAGCATTGAAAAACTGGATAAATTACCTTTCACAGTGGCAGAAAAACCAGCTACAGAATGGCTTATTCATGGCAAAATAACATTACCTGTGAGTACTTTTCAGTTTCAGTATTGCCTCAGACAAATGCAAGCAGGCAAATATGAAAGGTTGGGTAAGGAATACATTAAGACATCCTGGGATTTACCGTATACATTTAGATGTTGGAGTGGGGATCGTGAAGTGTTTTTGAGCGGTACAAACTGTAAACGTGCACTAAGCGGTTCACTTATATGTCAGGACATTTCCTTACACGGGGCTTGTAATGGTTCTGTGGCAAATTTGTCTTGCCATCAGCAGGGTACACCAGCTGCTGTGATTAATCCAACGTTTGGACAACTTTCTAATGGGAGTTACCTCATGTTGAATGATCAGAGTTGCTGTGGCATGCTGCCAGGCATCCCATATCTAGTAACGGTCAACTCCAGGGTCACTTGCTGTATGCAAGTATTGTTTGCCCCAATAGACACAGTCAGGGAGTCGCCTCTATGCCCTTCGCTGAACGTCTCTTTTATAAGATTTGATACTTTAAGCAGAATGAAAGCCATGCTTTTACAGCAAACAGTGCCTTTGACCTCGGCCAAAGAAACGTATGATCTACAAATAGCAAGGACTTCGGCTGAGATACAGACTTTAATACGTACAAACTGCCCTATACATTTCGTAGAAATGATATCACGTATCTTCAACATGTCTGATACAACTGGAATTGTACATGTATTTAAGAGCATCTGCTCCGGTCTGTTAGCACCTTTCCAGGCAATAATCGGAATCATCCCGAACTTTGCACATTCGGTGTTTGGTGGCATACCATTAATTCTAGCACTTGTTGCCGGAATTCTATTTCTCTTCCTGCTATTGCGCTATGGCCAGCCTATTCGCCGACATCAATCCGAGCGAAATGGTGAAAGCTCTCCTTGAAAGAAAGTGCCGTGAGCAAATAGTAGAGCTTTTGGGCATAAATCGTCTACGGGACCTTAATACAACTTGGTTCCTGTCATTCAGACCAATCTGGCAAGATTGCATCTTACCTGTTCTACGATGCCTGCTATGCGGTGTAGAATGCGTGTTGGACACCTGTCTAACATTTCCACCGGATACGCCAAAGGATGTCGATACTCTGCTGGACCAGATAACGGCCCATTCTATGTGTTGTCCCCAGAGGATTCCTATCCTGATGTCAGCATTCATTGAGATCTCACAGACGCTTCCGGCTGCTGCTGAGGTACGAGAAAGATCCACAGGCACACAGGTAACAACGGACGCGAACATTGCTGCTGCGAACAATGCTTCCCATCTCTGTGCAATTAATCTGCTTCACGAGGTGTTCCAACTGACACAAACTACAGTGGACGATGTTTTGTCTATAGAAATAGATGATCTCATGTTTACACCAGACCCGTAAACTGACTGATTCAGCATACAGTGTTCCAGAGATGCAGTAACAATTTGGCCTTCATTCTACAAAAACTTGGGACTCTACCAAAATTGAACTTTTTCCCATTTTTTCGAACGAAAATGGCACTTAAATCTGCTTAAAGTAGAACTAGCCTTATAGTACAGACTTGGCGGTACTTCCACGGACACTTCGTCATCTTGTGTGTCTAAAAACAGTTCATTGATTTTCATGACATGAAATGACTGATTTTAACAACTTATTGATCATTTTTTTTTGTCAAATGTAAATATTACTGCTTTTTTCATTCCAATTGCATTTATTTTTAACACTATATGCCTGAAATGGAAAAACTATTGCTTCAAATGTACAGTACCTTTTGCATTTTATACTATGTTTTTTAATATTTTTAAGAAATATTTTTTATATATGCGGTGCTCCATTTTTATGTTTAGCATTTTAAATGTTTAGCATTTTAGTATTATCGTATACACGAAAATGGAGTGGGTGTTGTATTCCTCTTAGGGTGTCCATAAACGGGCTTTCCAGTATCATGTCCTTATATAGGCACAATTCGCCCTGCCCTTATATAGGCATAAAATCCCAGCCCTTATTTAGGCATTAAACCGTGCACTCCAAATACAGGCATGGTCTGACATCCGTCCACCCTAACGTCACAACGAGTTCTTGAAGAACAGACCCTTAGGCTGCGGGAGTTTCCCTAGTCCAGGACTATTGATTTCTTCAAGGACTCATATATTATGCATGAACCGTTATTCCTTAGGGTTTCATTCATGACGTCTTTCGCTGTCCGACTCACGTCAATACTAAACATTCCTAGGTACTCTCAGGTATAAATATACCTTCCCTAGCCCTTGTAAAGTAGAGGAGACCTCGACTTCAGAGGAGCCCGTATCCCGGCCTGACGCACTGAGAAGACGCTGTCATCCCTGCACGCAGAGAATCCAGCTTCCAGTGATCTGACTTCCCTTGCGGGGTGTTGGAGTTCGAGTCTGGCAAAGAGATTCCAACCTCTCTCATTCTTCAGGTATGGAGCAGACTAGAACCTAGAGGGACTTTTGGCATACTAGGCTTAACATACTCTTAGTATACCATAGTAAGGAATACTTCACCTACTTCATACCTCTCCCTACACCTAAGTTAGGTTAGGCACATTGGGGTAGAACTAGCTTAGCAACGCATCGTATGAGTACTCGCATTTTTAGTCTGTGTTATTTATGTAACAGCATATGTACTAAAAGATAATGCTCTCGCAGTATTATTTATTTTTACTGCTCACACTGTACATTATTTATCTCGCATACGGTCTTGTGATCGTAACAGCACATTTTACTTACACCAGAAACAAGACTGTTCAATAAATCTTTTATTGAAAACGCCCGTCTATTTCTTTCTGTGTAACTTGGAGAAAACTAAGCATGCACGACTGAGCTGAGTGAAATAGTTATCTATTGTTTCCACGACTCTGGGACACGTTCTGATTGTAAAGGGAAACACAGTGGTCATGTTTTGCGGCTGCCAGAAACTACTCCCTTCTTGTTGTCAAGGAGTTTCTAGTGGCCTCTGAGCTAGCTGGCACAAGTAATTAAGTTTAATATACTCGATAGGGACATACTGACCTTAGTCCTATGTCAAAACTATAGGATATATTATTCCAATGCGCAGAGCCTATTAGGGAAATAGGAGCTACACTACAAGCCAGTCATTGAGATGGGAGGAAGACTGGCACTCTTGATCTGTGCAGATGAGCTGCGACCACCGCCATCACCTTGGTGGACACCCGAGGGGCGCTGGAAAGGGCAAAGAGGAGCACGGTGAACTGAAAGTGCTAGTGGCCTACCGTAAACCGCAGGTAGCGCAGATGGGCAGGCAGGACAGGAATGTTGAATGTAGGCGCCCTGCAAGTCTAACGCTTTGATCTAGTCTCCTGGGTCGAAGGCAGACAACCCGAGCGAGAGTGAGCATTTTGAGCTTTTCCTTTTTGAGGAATAAGTTGAGGGCTCGCAGATCTAGGATAGGGAGCAGGCTCTTTTCCTTCTTCGGGACCAGAAAGTAGTGGGTATAGCAACTGCAGCCTACTTCTGGCACCGGAATCCTCTTTATGGCTCTCCTGGCCAAGAGTCCTGACTTCCTCCTGAAGCAAAGCCAGGTGATCCTCTGCCAGCCTGTCATAAGCTGGAGGCATGGAGGAAGAGGTAGTCTCGAAGTGGAGCGAGTAGCTCCTTCGGACTATCTGAAGAACCCACCTGTCCAACGTGAAGTCCTACCAGTGGTGGGGCGGGTGGCTGATCCTGCCGCTCATGATCTTGAAGGGCCAGACTAGGAGGTTTTGGAGGCTGAGGTTGCAGGGGGGTGGTGGACTGACCCGACCTCTGGTGGCCCGAATCACTGGTCGGAACGAACCACACCCACTGCTGCGCAGAGGTTGCCAAACTTGTGCGGTCCTGTGGCAAGGGTATGGCTGGGGTGGCTGACAGTCCCTTCTGTAGCCACGAAATGGGCAAAAGGCAAACTGGGGACGTGTGGCAACCGAGGGGCCTAAGTACTTGGCCGTATCCAACAAGTCTTTAAAGCGCTCCAGCGCCATGTCTGCCTTTTCTTCGAAGAGACGGCTGCCATCAAAGGGCATGTCCACAGCCACCGTAGTTGAAATTGCTCTGCCTAGTGAGTCAGTCGTGTCGGGCCCACAACTGATGGCGAAGTCTGCTGCATCTCTCCTGTCTGACACCGCTTGAGAGAGGATGGCCTGGTCCTTCTACGGGACCTGTGGCAACACTTGCACAACCGTTTCTCATAAAGTGTGGGAATAACAGCCCAATAAGCACGCAGTGTTCACCGACTGCAGTGCAAGGCTGGAGGAAGAAGACATTTTCTTATGCAAACTATCCAGCCTCTTGAATTGCCTATCCGGGGGTGCGGCAGGGAACGCACCTTGGGAGGTAAAGGCATGGACCACCAAGCATTCAGGGGTAGGGTGGTTGGTGAGGATATTTGGGTCACATGGTGCAGGGTGATGGCGGCAGTCAATTGTCCTATTCACTGGAGCCCCTGTTCTGGGATTGGACCTGGTGCCAGCAGGACATCAGTTAAGGCCTTTTTAAAAGGTAGCAAGTGTTCCGATGAGGAGACACCAGGCTGCAGGACCTCCGTCAAGATGTTCGTCATGACTGCCACAGAAGGGAGCTTAAGGCCCAGATCTTCAGCTGCCATTCGCAACACCATAGAGTATGATGCTCCCTTCTCCGTAGCCATGGTAGGGGGAGAAAGGAGGCAAGTATCTGGGGAGGTATCCAGTGCGCTGGCCTTACCCAATTCCTCATACCAGTCCATGTCATGGTAAGGCTGGTTTTGTAAAGGGTCCAGCGACCCCTCCCAATCTTTCTTCATTCCTAACCCTTCAGGATAGGGCTGAGGAAACAATCCAGAACCCAAAGGTTCTATAGGTGCCGTATTTGCACCTGTAGGCGTGTACAATGCCGGAAGTCTTGGCGTCAAGAGCAGCACTAGGAAAGGTCGCACAGGTACAACTGGTGTCGGTCCGGATCCATCACAGGGCCCATTGGGGGGGGCATCAGCGCCTGGGCCGGAGCTGCGGCAGGGAACCCAATGGTGCCCCCTCTGAGTCTCCGGGGCCCGAAGGCACGCCGGTAGGGTCAGGCTGCCCAAATATGAAGCACATGGTGTCATAAAACTCCTTGAGCGGGGCGGGGGTCGCACCGGCTCCCGGGAAGGCTGGAAGCGCAGAGCAGGCGCAGGTTCCAAGGAACGAGGCGAGAAAGCCGAGGCTCCTCCATCACGTCAGCCGCCGGACAGGGAGAAGTTGAAGCTTCGACTTCTTATGTTTCTTGTTCTTCTTACCCGACTGATTCGAAGACTTCGAGTGGGAGGACGAATATTTGGGGCTCCCAGAACAGTGCCCGGACCTTCCTCTCGACAGGGACCGTGAATGAGACCTCCGGGGCGAGCAACATGGTGCCGAGCGCTGGGCTACAAGCAGCTTTAGGGACCACTCCTTCAAAATATTCGCAGCCATGGCCCGGCAGTCGGAGCACGACTTCGAGTCATGGTCGCGCTCGAGGAACCAAAGACAAACTAAGTGTGGATCTGTCACAAACATGGCACGGTGCCCGGCGCTGCATGGCTTGAATCCAGAAGTCTTCATGGACATGTTAAAACACACACACCAAAAAATGTTCGACAACACATGAAAAAAGCCAGTCAAAAAGTGACAGAGGGTAGCTTTCTTTACGGATCTGCGCAGGCTGGCACGGAAAGAGAAGAACTAACATCACGCTGAGTTGGTGTCTATATAGGCGACGCGTACATCACAACAGCGGAGACAACGCCGATGACATCATGCAGAGCAGACCAACACAACCTACCGGCGCGCAAGGGTATACCTCGAAGAAACATCTTCCAGATCCAGTCTGACTCCTGGGAAATTCAAAGGTAAGGAATCTGCGGCTAGATGTCTCTATAAGATTGTAGATGCGCGTCCTGTGGGGTTAGGGGCAGTGTTAACACAGGGAAAAAAAGCTGGGGATCCTAGTACCTCTAGTCTTTGTGGGCTCTGACAGTGCCAGAGACACGATTTGCACAGATTGAACGGGAGGCTTTGGCAATCAAATGGAGGCATACACAAGGAATTCAAAGGAAGGGAATTTAAAGGAGGTCACAGACCATAAGTCCCTTGTCACATTGGGGAACTGCTCGGCGTTCCCCACCCTTCGGATTGAGAGGTGGATGGTACAACTACAGACATACTGTTCCACTGTTGTGTGTCACCCGGGAGCAAAGAATCCAGTTACCTTCCTCTCCCATCATCCTGTTGGCACAGAGGATGGTCACATCACTGGATAACTGAAAGTTGAAGACTACGTAAGGATGGTGGGGTAGAGCGTATGTCCCAAGGCACTAACCCTGAAAGAAGTCCACGAGGCAACACAAGATGACGACACCCTCCAAAAGACCATAACCACTCCTCTGGGAGGGGCGAGGAAGACGTTTCTACAAGATTCCAATCAGTGGATCCCTGAGGAAAAGAAACAACTGGATTGTGGAAAGTGCAAGACTAATTAAGCACAACACCCGATGGACTGCTTCTACGGGGACACTAATTTGTCCTACCATTATCCCTACACCGACAAGTGGTCAAGCTAGAGCACAAGAGGCATTAAGGAGCAGTGAAGGAAAAGGCGTGCATGAGTGAAAACATATGGTTTCCAAGACTTGATGCCATGGTTGATGGCCTGGTGAAACGGTGCCAGTCGTGTCAGCTGACTGGAGTCGCTAGAAGTCCATACCCAGTTAAGCACAGAAAAACTGTGCAAAGCGTCGTGAACAAAGATCAGCTTAGACTTTGGCAGCTTCCCTGATGGGCGGCTTTCCATAGTGATGGCAGATGGGTATTCAAAATACCCAATAGTGGAGATTACGGGTTCCACAGCATTTAGCCACGTCGAGCCATTACTAGAGAAGGTCTTTGCAACCTTTGACGTCCTGGACTAAATGCGTATGTAAAACAGTCCCCCATTCCAAGGGGCAGAATTCAGGACATTCCTTGAGCAACAAGGGGTCAATTACAGAAAGATCACACCCTAGTGGTCTCAGGCAACTTCTACGTTGATAGATTAATCTGAAACTTGAACAAAGCCATGCGCATAGCTGTGGCAGAGGGGTCAAACCTCGAAATAAGTCTGCACCGGTTTCTGCACGCATACCAGAGCACACCACACTACATCACACAAAGCCTGCCAACAGAAATGATGGTAGGCGGTCTAGCCGAGACACCATCCCCACAGGCCCGATGTGGCAAGCTCCAGTCTTTGAACCCATGGCTATCCAAGCAAGAAGAAACTAAACTAATGCCAGGGCCAGCAGATGCCAGAAAACCAAAACGCCAATGTTGAAACCAGGCAACCAAGTCCTGGTATATCACCGAAAACCCTGGATGGAAATTCCATACACCGTTCGAGCAACATCTATGGACAGTAACAGGAAAGAATGGTGCTCTGATATCAGCTTACCGAGGTTCAGAGACAATGACCCGGAATGTATCCTGGTACAAAAAAGTGGGAAGTCAGTTGCGGGGGGAGGTGAAGAGGGTGTACAAGGTGATCAGGATCCGAGGCAGAGGACCAACCAGGATGAAGATGCCTTCTGAGAGGTGGACAGTCCTTCTCCTCAGTCAATCAGTCCATCGCCTCATTCTTCGCCTTATGACGCATCGAGAGTCATGCTTTCAGGAGCCATCCTGAAGGAGATGTCTGCCAGAGTACCAGAGACAAAGGGCTCCAACAACTAATATAGGCCGGGTTGAAGGGTGAACACAGCGATATGACATGCGTCCTACCCTAGCACCTAGTCATCGTCAAAGCGACTATGTGTGTAGTGTATGGCTAAAAGGTCTGCATCACTTTCTGCCGACTAATGTTGGAAGAGATGTAGTGAGACACCCAGCTAAGTGTCAGGCAATGTAACTGTACGCACCCTTTGGGTCAGGTATGGGCAAGAGGTTATAAATAAAGTGAATGGCTAATCGCTCAGGGTCAGCCTCCAAAGCAAGTGTCTTGTGTGTGCGCAGTCACTGGGGGCACTAGGCTGTTCATACTGGAGGCCTACTCTTGCCTGGCCCACTTCACGCATGACTCTTCATCTGTGCATTCTGTTAATTTGCAGATGTGGATAAGTGAATTTTATTTAAAGCAAATGGGTTCGGGTTGAATCTCTTTTCAATACCAAGAGGGCCGCATGTCGACATACACTTCATCTTTACCTGATAACTTTTTAGTGGCTAACTGTTCGGCAAATAACTATATACCTAAGCAATATATCTGACCGGGGGAGGATGTTTAACATTCCAGCCTGAGAATACAGGCCGATTACAGTTATAGGACGTGAGCAAAGTTGGTGGCTAGTGAACAACTGTCCAATAAACAAGTGGTTTCTTTTATGAAAACGAATAGCCAGGGTATGTAAAAATCAAATCTGATTTATATTTTTAAATTTAAATTAATTTAAAAAAAATTAAACTGTATATTAAATAGAAAATATTTCTTCATGAAACTAAAAAACACATTCATACCACAAATTTTCACTTTCTATTCGTACCAGCTCACGTCACAGATAGTAAAATAAACTTTGTTTATAGTACAATAAACAGGCCCATATATTTACATTAAAAACTTTATAATAGGCTCATTAAAAACCATACCAATGCGATTTCTATTAAAATACAGTACAAGTATAATGTTAACTCCTAAACGTGTTACAACATATTACTGGGCTGACATGGAGAATGTTACTTACTCTGTAAGCATCTCTTCATGGTACATAGTGCTGTAGGCTCACATGAGGTGCATACTCCTGTGTGCAACCTGTTTTTCTTCAAAGTCTTTTGAGTCACACGGTATAGCGGCTGCTCATATTAGAGGATATGAACATGGACATCAACTCCATTGTGAGATTTTTCCACACGGACAGTCAGGAAGGAATGGCACGCAGGGATACATAAGATGTCCAGCGAGAATAAGGTAAAAGTAGAAAGGTATGCCACGAACAGATACTAACAGGATAAGCAACATTCTCCGTAGACACACATGCTGTGCATTGACTGTAAAGAAGTTCTCCCCTAAGTGGTGGCTAAAGGGAACTGGTAAAGAGTACGAAGTAGAGCCGGAAAAGGTTGGCTTTTTGGCATGCTAGAACGTCCACACAATAGTCTATGGTAAAAGTGTGAGGAGTAGACCATGTAGCTGCCTTGTAGATGTTACTATTGGGGATATTACCTTAAAAGGTCAGAGACCCCTTCTTTCTGGGTAGATTGGGACTGAGAGGGACAGGCAAACAGAACTCTGGCATAACATGTCTGAACACATTTAATCAACCACAGTTGTATACATGCTTTGGAGAGAGAACATGCCCCTTGTGTGTCTTGGAAAATTAGACAAAAAGCTGCTGTGTTTTACAGAATGGCTTTGTCCTGTCCACACAGTACATGAGGGTTGTTTTGACATTAAGTGTATAGAGAGCCCTCTCTGGCACTGAGCTTGGGGAGGAAAAGAACACAGGAAGTTCTATGGTTTGGTTAAGGTCGAAAGAGGAGACCAACTTAGGGAGGAAATTAGGGTTGATTCGAAAAGCCACCCTATCTCTATGGAATTCGAAGAAGGGATTAGAGCCTGAAGTTCACGGACAAGTCTGAGGGAAGGGATAGCTACTACAAAAGCTACCTTATGTGAAAGGAACTGCAATGGACAAGAGAATAGAGGCTGGAATGGAGGACTCATGAGTCATGTAAGGACAATGTAAAGATTCCACACCAGAGCCTGTGGGATTCTAGGTGGGATGACTTGTTTGAGTCCCTCCATGAAGGCCTTAACGACTAACTCTGAACAGTGAGGTGTGTTACCGTTCTGAAGGAAGACAGCCACTGCAGCCAAGTGAAGCCTGATAGAAGTGTAGGCGAGGCATGAGTTTTGAAGGTGAAGCAGATGGTGTCCTGTACAGTTGCAAGTAAAGTGTCAATGTGCCTGGAGAAGATAGCGATGAACGAACAGTTTCCATTTGGCAGCATAGCACGCTCAAGTAGTGTGACTGCGTGCCTCCTTGAGGACAACCATGCACTCTGGAGGAAGGTCAAGGTAACCAAACTCTAGGACCTCAAGAGACAAATCGCAAAAGTGAGCTGCTTGGGGTCTGGGTGCTGAATCGTTCAGTGGTTCTGTGAAAGGAGTTCTGGCAGGGTCTCATTTGGGACTACTGTGAGGTCGCAAAGAGTGGTGAACCAGGGCTGCCCGGCCCAAGTGGGAGCCACCAGGAATAAGGGTGAATGATGTCTGAAGGAGCCTCCGCACCACAAACAGGAGGAGCAGGAGAAGAGAAAAAGCATAGGCAAATGTCCCTGACCAATTCATCCATAGTGTGTTGCCCAGAGACTGCGGATACCTGGAGGCGAAGCTTGGACATTTTACGTTTTCGGCAATGGTGAAGAGATCTAGGCCGGGGAACCTCCAACGATGGAAATATGGGAGCAGGACTTGCGGATGGAGTTCACACTTGTGGATTTGTTGCTGCATCCTGCTGAGCAGTTCTGCAAAGTTGCCCACTCCAGGAAGGTACTTTCGCAGCAGATCCACCCTTTGCTGTATTGCCCATCACCGAATGCCCTGAGCCAGCACCGACAACTGGGGTGAGTGCGTACTGCCCTGTTTCTAGAGATACTACATGGCAGTCCTGTTGCCGGTGCGAACGAGGACCACTTTGTTGCGAATGTGACAGATGAAGGCTTTGAGAGCCAGCTGAATGGCTAACAGCTGGAAGAGGTTGATGTGGAGACCTTGTTGGTGGGGTTTCCACAGACCCTAGACAGTGAGTTCTTGCAAGTGTGCCGCCAGCCAAAAAGGAATAAGTAAGTGATAATGGTCACCTGCGGAACTGGGTCGAGAAAGGGACAGACCTGCAGCAGGTTGCTGGTGTTCCACCACTGCAGAGAGCTAAGAGTATGGCCCCAAATCAACACTAGTTCCTCACAGTGACCCTCAGCTAGAGACCGTTGTGCTGCAAGGTACTCCTGCAATGGGCGCATGTGTAGCCTGTATGAGGGACTATGGAAATAGGAGGCGGCGCATGACTGTCTGGACAGCTAGCCATCTGTGTCAAGAGGACATTGCGTTGCAATGTTCTCATTTCAAAAAGGAAACAAAGAAATACCAAATACCGGTTTATTAGGCAGTATCCTTTGCGGAAGAAGCGATGTCAGTGCAGGAGGCAGCTGATCCGCATTTTGTTGAGAGAACTGCAGTCAATACCGCGAGAATTCTAAGATGGCCGCCATAACTCAAAGTGTCCCTGCGGTGTAGTTGTTTGAACATATTCAACCCAATGAACTCGCACAAACACAGCACAACTCACTTCAAGTGATGTTCCTGAGATCGGTAGTGTTCCACAACGCATGTGTTTTTCCTGAGAAGAATTCCTCCTGAAGAAAAGTGTAATCGGTGTATCTCCCGCACATGACAGGAGAAGTTATTACTGAACCAGAGAGCAGTCTTAATTCCTTGCACATGTGCTGCGGAGTTCGTGAGTAGTGTCAGACAGTATTGAACTGTATTGTTTCCAGTGAATAAGGCAGAGAGCAGTATTTCAAGGAATAGTGTCTCATACAAGGAGCCATTGTCTCAATATATCTTCTACTGACTTTATATGCAAAATGATTTGAAAGGTCAAGGATTAAAAGAAAACAATTAATTGGCTTTCAAGGGCAAATTGTATAGATAAGAATATACTTCACATCATACAAGTTGTTCTAAACGTTTGGTAAAAAGAAACAAGATTGCAAAAGTTAATCTTCTGGAGAAGCATTATATATATATATATATATATATATATATATATATATATATCAATAGCAACTGCATATACAACTTAATAGAGACTAAAACAAAGAAGTGAAGTATCTATACTCAAGCAAGATATAAACTACAAATAAAGAAAGAAGTATTTAATGCCTGGAATTAGCTTCACAGTCCAAGCATAGTTCTATCAAATCTCCAACATCTAAATTCTCAAGATAGAAGCTATTCCGCATTATAGCACAGGTATTAGTGGGAATTTGTTTGAACACCAATATTGTATTGTCATTGGTATAGCGTTCGCAGAATAAATACTGTGTCCCTATTAACTTATGCCTTAATCTATTATAGGTACTCCTCTGATAGCAATCAGGAGAGAGGGTTGCCCAATTGAGAATAGAAGTACCTGATGTGAGGAGTCTCGCTTTATCCCCTTACCCCTTGCTGGTATTGGAAACAGATGTGATCTACCTGTCACTGGTAATAGTAGTGGGGACTGAGGACTTATCTTCTGCTCCTGAGGAAATCGATTTGCAGATATCTTGACAATCTGGCTGAAAAAGAGGGAGCAATAGATGAAAGGCTTGAACCCTTGCTGGACTAGGGAGGGCCTTCCCTGCCACAGAGTTGAGGACCGCCCCTAACAATGCTTGGATTTGGGTGGGCTGGAGATGGAATTTTTAGGTATTGATGGTTAAACTAGAGACTGTGAACAAGGTCTACGGTGATCTGAGTATGAGCCAAACCCTGTTGTCGGGTATTGCTCTTGGTCAGCCTTTCATCCAGGTAAGGGAAGACGTGGAGGTCCGAGTGACTGAGGTGCACGGCTACCACTTCAAGACATTTGGTGAACACCCTCAGGGCGGTGGCGACTGCAAAGGGCAGCACTTTGAATTGGTAATGCCAGTCACTGACCACGAACCGGAGGAATAGGCAGTGAGCAGAGTGAACCAGGATGTGAAAGTAGGCATCCTTCAGGTCGAGAGCGATCATGGCGTGCTGCAGCAGTTGGATGACATCCTGGAGTGTGACCATATGAAAGTGTACAGTCAGGATGTACTTGTTGAGGGGTGGGAGATAGAGTATAGGCCAGAGAGACCCGTCCTTCTCAGGAATGAGAAAGTAGAGGGAGTATATACCTCTTTGCCTTGTTGGTGGAACTGCACAGGTTCTAAGGCTCCCTTTTGGAGAAGTGTGACTACTTTGCCTTGAAGGAGCTGCTGATGTTGAGGGGTGAGGGAGGGCCTGAGGAGTGGTATGTTTGTCGAATGGCAGTGAGCTACAAACAGTAACCACTGTGTGTGTTGTTGAGGACCCACTGATATGAAGTCATTTCCTCCCACTGTGGAAGAAAACCCTGAAGTCACCTCGACAGATGTAATGTGGTCAGGGTAAGGGAGTCATTGTAAGGTGGAGGCGGGCCCTTGGTGGAGTCACCTTTGGAGTTATTACCCATACATTTCCCTCTAAAGTAGGCACGGGGAGGGGCATGCCGAGGTTGCCGCCTCTGAAAGGGGGTGGGAACCTTGGGAGAGGTAGCTTTGGAGTCTCCACAGTATTGGGACCTGCAAAAGGAAGCACGGATGGAAGCTATTTGCAAAGCTCCGATGGCGGTGTCTGTGTCCTTTTTAATTTTTTCTAGCAGTTGGCCTATCTGCAATCTCAAGAGGTGCTCCCCATCGAAGATCGAAGAGTAGGTTGAGCAAATGCTACTAGACTTCTGGCTTGAAGCCAGACACGCAGTCACACGCGTCTGCGAATAAGGACACTAGAAATTACTCCGCGAGCTACGGTGTCAAAAGCATCATGGGCACAGTCAATAGGGGTATTAGAAACAGCTTGCTCCAAGCAACGAGGTCTTGGACTGGTCAACAGTATCGATCAGGGAGGTGTTTTGGCCGAAGCTCCTCCATTTCATCCCAGTGGGCCCTGTCACAACGGGAGAGCAAGCTGCCAAAGTTGGCAATGCGCCAGTGTGTGGCGGACTGGGCAGCGACACACTTACCAGCTGTGACAATCTTTTTGTTTTTTTTAGCTGGTAGGGGTGCGTGCCCAGTATTTGGTCGCTTACAAGAGGTGTGAACTACAGTGAGTCTGGTGGTAACGGACCCCTGATGTACACAGGGGCTGAAGGCGACGCCTTCTACTTTGTTTACCATGGATATAAATCACTGGGGCTTTGGGTCAAAGCACAAGCAGGGAGTCCTGATTGCCAAGGCTCAAGGCACTACAGAGTCGTTACACCAGCGCCTTGTAGTCAATAAGCAATGGCAAAGCTAATAGGTCTCACATATGCAAAAGCTAGTGGCTTTGGCAATGCGCTTTACTCATGTTGTACACCAGTGTGGTTGCTGTTCAGCATGGCTAAAAGCGAGTGGGGTGGATTTGGAGTTGGGTAGATTGAGGTAGAGTGGAATAGAGTACGCTGGCTTGGCGTGGAGTGGGGTGGGGTACACTGGGGAGGAGTGGGGTAGATCAGAATGGAGTAGATTGGGTGGATTTAAGTAGGGGAGAATGGAATGCAGTGGGGTAGATTGGACGGGGTACACTGGAGTGGATTGGGGTAGAGCAGAGTGGGGTAGAGCAGAGTGGGGTGTAGTGAGGTGGAGTGGGATATACTGGAGCGGAGTGGGGTAGATGAGTGGGGTAGATTGGGGCATAGTGGAGTGGGGTAGACTGGAGTGGTGTAGATTAGGTGGATTGGAGTGAGGTAAATTGAAGTGGAGTGGGGTAGGTAGGAGTGGAGTAGATTGTGGTAAATTGGAGTTTGGTAGAGTGGAGTTTGGTAGAGTGGAGTTTGGTAGAGTGGAGTTTGGTAGAGTGGAGTTTGGTGGGGTGGAGTGGGGTAGAGTGGGGTAGAGTGGGGTAGAGTGGGGTAGAGTGGGGTAGAGTGGGGTAGAGTGGGGTAGAGTGGGGTAGAGTGGGGTAGAGTGGGGTAGAGTGGGGTAGAGTGGGGTGGAGTGGGGTGGAGTGGGGTGGAGTGGGGTAGACTGGAGTGGGGTAGAGTGGAGTGGGGTGGTGTGGAGTGGGGTGGAGTGGGGTAGAGTGGAGTGGGGTGGAGTGGGGTAGAGTGGAGTGGGGTAGAGTGGAGTGGGGTAGAGTGGAGTGGGGTAGAGTGGAGTGGGGTAGAGTGGAGTGGGGTGGAGTGGGGTGGAGTGGGGTAGAGTGGAGTGGGGTAGAGTGGAGTGGGGTAGAGTGGAGTCGGGTAAAGTGGAGGGGATATAAGAGTGGAGGGGAGATTAGAGTGGGGTAAACTGGAATGGAGTGGGGTAGATTATAGTGGGATATAGTGGAGATTGAAGTGGATAGGAGTAGATTGTAGTAGACTGGAGTCAGGTAGACTGTGGTAGATTGGGGTAGAGTGGGATAGATTGTAGTGGAGCGGGGTAAATTGGAATGGAGGGGGGCAGATTGGAGTGCGGTAGATTAGGGTGGAGTTATGTAAATCGGTGGAGTAGGGTAGATTAGAGTGGCGTGCGGTAGATTAGAGTGCACTGCAGTAGATTGGGGTAGATTATTTTGGAGTGGGGCAGATTGGGGTGGAGTAGACTGTGCGGATTAGAGTGGGGTAGAGTGGGGTAGAGTGGGGTAGAGTGGGGTAGAGTGGGGTAGAGTGGGGTAGAGTGGGGTAGAGTGGGGTAGAGTGGGGTAGAGTGGGGTAGAGTGGGGTAGAGTGGGGTAGAGTGGGGTAGAGTGGGGTGAATAGATTGGAGTGGACTGGGATAGATTGGAATGGAGCGCGGTAGACTGGGTTAGAGTGCAGTGGGGTAGATTGGGGTGGGGTAGACTGGAGTGGGATGTGTGGAAAGAAGTAGAGTGGTGTGACGCAGAGTGGAGTAGCATAGATTGGTGTGGCTTGTCGTAGAGTGTCTTAGAGTGAAGGGGCATAGAGTGGCGTGGAGTGTCATAGAACAGAGAGTGTCGTTGAGTGGTGTAAAGTGGACTGGCATAGTGTGGAGTATGCATGGTGTGGTAGCACACTCATTACAGACAACACATTTTCAATTGAAATGACCATTACTTTTCTACAGACATACAGTTTTACTGCGTACAAATGATAATGTCTTGAAATGTCATCACCTAGTGTATTGATCTGTTTTCATCGTATTCAAATATTTGTTTGTACCACACTTCAGAATTACAAACAAAAGTGTTTCATTTGTACTTTCCTAATTCTCATATGTTCTGAAATATCAGCACAGTTAATTTTTGTTGTGTGCTAGAAAATATAACATCCTACAGCCTCTCCTCTCACATGGGTACCCAGCAGGACTGTCACATATATTCTCTCACTCGAAGTC
This sequence comes from Calotriton arnoldi, assembly GCA_963921515.1. Taxonomy (NCBI): domain Eukaryota; kingdom Metazoa; phylum Chordata; class Amphibia; order Caudata; family Salamandridae; genus Calotriton; species Calotriton arnoldi. Next base: position 3,252,579 of record CAWUFW010000604.1, on the reverse strand, counting down.
AGAGAAACAAAAAGTAAATACCAGGCTCCCTCAGAAGACAGAGCCTGACATTTGACCTTTCTCTATGAAAGCACTGCAAATGTGACAAGATAAGAAAAAGATTTGAAGGCATGTTTACAGAAAGCGAGTACTCGAAAGGATACAGTAAACAAGGAACGCTCCAGAGGAGGGACGAATTCAAGATGGAAAGCCTAATGCAAATAAAGACAGCAAATAGAAAGCAAGCAACTGAATTACAAACAACAAAGCCAATAGTAAGCAATGAGCGAAAGGCATTCCCAGGGAAGCTTTCAGAATGCCCACATTAAGTCGTTAACAGAATGCAAAATGTGGAGGTGATATTGCAAAAAGCCTGTTCCCTTTTTAAAGTTTTTTTCCTCTGTAGAACTCGCCCATGTGCACAGTACCAAAACTAAAGAGAAGGTGGTAAGGACTCAAACCAACTTCAGTCCACAATTTGTTGAAATCCACCGTGTTGGCCTACAACTATCATGGCATACCTCTAGGTGGAGGATAACCCCAATCTGCAACTTTTTTCCACAGGATCGCAAAATTTTCTCCATCAAACAAAAGAATAATCAAGGGAACAAGCATAAAAGTGGTTTCCACTTTGAGATACTGCTCACTTTTGCTATCATGTTAAGTGCTACTATATTACTCAGGGTTTCATGCCCCTTTTCAACCTTCGCATAAGCCTGCCTGATTGTACGAAGCAGAATTACTTCTACCACCCATTCCTGAACTTCATCAAATAGAATTTCAGTATACACTTTAGCTTCAGTATCTACAAGAGTGATTAATCAGTAAGCTGAGAAATTAATAGCATCTCCTTACTTAAATATTGGGCGAAGAATAGACCAACATCATGACTGGGGAATTACCCAAATTTACAACCAGGTTGAAAATAATGTGTTTTACTGATGTTTCCAGAATGGCCAATAGCCAGGATAATATTCAGGTCTGGATTTAGTAGGGGTTTTTGGGACAATACAACGTCAAACAGACCCGTTGATAACATACATATAGTCGAATTTTGGTTCAACTCTTTCAACCCTTAGTTTATGTCAACAAGCCTTTTCAGCTATTGGCTTAACATGTTGTCAATCACAACTTGGCATAACAGTATAATATTTAGATCCCACCTAATGCTGTGTGTAATGACCACATGGCCAAGACAAGGCAAAATCTGTAGGTCTGTGGTTCGCATGGCAGTCAAATCTCTGAATCACTGGCTGAATAACCATGATTCTCTGGGGTTGAGGAAAAGCCTTCCAGTGGGTCATGTACTCTTCTACACTTATGAAGGTTAGCTTCTGCATGGGAGAGAGAAGGGACAGTTAGGGGCTGAGGTTGTTAAAAAAAAAGTCGGACTCCATGAGGTGATAGCGGACCTTTGTTAGAGACTCCCCTTTCACCAGCCACCCATCCCAGTGAATAAGCAACTTACCTTTGGTGATGGTCTTTCAAGATAATACTCTAACTGTAGATTTCTAACCTTTAGAATATCACCCAGGAGACAGACTGGATCCGGACATTTTCACAGGAGTGCTCCAGCACGCTATTAAGTGGTGCTGTGCAGCTCCACTATGAATTTGTTGCACAATGGCTGTCTGGATGTTGTCGGACAGATTCCTCATCTCTACTTCAAAAGGACTGGGAGGTCTGTTGTTACAGAGGAAATGTCTGCTTTGGCCTCAGCTGTATCCCTCTTCCGAAGCCTCAAAAGGAGCAATATTGTTAGGGGAACTGCCGCACAGGTGGTGCAAGCCCAAGAAAGCGTGCGGTTGCCTTGCTTCCATTGAAGTGCTCGAATACGGAGTCTGACTTAACCAAAGAGATGTGTGTCATCAAATGGCATGTCTATGAGAGATGGTTGGGCATCCCTACAGAAGCTAGTGTATTTTATCCATGTGTACTACCAAAGCAGGATCAAGTACTTCGCCCCGTCTTGACCATCCTGAATTATTTGTTGGAGGTTGGTACAGAGGTCTACTGGGGCAGCGGGCAAGATATCACTCTCCATGTCCCAACGCCCGTGGAGGCAACTCAAATTTACATATCTGAGGGTAAGGCTGGCAGAGGAGAACATCAGTTTCTTGAATAACTTCAACTGTATCGAAGCTCTGTCTGGCAAGCTGGTTGGAAACGCATTTAGTTTTTAGCCTGAAATCATGAGGCTCCTGGGTGCTGCAGGAGGAAAAGTGGTTGCCACCAGCAGTGGCCTGTGTTTTCAGGCTATGCTTCTGTTGACATACAGCATGATCCTGACTTTGTCCAGGTGCCCAAAAGGGTTTCTCTGTTAGAGGCTCACTAAATGGAATGAGTGGGTGGAAGAGGTCGGACCTGGCCGTAGGACATCTGTAAGTACATTTGTTTTAACCTCCACCGAGGGTAGCTGCAGATCAAGAACTTCTGTCAACCTTCTTATGACACAGCAAATGAGAGAGATTCTGCTTTAGTCATGCCAGGAAGACAATTGAGGCCAGTTTCAGGAGAAGAGTCAAAGCCACTGGCCTCCTGAAGGTCCAAAAAGAGATTCTTATCATACATTTGCAATTCATCACCACCATCTTCATATGGCTTCAAGTGTGAAAATCTGTGTGGAAGTGGAAGCATGTAAGAATGAGGTTGTAGAAGAGGGCGAGTTGGGAGCTTTATTGATCGAGGTTACTGTGAATACCCTCCAGAGTCCGAAAGGACTATTGCTCATCCGAAGGCATCAGACGGCTTCACTGACGGGATCAACAGATGGGAAAAGTGGCACGGTATTTGGCCCCGTATGAGGAGGTGAAGCAAATATCAGCCCTGGAATCAGGGTCGACCCCGGAGTAGGTCTGAAAGCACAATTTGTTTATTTGAAGAGCACTGTTCAGATAGCAGTACAATCATGCAGGGAAAAATGCACAAAGGAATAAGCAAACAATACTGATAAAGTATAAAGAAACAACCTGGTAGAGTCAAGAAGCTGAGGCGACTTCAGGTGTGCTATTGGAGGAATCTATTCAAAAGGATCACTTCTTTTTTTAAAGGAGCTTATCGAGGGGTTTGTCCTTATTTCCGGAGAAAGATCATTCCATATTATTGGAGCTAGAGCAGAGAAACCGGTTGCAAGTTCTTTTTGTGTTGAACTTCTGAGGTTTCATAACTAGCGAATTGGCACCTCTTGTGGAGTGGCTACCACCAGATAGTTCGAGTTTTGGCCAGGTAGCCAGGAGTGTTGTGGTGGAGGGCCCTGTGAATAATGCAGGTTATCTTCAGGTGGATCCTTGCTAAAAACGTGAGCCATTTTAGCTGTTTTAAGTTTGGTGTGATGTGGTCGAATTTTCTAGATCCTGTGATGAGCCATGCCGCTGTGTTCAGTGTATCCCTTAGCGGCGCCAGCCTTGCTTTAGGTAGGCCTGCAAGAGTAGCACTCCCGTAATCTAGTCAGAAGATTACTTTGGCTTGGACTACAAACTGAAAAGTCAGCTGGGGGCAAACATGATACTTGCGTGGGTGACGGATCTGTCAGCAGTTACCCAACTGAAGGCCCTCTCGAATCCATGGAGTCTGAAAGTGCACCAGCGGGATCTGGAAGAGTACCAAAAATCGACAATTTAGCCACCTCGAAGGCCTGAATCTGCTGCAGCGTCATCGATGGACCTGGGTACTCAGGCTGAATTGGGACTAGTGAGGAGGTCGATTTGGTGGTGGGCGACCAGGACAAGATCTGGAGGTACCCTGACATCCATGTGATGGCTCCTGAGAAGTGACAGGAAGGAGGATGGCCATGTTTGGACTTCTTTTGTTTTTTTCTTCTTGGACTTAACTGAGGATTAGGAATGGGATGACTATATTTTTCAGGAACATCCTCGGGACGGAGAACATGTCCTCGACTTCAACCAAGTAGTCGGCCTTCCAAGCTTCTCTACGGTGCTTGGAGATGTAGAGTTTTTCCTTATAGTCCAAGATGGCCTTCCGATTCATCCGAGAGCATTTGTCGCACAACTGAGTAATGCGAAGAGCCGAGACAACCACAGAAAGACCACATGAGGGTTTGTCACTGACATCTGTTTGTAGCAATCCTTGCAGGGTTTGAACCCGGTTGTTTTAGGGGAAGACATGGCCCGTCGGTCAGGTGCCAGAAATCAAGGTAGCAAGCTTTGGATCCACGCCTTAAGGTGCAGAAAAAAAGATCGGATGTCGACGTGCAGATGTGGAAGGTATATTGTGGCTTGACGTCACTAGCAGGCGGAGAGGGACAATGAGGGAATTACTGAGAAAAAAATCTATATATACAGTCTGACGCCTGGGATATTCCCAAGGTGAGGAATCTGTGGTTAAAAGTATCCATCAGAATGTAAATTTACCTTGACTGACAAAAGATACTTTGAATATCTAATATCCCAATTGTAGATTGCAAATGAACTACTAGAGCGCATCCAAAAAATGTAATTATTCTCTAGGATCTCAATCAAAACCTATCCGTTTAAGCTGTTACTACCCATCCAATTATTTGAGCGACCAGATGACCTTCCAGGAAGCGCTTTATAATCTTTACAATACAAGCATTGGCCATGCCAATACATCTGGCTTTAAAGGAATGTTGCATGGTAATGTGAAGCATTACAAATAAATAACATGGGAGTGATGGAATTGTGTAATGTCCTGCGTCAGCTATCCTAAGACAAACGAAGATCAAGGATAGTTTGAACCTTGACTCTTGAGCATCAGACATTTTATGTTTTCATCTTTGTCTGTTTTATGTGTGTATATCATGAATTTCACTGGGTATCGCAATTACATTGAGTTATGTTTTTTCTATGTTTTGAATGTAATATGGCAGCTTATACACACACAAAAACGGAGAAAAAAAACTGATTTGCTAGATAAAGTATTTGATATATGACAGTAAATATACCAAATAAGAAAAAGCTCTTCTGTCGTGTTAATGTTTTTCAATTCATGTGTTTTTTCAAATTTGCTTTGACAAATAATTTGTATTTACGAACAAAGGGATCGTGTTTCAAGCCTTTGTTTATCGATGTTAAAAGTCCTACATCTTTCATAATTCTCCTTTAAAAAATTGTGTTACCAGGCAGAACTCTTTGTATTGTATAAATGTTTTGCGTTAATGGCAGACGGATGGTCGTTCTCATGAGATTCCTGGCTAGTACACAGTTCCAGATGGTCCGGGCCTCTTGGGAGAGAGAACAAGAGTGAGTTCCTCCCTGCTTGTTCAGGTAATGCATGGTTGTCGGTTTGGACAAGGATGCATATGGTCGCGAGTGTTGAAAAGAGAGACTTCAAAGGTGGACTGTTCTCAGTTCAAGCATGTTGATGTGGTAGATTTGTTGTCTGACCACACACCCCAAGTCTGAAGAGAACCCATGTGATCTCCCCATCCCTGGAGGGAGACGTCTGTAATCAGCGTTTGACTGGGTGGTTCCTGGTGAAATGGTACCTCCAGCATGAGATTGCTCCGCTGAGACCACCATGGGAGAGATTGCAGTGCAGCTTGTAATAACGTGAGTTTGTCTTCACAGCAGTTGGAAAGCTGGTTCCACTGATCCTCCAAACACTGCAGTAGGGGCCTTATGTGCAACTTCGCGTTTGGTACTATGAAAATGCAAGAAGCCATAGACACCAAAAGAGAGGCTGTCTTGCAGAAGGATGATGAGGCTGCAGAAGTGTGCAACATTTCGGAACTAAGGATGAGAGTCTCTCTCCGAAGGATACACTTTTGAGGACTGTGTATCCAATGTGGACCCTAAGTATTGTAGTTTTTGGACTGGGTCGACTGTTGAATTTTGTAAGCTGATCCGAAGACCCAGGCTTAAGAAAGTCTCTAAACAAATGCAAATATTGCTTCTTTGTTTGGGATGGAGAGGAGCTTTTTATCATCCAGTCATCGAGGTAAGGAAACAAAAGACATTCTGTCTCCTCAAGAACGCTGCGACGACGGCTATGCATTTTGAAAATGTTCGTGGGGCTATTTTGAGGCCGAATGGGAGTACTTTGTACTGGTAGTGCTGAGATCCCATGTTGAAACGGAGGAGTTTTCTATGTTTTGTGGAGATCAGGATATGGAAATATGCATCTTGAAGGTCGATCGCACACATCCAATCCACTTGCGGCAACTGTGGGTAGATTAGGTGCAGAGCTAGCATTCTAAATGTTTCACGGCACATTTACTTGTTGAATACTCTGAGGTCTATGATGGGTCTGAACTCTTACTTTGGTCCTTTCTTTTTTATTAGAAAATAACAGTAATAGATTCCCAATTTCCTTTGAGGACACAGGACGTCCTCTAGTGCCTCTTTTGGCATTAAGGTGTTGACTTCCCACTGCAAGAGCTCTAGCTGGTACCAGGATGTTTTTGCTGGAGGGACCGTCGGAGGCGGGTAACTTGAAGCAAAGAGTGTCTATTCTGCACAATATTCAAGGCCCATTTGTCTTTTGTAATGGATTGCCACTCTTCCCAGTGATTGGCAATACTCCCCCTCACCCCCTCCACTGGAGCGGGGAACAGTGAAGGGGGAAGTAACATTTCATTGGTTTGCAGCAGTTTTTCCTGGTGCTACGGGCTACTGTTGTTGCTGTGTGCCCTGTCCTCTGGACAGCCTACGAGGGAGGAAGTGGGATCTTGCCTGCTGCTGCTAATAAGGGGTTTGAACCCTCTGCTGGAAGAACCTCCTATCATAGGGCTTGTAACGCCTACTGAACTCTTTCTTCTTCTCAAGGCCTACAGCCTTGAGAGTGTCCAGCTCGTCTTCATCCTAGACATCTCTTCATCAGCATCAGAACCGAAGAGGGTGTTACCAGAGAATGGGAGGTTCATTATGCGGTGTTAAGCCTCCGGCTTTAACCCTGTGAGGTGTAGCCAGGAAGATCTTCTACATATACCACGTGCATATCCATGTGCTGCCAGATTTGAAGCATCTGCGCTGGTGAGCGGATTGGAGACCAGACCACCTTCATTAAGAAACTACAGGAAATCCTACCCATCTTCTTATGGCAGCTTTTCGCTGAACCTTGACAGCGAATCCAAGAGGGATCTGTCATATCGACCTAGTAAAGCAGAGAGGAACTAGCCACCTTCATGAAGGATGCAGATGTTCAGCACATCTTCCCCAGTGCATCCATCTGTTTGCTATTTTTGTCCAGTGGGATCAAACATAAAGAAGAGGCAGCAGAATGGGAATTTCATGCAGCTGCCACAATGACCGAATCCGGAGAAGATCACCCCTGAGAAATAATGGGTCCTGTTCAGCAGCTTTATACTTTTTCAGGGTCCGCGATAGTGCAGATCTTAAGGATGATGGCATTAGGAACAGCTGCATTGCTGGTTCTAGAAGACCAGGCACAAGAGGCAGGAGTGGTCGGGTCACCGTCCTGTAATGTAGAGTTTCGAAAATCACAGAGAATGTTGTAGTTTGTGTTGGGATGTCTATGTTCAGTTGTGTGGCACCCCTGATTAAGACATCAATAAATGTGAGTAGGGCATCCACCAGTGACACTCATGCTGGTGGTGTGTCAAAGAGAGTAGGAGAATAGTCTCTCATGATGACCTGGAAGATGTATACCAAGATGGTGATCTACATCTGTGTCTGGAGGAAGCTGTGCAAGATCTAGACCTTCTAGACCTTGACCTGGAATTTGTGCGAGATCTAGAGCTGTAATGCACAGGACCTTGGATGTGGTGGTGGCGAACTCCTTAGTGGCGTGGTACTCATAGCCGTAGGAGGCATAGAGACAATACTTGGTGAAAACCATGGTGGAGGTTTTCTATTGGGTGACGGTGTGTGAGGCCTGGACAGAGATTATGCCTGGGAATACTCAGAATCATATGTTACAGGCACTAGCCTTTCTTTAAGCTTTACAGCCACCTTGGCAAGATGGTAACCGGAGACTGCGATCTTGACCTAGGTGTTCACGGTCTTGATGGCACCAAGTCCACAGCAAAGATTTGTACCTCTGGGGATGTTATTTGAGGTCGTTCTGCAACATTTTTGTGTCGACGTCAAAAGCTGTTTTTCTTTCGACATTGTGCGTGGTGTCTCTTTAGGCTTCGACATCGACTGGGGTTTCAACGTTGACTGTTTTGCCTGTGGCACAGATTGCCTAGACGGTTTACTGTGTCTCGACATCGATGGATGGATTCTTATTGCCGACATTGACCTTGAAGGTGAAGGCTGTCTTTGAGCCGAGGAGTGTCTCGACATCAGCGGGCGATGCCTTCTTGTCCGTGATGAGAATTTCAGTGTCGGGTGTGTTCCAATGTCGAGCAACAAGCAGACCACATCTTCAACAGCATCCACGATGTTGAACAAACCAGTACTTTTCTCGATGTCGACCTGGCTTTATGTCGTATTTCTCAAGATCTGCCTCTCTGATGTTCTTTTGGATAAGAGGAGGGCTCTTTACAGGAAGATAGATGCTCCCCAAGGCCTCTTATGGATGATCCTCTCTTCTGGAGTCCATGAAGTCTCATCTCCTTTCTGTTCCTAAGGGTATGCCTTGATAGCTTCTGGCAGTGAGGACAGGAGTCAGGATGGTGGGATTCCGGCAGGCAGACCATGCAGACTGCATGAGGGTCAGTCTGGGCCTTCTTGCCACAGGGAGGGCACTTCACAAAGAGTACATGCATTTATGACAAAATGAAAATATTTTCTGTCAGAAAAAAGGCTGTCAGCATAGCAGATACTGGCAACTATCAAGTGTAAATGGTTAGAGAACCTTTTGAAAAGCTTTTTCTGACTATTTTAGTCAGACAAGGACAGCTCAGTGCTCCAGTATTCTTACTGAAGGAGCCGGAAAAATTAACCGACCTGTCACCTGTGGAGCATGATGGGATACAGGGGGTACGGTACTGTGAGGCTCTTCAAGGCACAGTGCCAGTTTTATGCTTACTTTTCGAATGCAGCCTATTGGTTAGCAGTTCCTCATATTTCCTTTCCTTTTGTATAAAGGTTTGTGGAAGGCTTCCTATAGTCAGTTTGTTTTTCTTTGCTAACATGAATCGTATTGATTTATATGGTTTTAAAAGAAAAGTAAACGTAATCTGGCCATTTTGTGCGCGATAGGCTGCAGATTATATATTTATTTTAAGAAGGGCTCCGTGGTCCCTGCATGTGGGCTGGACTATTCAATGCTTACGACTTTGATAAGGATTTCCCTGGAAGAGAATAAACCCAAACCCTCTGTGGAGCACTACCCCCTCAGAAAAAATTATGGTAGTGCTGGAGCTCATGCAGTGGAGAAAGGCTTCTTAAATTCACCTTAACTGACCAGGGACTCTGTAGACACAGATGACAGACATTCAAACTTCGAGTGAGTACATACTCAAAAGACAGTGTGAGCTTAGACAATTTGATGACCTTCAGTTCTTGCTATTTTATTCAGATGCTACTACATCATTCAGTGTATTTAATTGATGCTGTTTCCCATCTCATCACCATGACATATTGTACTTTAGTTGTCTGCATGGTATTATAGTTGCTTACAACTTAACAGGGTAAATGCGCCACAGTTGGAAAACAGCAGGCAACATGGTTATGACAAAAACGTGACTGCACAAGACTACTCGTTCACTGTGCTGCTCTTTCACGTGCACCTCTGGACCACAGATTGGTATACAGGTGCTTAGTTTTCACCACCTGCCTCGTCAGTTTTGGATGTTAGCAGTTTTTGACTTACTTCCCCGAGAAGAGTTGGTTAATGGTTTTGCTTTCCTATGTTGGTTGTTGTTCTCTTTTCCCTTATGGAGACTTGAATATATATGGGTGGTGTGCTTGACAAGCACTGTGTCACGCTTAGTGTGTGTTGTTGACCTGCACGGCTCTGAAAAATGTGGGGGAACACTTGAGAGCACAGGTGTGTGGTTACATCTTATTTACAGTTGTGTACCCATGGCCCTTGCACACATATGAAGTTATAAGATACAAAATACATGTTTGTGTTTGGAGATGCAAAATAGCATATTAAAAATAATTAAAATAGCCTGCATACAAGAGACATTTTTCTAAGCTGGAGGGCTTCAAGGTGCAAAGAGTACTTATAAGCAAGAGATGCCCTTATATGGTGAGACCCGGAATGCCGTTCTTCACAAGATTCAAGACTGATCCAGAGGCATGTTATATTTTTTAAGAAAAGTTGCTAGATGGTAGGCATCTAGTGCTGATATGCGTTTACGCAACTAATACTTTGCACGGGTACTGCCTTTAATCATTTCAGGCCGACATTCTATAGGCGAAGATATATTGTGTGTATGACACTAAGGCAGACTGGTCTTTTTCCCTTTATTGAATGCCCGCCATGACAATGCATCAGCAGGATCTGTGTAGTGGCTACAACACTGAAGACTGACTGGTACATGGTAACTGAATAATCATACTACCCTCCCACACATGCTCTTTACTCCAGACTGGACTTGGAGTTGCAATCAGAACAATTACTAGAACAGACGTTCAGCGCCGAATATCTTGCCTGAGTACTGTTGGAACACTGTCCTTTACTGATGCTCTGGTATGGGACACATAGATGTCATGTTTTCCCATGTGGAGGTTACAAGTGGCACTACTGACAAACAGCCTTTCCTGGTACCCATCAGGGACCACAATAGGCAAGATTTTACAGATAAAGAGGGTTTGACCAGGGACACACTGATGGAATGGGATGCCTTCAAGGCATTCATAAAGGGCACACGTATAATGACCTTGTGCAGGGTAAAATTCACCAGAAAGAGATATCAGACTTGAGGGGGAGTTTAAGAAGTCGGAAGTGGAAAAGGGTAGGTGTGTTCAAGCAGCTGAAACAATAGAGGCAAGATCCATTTACAGAACGACAGTAGAATGTTCTAGGTTATTTGACCATACGGAATAGATAGCTACGAAACACACTGAAGGTGATAAATTGGGCACCTACTTGCTTCGCGGGTAAACCAAAGTGATACATCTATTCAAAGATTATATATATATATATTACGTATTTGTACATCTGTAGTAACTGACCTGTGTCCCTCTGATATTTCATGTAGCACTTTTGACCTTTATTTAATACTGACTTGCTTAATGATCAACTCCAGCCACTTTTAATTCCTATTTAGAATATTGGCCACGATATTTACAAATATATATACACCATCTTCTTCTTAGTATAATTTAGCCCTGTCAAATCTATTCCAAGACACTGTGATAACAGAGGATTCCATGTATTGATATATATTTATATATTCTGTTGGCGCTAGCGGAGAAAACAACGTTTTAGACCCACAGCTGTAAGATGGGAGTCTTTTTCAAGCTGCGTCTGACAGCTCCCGGAGTTTAAGGGATAGTATCACTTTGCACAGAGCACTTTAAGTCATCAATGCACTTTATAGAGAAAACAAAAAAATAAACAAGCATTGGCATAGCCAATAGGTCTCGCCTTTGGGACCTTATAAGTGTTTAGTTATCCAACACAATATCCACAATATCCTTGGTGCAACAACATCAACTGTTGCATGGCTAAACACTTATAAGGTCCCAAAGGCGAGACCTATTGGCTATGCCAATGCTTGTTTCAGTTTTGGGGCCTACTTCTTGCGTTTTGGCTGAAAGTTTGCAAGTTTCAGACTGGTTTAGGTGGACGGTTCAATCAGACTCATTTCCTTTAGTGGTTTCTGAGATTTGCTGTGTTCAAACATTTGATGCCAGCTGAGTGTATTCTTTTCTCACCCGCTGTGAATTGGGGCAGGTGGTGTTGCCCTTTTGAAATTTAGCTGTTTGTCTTTTTATGGTTCTTTTTAGAGTTGATTGCTGCTTTTCTGATCTTAATACTGCACGTTCTGCATAGCAGGAAGCATTATTCCAAAGATGTGGCCTGGGGTGCAATGAATGCACTGAAACACTTGCTTTGCAGTGTAAAGAGGCATGACATATATAGATGATAGCTCTCTAAAAGTGTATATCTGTTTACAATTAACAACTTAGGTGCCCCAATCTATGTCTACACGTTCTGCTGTGAAGTACCTGCAATCCTCACTACTGATGGAAGCATTTTCACTTAGGTAAATGATTTCATCCTCTGCTTGGTACCTATTTATTAATCAAACATCTTCGTTAAAAAAGAATTTTTACAAAAAGAAGTGTTGGAACACTGCCTTGAGAGGTTCTGAAAAAAACACAGGGTGGTGAAACCTGGAGTCACATTCAGAGAGAAAAAAGACACTTTCAGAGTAGGAGGAAGCGAACTGTTCATCACGCGGCAACGCGTTGCGACTAAACCCGCACAGCTAAAATTTGGAATTGGGAGTAATCTCTCTTACTTCAGCAAGTAACCGGAATGTCTATTTTTCTCTCCTTAGAGGCGATGCAATCTCAAGCCTGTCAAGCATGAATTGGCACTTCCCGCATTAATGTCGACAATCCCACCCCCAATGAAGCAACTCCTCTGGCCTTTGGTAGCGGACATGGTCTCTTTCCGAGGTCCGCTCTAATGCACTAACCAGGTCAGAGGTCCAACAACTGCTTAATCTGAGGCCTTCAGATAAATTTACAACATTAACAACGGGAGCTGTGGTCGAACCAACACAGGAGTAGCTTAAGCCTCCCACCCACCCCAGAGGGAAACAATTGCAGTATGTCGGTATGTCAGCAGATGATTGGTGGGAAACACTGAAACTGAATACTGCATGATGCAATATGAAGCGATGTTTCAATGCCGACTTGAAATAAGCATGGTATCAATCAGATAATACCACTGACTTCCTCTTTGATCCCCCTGGCACTGACAATTCTACCCCTGGTCTTGTGGGCCAGGATACGAGGATCCTGTGAGCCTTCTGAAGTCCCCTGTCCTTGCCCATCTCCCCTCCCTCAGCCCCAAATAAATCAAAGCCTGAGGAATGTATCAGGGAGAGATTAGGGGGCAACTCTCCGATGTGTTTGGGGATCAAAGGATTTGTCATGTCACTTCCACTACTCCTTTTCACTTTGGCGAATCGAAGTTGATGGAGGGAAGTAGGTTCTCTAAAAATATCTAATGCAGCAACAGGTCCTCGGTCTGTGGTGTGTGGAAATCAAACACAGCACTTTAATGTGATCATGTGATAAGGAACACATGGATCGTCACACACTTCAGTACTGTCCATCAGTCAGAATGCCGAAACAGACGGTGTGGCCAGTGCAGTGTGTCTCCTCACTCACTCTCTTTATGATTGCTTGCGGATGCTGAGAAAAAGGTTTGAATACATCTCTCTCTCACTTCTGTAGTGCGTGTGCGCTGCTTAGGTTTTTGCCACAGAGTTAGCTTAATTCCATATATAATATTGCCGTGAGGCTTCAGTCCTGTGTCCGTGCACTCTGTCCATGCCACAAAAGCACGACTGACCAAGAGATTACATGAGAAATTTCAATGGGGTACATGAATAAGTGTCTCAGATACTCAGGGATACCTATCTCACTCACGACAGTGGGTTCCTCAAGCCAGGTGAGAAGAACCATATAGAGATTTATAAAGTGGGATCGGGAACTCCACCCCCTGTCCCTCATATATCTCAAGCACAGAACTTATTCACAGATATAGAGCAGACACACAACAGCGTGAATGAGTAAAACACGTTGTGCCCCTTGTACCTTATACGTCTACTTGGAGCATGGAACGTGGCTTCTTTTACACCAGATTTAAAGGGCTTTCTTTAGAGAAACTATTGCTTCTAAGAGCGCAGACAGAACCCACCACTGCCGGCTGTACTCAACGAAGCACTTGAGTGACACCATCCCTTCTGCATCCCATCCATTCCGACCCTTCGTGTCTTGGGCATCACTAAGAGGAAACGTCACGTGTCCTGAAATGCACTTTCTTTAAATATGCAAACGTGGGTGATAGTTGGAGCCTACATAGTCCTCGACTGGCAGATCTGTGCAGAGTTGTTCTTTAAGCGTATTTTGCTGCCCAGAACTATGAGTAATTGTTGCACTTTGTAGGTCTTGCACTTTACACGTGACAACGAAAATGAGTGCACTTTGTGTCAACAGTAATGTACAGCAATTTATACGTCTTTGCACCTGAACAGCAATCAGAGCAATTGCGGGGATGTGCACACCAACTGGGAGCCTTAACAACTCCCCCCTGCCACTTCCGAGGGTGTCTCCACTTAATGGAAACTTTCCCATAGCGCCGTGTAGTGCATGCGCGCATTCTCACAGTGCTCTTAACCAGGGCTGCTTCCCAGCTCAGTGGTAAGTCATTCATCGAGCTGAAGCTTCTGATAGCAGGAATCGACCATGCGGTAAGCATTTGCCATGCATGAGGTTCAATAAATGTCACCAGCAACTTGTTTAACTCACAGCCATCTTCATGACAATAAACATTAACTATCGCGTGAACAGAAACTGTTCAGTTAAGGACTCACAGATCTGCCTCTGCAGAACCATTGTCACCAACATTCGAGCAGTATTCGGCGCTGTTTTGGACGGTGGCAGAGCGGTCATCTAAACTACACTTGACCTTTGCCATCAGTGTCAATAAGGGCCTCTGCTTCTGTCTCTCTCTCTGGTCCCCCATGTTTAATCTGGAAGATTCTGCACTGTGCGGGTAGAATGTTTAACTAGAATTAAAATCCTTCAGTCAATGCCCCTTCTCCCACTCAAGGGGCTGGCATTTATAGCCCCCACGCAGCAGGCTATAATGCTACGATATGGCACGTTCAAGGGGTGGCCCTTTAACAACGGACAATCCATTGGCAGTGGGCTCAGGGGCTATAATCCTGCCCTTCTCTGCATCATGGGCCTGAGCCTCAGTCGAGTGTGCATGTGGGACGGAAGTGACGATCTGCACCAATATCGACCAACTCCAATGTAAAATAAAAAGCCATTAGGTTAGGGTCATGCTGAACAATATATAGGACCAGGACGTAGTTACAATGTTGGATGCTAAGTTTTCCTTCCATCAATCAAGCTATTTCCCTTATCAGTCATTGCTTGGAAGTGAAAGGCAGCATGAAATGCTACAGAAATCTCCTCAATAAAAACGAAATGCATATGTGGGACTCCAGCCACTTTCTACCTCCTTTCTGTTGTAAGAGGGCTTCACGTGAGGGACTCTGCTGGTAGTCACATGCTGCATTCCCAGCAATCTGATTGGCTGCATTGCTCAGCATTACAGTGTGTGAACTGAATCTATTTCTATTAAATACAACCGTTTCCTTCTAATTGTAAACCCTGCCATTTAATGTTTGGACCAAGTTTGTCTCTCACTCTAGACTTCATTGCACCGTGGAGAAGAACTGACCCTATACAAACCAAATAAAACATATCAGTGAGTAATCAGACCAGTGCCTTATTTATGCTAAAAAGAAACTGGCAATAGCTCATCGTTATCCCTGTCTAATTCAGAATTACATGCTTCACGTGACCACATTGTTTCCCTCAAAAATGTTTACACTGGGTTTTAGAAGAATGCTGCCTATTTTTTGTTCTTGCTAATCTAAGATTTTTGCTTCAGACATAATATGCGGGCAGGGTGAAGATATCTATAGAACTGCCCCCTTGAACCTGTGACACAAATAGTTAATATCTAATGTGCAATGAATATTGAAATGAAATCTCCATGTACGTGAAGCCACCGTGTACTCACCGGGTTACACAGAGGAGCGTGCTGTGGAAAGAACCAGTTCGCATCAGCAGCGCCGGTGGAAGGCTCCGTGTTGTGCTGGCTGTGTCCTGGGGTGGAACCGGGAGGCACGTCTGCCAGTGGTCATGTTATCAGCTATGCTAGTCAGTGAAGGTCGAAATGAGAACAAACAACGGGGCAGCCGGGCTTGCACAAGTCAGAAAACCCAAGCTACTCCGCTCACCGCCGGGAGGGGGCTTTCACTGCCCCCGCCAGTAGAACCTGCCCCGCTGGGGGGCGTGCAGGTGGAACCTCGGATACAAGTGGTGGTGGCGCTGCAGGGGCATAGCTTCACGGGGTCAAAGTTCAAAACACTCAAGCAGAAGCCAGTGAATGCCAAGATAATCGAGGGAACAAACATCAATCGTTTATGGCAAAGGATAACACAATTCTGCCAATATAATTACAGTGCCATGAGAGAAATTGCATTTTCCAGCCCGATTTACTTGCCCTCGGGGATAAAAGTGCAGTATTTTCCTCAAGCTCAAAATGGGGAAAAAAGAGGGCGGTCAGAGGAAACTGTACGGCAAAGAGTCGTCAGGGAAAAGGGCACGAGGTTTGCTGGGTTTTAGGCTGTCTTCCCCTGTGTTTAAAGTATAAATGGGGTGAAAGGTGTGTCTCCAAAACAAGTCGATATAAAAAACTTCATGTAAGTTATTTCTATTTTTACATACATTTTTAACATGGTTGTCGTTAATCGATTTTACATAACTGATCATTTCAAAATGTACAATATACGGGAAAGCATCGTCGATTGCATATCTGATATATAGTTCACTAATGCCTTATGCTTGTCACACGTCATATGAAAAACGTAAAGAAACAGAGTGCTTGGAAGACCGCGGCAGAGTCAATGCCAAAGTTCCCACCTGTTACATTCTAAACAAGACAAGTGCGGCCCGCGGCCGCGAAAGTTAAAGTTAACGAGTACTCGTGCATGGCGATCGCGCTAAGGGCGCCTGTAGACAGTGAGGGCAATGACTGTTTTGAAGCACACTCGTGCTTGTGGCGGCATCCGCCTTGCGGGAGCGAGCAGCGGCCAATTAGCATGCGCGCCGCTGCTCGCTCCCGCAAGGTGGATGCCGCCACAAGCACGAGTGTGCTTTAAAATGAGCAGACCGATGGCTAAAGGCCCTCCTAGAGCATCGCATGCCCGCTGCCTAGGCGAGACCTAAAAAGATTGGGTTTGCACTTTGCACTTTATTATTGAGTAGTACTGTGTATTCATGGATTTTAATGTATATATGATTTTATCATGTATATACAGGGATGTGGAATTCCTATAGACCGACGCCCGGGACATATTGTTTGGGGTCAAGGGCAACAAGTTCTCATGTGAATTTTGTCCTTGGGACAAGTAGGCCCAACCCCCCACAGTACAAACCCTTTGGCTGCCAGTTTACAGTACCAAATTATGGATCAGGGAAAGGCATTGCCTGCAGTCAAGGTATTATGTGCCCATGTGTTAATGCTGTTCAAACTTGTATTTATGGTTCATTAATGCAAAGACTTTATTATTAGGGTGAGTGCTCTAAGCAAATGTTCTAAGCTCAGACTGCAACACTGACAGTGGTTAGAGTATAAAAATGTGTACAAACGTTTTCAATGTTTAGCAATATGAGGTTATGTATACTGCTCCCAGAATGCTTTCTGATCAGATGCAAATATTTACAGAAGCTTGAAAGCAAGATTGATTCTTTGCTTTCAAAATAAAATGTTCACAAAAAAATGCAAAAACATTTAGCTAAACTACTGAAAAAATGTAGGTGCCATTTCTTTGCAGCATCATTTAGTAAAATGTGTTGCTTTACACTAGTATTTCCCAAAAATATTCATAATGGAAAATCAGTGTAACCAGTTTTAATAAGATTATGGGAAACATACAAATAAACAAGCATTGTTAAAGCCAGGTCTGACATTGTTGCTCAGACTTTTGGTTTTGTCAATGCGTGACTTGTTTTGGCATGGTTTTTGTAAAACCTTATTGGTGTGAGAGCTGCCAGGCCCTCACCATTATAACAAACAGTGGCAAAAGCAAAAATTGTTTTGGTCTCAAAAAGCACATATTGCACAGTAGTTCCTGGCACTGAACAAAACGACTGTTGATATGCTCCTTGTGAAAGAACAGAATGTTGTCACTCACAGTGAAGCTAGCCGATAGACAGACAGACAAAATTTTAATAAACACAAAAGGTCATGGTTAACGCCAGACCGAATGAGCGGCCTAATTATTAAATAAAGTGCACCCATGTCCTTGGATTAAGTGCAGATATATGACTTTAGTGAATCCACAAGACTTTACAGAAGTAGACCAAGAAATAGAACTCCTAGAAAATATTTGTGAACTGCATTTTAGCCTGAACAAATATGCAGGTATAGAGATTTGCTCATGCGAAAATCTGAGTGTTTGAAAGTTTACTTTCCCTCCAACCACTTTTTCCCAACCCTGGAAGAAGATATATGTCTGCCATTGTCAGGAGTAAATAGCCAACCTTTCTCACTATGGGAAAAGATTAGAGAAAAGTTGGTGAAAACCCTTAAAACATGCAAGTTAGTAGGTTTGCACAGACTCAAAAGGGCATTCCAACCCTGGAACTGTTGCTTACCATTACCTTCAGCCGCAGTATGTAGATCTGCGGAAACGTGGCAACATAAGGGAATTGCTAGTATTCAAACCCTACTATGGAAGGAGCCTTGGCATATACAGAGAGGCTATTTCAGAGCTCTTATATAATAAGATTGCTGCCATAATTTGTCGCTGCATTACATGGCACAAAAGGGACAAGTGGATTTTGTTACAGGACAAGTAGATTTATGAAGCAACCTGCCCCATGGACAAGTAGATATTTTATTAAATTCCACACCCCTGTGTATATATATATATGGATTTTGTAGGTGATATTTTAGATAAGTGCTCCTGTCATTATAGACAAGCCACAACATTGACTTTAGCACAATATTCCAGCTATGATTATTTGTCTGATTTATTTTCATAGTCGATAACGTTCTCTGTTTTTCAGTATATCATGATGACATTTAATGCACTTTATTGTATAAAATGTTAATAATTAAGGACCATGTGAAATATCTATTTAGATAATCATGTAATAATCGATGAGCAACCTTACGGCATTTAAGCCGGACTAGGAATTAACTATATAAGACAATTGCTGATTTATTGTGGTGTTATATTGGCTTTTATGGCAACATTACAGGCAACTAGATTTATCACATATATCTGGAGGAAGATTTTCATTTGTCCGTGAATTCACATTGAGTAGTCTGTTTTTCATGGTCATGATCACATCAATAAGCAACCACAAATCACATACAGGAGGGGTAGAACTTTGAGGACTAGGCTTAGTCGAAGCTATCTATCAATTCGGAGTAAAGATACCTGGCTAACACCACGTACATTGGGCTTTCACAAATGCGGCTCCTGTGGTGTCTGCAGATGGGCATCCGACCACAAAAGAGAATTTTCTGGTCCCAACAGAAACTTTTACATACGATCTAATATCAACTGCAATACGAAATTTGTAGTCTATGTGCTGGAATGTGTTTGTGGACGTAAATATGTGGGTAGCACCCTCAGAGAGAGAATTAGGGAGCACGCACAGGCCCTCAAACAACAGGACCCTAGATACCCAATGGCACTACATGTGTGGGAATGTTCCTCTCAAGGCCAACACAAACGCTTTCTCTTCTATGGCATTGACCTAATTGAACCCAGCCCTAGAGGAGGTAATAGGGAACTACGATTGAGACGTTCAGAGGAGACTTGGATAATGCGTCTGCGAACGTTCGGACAGGGTCTTAACAGCGATCAGGAAATGCACTATTTCCTGGGTGACTGATAGCAGTACTAAGTTGAGTACAGGTTTTCGCGGTCTGAAACACTGTCTACATTCTTCTTGTCGCTACACACTCATTTCCATATTGCCACAACCATTATGAAACGCACGTAACTACTTGCCAGGCTTACGATGTGTATTTAGTTTCATTTATCGCTTGAATATGTCTACCTTAGCATGCACTGTACAGCATGCTATAGGATGTACAGCAAGCACTCACCCACCCCACCTATATACCATGTATCATAACGAACCTTAAGGGGACTATCTCGTGATGTAGGTGATCTCACACTATTACTGTCTTCCTTACGACAGTGTACAATACTCAACGTTACTGTATTATTCTTTCTTCTCAAAAAATTTGTTAGTTATGTCATGTATTTTTTTGTGTGAAATTAACCCTGACAATACTTGCATACGTTGAACACGCTCGTATTGCGATTGCTATTCTGATACTGCATTCTGCCCTTGTAACTTTGTTTTTTTGACACGGATTCTGTTGCTATACGATATCCTGTAGGTGTGTGCATAAGGATTAGTTACTTACCTGTAATCCTAGTTCTCATCCAGGGGTATGCTCATCATAGTCATAATCTATGAATTATCCCCGCCCACGTGCGGGATCCCGGATTATCCCTGCCCACGTGCGGGATCCCGGAGTATATAAAAAAAATACATATATATATAAATATATACATATGTGAAACATATACATGCAGCCTAACAATGTTTCCAACATGGCAGAATTGCCAAAATTACATAGGTTTGCATTGTAAGACAAATACCCTCCTAACCCATAAGGAAAAGAGGACATGCACAGAACAATTGACATATATCAATGCTTTATTGCCACAAGGAAAACTTGTAATTGCAGGCATTCGCCTGTAGGCTGCATTGCAGAGCAATAATGAAAACAAGACAAAAAAACTGGCACCTTGCCTTTAAGGCTTGCAAGGTTTAGGATACCGTGCCTTTAAGGCCTGCAGGAGACCCTTTGCTCCCATCATGCACCACAGGTGACAGTTAGGTCAGTTCTTTTTGACGGTGTATAATGTAGAGACACCCGAGTATAGGATGCAATCTAAAGAAGAACTCCAGAGATGCTCGTCCGGGGAGGAGGGAGGGTCGCTTATGACTATGATGGGTATACCCCTGGATGAGAACTAGGATTACAGGTAAGTAACTAATCCTTCTCATCCAGGGGATACTCATCAATAGTCATAATTTATGAATAGAGTAGCAAGCCCATACCCAACAACTCGCGGACGAGCAACGGAGTATACAGAACATAACATTCAAATTGCAATCATGTAAACAAATTCCTCAAAGAGGCCTGCCCCACCTGGGCATCGGCCTGTGCATCAGAATCTATACAGTAATGGCGTGTAAAGGTATGCACCGATCGCCATGTGGCTACCTTACAGATTTCAGACATTGGAACATTGCGAAGGAGAGCAGTGGTAGAGGCTTTCCCTCTAGTAGAGTGCGCTTTAGGTCTGCCTTGTAAGGTCTTGTTAGCTAACTGGTATGATAAAGCTATACAAGAGACAATCCATCGAGAGATGGATCTTTTGGATGCAGCTAGACCGGTGTTAGTAGAACCGTAGTTAATAAAGAGCCGGTCAGATTTCCTCAGTGTGAGAGTTTTGTCAAGGTAAAACTTCAGCACTCTCCGGAGATCTAAAGAGTGTAAAGATCTCTCAGGGGGAGTTGAAGGTTTAGGAAAGAAGGTGGGCAGCGTAATAACCTGATTGATGTGAAAATCCGAGACCACCTTCGGGAGGAAGCTCGGATGTGTACGTAGCACCATCCTATTGGCATGAAAAACAGTATAAGGTGCCTTACAGCACAGGGCTTGAATCTCACTCACCCTGCAGGCAGAAGTTATGGCTACCAAAAAAGCGGCCTTCCAGGTCAAATGCTGCAAAGACGCCTTATGAATAGGCTCGAAAGGAGCACTCATAAGTTTAGTAAGAACAATGTTAAGTTCCCAGGGGGGAGAAGGAGATCTCACTGGTGGATAAACCTTTCTGAGTCCTTCCAGAAAATCCTTTACTACTGGCATCTGAAAAAAGGAACCCTGGGTAGGGGACTTCCTGTAAGCTGTTATAGCAGCCAGATGAACCCTAATGGAGGAATATTGCAGACCTGACTTTGCCAAGTGTAGCAAGTAGGGAAGGATCACTTGCTCCTGGCCCTTAGTCGGATCAAAGGCGTTGTCCTTGCACCACAGGTAGAATCTTTTCCACTTGAAAGCATAAGATTTCCTGGTGGAGGGTCTCTTTGCTTCCTTGAGAATGGACATACAATCCGCAGGGAGGTCTAAGTGTCCGTACTGGATGACTTCAGGAGCCATGCAGTCAATCGCAGGGACGGGAGGTTGGGATGAAAAACTCTCCCCTCGTTCTTGGTCAACAAATCCGGGCGGCAGGGAAGCCTCCGGTGTGGAACTTCGGATAGCTGCAGGAGGTCCGGATACCACCACTGGCGCGGCCACTCTGGTGCTATCAGGATCATTCTGGCATTGGTCCTGTAAAACTTCTGGATGACCGCAGGAATCAGAGGGAGTGGTGGAAAAGCGTACAGCAATGTCTGCGACCATCTTATCAAAAGTGCATTCCCCTGTGATCCTTGCTGAGGGAATCTGGACGCGAAGACGGGGCATTTTGTATTTATCGCGTCTGCGAACAGGTCGATGTCTGGCACTCCCCATTGTCGAAAAATGCCCTGAGCGACTTCTTCGTTTAACACCCAGTCGTGTGCTTCTACGAAGTCTCTGCTGTGAACATCTGCCTGCACGTTCAGGGTTCCTGGGAGGTGAACAGCTACGATCGTGAGACTCCTCGCCAGAAGCCACTTCCATATGGCCTGTGACTCCAGAGACAGGACCCGTGACCTGGTGCCTCCCTGCTTGTTCAGATAGTACATTGTTGTTGTGTTGTCTGTCTGAATCTGAATGGAGTTGGACTGAAGGGACGGGTACAGAGACTTGAGAGCCAGATGGACTGCCCTTAGTTCCAAGAAGTTGATGTGATAACTTCTCTCTGTCTCGGACCAGAGACCTTGTACCTGAAGCTGGCCCATGTGAGCTCCCCAACCTTGCAGTGAGGCATCTGTAACTATAGTCTGTGTCGGAGGGACCTGGTGAAAAGGTACCCCTTGCCGAAGGTGTGAACGTTTCATCCACCATTTGATGGAGTCCCTGGCCGCCTGAGGAAGAGAGACACGATCTTCCCAACGGCCTGAGCGCTGTGTCCATTGATCTTCGAGGGATTGCTGTAGCGGCCGCATGTAAAGTCTGGCATTGGGCACAATGAAGATGCATGAGGCCATCGATCCCAGCAATGATGACACCTGTCTTGCTGTGGGATGTATAATGCTAAGAGCACGGCACTTGATCAACATTGAGGACAACCTCTCCTCCGAAGGACACACGCTTGCCTTTGCGGTGTCTAGGGAAGCGCCCAGATAATGTATCTTCTGCGTAGGGTTGAGAACTGACTTCTTGTAGTTGACTTGCAACCCCAGGGAGTGAAGCAGGTTGAGACAGTAAGTGAGATGGCTCTGGAGTAGTGAAGGCGTGGAACTCTTCAGGAGCCAGTCGTCTAGGTAGGGATAGATGAAGATTTTGCGCTTGCGGAGGAAAGCAGCTACCACCGCCATGCACTTGGAGAACGTTCGGGGGGCAGATTTGAGCCCGAACGGAAGTACTCGGTACTGATAGTGCTGCTGAGACACCTGGAACCTGAGGAACTTGCGATGCTTCACTGAAACAGGAATGTGAAAGTAGGCGTCCTGCAGGTCGATGGCACACATCCAGTCTCCCAGATGAAGATGTGGGAAAATCTGGTGCAGGGCTAGCATCCGAAATCTCTCTTTCATTATAAACCTGTTCAGCAGGCGCAGGTCGAGGATAGGTCTGTACTCTTTGGTTACTCCTCGCTTCTGGATCAGAAAGTACCGTGAGTACACCCCTTGATTTCGCTGGTGAGGTGGGACCCCTTCTATGGCCTTTTTGGAGAGGAGGATATCCACTTCGCCCTGTAACAATAAATTGTGTTGTTGAGGAAGGCACAGCAATAGAGGGGCAACTTGCGGAGGAGGGGTCTTGAACCTCAGCAAGTAACCATGCTGTACAATATTCAGCACCCATCTGTCTCTTGTTATGGATTCCCACTCTTCCAGGTGACAAACGATACTCCCTCCTACCGGAGTGGCGAACGGGTGCGGAGGAAGCAATGCCTCACTGTTTTGGAGGTTGCTTGGTGGAGGACTGCTGTTGTTTATTGTTACCTCTACCCCTGCCAGGCCGCTTGTGCTGGAATTGGTACCTCTGCTGGTTCTGGGAGGACCACTGAGGGGTTTGAACCCTCTGTTGGAAGGGTCGCTTGTCGTTCTGACAGAAGCTTTTGCGAAACTCCTTCCGCTTTTCCAGTCCAACTGCTTTGACCGTGTCCAGCTCGGTCTTCATCTTTGTCATTTCCTCATCAGCATGAGAACCGAATAAGGAGGAGCCGTTAAAAGGAAGGTTGAGGATTTTCTTCTGGGCGTCCGGTTTTAGACCTGTGAGGCGCAGCCACGCTGAGCGCCGCGAACAGATGCCCTGTGAATAGCCGTGCGCGGCGAGATCTGAGGCGTCCGCAGCCACGCTGATGATTTGATTGGATACTAGACCACCCTCTTGCAAGATTTCGTGGAAGTCTTGTCGATCTTCTTTGGGAAGATTGTCAGTGAACCTAGCCAGAGAGTCCCAAAGAGACCTGTCATAGCGCCCAAGCAGGGCTGAAGCACTTGCAATCTTCATAGATGATGCAGAGGTATTGCACATCTTCCTGCCATAAGAGTCCATTTGTTTGCTGTCCTTTTCTGGAGGAACAGAGGCTGATGAGGCTGCTGACTGCGTTTTCCTGGCGGCTGCCACAATGATTGAATCCGCCGGAGGATCAGACCTAAGGAACAAGAGATCCTGGTCTGGAGCTTTGTATTTCTTTGCGATCCTCGACGGGACTGATCCCACTGTGGCAGCAGTGAGGAATGTGGCCATAGCTGGTTCTAAAAAACCTGGCACCAGAGGTAGCAAAGGTCTGGGAGCTGTACGATGGTGCAATGTCTCAAATATAATTGATGTCGGGACCACAGGAGTGCATAAACTGATATTAAGTTTCTTAGCTCCTCTGCCAAGTATGTCAGAGAAAGTCCCAATGTCATCAATTGGAGACACCCTGGAAGGTGGCGTAGCTGAAAAGGTTGGCGAGTAATCCCGAATAGAGGACGAAGAACAGGTGGATGATGTTCTGCGCCTCCTCTTATGTGGAGGATCGTAGTGCGAACTGCGACGACCCCCTGACCGAGATCGGTGTGACCTTGGTCTTCTGGAAGGCCTTGCTGGAGGCGACTTAGAAGGTCTGTATGACCGAGAGTAGTCCGAGCCCGGACCTCTGCGGGCAGCTGCTCCAACACCCTGTAGCCAGCGAGGTGATAGGCCGCAAACCTTCGTTTGACCAGCTGAAGGAGATTTCTCTGGAGAAATCTGCACAATATTCAGCCCTGGAGACGACTGGGCCCTTGACGTCGAACGGGATCTCGACGTTGCATTCCTGTCCCTCGACGTCGATAAAGTCTGCGCCCTCACCGTTGATCTGTGCAGCGATCTAGATCTCGACGTCGACCGCCCACGTCGATGGGGGGACCTTGACGTCGACTGTCGGCGTCGATGGGGGGACCTCGCCGTCGCCCTTGACGCCGATGTTCTTGACGCCGATCTTCGACGGCGACTGATGTCTCGACGTCGACCGCCCACGTCGATGGGGGGATCTCGACGTCATCTTTCTCGCTGACGTCGACCTCCTTGACGTCGACTGACGGGACCTTGACGTTGCTCTCGACGTCGATATGTCCCCTCGCGGCATAGACTTCGCCGGCGAGTCTCTCGACGCCGACCCCCTCGAGGGTGGCGGAGAATGCCTTGACGTCGACGGAAGCCTCGACGTCGACGGAGTTTTGGAAGGTCTCTCTGGACCCACAGCCTTCGAGCCCGAAGGCCTGTGCCTCGACGCCGACTTACTGGCATGCGGCGGAGAGTCTCGACGTCTAGACACTGGCTTATCCCTCGACGTTGAAGAATGCCTCTGCCTCTTCGACGGCGATCTTGACGCCAACGGTGAACATTCAGGCACCTGCTTCTTCCTGGACCCAGGAGAGGTGGAACGACGCCGTTTTCGGTGTTGTTGGCTTGAAGAGGGAGCTCTGACACCATGACCACCTCCATGATGGCCTTCCCTCTCCAGCAAGGCATGTAGCTTGATGCGTTCTCGGTCACGCAAAGTCCTTTTAGTAAATTTCTGGCAATGATAGCACTGGTCAGGATTGTGTGAAGTTGGAAGGCACACAATACACACAGAGTGTGGGTCTGACAGTGCCATTTTCTTGCCACAGGAAGGACATTTTCGAAATAAAGCAGGCATTCTGACTGGAAATTTGACCAAAAATCAGTAGACAATACCTCCAGGTATCAGAAAATGTCAAAATTTCCAAGGAAATTTCAAATATTAATCTTTCAGTCAAAAAACTGAAGAGCTCAAACTCCAGGATCCTCATAGAAGGAGCCGGAAAAAAGAACTGACCTAACTGTCACC
The DNA here is from genome assembly GCA_963921515.1 of Calotriton arnoldi. Taxonomy (NCBI): domain Eukaryota; kingdom Metazoa; phylum Chordata; class Amphibia; order Caudata; family Salamandridae; genus Calotriton; species Calotriton arnoldi. Next base: position 3,226,457 of record CAWUFW010000604.1, on the reverse strand, counting down.
TGTGGTGCATGATGGGAGCAAAGGGTCTCCTGCAGGCCTTAAAGGCACGGTATCCTAAACCTTGGAAGCCTTAAAGGCAAGGTGCCAGTTTTTTTGTCTTGTTTTCATTATTGCTCTGCAATGCAGCCTACAGGCGAATGCCTGCAATTACAAGTTTTCCTTGTGGCAATAAAGCATTGATATATGTCAATTGTTCTGTGCATGTCCTCTTTTCCTTATGGGTTAGGAGGGTATTTGTCTTACAATGCAAACCTATGTAATTTTGGCAATTCTGCCATGTTGGAAACATTGTTAGGCTGCATGTATATGTTTCACATATGTATATATTTATATATATATATGTATTTTTTTATATACTCCGGGATCCCGCACGTGGGCAGGGATAATCCGGGATCCCGCACGTGGGCGGGGATAATTCATAGATTATGACTATTGATGAGTATCCCCTGGATGAGAACCGCACCTCAATACGTTTATTTTGATCAACATTATTATTTGGTGACTGTCCCAAGAATAGAATCTCCTGACATGTACTAAGCTTATCTATCACGTGGGACTATACATCCAACATTACCGTAATCTTATTGTACTCATGTATTACGATGTCAGGTTGAAATATTATGGGTCAACCTCACCATAAGTCATTATTTCGCTTAAAAGAAGTGAGGGGGCCATTTCTCACTCTACGTCTTCCTTCTCTTTCTTTGATCTAAAAAAATCTCACATTCACTTATGGTTCCGGTTTCACGACACACACCAAAAATCACTTTCGGTCTCACGAGAAAGCTCGAAAGTACCTTCTGCATGCTTTAGGCAGGTTAAGTTTTGCATCCCACGTGAGGTTCCAGTCTACCTCACACGTAACGCTGGGTTTGCGTTCTAGTTGTTTGCTTCGCAGTGGGTACATATACACTTCCGGGTCGTGATTCCTACCGCATCCGGTATTGAACAAGGTCCTGAAAGCGCTACGGGCTTCTTGCGTACTCGCAACAAGGTATGTCGTACAAGTATTTTGGGATACGGTACGGTTTATCGCGGATCTTGAGCAATAAGCTGGCTCAACATGGCGTTATTAATTAGATGTCCATTGCACTTTATTTTAGATATCTTTACGGCTCACATCGTCCGCTTTGGATTTGCCTGGCACACTTTGGCATTTGGACATGAGCTTGATTCTGCTGTGCCGTACTCGGCTTACAGTTAAAATTTTGAAGATCTAACCCGATACTTGACAATAAGGTATGTAGTACAACAGCTTAAGATGCGCTACGTTTTATCACTAATTTTGAGCAACAGAGATGGCTCGACACGGCAAGATCATTTGGATGTCCGTTGTACTTTATTTTATTTAGAATTGGTGCATTATAACAGTCACCGGTCATTCCTCTGACGCACTGAATGTAGATGATGGCTTGATGTAGATGGTAGATTTGAATAACAGCACATTGAGGTTTGATATATTATAACAGTATCAATAATAGGTACGCTAATGTGAGCTGTTATTTTCCAGACTCACGCCACAGAGAGAAACTGAGTTAATTTGTGATTACATGGTTTTGGACTTTCTAGGACCTACCGGGTCGGAATTATCACCGGTTTTTAGGTGAGAATTGTGCAATTTGCGCCTCCCTCATAATTTTCACCGTAAAATGTATGTATCTTGGCATATACATAGGGGTGCATGTATTGACTGGAGTATATGCCTTTTGTTTCAGGTCTACGACACCACTTGCCTTGTTACAGGTAGGCTGGTCCACATTGTATTACAGCTGGTTTAAATCCGGACATCACTGCACTTTCACGTTTCTGTCTTGCTGCATGTACATTTTTAGGCCCGTCGCAATGGTAGAATGCTTCACAATCTTACACTCACCTTTGTAGATTTTTCACATTACAACAGGATTTCCCACCGGTGTTAAACACCACCACTACCTGACTCAGCACCGCGGTTTGGTCGGTGTAGATCGAGGACCACTTGCACTATTGAGACCATTTGTTTGCTCCACTATAAGGGTTCCCAATGGTGATTCCGTCTCTACTGTTTTGTTTACTCTTTCAAGAACTCTCTCCCCATATTCAGGATCATTCCTGTCACACCTTTGGATGTAACGAATTGGAGGGTGCGTTTTAATTCATTTACATACCTATTTTGATATAAGTTATTTCTATATTGTTTCCAGCCCTGAAGAAGTCAAGGGTTTAACACCCTATTGACGAAACACGTGTTGGCTGGTTTGCTGTGTAAAGTACTATTAAAGGTGAACACTTCAAAAGGACACCAATTTTCTTCATCCTTGACCAACAGAAATGTGTTGTACTGTATTTTACTTGTATGAGTGTGCATAGGAGTAGTTGTTGTGCATATCCGGACCCTAGGGTCCTAAAATTGAGGGTTATGGGGTTTTTCCTTCACCTGCGGCACCGTATTTACTGACTATATTCTCTTTTTTACTTCACGCTATTTGGCGAACGCCAAGTCGAATATCCTATGAGAATTAATACCCCCATTTTGTCTGTATGATTGCTATGAGTCACATGATGCGGAAGCGGAATATATCAGCTGTATTTGTAGCGCATTGTGTTATGTGAGCAAGGCCACCCGTGGTGGCCGAAACGAGTCATACCGCCATGTTAAACATAATAAAAATGGATTAAGCCCGAATCCCTGGAGTCTGTGTCCCTGTGGTGCTCGATCAGCGCGATATTGGGACTGGTTGTTTGCATATATATCATACAGAATCCACACTGACCCATCCGCCTGCCCATTGCTTGTCTGCATATACCACAGAGCACACATGGGCAGTTAAATCCATTTATTAAAGCAGACGCGTTTCGGCAAGTAGCCTTTCGCAGTGCATAGTAATAAATGAAATGTGCACAATCATGTTTGTTTCCTTTATATTTTGAAAAGTCACATGGGATGTTCCTGCATGGAAATTGGTGTGTGGCATACAGGACTGTTGCCTTCATAGTCTCCATACTTTGTTTTCGGCCGCCATATTTGCATGGTAAAATTCTCGATTGATCCAAATGGAAATACCTGCGTTTTTCAAAAAACAATGTTAATTACAGAACTTTATATCTCAATGAAATAATATTTCCTCAAATGGATAAAACACTGCAGATAACATGTTCTCTTATGCAAATAGGTACTATCAATTGGGTCCTCTTGCCACACACCAATTTCCATGCAGGAACATCCAATGTGACTTTTCAAAATATAAAGGAAACAAACGTGATTGTGCACATTTCATTTATAATTATGCATTGAGAAAGGCTACTCGCTGAAACGCGTTATATATATATATATATATATATATAAATATATAGTTTTATTTTGTAACTTTGTACCAGTATCCGAGTGGTGAATAAAACTTACCTGGAGAGGTCCCGAGCATGTGTCAGACCCGTTTTTGTGGCAAAGGCGGGATTGGTTCTGGAGATATATATATATACACACATACACACGAAAAATTGAATGCATACTTAATAAACAAATTGACTTCTTTTTGGTATATGCAGACAAGCAATTGCTCGTTTGCATATACCAAGATGAAGTCTGTGTGTATATTCTGTATGCATTTAATTTTTCACATATATATACATACATACACATATATATACATACACACATATATATATATACATATACACACATATATACATATACATATACATATATACACATATATACATATACACATACATATATACATATACACATATACACATATATACATATACACATATACACATACATATATACATATACACATATATACATATACACATATATATATATATATACATATATACACATATACACATATATACATATACACATATATATATATATATACATATATACATACATATATATACATACACATATATATATATCACATATGCATACATGCATATAGCACGTACGTATGCGTAATGCGTGCAGTATGTGCGTACGTATGCAGTACATGCGTGCGTATGCGTGCGTATGCGTATGTACGTACATGCGTATGCACGTATGCGTGCGCATGTATGCGTATGTGTCGTGCATGCGTGCGGTATGTGTACGTGCATGCGTACGTATGCGTACGTATACTGTGTATGCGTATGCATGTGTACGTACATGTACGTACGTATGCGTACGTGTGTACGTGCGTGTAGTGCGATGCATGTAATGCGGTGCGTATGCGCGTACGTGCATGCGTGCGCGTACGTACGTATGTGTGCGGTGCGTATGCGTCTGTGTAGATGCGTATGCGTGTGTGTGCGTATGTGTGCGTGTCTGTGTGTGCGTGTCGTGTGTGTGCGTGTGTGTGTGCGTGTCTGCATGTGTGCGTGCGTGTGCGTGCGTATGTGCGCGCGTATGTGCGCACGTATTATGTAATCGCATGTGTGCTGTGTCTGTGCGTGCGATGTGTGTGTGCGTACGTGTCTGTGCGTGATCGCGTGTCGTGTATGCGTGCGTGCGTGTGCGTGTGCGTGTGCGTGTATGTGCGTGTCGTATGCACGTGCGTGTGCGTACGTGCGTGCGTGTAGTGCGTGTGTGTGCGTGCGCGTGTGCATGCGTGCGTATGTCTGTGCTGTGTGTACGTATAATGCGTATGTGCGTGTCACGTATGTCGTGTGTCTCGCGTATATGTGTGCGTGTGCAATGCTGTATGTGCGTACGTATGCGTGCAGTAATGCGCGTACGTACGCGTGTGTGCGTGCGTATGCGTGCATGTGTGTGCGTGTGTGCGCGTGTGTGCGCGTGTGTGTGCGTATGCGCATGTGTGCGCGTGTGTGCGCGTGTGTGCGCGTATGCGTGTGTGTGTCGTGTATGCGCGTATGTGCGCGCGTATGCGCGCGTGTGCGCGCGCGTGTGCTGCCCGCGCGTGCGTGCGCGTATGTCTGCGCACGTGTGCGCGTGCGTCGCGTGTGTGTCTGTCTGTCTGCGTATGTGCGTAATGCGTGTGTGTGTGCGTGCGCGTAATAATGCATTAAGTACAATAATAATACTTATATATCATACGTAATATATATACGTAAATAATAATGCGCGTGTAATAATACGTATGTACGCATGTATATACGTATGCACGTACGTATGTGATAATACGCACGTAATGATACGCACGATATGCACGTATGTGCGTACGTATGCACGCACGTATGTAAATACGTACGTATGCACGTAATGACATGCACGCATATATAATAATGCACGTATGTATGCACGTATGTCTATATATATATACGTAGTATATACGTATGTATGCACGTATGTGTGCGCGTATGTGTACTTGCGTGTGATGTGTCTGTGTGTGCGCGTAATGATGATGCGCATGTAATACGCATATGTGTACGCGTATGTGTGTGTGTGTGTATGCGCGTATGTGCACGTGTGTGTATGCACGTGTATGTCAATGCGTATGTGTCATGCACACATCTCTGCGCACACATGTGCGTACATGCTATCTCTCTGCGTATGTAATGTACGTACATATATACATATGATAATATCCGCGCAGTAATATATACGTAATGCGTACAATACATACGTAAATAATGCACGTATGTGCGCACGTAGTGCGTGTGCGTATGTGCGCGCGTATGTGTGACACGTATGTATGCGTGTATGTGTGCATGTATGTGTGCGTATGCGTATGCGCGTGTGTGTGCGTATGTGTGCGTATATGTGTGCGTGTGTATGTGTGCGCGTATGTGTATGCGTATGTGCGCGTGTGTATGCGCGTATGTATGTCTGCGTGTGTATGCACGTATATATGCGCGTATGTAGTGCGTATGTATACGCACATGTATATACGCATGTGCCTGTATGCACGCGTATGTGCACGTATATGTGTGCGCATGTATACTACATATATACGTATATATATACGTATATACTACGTATATATCTACGTATATATATACGCATATATATATACGTATGCATGTATACACATATATATACGCATGTGTATGCACATATATATATACGTATATATACATATATATATATATATATATGCACGTATATATACGTATATGTATACACATATATGTACACGTATGTGCATACGCGCGTATATGCGCACGTATGTATGCGCATATATACGCGTATATGCGTATGTATACATATATATGCGCATATGTGTACATATATATGCGTATGTGTATGCGCGTATGTATGTACGTACATATATATACACATATATATATACATATACACACACATATATACATGTACATATATATACACATATATAACACATATATGTGTATACATAGTAATACGTATATACATATATATCATATACATATATATATATACATACATACTACACTATACATAATAATATATAATACACATATATAATACATAATAATGCACATATATATGCACATATATATACACACATATATACACGTACGTATATACACAGTATATACATACACACGTATATATAATATATACATATATATATACATATACATATACATATATATACATATATATATATACACATATATCATATATACATATATACGTATACACATATATATATACACGTATATATATACACGTATATATATACACATATATATATATACACATATATATATATATACATATATATATATCACATATATATATATACATGCATATGTATATACATATCATATATATACACATATATATACACATACATATACATATATATATACACGTATGCATACGTAATATATATACATATACGTATATGCATATATATAATATACATATTATAGTATACGCATGCGTATGTATATATGCACGTATGTGTATACATGCACGTATGTATCACGCATGCACATATGTACGCACGTAATAATACGTATGTATGTACATATACGTAATAATACATACGTAATACGCATAGTAATACATAATAATACATAATGCATGTAATACGTATACGTATGTGCACATGTCATGCGATAATACGCACAGTAGTATAATGTACGTAATGCGTAATGTATGCGTATGCGTAATGCATGTACGCGTATGTAGTATGCGTATATGTACGTAGCACGTATGTTGTGTAATACGTACGTATGACGCATGTAATGCGTAATACGTAGTATGCGCGTATGTGCGTACGCACATGTACGTAATACGTACATATGCGTATGTATGTGTATGCGTACGTATGCATATATACGTAATATGCAATACGTACGTAATACGTATGCAGTATGTAATACGTATGTATGCATGTCATGCGTATGTAATGCGCAGTATGACGTACATATGTATACGTGCACGTATGTATACGTACGTATGTACGTATGTGACGTGCGTATATATGTACGTATGTGCGTATGCTGCGTATGCGCAATGCGTAGTGTGCACGTGTGCGTATGTCTGTGTATGTGTGCACGTATGTGCGCGTATGTGACGTATGTGCACGTATGTAGTATGCATATTAATGCGTATATGTATGTACGTATGATGTATGTGCGCGTATGTGTGTGCGTAGTATGTATGCGTAGTATGTGTGCGCGTATGTCTGTGCATGTGTGTGTGCGTATGTGCGTGTGCGCGTGTGTGTGCGTATGTGTGTGTGTGTGCTGTGTGCGTGTATGTGCGCGTATGTGTGCGCGCATGTGTCATGTACGTATGCATGCACGTGATGCGTATGTACTGCGTATAATGCGCGTGTTATGCGTAATGCGTACGTATGTGCGTATGCGTATGCGTATGTGTGCGCGTACGTATGCAGTATGCATGTATGTGTCATGCGTACGTATGTGCGTATTGTGCGCATGTATGTGCGCATAATGCGTAGACGCGTATGTGTACGCACGTGTGTGTACGCACGTATGCGTAGCGCGCGTATGTATATGCACGTATGTCTGTGCGCGTATGCGATATGTGCGCGCTATGTGCGCGTATGTACGTTATGTACATGTCAATAATAATACGTACGTAATAATATATAGTATATGCATGTCGTATGTGTACGTATGTAATATACGTATGAAATACGCACGCATGTATGCACGTATGTATGCGCATGTGTATACGTAATATGTAATGTACGTATGTATGTGCGTATCTGTGCGTATATATATCGTATGCATGCATAATAAGTAATGCACGCATATGTGTATGTGCGTATGCGCAGATGTGTATGCGCGTATGCGTGCGCGTGTAGTGTGCGCGTATGTGTGTGCGCGTATGTGTGCGTGAAATGTGTGTGCGTGTGTGCGTGTGCGTGCATGTGTGTGCGCGCGTGTGTGTGCGCGTGTGCGTGTGTGCGCGTAGTAGTAGTGCGCGTGTGTGTGCTGTGTGTGTGCGCGTGTGTGTGTGCGTATGCGCGCGTGTGTGTGTGTGCGCTGTGTGTGTGTGCGTGTGAATGATGTGTGTGCTGTGCGTGTGTGTGTGCGCGCGTGTGTGTGTACGCGCGTAAGTGTGTGCGCGCGCGCATGCAATGCGCGCGCGTGTGTGTGTGTGTGCGCGCGTGTGTGTGTGTGCGCGCGCGTGTGTGTGCGCGCGTGTGTGTGCGCGTGTGTGTGTGCGTGTGTGCGCGCAGTAATGCGTGTGTGTGTGCGCGTGTGCGTATGTGTATGCGTATGTGTACGCACGTATGTGTGCGTATGCACGCGCGTGTGTGTGTGCATGCTGCGTACGCGTATGCGTGTGCGTGCGCGCGTGCGTGAATGCACGTACTTGCGTATGTATGTGCGTATGTAATACGTGACGCGTATGTGTGTGCGTATGCATGCGCGTGTGCGTGTGCGTAGTATAGTAGTGCGTGTTGCGTAATATAATGCATCGTACTGTGCTGTCGTGTGTGTCATGCGTATGCGTACGTGCACGTATGTGTACGTATGCGTATGCATGTGCGTATGCATGTCATTAATAAGTATATGCACGTATCATGCGTGCGTAAGTGTGTCACGTAATGCGTATGTGTATGCGTATGCGTGTGTGTGTGCGTACGCGCGTGTGCGTATGTATGTGTGTGTGTGTGTGTGCGTATGTATGCATGCGTATGCATTAATATGTGTGCGTACTTTTGTGTGCGTAATATTAATGCGTGCACGTATGTACGTATGTATGTCTGTGCGCATGTCTGTGTAGTAATGCGTGCGTATCTGTGTGTGTGTGCGTGCGCATGTCTGTGTGTGTGTGCGTGCGCGTGCGCGTGTGCGTGTCTGTGCGCGTGCAGTGTGTGTGCGCGTGTGCGCGTGTGCGCGCGCATGTGCGTGCGCGTGTGTAGGTGCGCGGGGCAGCGGTGTGGGTGTAGGACGCGCGTAGTGCGTGCGCATGCGCGTGTGTGTGCGTGTGCGTGTGCGTGCGTACGCGTGCGTGTGTGTGCGTGCGTGGGCGTGATACGTGCGTGTGTGTGTGCGTGTGTGTGCGTGCGTGCGCGTGTGTGTGTGTGCGTGCCTGCGTATGTGTGCGTGAGTGCGTGCACGTGTGTGTGCGTGTGCGTGCGCGTGTGTGCGTGAAAGGTGCGTGTGCGTGTGCCTGCGTGCGTGCGTAGTGATGTTAGATAAGTGCATCACGTGTGTGTGTGCGTGCGCGTACGTGTGTGTGCGTGTGCGTGCGTGTGTGTGTGCGTGTGCGTGCGTGTGTGTGTCTGTGCGTGTGTGTGCATTAATGCGTGCGCGTATGTGCGTATGCATTGCTTTTAGCAGTAAATGCATGCATAATAACAATGCATGTACGTACGCGTGTGCGTAGTGCGTGACTAGTACGCAATATGTCACGTGAATGCGCACGTGCGCGCGTGTGTGTGTGCGTGGGCGTGCGCGCGTGTGTGTGCGTGGGCTGTGCGCGTATGTGTGTGCGTGGGACGTACGCGTATGTGTGTGTGCGTTATTACGTACGTGTCTGTGCGCGTGATAGTACGTACAATGCGTGTCTGTGCGTGCGTCTGTATGTGTATCTGCATGTATCTTGCTTATTAATAGTAGTAGCACGTATCTGTCTACGAAATGTATGTTGTCATTGCGCACGTAATAGTAGTGTGTCTGTGTGCGTGCTACGTGATAGTAGTGCAGTGTCGCGTGCGCAGTGTGTGTGTGCGTGTGCGTGCGCGATAATTGTCTGTGTCGTGCCTGTTACGTATGTGTCAATTGCGTGTGCATTCACTTGCTTTGTGATGTGTGTGCTGTGTGCGTACGCGTATGTGTGTGCGTAAATGCGTGCGTAACGTCACGTAATGCGTACTTGCAGTACGCAATGAACATGTGCATGCGTGCGCTGTATCGTGTGTCTGTGTACATGTCTGCGTAGTAATATGGACCGATACGTACTGCGTATGCGCGTGATACGTGCGACGTATGTGTCGTAGTGCGCACGCATGCATGGACCAATGTCTACGTACATGTCTGTGGTCACGAATACGTCTGTATACGTGTCACGTGCGCGTATGTGTGTGCGTGTGCGTACTTGTCGTGTAGTGTCTGTGTGCACGTACGTATGTGTCCGTGTCTGTGCGTGTGTGTGCGTGTCTGTGCGCGCGTGCGTGCGCGTGTGTGTACTGTGTCCGCGCGCAGTAATACGTACGTAGCGTGTCAGTCATGCGTGTGCGGTATCTGTCTGTCATGTGTCATGCCACGTATGTCGCATTAATACGTAATGCGTATGTCTGTGTCACAGTGTCTGTGCAATAGTACGTGCTGTCATGCATGTCAATGCCTGTCACAGTACTACGTACGTATGCATGCACGTAATACGTATCTCACATGCATGTCTGTGTCATTACTTACGTAATACGTACGTAATACGTACGTATGCGTACGTATGCATGTGATCAAGGCCGAGTGAGGCCGAAACGCGTCATGGCGATATTGGTGGCAAAATAAATCAAATCTAGCACGAAATTGTGGTCTCGCAGTCCGTTTTTCCCAGAGGAAGGGAAGTGAGAAGGAACGGCGTTGTGGATACATACATACACATACATACACATACATATACATACACATACATACATACACATACATATACATACATACACATCAAAAATGCTTGTCCATTCTCAGTTTTTACCAATGTTGATGTGATGTTTGTAATTGACATAAAAGAAGGCCGTTTCCGGCGCGCCTGGTTACCATCGAAAAAGGCGACTGCCGAAACGCGTCTGGTTGCTGTGAGTCCGTGAAATAAATACGTTGGACTCGCCCACGTGAGTGCTTTCCTTTACGTTCTGAGAGAATGTGAGACTGGAAGCTGGCATAATTGCGGGTACACCGCCCGCGAGAAAGCACCCGTTTGTGAGTGCACGAAGGAGGTGAGAAACGGAGGAGCTACGATATATATATACATATATATATATATATATATATATATATATATATAAATACATACAAACAACTCCCACAGAGTAATCCACGGAAGGAGACACGGACTCGAGGCAGTTAGGATACGGCATCTGTTTTATTTGATCAGATCAGCCTCAATCCCAAAATTAAAAAGAGAGACGCGTTTCGGCTTGCTCGAAGCCTTTGTCAATCTGGTTGGCGCCGTTGCAACAGCAGTCTATATAGCCCATCCCACCTAAGGCTTCAATAGACAGAGAGCATACTGTCAAAGCACAAAATCACAGTGAAAACCCTGTAATACCTATACAAGATTTCTATGCGTGATGTCAACAGTGTAACAATTAAAGACATTCAATAATACATTGCATAGTGCAAATATTCCACTGTTTTGATTGCATGTCTATTTCTCGATATATAAAAACAAGCCCTCTGCCCTGGTTGGAAACTTGATTATATGTGCGTTGCACCGCCAAAACCCTCATTACGTGTCGCCTGAAAACATAAAAAGCAAAATAATTTGCGTATATTTAAAAGAGACATGCTGCTGAGTATCCCCTCCAAAGTCATCTAATTGGAACCTCTGATACAATAAATGTGTAGACGCTGGGAACCAATCCGCCAGCCTTTGGCCTCTGACCTGTGTTTTGAGAACAAAGTTCACATCTGCCCAGTCTCTGCGATCTCCGATCAAAACAATTTAAACGGAAGGCATCGGGACAGGATATAAGGCAGCCGCTTCCCCGGGAATGCAACTAAACACAGTGTGAATATTAATTGGTGAGTCAGCTTCCCAGCACGTGCTTTGACCTCAGCGGGACTACCTGTCCCATAATGCAGCCTGCCGACATAAAAAAAATAGCGGAGTTGCACAGGCAGAAAACCGGGAATAGAGTCAGTGTAATGAAGACTTTTAAACTTGACCGGGTATTGAGGTTTGAAGCAATGCCATGTGACTATTCAATGGAAGGGAAAACAAAGTCTCAATGTCCGAATTAATAAGCAGCATGAAAGATTCAGTTCAAACCAGGTACAAGTTTGAGATAGAGGGAGACTGATGAACAAAAGTTGAATTCGCCAAACATACCCCACCGCATCGGCATAGGCCAACCGCAGTGCCCAGTCACCAGGTGGTGCCGGTCTTCTGGGCAAGGCATTTCTTGCTGGGGAGACGTTGATCCCGCGCTGGCAGTCGCATAAACCGCCCCGCTGCGGGAACTAGTCTACCTGTCGTATATATATATATATAATGAAATACATACAGAATATACAAATAGACTTCTTTTTGGTATATGCAGACAAGCAATAGGCAGGCGGGTGGATCAGTGAGGAATCCACAGGTAGATACTGTATCCACCAGAAAAAGCATTACCGAAGGCAAGTAACTTGTTCTTCTGATGGAATACATCTACCTGTGGATTCCTAACTTTTTGAACAGAATCCCCAAGCAGTCCCGCACTCGGAGGTGGGTGCCTGTCCGCCTATACCAAATAAGCATTTGCGAGAGTTGGAGCTATTGGCGTTGTAAATGGCAATGTCTTTTACCCATGTGTTTTTGTTTTGAGTGTTGTGGCTGTATGTGGTGTACTGTAATTGTAACTGCATTTATAAATAGCGCTGACAAGCCAACGATGAGCCTGCAGTGCGCTTAGTAAAGAAGGGAGCAGGGCGTGTTTGTTATTTAAAAGGGTGAAAGTGACAGCGTTATGAGTGTTCCATTCAAACAAGTGATACAGGCCAGCCGGGAAAAAAGCAAATGCGAAGCAACAACTTAACAGCCTGAAAACTAAAATAAATTACAACAGCCTTTAAAGTAAATCTATTTACAACCAGAATGGGTAACTTGACAGAACTTGGGTCAGCATACACAGAAACAGCGTACATCCAAAAAAAAGTCCATCTCAATTGTATTTAGGTGGCAAACAAATTCCACGGGAGGTATGCTTGAGAGCCTAAAGCAAATAAAGACATCAGACAGAAAGCAGGCTAAGCTGAGTGACAAAACACAAAGCCAATGGTAAACAATGGATGGAATGCATTCCTGGGTAAGCTTTCAGCATGTCGTAAATATGGCTTAGGAAAGTCTCGAACTTAATATGGTGTCTGATTACAGACCCTTTTCTGGTACTATTTTTTTACCCTAGAGGGCGCACCTGCACAATGGACGAAATAAGGTTCTCCCTTACATAATCTTGTCACGTGCTGCTGTGAGGTACTGTTCCTTGATAGGCAAGGTATGGCGTTGGTTTAAAATCTGTCCGTTTGATGTAAGTGCCGATATACGCAATTTTGAACTGAAGACGAACTCCCAATGTTTGCAGCCCGGAAGTGCTACGGAATTTGTGGCGCTTAGTACCAAATAGAGGGGGCATAGTGGAGCTGTTTCAGCCAGAGATTTCAGGTTAAGTGAAGCAGTCGACTGAATTTCAGGAACTATCGCAAACTGACAAGATATTTATGTGACTATCGAACACAGCGCGACTTCTGACGATGAAAGGTGGATTCTGCCTTAATATTTATGTATTTGGGTATGAGGATAAATTGTATGTGGAGTCACAGTTTTCCACCCAAATGAAAGGGCACGTTCTAAATTAATTCCGTGTCATCCTCTCGTAAATGCATACACTGTGGTTAAGCATACTGCAGCAACACTGTGGGAAGGGTTGGTGGAGATTTTCAAATAGACTACTTGTAGCGCAATATTTTGCATTGCCATTTGTGCATCCTCAGCCTTTGCACTGCAAATAATTCACTAATTCTTCTCTTTCTAAAACCAAATGTGTGCAATGAGGTACACAATCCCTTCGTGTTGAAATCGGTCTATCCCTTGCGTTTCACTTCTCTTGTATGCCAAAACAGTGACCTTCGTCAAAGGCGGTTTGATTTTCGGAGTCCTTCGTGCACAAGAAACTGTAGTTATTCATGTTGATATAATGAGAAGTTATTGGTCCCTCACACACAATTATGTCTTACTTGTGAGCCAAGGCTGTTCACACTGTTTGGTGCTGTTTAACGGAATACTTATTTGGAACAACTATGCTAATCACCTAGTGACAATGTGCACAGCAAATGTACAATACAAATTACATGCTACACAGCTGCTCTACCTTTACATAGCTATATTAACAGCCCCCTCTTTTTGTAAAATCCCAAAACCTTATTGAGTTTACTCACCCACTTGCCAACTCCAGTTGCTGCACTGGGAAGGGTGGGACGGAGAGGGTAATGGGACTCACCAAGCCCCCCAGCGAAACCTCGGACATCACCCCTTCCCAGGACCTCTGCGACAAGCTCAGATCCTACTTCCATCTGAAAATTAAGGCACTCTACGACAACTTCAACGACCAGACACCCTACTCCGAAACCACTTCCTGCTCCAGCAACGCCATCCAGCCCACCATCTCCTCCTGGACCCCAGTCACCAACAAAGACACCACTTCGACCATGAAAGGCATCCACTCAGGGGCCCCACGGATCCCTGCCCCCGCACATCTTCCACAGAGCCGCCACCACCATCGCTCCCTAACTACGACACACCATCAACACCACCTTCAAGAACGCGCAGAAGTCAGACCCCTGCTCAAGAAGCCCTCAGCAGACCCCACCGACCTCAAGAACTACCAACCCATCTCCCTCCTCCCCTTCACGGCCAAAGTCACCGAGAAGACTGTCAATGCACAACTAACTAAATTCATCGAAGAAAACTCCATCCTCGACCCCTCCCAATCCGGATTCCGCAGCAACCACAGCACCAAAACCGCTCTACTCGCCGCCACAGACATCCGCACCCTCCTCGACCAAGGACACACAGCAGCCCTGATCCTACTCGACCTCTCTGCAGCGTTCGACACAGTCTCCCACCGCACACTCACCGCCAGACTCCACGACGCCGGCATACAAGGAACCGCCCTCGACTGGATCCGTTCGTTCATCACCGGCAGAACCCAAAGAATCAGACTACCACCTTTCCTCTCCAAACCCACGGAAATCAACTGCGGAGTGCCCCAAGGATCATCGCTCAGCCCCACGCTCTTCAACATCTACATGGCCCCCCCTCGCCGCCATCGTCAGACAGCACGGACTCAGCATAGTATCCTACGCCGACAACACCCAGCTCATCCTCTCCCTCACCAAGGACCCAATCACCACCAGACTCAATTTCCGGGAAGGAATGAAGGACGTCGCATCCTGTATGAGCAGAAACTGCCTGAAGCTCAACTCGGAGAAGACAGAAGTCCTCAGACCCTCGTCCTCGGCATGGGACAATACCTGGTGGCCTAAGGCCCTCGGCAGTCCCCCCACACCCACGAACCACGCCCGAAACCTCGGCATCGTACTCGACTCCTCCCTCTCCATGACACGACAGGTCAACGCGGTCGCCTCCAGCTGTTTTAACACCCTCTGAATGACCTTCAAGAGGATTCTTCCTCCTTCCCCCCCCCCCCCCCGCCCCCGCGCCCCACCCCCGCCCCCCCACCCCTCCACCTACCCCCGCCCGCCCCCGCCCCCCCCTCTGATCCGCCGACCTCGCTCTCGCCGAAACCCCGCGCATCCGCAGAGCCAGAACAGGTGGAAGAACCTTCTCCTACATCGCAGCCAAGACCTGAAACGAGCTCCCGCTCAACATCAGACGCGCCCCCTCCCTGAACATCTTCAGGAAGACGTTCAAGACCTGGCTTTTCGACTGATAGGGAGCGGCTCCCCCCCTCCCCAACCCCCCCAGCGCCTTGAGACCCTCACGGGTGAGTAGCGCGCTTTCAATTCCCCCGATTGATTCCCCCGATTGATTGATTCTCGCAGCTTGCGGTTACAGCCAGCAATGAGCTCAGGGGAGTAATTATATACTGTGGCTTGTTATTGGCTATGGGAGTCACTTCAAATTCCAGCCTCTATATTCTGTGCACTCTGGAGACACGCAAATAACGAAACTGGGGCTTCGAGCACGCAGGTCGTCCCCATTCTATCACGCCTGATCCGCTCAGCACTTACAAATCGTCCAAGTGCTGTAAAGCGCTATAAAAGCGTCTCTTTCCTGTCCATTCCTTCCTCCAACGCGCTACAACAGGCTAGAACCTTACAAAAGCACCACCAACACTTAAAACGATATATCAACTTTGATAAGAGCCCAATCTCAATCATAAAGGAAATATTCATTAACGACAGCCATCATTGTTAACCACGCAGAGCCCTACCAAGTCACCCCCACCACCTGCAACCACAATCCTTTTCAGCAGAAACCCCATTTACAGCACTTACGGAAGAAGCCATGGATGGAATAAAATCAATGGAAGCACACGACAAACACGCCCTAATCCCGAAAAAATAAGGCTGAAACAAGCCGGTCCTGTATAACAAGATAAGAGGTACAAAAGTGACTGCTGCCCATGGCCAATCTGGCATGCATTTATGGCGCATACATGAATTGCTCAAATTATACGTGCCAAGACCCCCGATTCAGGCGGGAGACTACCAATTTCGAAGGTAGTCTCCCGATTCCAGCAAGCAAAAACCTGATTCCTCAGCGGGTTTCTGCCAACCGGGACTGGTCTAGTGAGACTCGTAATTCACTGCCAGTAACCCGTTCCTGCATGCCACAGCATTTTTGTCACATGCACTCTATCTGCCATGGCGTTTTTCTCTGTGCTCCTAAGGTAAGGGAAACAAGAAGCGGCCACCATTGCAGAAGCCTGCATCCTGTCCCTTGAGTGCTGTGTGGGCCTAGATAGAAATTAAGTGTCCGCCATTGCTGTGCGCTCGGTGCCTGCTTCAGCAAGACTAAGTAAATAGTGCTCGCTAAGAGAAAATGAAAGCTAGGGATTAAGGACACATGTAAGAGGGCGTGTCCTCATGGGAGGCAACAACAGGAGATAGGGAGGTACTAAGGATGGACTAAGCCTATTGACCAATCAAAAGCCATCATTGACAAAAGACAGGAAGAGCCAATTATAAAGATGGGCGGAAAATGGGCGGAGCTTAAAGGCCATACCTTAATAGTGCACGTCTCATAGACAGCGCAAGCGCTGCCTAGGCGAGACCTAAAGAACAAGTTACTTACCTTCGTTAAAGATGCATCTGTAAGAGACATATATTAGTTATAGATTCCTTACCTTACAATTACCCCCAGGCATCAGACTGGATCAGGGAATTTTTACCTCCGCATTACCCCTGCGCGTCAGTGTACTCCGGGTCATGGTCGCCGTGATGATGTCGCTGTGCCTACTTAGACGCCGCCCCTGCGCTCTGACGTCAGTTCTGACACGACTTTCCACGCCGGAAGCGCAGAGCCATGAAAGACACTGACCACGGGTGCGCCACACTAGGGCCCTGCACGAGAGTCTCTATCCCTAGAAGTCAGTTCGCAGAGCAGGGAGGATGGGTGGGGCGGTAAGGAATCTATAACATATATGTCTCTTACAGATACATCATTACCGAAGGCAATTAACTTGTTCATCTGAAAGAGACTATTAGTTATAGATTCCTTACCTTAGGATAGATACCCCAGCAATACCAACCCCGGAGGAGGGACTGAGAACCAAGTTCACACCAGAAAGTCCTGGAGGACAGAACGGGCAAAGTAGCCATCCCTCCGAACTTGACTATCCAGGTAGTAATGTCTGGTGAACGTGTGCATAGAAGCCCACGTGGCAGATGTCAATAAGTGGCACTCCACGTGACAAAGCAGTAGTTGCTGCCGTAGCTCTAGTGGAATGAGCCCGCAGCCCCACTTGAGGTCTATTTTTAGCTAAAGCATAACAAATCTTTATACAAAGTACGACCCATCTAGAGATGGTACGCATTTGCACAGCCCTACCTTTCTTGGCACCCACATAGCCAACCAAGAGTTGATCGTCCACCCGGAAATCCTTCGTGCGGTCAAGGTAGAAAGACAAAGCACGTTTCGGGTTCAGACGGTGGTCTCTCCTCCTCCTTGGAAGGGTGCGGAGGCGGGAAAAAGGTGGGCAGAGTGATAGTCTGCCCGATGTGAAAAGGAGTGACAACTTTAGGTAGGAACGAGGGTCTCGTTCGAAGCACCACTTTGTCCGGATGCACCGAGAAGAAAGGGGACTTAGAAGAAAGAGCCTGAAGCTCACTCACTCTGCGAGCAGAGGTGATGGCAACAAGAAAAGCAGTCTTCAGCGTGAGAAGCCAAAGAGGACAGTTGTGAAGAGGCTCGAAGGTAGTGCACATAAGGTAAGTTAAGACAAGGTTCAAGACCCACTGAGGCATTATGGAAGGAGATGGAGGAAAAAGATGAATAATGCCTTTAAAGAATCTGCTCACTATATGGGACTTGAACAAAGAGGGCTAATCTGGTAGCCGAAGAAACGCAGAAATGGCTGCCAGATAGCCTTTAAGAGTGCTCAGAGCCGAATCCTGCTGGGCCAAAGAGAGAAGGAACAAAAGAACCTCAGAAAGAGGGGCAGAGAGGGGACCCACAGCCTTTGCTGTGCACCATGCCACAAACGTGTTCCATCGACAGGCGTATACCGTCTTAGTGGAGGGACGCTGGCTGCCAAGATCACATTACAAACTTCAGTTGGAAGGTCAAAAGCTGTCAACTGTCACCGCTCAATCTCCACACAAGCAGGTGGAGGCCGGACAGGTTCGGGTGGAGAACCGTTCCCTGCTGCTGCAACAGAAGATCCTCCCGAAGGGGCAGTCTAATTGGAGGATCGATAGCCATGCTCAGGAGTACCAGACTCTTCGTGCCCAGTCGAGTGCCACAAGAATGACTTGGGCCCGGTCGCGCTTGATCTTCTGCAGCACTCGGGGCAGAAGTGGTACAGGCGGAAAGATGTACAGGAGGCTGCAGTTCCACTCGCGACGAAAAGCGTCGCCAAACGAGTGCCGCCTTGGAAATTCCAACACGCAAAATTGCTGACATTGCGCGTCCTATTCGGTGGCGAACAGATTTAACCAAGGCTCTCCCCACCGCTGAAAGACCTTGGACCACCTCCGAGTGAAGACGCCATTCGTAATCCACCAGGCACCGACTGCTGAATTCGTCCGCCCTGGAGTTCAGGGAACCTGCCAGGTGTTGAACCACCAGGGTTATGCTCTGATGTTCCAGCCAGGTCAAAAGGCAAAGAGCCTCTTGACATAGGGTCCACGACCCCACCCCGCCCTGTTTGTTGCAGTACCACATGGCAGAGGTGTTGTCCGTGAACACCGGGACTGCCTTCCCCTTGAGGGAGGGAAGGAATGCCTTCAGTGCTAGGCGATTCACCAAGAGCTCCAACAGGTTGGTATGGAGCCCGGACTCCGCCAGAGACCAGACTCCTCTGATCTCCGCCTCTCCCAGGTGGCCGCCCCATCCCAGAAGTGATCCATTGGTCATCACCGTGAGGTCTGGTTGGGGAAGGGAGAGGGATCTGCCTCTGACCCAATCCTGGTTCGTTAACCACCACTGCAGTTGATGCGCAGTTCCCTCCGAGATCTGGACGTAGTCTGAAAGATTCCCCTGATGCTGCGCCCACTGGAAATTCAGGTCCCACTGCTGAGCCCACATATGCCATCTGGCATGATCCACCAGCAGGATGCAGGAGGCCATGAGGCCCAGCAGCCTCGGGGTCATTCTCACTGAAATCTGGGATAAAGGCTGAAACATCAGTATCATAGCCCGAATATCCCGGACTCACTGCTCGGAAGGATAGGCCCGAAACCGCACTGTGTCCAGAACAGCCCCGATGAAAAGGAGCGACTGAGAGGGAGTCAGGTGTGACTTTGGCACGTTTACAGTGAACCCCAGTGAATGCAGGAGGTCTGCCGTAGTCTGGAGGTGGGAGACGACAGCCTGGGGCGAGCCCGCCTTTAACAGCCAGTCGTCCAGATAGGGGAAAACTGGAACCCCTGATCTGTGCAGATGAGCTGCGACCACCTCCATCACCTTGGTGAACACCCGAGGGACACTGGTAAGGCCAAAGGGGAGCACGGTGAACTGAAAGTGCTCGTGGCCTACCGTGAACCGTAGGTAGCGTCTGTGGGCTGGCAGGACAGGGATATGGAAATAGGCGTCCTGCAAGTCCAACGCCACCATCCAGTCTCTAGGGTCGAGGGCAGACCCGACCTGAGCCAACGTGAGCATTTTGAATTTCTTCTTTTTGAGGAAGAGATTGACGGTCCGAAGATCCAAATTGGCCCATAGCCCCTTGTTCTTCTTCGGAATCAGAAAGTAGCGGGAACATCAGCCACTGCCTACTTCTGAAACTGGGACCCTTTCTATAGCTCCCCTGGCCAAGGGAGCCGTAGCTTCCTCATGGAGCAACTTTAAGTGATCCTCCGTCAGCCGTTCCTGATTTGGCAGAATAGGAGGAGGAAAAGAAAGAAAAGGTAGAGAATAGCCCTCCTGGACTATCTGCAAGACCCGCTTGTCCAATGTTATGGATCTCCAGTGGGGAAGATGACGAATTCTCCCACCAACTAGAGTAGTGTGGTCCTGCAGAATCAGTTTAGGAGTGCTTGGAGGCTGCACTGCTGGGGGCAGTGTGGTCGATGACTTCTGGCCTCCATTCTGGGATCGGAATGCACCGCGTCCACCACTCGCACAGTTTGGGCAGTGTGTGCGGGACAGTGGCTGGGATAGGGCTGACGCGGCTAGGAAACCCCTTCCGTTACCCATGAAAGGGGCGAAAGGAAGACTGGCCACGTGGGTGGAGGCGAGGCCTAAGGAGCTGGCCATAGCTCGAGAGTCCTTGAACCGGACCAGGGCCGAGTCTGCCTTTTGCATCAAAGGGCGTGTCCATCAGATTGGCTTGGACATCGCCCGAGAAGCCAGTTGTTCGAAACCAGGCATGGCGTCTCAAGGCCACTGTCGTTGAAACAGATCTACCTAGCGAATCGGTCGTATCTAGGCCACACCTTATGGGGAATTTTGCTGCATCTCTCCCATCTTTGACAGCTTGGGAGAGCACAGCTCGGGCCACCTCCGGGACTTGTGGCAGCACTTGCGCATCTGTCTCCCGAATGAATCCAGCCTCTTGGATTACCTATTCGGAGGGGCGGAATGGAATGAGCCTTGGCACGTAGAGGTCTGCACTACCAAAATTTCTGGGGTGGGGTGTCGGCTGAGGAACTTTGGTTTGCACGAAGCTGGGCAATGGCAGCGTGCAATCGTCCTATTCACAGGAGACCCTGTGCTAGGTTTGGACCATGTACCTAGAAGGTCGTCCGTAAGTGCCTCATTAAAGGGCAAAAGGGGTTCTGAGGTGGAAGCCCCAGGTTGAAGCACCTCAGTCAGGAGATTAGTCCTGACCTGCACTGAGGGCAGCTCCAGTCCAAGGACCTCGGCTGCCCGCTTAACCACCATGGCATAGGATACCCCCTTCTCCATAGCCACTGTTGGTAGAGAGAGAGCATGACAGTATCTGGGGAAGTATCCAGTCCACTGGCCTCTCCAAGATCCCCATGCCAGTCCAAATTCTCCACAGAGACTTCCTGGGTTTCAAGAGGGTCCCCAGACCCCTCCCAATCCTCTCCTGAGCCTAGCACATCTTCAAAGTGCTCAGGCGACAACATAGAACCTCTGGGTACTGTCGACGTCAGAATCGGCACCGAGCGACGGCGTTACGGCTCCGTGTCGCCGGGGATGAGGATGGGGCTTGCGCCACCGATGGGTATCGGCGACGCTGCAGGCATCGACTTCGGATCAGATGCAGGGGAAGGTCGCGATGGCACTACCGGCGTCGATCCGGATACGGATTCCTGAGGCCCCCACCGGCGCCGTGACCGAAGCAGACGGCATCGAACCCAATGGGGCCCCTTCTGACCCAGCGGGGCACGAGGGCTCACCAGTGGGGTCGTTACACTCAAATATGCAGCGCATTTCCTTGTAAAACGCTTTAATTTGAGCTGGAGTTGCTCCGGCTCCCGGAAAGGGGAGGAGGCGCGAAGTCGACTCTGGCTCCGCGGAACCGTGGCTAGAGCATCGGTGCTCCTTACCTCTCTCGACGATGGACGCCAGTTGAGGTGAAGATCAAGTCCGCTTGGACGACTTCTTCTTATGCCTCTAAGCCCGAGTGTCCCGAGGACCTCGAGTGGGAGGAAGAGTACTTAGGGCTCCGGAAGCGGTCCAGCGACCGCTTCTTCGATCGGGACCTCCGAAGAGTCTCGCTGGACGGTGTCGACTGCCGGGCCACGAGAAGCTTCATCGCCCGCTCCCTCAAGGTCTTCAGAGCCATGGCTGACAGTACGAACACAACTTCATATCGTGGTCGCGCTCAAGACACCGAAGACAAACGCGATGGGGATCAGTGACCGACATCATGCGGGAACAAGTCCTGCTGGCTTGAAACCGGTCTTCCTTGAAAACATCCCTCGCACACAAAGTCGAGAAAATGCTTGCCAATAAGCGGAAGAGGGGTCACTCTTCCCAGATCGGTGCTTAACTGGCGTGGAAAGAAAAGAACTGATGTCCGCGTGCCTGGGTGGCGCCTATATAGGCACCACAAAGTCATAATCGACGCCAACGACGACTACGTCACGCGGAGCCGTAGGAGTCACCTGACGTCGCGCGCAAGGGGTATTGCTCAGCAAAAGTTTCCGGATCCAGCCTGACGCCTGGGAAATTCAAAGGTAAGGAATCTGCAGCAAGAAGTCTCTATAAGATACTAACTTATCCACAAGAAAGTCGTGAAGGGGGAGGCTTCGCAATAAGGGCCTGCAACTCACTAACTCGTCTACTAAACATTATAGCAAATAGAAAAATTATCTTAAAAGTAATTAGCCCTAAAGGAGAACTATGTAAAGGTTCAAACAGGGAACACATAAGGCAAGTTAGTATCAAATTTAGATCCCACTGAGGCATGATAAACTGCAAGGGAGGGTATTTGTTAGTAAGTCCCTTAATAAACCTTAACACTATAGGGGACTTAAACAGAGATGGTTGATCAGGTAAAAAAGGAATGCTGAAAGGGCAGATAAATAGCCATTAGCTGCTGCAACTGCACAGTCTTGCTGTGCCCAAGACAGTGCAAATCGTAAAATATCAGACAAATGGGCCTTTAAGAGGTCTATAGAACTCTCCCCACCCCACTTTACAAACTTAGCCCAACTGCAAGCATAAACTGACTTGGTGGAGTGTCGTCTGGCGAATAAAATAACGTACACCACATCAGGGAGAAAGAAAAAAACTCAGATTGCCACGTTCAATCTCCAGGCATGTAGGTGCAGACTCTGGAGGTGGGGGTGTAGAACCTGCCCCTGTGACTGCGAGAGGAGGTCTCTCCTGTGAAGAAGATAGATCAGAGGGCAAAGTGAAAGATGAAGGTCTGTGTACCACACCCTTCGTGGCCAATCCGAGGCTATTAGTATGACCTGGGCCCGGTCTTGGAGAATCCTCCTTAGAACCTGAGGAATCAAGGGTATGGGAGGAAACGTGTAAGGCAGTGGAGAGCCGCAGTCCATTTGAAAAGCATCCCCCAATGGTCCCTGCATTGGATACTGGAGGCTGCAAAATGACGGGCAGTTTGTGTTCTCGTGATTGGCAAAAAGGTCTAAATGAGGGGTCCCGCATAGCCAGAAAATGTGAAGAACCACTTCTGGATGGAGACACCACTCGTGATCAGGTGAAAAATGCAGACTTAGACTGTCCGCATTCATGTTTGGAACTCCAGCCAAGTGATTTACCATGATACAAATCTGATTGTCTTGAGCCCAGGACTAGAGCTTCTCTGCAGAGGAGATACGACCCTACTACTCCCGGTTTATGTACCCCCTTGCGGTAGTACTGTCTGTTAACTGCAATGACCGACCGCAAATGGAAGGGAGATAAGTCCTTGAGAGCCAGATGTATCGCCCGCAATTCCAACAGATTGATCTCCAGAAGAACAATTATTTCATATTAAAGTCCTTTGATCTCCAGATCTCCCAAATGAGCTCCCCACCCTAGAGTGGAGGCATCCATTATCACTGTGGCCACTGGAGATGGAGGGTGAAACTGCTTCCCTTGAGACAGATTGCTGGACCCACCCCACCATCGAAGATCTGCTGCAGTGTCTCAGGACCGACTGAGATCTCCGCTGTGTTGAAACCACTGGAGGGCCCTCGTATACCAGCGTGCATGGGTGACCAACAGAACGAAGGAGGCTATCGGACCTAGCAGGCGTAAGGCCTTCAGGACTGGAACCATAGCTCCACTCTGAAATATCAGAATCGTTGCCTGAATGTCCAGAATCCGCAGAGGATAGGCTTGATTCACCGTAGAGTCCAATAATGCTCCTATGAACAGGGTGCGCAGTGATGGTTCTAGGTGGGACTTGGGCTTGTTGATGGAAAAGCCCAGGATGAACAGCAACTGAGTTGTGAACTGCAAGTGATGCAACACCAACTCTAGAGACTTGGCTTTGATCAGCCAATCGTCCACGTAAGGGAATACTGGTGCTCTCCATCTTCTGAGATATGCTGCGACCACCAATGTCACCTTAATGAAGACTCAAGGCACAGAAGTAAGACCAAACGGAAGGACAGCTACCTGGTAATGTTGCGACTCCACCCTGAAATGGAGATATTTCCCATCCAATTGCATAGTGGGGACGTGGAAGTAAAAATCCTGCAAATCGATTGAGACCATCCAGTCTTCCTTCTCCAGCACAAGAAGCACCTGTGAAAGGGTCAGCATTTTGAACTTTTCCTACTTGAGGAACCAGTTAAAAATCCTGAGGTCTACGATCGGACGTAAACGAACTTCCTTTTTGGGAATCGGGAAGTACCGGGAATAGCATCCCTGGCCCTGCTCCTGCTCTGGAACGAACTCTACTGCACCCTTTTGAAGTAGGGATTGGACCTCTTGCTGAAGGAGCAGAAGATGGTCTTTGGAACAAAAACCTTATTGGGGAGGAAAGCGTGGGGGAAATTCTTGGAAGAGTAGGGCGTACCCATTTTCTACAATATCTAAAACTCACTGATCCGATGTTATGGATCTCCATTGTGGTAGAAATTGGACATCTGTCCTCCCACCGGCAAAGCATGCTTCAAGATGGCAAAACTAGGGCTGCTTTCCTGTGACGTTGGCTGGAGAGGAGGAGGAGGTGGATGGCTGATGGGTGGCTCCACATCTTCTCTAACTCCTATAGAGATGATTGGACGGCTGCTGTTGCTGGTATTGTTGCCTTCCTCTAAAGGAGAAGTTCCTGCCAAACCCACGGAACGCTCGAAACTGTAAATCACTGGGCGGAGATTGAAGGCCCAATCATCTAGCCGTCGCCTTGCTTTCCTTGAACCTCTCCAAGGCAGAATCGACTTTGGCACCAAACAGTCTCGACCCATCAAAAGGCAAATCCATCAAGGTATTTTGCACATCCGGCGAGAACACAGACCCTCTGAGCCATGCGTGCTTCCTAGTAGTGAAATATGTCCCCATTGCTCTTGCAACAGAATCAGCTGTATCCAGTCCCAACAAGAAAGACCTGTTGAGCAGCAGCCTAGCCGTCGTTCAGCAGCTCAGAAAAGCGACCCTGAATGTCCTCAGGTAATTTCAGAATCACTGTTTTAGCTGAGTCTATCAAAGCATTAATGTACCGTCCCAACAAGTTGCGTTGGTTGGCTTCAAAGCCATGCTACCAGGAGAACACACATTTTTTCCCCAACTGTTCCATCTTTTTTTACTCCCTATCTGCTGGGGACGTGAGAAAAGACCCAGGAGTTAACTTGGAGGAACAGGAAGCTTCTACCACAAAAACTAAAAACAGAGGATCTCCGGGAGCAGGCTTGTATCTCCTTGCAATTGGTCTGTATACTGCAGAGGATGGCATAGGTTTCTGCCAAATTTCTAGAATTGGCTCATTCAATGCCTCATTAAAAGGTAATAAAGGCTCTGATGTGGAAGAAGTAGAATGCAGCACTTCTGTTAGCAAATTAGACTCTAGTTCAGTTGATGGAAGAGGCAGTTCCAACATATCAGCCGCCTTCCTTATCACTGAAAGGTATGATGTAACCTCCAGACAAAAATTTTCATTCTGAGGAAGTGTCCAACCCAGTTGCCACTTCTGACCCTTCGAGTTCTGGATCCAGTGGCACTATTTCTCCCTCTTACAGATCTTTCTCCAAAAGAATACTGTTACTCTTCAACAAGCCTCTGAGCTTCTCTTCAATATCTATGTCTCACTTTAACAATGGAGTCGGTGAAGCCAGTATCAGCGCTGGTGACTTCGGTGCCTGTGTAGAACAAGCTAATGGAACTGGAGCAGATTGATGGGACGCCAAAGCAGATCCGGCCGACGGAGAGGGCACAACCGGCACCAGTGACTCCTGCTGAACTTGGACTGGCGAAGGAGTCGCCTTCCTAGGCACCACAGGAGGCCAGGATACCTGGGCCATCGGAATAAATGGCAGGAACTGCGCCTGCTGATACTGCGCTGGGAAACCTCCCAACCCTGGAGCTTGGAAAGTCCAATTCTCCTGCTCCTGTCAAGGAGGTGGAGGCGGAGCAGGAGGAGGGATTGGATCTGGCTCCGAAACAGGATGATCAGGCGAAGTCGATGGCAGCCTTGAGCTCAAAGGCTGCACCAGAAAAGCTAATGGGGATGGGGCCGGAGTCACCTCACCTCAATCTTCTTGTGACTTCAGACGAGGAGACACCGATTTTGGAAACTCACTCCTCTAAGATGGACGTCAGGAGCCATGCCACCACTTCCTATATTTCCTCTTCAATGACTTCGAGGAATGGGGGAAGGAGACTCTGAGCAAAGACGAGACTTCGACATCCTCTTTTCTCCTTTCTTGCCTTGGCCATGAAGAGTTTGCTTCTCTCTCCTTCAGCGCTTTGGGGCTCATCTGTTGACATGATGAACAGGCGTCGACAACGGGGTCCGAACTTAGGCACCAAAGAGAGTGTTCGTGAGGATCCGTGATTGACATCTGACCCTCACATTCCCTGCACAGCTTGAAACCATATTTACTCAGTGGAGACATTTTTCCTGGCACAACGTTGCACTTTCCGGAAAAAATGTCGAAAGACTCCTAACTCTAGGGAGAGCCTAAGAAAAAAACGCTACGCGTTGAAGAAGTGGAAAAAGGGAACGGACGACAGCACGCCCACACGGGCCTCTTATAGCTCCATTGAAGTCATGCTGATCCGCGTGCGGAGCCATGGGCATTGCGACGTCGACGTGGAAGAGCTGTCGAGAAAAGTTTCTCTGGAACGCTGGCACACTGGGATATTCAAAAGTAAGGAATCCACTGGTATCCTTCCATCAGAAAGCTGCAACACTGCTGTACATCACATTAGTGGGCATGTCTTAAATCTATCTTAGGACACTGTGGAGTATGTGGGCGGTGATCTTACTGATAAGGAATGACTGTCTATCTTGTTTTCCAGGAACACAAGGTTCAAAACCATACAATAATTTACACTGTACATACCAGACTCAAGCCACTTACACAAAATATTCACCACTGGGCCGGACACTTGCCAATTCAGTTTATGGGGACTGATTTCACACATAATTTAGACGTGTCCTTTATTCACCTTTACAGATCAGATAGCAGGGAAAAAAAGTGCTAGGAAACCCAAGGTCGCATAATTGGATTGTTAACCAGAACTAAACGTAATAAGATGTCATGTTGATTCTAACCAAAAGACTAACAGCTATGATATGGAAAAGTGACAATGTGGCTCAGACCCAACTTTTGAGAGCACAACTCTCCGAATAGGCAAAGACTGATGGAATGGCTGTGCCTAAGTTTAAGACTGGGAGATAGATCCGGTACTGCAGATGAGAGTAACTTCTTCTGAAGTTAGCAGACAAATACAACATGCCAGGCCTACTTGAATAGCACCCCAAACCGGTTGCTGAGATGAATTACTGGTGGGACTGTACCAAAGGGGGTCTATCCCTTTTCTGGGATTGACTAGGCTACAAATGGGTTCAACTGTGAGTACTTTATGATGGCGTCCTCTGCAAATATTGGTGGCTGGGGAGTGTGAGCCGTGGACTGTCGTCTAGGCTTTAAGCAGGATGAGACACTGGGTACCACACGTGATTTATGGTACTTCCTATACACCATAATTTTGTTCACCTCCACTGTAGTCCTTTGAGGACTGTTTTATAGAGGACTGCCCAAAAGTCAGTATTCTCCATTGATAGGCTCTACACAACTTAAACAGTAAATAGGATGGTTAAAAAAAATAATACAAATATTTTTTGAAAATGTTTCCTGATATTTATGAGTTTAATGATAAGAAATGTGTCTAAGTGAACGAATGATGAAATAAAAAGCTAAACATGACAAACATTTTACAAAATCCAACTGAAGTCCTGTTCTTCATTTACTATTAATGGTGATATGACGGTAACAAAGCATTCTTGATTTTTAAAAAAATGGTGTCCTTCGTGGGTATGTAATAAAAAGTACTATATAAATCATGAAAAATAACTTTCCATGCAGACAGAGTACTAACGACGGCCCGTGTAAAAATTGACACAATAGTTTCCATCCACACACAAAGCAGACGATATGAATCAGTCACATGGAGAACCAACTACGAATGGAAAACAAAAGAGACTGAAGATCCACATCCTGTCAAAATTCTGAATGCGAGTAGTAAACTATCGGTTCAAAATTCGTAGACCTTCAACAAACTTATTATATACTTTCTTCGTAATAACAATAAAGTCGCGTCAAGTGAAAAGAATTACCTGAAACTCTTCTGCTGTATCGGTTTATTACAGGTGCTGTTAAAAAAGAGAAAATGTGTTAAAATTCAATCATTTGGGAATTTATGTCTATAACATTTATTCAACTCCAATTTTACTTTTTTTCTTTCCACTACAAAACAGTTTAAACAAGCACTGGCAAAGCCAATTAGTCTTGCCTTAAGCTTTGTCAGTTTTATTTTTTAAACAAAAAAAAAAGTGCTACAAACACCAGGCATTCACTGCGTCATAGTCTGGCGCAGAGTAGAGTGGCACTATGTGGTGTGGCTTAGAGTGGCGCAGAGTAGAGTGGCACTATGTGGTGTGGCAAGTGGTGTGGCTTAGAGTGGCACAGTGAGGAATGGGGTGGCATGGAGCAAAGTGCCGCACAGAGGAGCGTGGGGTGAGGCAGAGTGGGGTGGGTCAGAGTGGGGTGGGTCAGAGTGGGGTGGGTCAGAGTGGGGTGGGTCAGAGTGGGGTGGGTCAGAGTGGGGTGGGTCAGAGTGGGGTGGGGTGGGGCAGGGCAGAGTGGGGTGGGGCAGGGCAGAGTGGGGTGTGGCAGGGCAGAGTGGGGTGGGGCAGGGCAGAGTGGGGTGGGGCAGGGCAGAGTGGGGTGGGGCAGGGCAGAGCGGGGCAGGGCAAAGCGGGGCAGGGCAAAGCGGGGCAGGGCAAAGCGGGGCAGGGCAAAGCGGGGCAGAGCAAAGCGGGGCAGAGCAAAGCGGGGCAGAGCAAAGCGGTGTTTAGAGTGGAGTAGAGTGGCATAAAGGCACTGTGTAGGCGAGTACTAAAAATGAATGTGAACTTGTGTAAAGTAACTGGTGCTCATGAAAAGTGCTCCGATACCTTCAGGTCGAGTTTGCACTATATAAAACTACAAAAAATGCCTCTGGACCCTCAGAGTGACACAATGCCACTCTAGTAACATACGCGTGCTATGCATGCGAACAAATGAGATAACAGTCATCAAAAACTTGCAACTCTCCGCAGAGGTCAAGAATCACTGAGCTGTTGATTCCAAGACCCAATATAGTGGAAGATAAAGAACTGTAAACATAGCATGAAGGATTTTAAAGTCCAGCTGACGACAATTAAGGTCTGGTTTGAAATCATCAGATTTGACACTAATTGAATCAATCTGAACTTGATCCATGCGTCACACAAAGAATCAGAAGTGTTGCAGGAAGTGAACTCTTTTGGGAGGGTTTTCAAGGTTTAAAAAGGGAATGACCCCATTAAACTCTATGAGGCATTTTTTTGTATAGATTGTTGGATACCAGTAAAAAGGCCAACATCCACTACATGTGTATAGCAGGTTATGTCCATCATCACTGAAATCTTCATAGAAAATCTGGGTATAGGTGTACCTTGCTGAATTTTTTCACGTCCACAAACCCGTTAGGATGCTGTCACAATGTCTGCTTGATGTCATCAGAGATGTAATTAATGATATCATTGAACATGGCATGCTTGATGCAATAGGGTGGACACAAAAAGTGTGTTTCTGATTTCAACTCCCTTAGGAAAAAACACTGAAATGATTTACACCAAACATGGCCTGACTTGGCTTGGTTTGATCTAAAACACTTCTGTAGTTTTTGAGAAATTAGAGTTTCAAAAACGTGTTTGGTGGGCATTCAAGGGTCAAATAATGTTTGTTATACAAATTCCCCTAAATACATCAGGTGAATGGGCATTAAGGTTACATCCTAAAACCTAAAAACCACTGAAATTCAGTTATGTAGAGTTATGCAACTACCACTTCCCAAGGCACTGCACGTAACCTCGAAAATGAAGTAATACACTAAATCACCTTCACATAACCAGAGGCATCACTGGAGGCTCTCTATGACTCCGCACCCCACCATCCTCTTGGGGAAACCCTTAGCCATACCCAGAAAAAAATGAGTGCAGGCACTGTCCTTAAACAAGTCCTGAGTTAAATGAGGGAGTCCTGAGCCCAAAGCCTGCTTCGGCAGTGGCCATCTGACTCTGAACTTCAGCCAAGTCATGCTATTACAACCCATCCCACAAGAGCCCACTGGGCATGTCCAATGAGGTCTAGTTGTAAGCCCTCCAATTAGGATTGAATGTTAACACCCACATCCCTTAGCCTCTCTATGCAAATCCTTAGAGTTTTAGACATTCTTGGCGCAGGGGCCATCTTTTAGCTAATGCCCTACACTCAGTAACCCAGGCACCATAGTAGGTTTGCTGATCATTAAATTTTTTATGTCAACTGTTTGGGGAGCAATAGCCTTGCATTTAAGAACAATAATGTTATTTGCTTAAGACACAGCAGTCTGAAATTCTCCAGTTCTTCCTGACCAAGGTGGCTGCTGTGAGAAACCCACCCTACAAGTCAGAACCGAATAGAGGTTCCAAACACGTATGATATCTAAGACCTTGTGCATCAGAGACGGTAGGAGGCGCTTAAGGTCTCTCTTTTGAGCAGGGCTGGTCTTTGTCAGGGGAGACACAGCAATCCAACAAAATGCCTCTTTAGTATCTCATTGCTTAAGGATAAGGAATACACTGGCCTGCTGAGGCAAGTAGTATTGAAAAGTAGTTTATATAGAGGAACCAAAAAAGATCCAGAGGTCAGCCAGAACCAACATAAAGTAAGACAGATCATTTAGTGATTCATGCTATGGATGCAACTTCAAGTCAAAAGGCCAGAAAAACAACTATAGCCACTTGTTCTTGCACGGAGATATTATAGAGCCCTTCCTAGCAGCAAAGAAATGGACAATATTTGCATAAAAATGCACAAAGGTGCATAA
Organism: Calotriton arnoldi; assembly: GCA_963921515.1. Taxonomy (NCBI): domain Eukaryota; kingdom Metazoa; phylum Chordata; class Amphibia; order Caudata; family Salamandridae; genus Calotriton; species Calotriton arnoldi. The sequence goes on along the minus strand of CAWUFW010000604.1, from coordinate 3,194,746 downwards.
ACTAATTTCTCAGGAACCAGGCTCTGAAGTTCAGCAAGGGTAAAGAAGGACACACATCTTAGGAGCTCTACAACCTGGGAAATTAAAGAAAACCTGATTTGAGACAACTGAAGTAGGTAGGAGAGCCGTATATGATCATCTCTGAGTGGCTAGTGTTCCTGAACTTCACAACAATTAGGTGTGTAGGAAAGAAGTTACAAAAACATTTGTGGCTCACTTCGGCACAATCTGGCTAAACTAGATTCCCTAACTGGCTGAATCTTCTCGAGCACTCACATTGGTCGGCATGCATGCACCTCTGGGAGACAGATAGTCATTACGGTGACACCAATGCAGAGCTAAATACATTGGGTGCTACTTGACTATATGACCGATGTAGTCGAATTATTACCCAAGAGATATATATATATATATATATATATATTCACTGAAAAAAAGCTTTAAGTGACAATATGCTTAGTGTTGGCATCAATGATGTAATTTCAGATTTTGCAGTCATGCTATCAATGACGTCATAGAACATGTCACGAGTGATGCAATATATGAGGAAATTAGCATGCACAGAGAAGGAGCGAGTTATAGTTACTTTAGGTAACTATAACTGGTGAATTCAGTGGCTTTGTTTTTCTTAAAACTGTATGTTTTACCTGATATTTTCATCCAAGTAAAACATCCCTTTAACCTTTGCCTTTTTCAGTGAATTTCTAAGGGCTTTTTAGTGCAAAGAAAGATAATATTACCATCCCTAACTATAACTTCCCTTTTTTTTTTTTTCAGTGAATTTCTAGGGTTTTAACGTAAAATAATATTTTATGACCATAAGTAAAGCCAACACCACTTCGCACAAGGCCTGCAGCCGGGCCCTGTGTCCAACCTCTCGCAGGCAGCCAAACCCTTGCCGGGTACGGCACGTGGGGTTGGCTGCAGGGCCTGGCATGCGAACAGGCCCTGCATCCAACATTATGCCACTGCAGCTAACGGCCTGCGGCCATCCATGGTGTTGGGTTGGCCGCAGGCCAGACCCATGTCCAACTCCCACTGCTGCCCGACCTCCCGAGGGGTTGGGCGCATGGCCTGGGTATCATTTTAAGTATTGCACTATTTCAAAGGAATTAGAATATCAGCATTAACAAAACACATGTATTGTCTTAGTTGCAAAATGACCAATAATTACAGTGAAATGTATATTTTAACAATTCGCACACTGTAATGTTTAACAAGAGATATTGTCATTAAAATGTAATAAAAGGGTAATTAAAGAAAATGCTCTTTTTAAAAAAAAAAACATTTTTCAAGCTGCAAAGTGCAGCCATAGAACCCACCACAACAAAGGGGCTCTGCATTCCAGCTGAAGAGTATACAGCTCCAGCTAGGAGTGCTTTAAAAAAATATGTTAAGCTCTACCGGGGGCATGGATTTAATGACCCAGGAGGACTTACTGTTTTTGGGTTTTCTTTTTTAAATGTGCTGGGGTGGCAGCTGCACTCCCTGCAGCACACCCCCAACATATTTCAAAACATTGCCCTGCCCCTTCTAGGGATATCAACAAGCTCCCAAAAAAGTTTAAGGAGCCCTCACAGGGCATTATGGGGGTACGCCTTCAAGGAGCATAAATGAATGAGCGGCTACTGCCCCGGTGCCCACCCAGGGTACCCACAACACAAAGTTGGGGGACCCCCGGGAGCTGGTTTTGCTCCCGGACGACAGAAGGAGGTTATCTTATCTGCTCCCCCGGGCGGGAGCAATCTCAGTTTCCCTGTCTGCAAGGGCTACGAAACAAAAGGGTGCACCCACCGGCGGGAGCATGTGTTGCAGTTCCTGCTGGTTGTGAGCAGAGAAGCTTTCCCTGCCCGCACTCTTGCGGGTAGGGAAGCTGTCTTTGTGGTGGGCTCCCCGGGACACGAACAGTGGAGTCTGCTCTGGGGATGGGGTCCCCAGGGCCTTTCTAGGCTTGGGGAGAGATGCTGTGCACCCCCTAACCTGTAATCAAACAGCAGCCCTGGGGATGGGGTTGCAGGGGCCTTGTTGAGGCTCAGGGAGGGGGGTCACACAACCCCTTCTTTTCAACAATTTCAGCCCCAGGGGATAGAGTTTCCGAGGCCTTTGAAGGCTCAGGGAGAGAGAACTACCCCTTTCCCATTATTTCACAATCGGCCCGTGGGTTAATTTATTTTAAGCGCAAATTTGCAGCAAAATTTTTTTTAAATCATTTTTGGTCCAAGAGGGGATCTCTCGGAGTCCCACCAGGCCTAGGGAGCAGAGTATCCCTAATGTGCCCCCTTACATCTTTTTTTTAATAATTTTTTTACCTTTTTTACTAGGACTCAGGGCTGAATACCGAGTCCTAAGATGGCTGCCGAAGCCTTATTGATAAGGTGACAGCCAATCAATTCTCATCTTGAGTTCTGTCTGCGCCGCAGATCTTCCTTGGCATAAAATATCTAGAAATTTTGAGCCTTAATTTCTCCAAAACTACTGAACGGATTTACACAAAAGCATAATAAGCATGCTTTCTGGACGAAGATCTAGCTTTCTGCCAAATGTTGTTTAATTCCATTCAGTGGTTTTCATGTAGCTTTGTCTAATTTTCCTATGTAAAAATAATTGGAAAAAACGCACTTTGGGACCCCTTTCTTTTTCTTGCCGCCAGCTTAACAGATCACCCCGAAACTTTCCAGGAAAAAGTTTATGTGGATGAGACTATGGGGGGGGGGTTTGGTTATAGGTTCATTGTAGATTTGATAAACAGTGCCAAAGTTATTAGCAATCCCAAAAACAAGTGCTTTTCCAATAGAAACGGGTCATAACTAGAACTACCCTGTGGCAATCACCGCTCAGATGGATATACGTTTATCGTTTCACTGAATAAACCAAAAGGTTAAGGTAATATAGTTCGAATCAATTAAAAGACCATTAGTGATGCCATTTGAGATAACAGTGATGTCATAAATGATGTCATCGAACATGCCATGAGTGAGGTCATGTGATGTCATAAGCAGTGCAAGGCGGCGGCACGTTATAGTTAGTGCTGCTAAATATAACTGCTGTATTTCTGTGGGTTTTTTAGTTTTTTTTTACTTCAGAACGTTAATGTTATCACTGAGAAAATCACCTAACTAGAATGTTACTTTAACCTACGGTTTTTCAGTGAATTTCTAGGTTGTGTGTTTTTTTTTTTAAGTAAATTATTTTTGACTGTATGTGCAGTAGAATAATTGTATAGTATTCATTGTAACATAAGTCAGGAAAATGTTTCTAATAAACGATGTGCGAGTATAAAACAGAGGAACATTTCAGGTGAGATTGTGTATTTTCACAGTTCTTGCAACTATCATATTGAGATCTCTTCCCAGCAATTTCATTAATTTTCTAATACTATACTTTTCATAGTCTGTTTATGTTTATATATTAAAGTCGTAATTATAATTCAGAATGAGTGATCACTATTGTACAGTATTAGTTTTCACTATGTAAATCTATTTTTAAGTTGTCATTACTCTCGCGTGAGGCTCAAGAGCCATTCGCGAGATCGTATAGTTCTAAATTTCATTTGAATCTATTGTATAGAGTTCTTTCTCACGTTTTCAGTTATTACTTAATGCTAAACTATAATAAGAGTCATTAAAATATTTTTGAATATCTCGTGGGAGCCAGACACAAAATCCCCTGCGTGGAGTCAGACGGGGCTGTACTTCCTTGGCGCTTGCGAACTACTCGCAAGCTCATACCTTTAGAATTAAGTTAATAACAGTGTTTTCTTGTAATTTTGAACAAAGTAAAACATTAAAGATGTTGATCAACTTAGAAACATTGATCATGTATTGTTCCATTGAAGATATATAGCAAGTATTTTTTATGGTTTCGCAAAACGCTCACGAAACACTTGCGAGAGGTCCGGGAGAGGAAACACACCAAAAAGGAGGATTGTGATTGGGTTACATTGATGTCTTTATTTGGAAAAAGAAGATTCCATCCTTTTTGCTTTATTTGCCTATTAGATTTTGCTCTGGGTAGAGCTTTTTTGCTTGCTCTCTTTCCCAGTTTGTCTCCCTATATAAAAATGTCTTCATCAGATTCTGATGAGCAGCCAGGTGCAGTTGCACCAGCTCAGCCACATCAGCCTGCCAAGGAATCTTTGGTATGGCCGTTTTTCGACACGAGGCCAGGTGGCAAAAAAGTCTCTGCAAAGTATGTCATCTGCAAACTTTGCAAGAAGGAGTTCAGCCAGGGGAGTACAAACAGACAGTACAGTACGAGTACCACAGGCATGAGGAGGCACCTCTTATCTATGCATCCACAAAGGCTTGCTCGGGCAGAGTTAGCTTGTGCTGCAGAGCTAGACAACTCTTAAGGGGCTTCCACTTCATTTGAACCTGGAGAAACTGTGCCTGCACAGTGACTGAGTGCTGAAGCAGACAACAAACCTGCTAATCTCAATAAAGCACTTTTTTGCTGCTAATGTAAGCCAGGACTAGAAAAATCATAAACTTTTACTAGACTTGCAGGTCTAGTAACTTTAATAATCTACTCGACCCAACTGTAACGTACATGACCCGTGAACTGGTCTCAAATTGTGTGATCCCTAGGCAAATATTTTGCCTTCTGGAGCCATCTTTCTCTTTATCATCACATAAGAGAGCAGCTTCAAATATGCAAGTTCACTATTTCTGCTGTACAAAAAAACTATTTACTAGACTAAATGCTTGCTCCATGTATAACAAGAATCGAGCCCATATATAGGGTACACATGATTTCTGTCTTGCCTCTTAGTTCACTAATAGCAGTCATCTGGGCAGGAGCAGTAATAATTCCCAGTTCATGTTTAAAAACTCACTTTTCATAAACGTATTACCAAAGCATGATGTGGTAGTGCATTGTCATTTACAGATAGCACATTTTCCAATGAAATGGCCACAAAACGTTTCCACTAACATGTAGTTTTACTGATAATAGCGCATAAACAATTTTTGGAAATTGGGTTTCAGCAAAAATATTTAAAATCTGCGCATCACCAAGTAAAGTGTTCTAATTTGTTTTGATCTTATAAAAATATTTTTTTCACCACAGAATTACAAAAATGGGTCTTCATAACTAGTGAAATATATTTCAAATGTTTGAACAGTTCACTTAGCTATTTCAGTGTTGTGTAAGAAGAAAGCCTGACATCTTACAGCCTTTCATTTAACATGCTTTGCACAGTTCAATTGTCACACAGTTCATTTTACAAAATCTTCTAACTTAAGTGACAAAAGAAAAACAAGCATTTGCAATGCAATAGGTCTTGCATTTGCGAGAGTTGGAGCTATTGGCATTGTAAATGACAATGCCTTTTATTAATTTGTTAAACTATTGTTGTTTCTATCATATAACCGTACAAGATGCAAAAATTTGGAAACTCACTTCCGACAAGGACACAAGCCAGTGACAGTACACGTTATATACACATATAATCCCTTAATGAATGGGCGCTCCACAGACGGCTATGAACCATTTACCTTGCACTTCTATTGTACTAGCAGCTGGGAAAGGGGAATGTGCACGCGAGTGAGGGTGCAGATGTTCAGTTGCTAGTTTAATGGGTCCAGGTATGAACGGCTGACTGTTACTGTCAATACTGTGGTTCTGAAATAACTGTCTTTTTGGTGCTCTCCTATTATAATTTCTACTTTCCTACGTGGATACTGTCATGGTGTTATGTTTTTTCCTGATGCCAAATTTCGATGCATTTATAGGTAACTCATATGTATAGAGTTATATGCTGGATTTGAGATTTATATATATCTGTTTATAGAAACTGCACACTGTAACATGGCATAATCCTTACGCAGGTTATGGCGTCACTGAAACCCAATAAAGTTTATTTTAAAAAAAATATATACACATACAATACCTATAATGAAAGCCACCATATTATGGTGGCAATTCATTACATACTGAGCGCGTGCATTATATGATAATGCTTACCCTAATATGCTTTCCCTGGTTCAGGGGTGGTATTCCTGGTATATTGTTGGCAGCTATGGCATGACCGTGCCAAGGAACAAAAATAAATACTTTAATTACATTAAAGCTCAAGCAGTCGCAGAAGACACAGTCAGGTACATTCTGTCAATGTCCGGGCGTGGGCTGGGCCAGGCAAAACCTAATTAGTTTGTAAAGGATCTTCGTGTATACGGCCAAACATTGACAACCAAGGACAGGTGAAATGAGGACGGGGGTACCGCAGACAACGTGTACTCAGCAACAGAAAGAAGAGAAGCTCTGAGCTCGAAATGGGCATCTTTACTTTTGAACTAGTTTGCATCGGGCATTCAAGAGACAGTAGCACAACAACAGCGCCCCCCTCTGGATAAACGAGAAGACCACGCCACTAGTTAGCAGATATACAGAACCTTTCATTAGAAGGGCAAAGGAGAACAAAAATGACGACTTCAATGGAAGAGCACTTTATTAGCCTTATGCAAGAAAAGGCTCATGTAAGCAGCGGGGGTGCCGTCGTGAGCAGCAAAAAAACATTTTCATCAAAATAAATGGTAACATCAAAAAGCAAGAGGGATGCAAACTTTCCACATGTAAACCTGCCAGAATATAGAAAAGTAACAAACCCACTAACTCCTGCTCCGACTTTTCACGCTTCCGCCCTCAAAGCAACCTCAACGTGACAAAACACTTTGAAGAAAAGCATCACAACATAAGAACGGACTCCGCATAACAAAGAAGCAGTGAGACAGCCAAGCCCACAGGAGCCTGCCACAATAATACAGGAGATTAGACTGCAGCGCGCACCACGGAAAGCTAAAAGAAATACTATCTGTGGCGGGGGAGGGGCTGTTAACTGAGAGGGGGAGCAGGAGGTGAGCCTGCGAGTGGTGCGCGCGGCAAAAGTGAAAGTGATTGCGAGCGATGTGCGCGCACCATGACGAGAGAGGAAAGCCAGATGGCGCCTCTGCTCGTCATTGTGCGCGTAACCACACGCTCTATGCCACCCCAAAAGCTGTGGTCGGACTTTTGAAAGCCCACACACTAAATGTCTCGCCAGAGCAGCGCATGCGCTGGCTCAGGCGAGACCTAATAAGTGTAATAAGATGAGCTGACTTTTGTCCCCTGTCTCTGAAAGCCAGCAAATGTGACAAGATGTAATGGCATTTTTATTGCTCTTTCACTATGTGAGCAATAAAGATGCCTTCAAATCCTGCTATCTTGTCACATTTGCTCTGCTTTCAGAGACAGAGGTCAAAAGTCAGTAAGTCTTCCCTGAAGTTAGAGGGAGTAGTCCCTAACTTGGATTTTTCTAGCCCTGTAAGCAGATAATTCTTTCATCGGAAACCAGCAAGTCTGCACAGGACAAGCTTGTCCGGGATCACAAATGCCCCCCTAGGCAGTAGTTTTTTTCTTTTTTGAACAGGTGTTTTTTCAGGAATTTTCTCCTTTTGGGTTTTTCAGTTTTAGTTCTACCCTATTATAAAATTTACAAATGCAAAACAATTTAAATAAAAGTTAGAAAAAACAAAAAAAAATTGACTTGTTGAAAAATGTTAATAAAAACTGCTTTTTTCAGAGATACCCTCTAGTTTCACTAGGTTGTTTGTTTCCCTTTTTTCCTTCATAAAAACACTTGTAAGAGCCAGAAAAGCCTATCATAACCTGGGGTTCTCACGTGCATCTCACGAAAAGTTCACGAGAGCCAGGTAGACAATCCCTTACGACCAGTCTGATGGGTCAGTACTTCCTGGTTTTCAGTTGCGAGCCTCGTGCAAGAACATACTTTTTTTTTTAACAGAGTTTGCATTCACAATGAATATATCCTGATGTAATAGTAGGGTGTTTGGCTGGACTGGCCTCTCCTTTAAGACCTCTCTCTCAGATAACAGATGTGCGAGGTAGTTGTGTGAATGTACTGGCCTCTCCTTTGAGACCTCTCTCTCAAATGACGAGTGGGCGTAGTAGTGAGTGTGGAGGGACTGAACTCTCCTTTCACATGTCTCAGATGATGGGTGGGCGTAGTAGTGAGTGGGGATGGAGAAACCTTTCCTTTGAGACTTCTCTCTCACATGACAGGTGTGCGTAGTAGGGTGTAGAGAGAGACTGGCCTCTCCTTTCAGATCTTTCTCAAATCACTGGTGTGCGTAGTAGGGTGTGTGTATGGACTGGCCTCTCCTTTGAGACCTCTCTCTCACATGACAGGTGTGCATAGTAGGGTGTGTGCATGGGCTGGCCTGTCCTTTGTGACCTCTCTCTCAAATGATGGGTGTGCGTAGTAGTAAGTAAAGAGGGACTGGCCTGTTCGTTCACACCTTTCTCTCATATCAGGTGTGCGTAGTAGGGTGTGTGGATGGACTGGCCTCTTGAGACCTCTCTCTCAAATGACAGGTGTGCCTAGTAGCGAGTGGAGAGGGACTGGACTCTCCTTTCACAACTCTCTCTAAAATGATGGCTGTGCATAGTAGGGTGTGTGGAGGGACTTTACTTCTCCGCTTAGACCCCTGTATTATATGACAGCTGTGCACAGTTGAGTGTGGGTAGTCTCTTAAATCTCTACTCACACTTCCCAAGTTAATGGGCATGAATAGTAGATTCTGATAAACACGATCTACAGTAAGACTTCTTTCTACAGTAACAAGTTTTCATACTAGAGTGTATTCAAAGATCACCTACACTTTCCTATTTGTCACGATCCCATGAGTGTCTCACGAGATCGTAACATTTTTTTAAAATAGAAATAACCTTCCACTCATCACAGTACTTCTCTCTTACACACTTCCTCTCAATAACAAGAGGCACGATATGTTTTCCTACTAGTAGACTGTATTGAGAACTCACCTACTCCTTTTTACTATTCACGACCCCGCGAGAGTCCTGCGAGATCGTGCATTCTTTTAAAACAATATAAATTAATTTTCATCACAGTATTATCCCTTAGAGACCTCCTCTCTAAATCTATGGGGACAGCATGCCTTTCTGCTGCCCCCTTACATAGCGTTTTAACTTAATTTCCATAACACCTGCAATTTTTCACAGTAAACAGTAATGGCGGTCATTTCATTTCTAAAATTCCAGCAGCCAGCCAATCAGAGCGATCACAGGAGTCTCTTGCTCCCGCAAGAGCACGAAGGCTCAAGAGAAAAACAGGCCTCTTGACCAACCACAGGGCTCCATTTTAGGTCGAGCCTCCCAGCGCGCATGTGCTGCTCTGCGAGGCATAGTGTATTTAGTACATGGGCTTCAAGACGGCCCATCTCGTCATTGGTTGTTACCAGTGGCTTTCTAAATTACTTACTTTTGAATGGTAAATCGTGCCCATGTGTCCCTCCTTTTGGTCTTTCATTCTCTCCCATAGCGACTGGGCCTGTTACAGGACTTATTTAGCCCATGTCCATTTCAGTTCGCGAACTTTTTTTCCCCCCCGATTGCATGCCTCGTGTTCTGGAAATGTTGCAAAAGAGAGCATCTGACCAGTGTTACTGCTTTCCTTCCCCTCCTACCATGTATCTGTGTTTTCTTCCCTTCGCACCTTAGCTTTCACTTATGATCTACACAGTCTGGGTCACTGAAGATAGAGTTAAGCATTCACAACGCTAAAATGTTGAAAATTTGACTTTACTCGCTTTCTCCCTTTCACCCAATCTTTCGCTTTTAACATTAATTATGTTTCATTGGCGCGAAGCTAAGTTTCTGTAAACAGGACTGTAAATCTTGATCTTTATCTGGTCACATATGTGGCAGCTGTATCTCTGTTTCCAGTAGAAATTCCCCTTTCTTAGACTCTAGGCAGTGCTGTAGCTGTGTCTCTGTTCCCAGTGGTAATTCCTCATTTTTAGTCCTTTAGCCAGTGCCGTTAGCTGCTTCTCTGGTCCTGGCAGTAATTACTCATTCATATTTCTCTAGACAGTGCTGCGGCTGCTTCTCTGGCCCCAGTGGTAATTCCTCATTATAAGTCATGTAGACAGTGCTTCAGCTGCTTCTCTGGTCCCTGTGGCAATTCCTCATTCCAAGTCCTCTAGGCAGTGCTGCTAGCGGCTACTCCGGTCCGTCTGTAATTTTTTATTCTAAGTCCTCAAGGCTGTGCTGCAGCTGCGTCTTTGGTCCCAGTGGTAATTCCTCATTCTAAGTCCTCTAGGCAGTGCTGCGTCTCTGTTCATCCATCCATTACACTCCAAAACAAAACACATAGATAAAAGACATTGTCATTTACAACGCCAATAGCTCTAACTCTGAAAGATGCGAAATGCTTGCTGATTTTACGCTCTCTCAGGACACCCGACAGACTCTCGGGAGCCCAACTGCCAAAATATACAATGATTATTTTACCATTAATTTCTCAGAAACTACTGAACGGATTTTCACCAAATCACAAAAAGCACAATCTGCGGGCCAACATCTAGCTTCCAGCCAAATTTGGTGCAATTCCCTTCAGCAGTTTCTGCCAATGCCTGTCTTAATGTCTATGGAAAATGCATGGGGATTTTGCGTTTTGGGCCCCCCCCCCTTTTTTTCTTGGCACCCGCTTGACGGATCACCCCGAAACTTTCCATGCACAAACTAGTCAAAAAGTAGCACCTTTTTGAAAAGTTTTGGCAAAAGGGGTCTAAGTTATTAGCAATACATTAATGAAAAAGCATTCCTAACTATAACTACCTAGCGGTGACCGCCACTAGGATATATATATATATATACGGTTACAGGGACGTTATAGTTAGACTCACATTTCATTTGTACAAAACCAGAGAAATTCAGCAGTTATAGCTACCTGATGTAACTATAACTTACACCCTTGCAATGCACTGCTCATGAACTCACATATTACATCACTCATGACATCATTGATGAATTCTCAAATTACGTCACTGAAGACATTACTGATGACATCATCCAGGGATTGTGAGTATTTTAAAAAAGTTACTGAGTGTTAAACATATATATTAAAGTAAGTGGCTATAGCAGTGCCTGTATGGGTGAGTATGTGGGTGTGCAAGTGGTGTATAGAAGACTGAGTGGGTATGTGAGAGACTGTATAATGAGTGAGTGACAATTGTATAGTATAATGTGGTATGTCCTGTCATTGTATAGGACAATATAGAATGGTATGGTGTGACCTGTCATCGTATGGTATTCCATTGTATAGAACTATATGGTCTATCCTCGCATCGTATTGTATGGTATAGTATAGTATGGTATGCTATGGCCTGTCATAGTATGCTAATCTTTGTTACAATGTACACATTAAAATACGGGAGAAAGCACAATAGGAGCAGCCAAAAAAGTGCCATAAAATAAGTTATTTTCACACTAAATTATTCTTTCCAATCCGTAACCGTGCAAACAAACCAATTTAAAAGCACACACAGTTTTTTGCATGCCCAAGAGGTCATATAAATCATGAAACGCGCATAGCGATAGCACTAACCCATACATTTATTTAGAAACCATTGTTAATAACAACACTAACAGCCTGTGACCTGCTGGTGTTGCTATGCTGCACCAAAGAGTAGAAGTGGAGAAGATGAAAAGTAAAAGGGAACAAACACAGGAAACCTGCAGTCGAAGCAACAGCGTGGAGCAAAACCAAGAGCAACATAATCTAAAAACATATACTCATATAAAGGGCTGCAAGTAGAAGAAAGAAAATAGGCAGCGAAAGAAACTGGAAACAGTGGAAGGACACTCCAAAAAAACAGTAACCAGTACTTGGTCCATGCTCCAGGGACAGAGGAACACACAAAACAGAAAGTCAAGCCAAAGTGAAGCCAGCACGCGCTGACCAAAGACAAGCCAGCACGCGCTGACCAAAGACAAGCCAGCACGCGCTGACCAAAGACAAGCCAGCACGCGCAGACCAAAGACAAGCCAGCACGCGCAGACCAAAGTGAAGCCAGCACGCACAGACCAACCAGGAGTAAATAAGACTGACAATGAAGCCAACAAAAGGTAAACAATGGGCAGGCTCTAATCCCTTGTATGGTACCAAAATGACTCACAAGCTACAACCCATGCGCCGTCTCAGGAGAGATCTAAAAATAATTTCCACTAGCAAGTGTAAAAATCAGCACACGTACACAAATATTTTTTCGTACAGTTTCAAACAGTCTTTGGAATGCTTTGCCAATGAAGTTCTAAGTTTCCCATTTCTCCAAGATATTAAAGTTATTCGTGATTTCACAGATTCTATTTTTTGGTTTACAGAGCCATTCCAAATGTTATTTCCTTATAAAACTCCTTTGTTTACCCCTCATGATCTATCCTTCAGTCTATAACGGTTTCAGGTGAGGTGTCTCTAGACACAACTGATTCTTTTGGCCCATGATCTTGTTTAGGTGAAGTGCCTAAGAAAAGAACTCTCTCAAAAACGTGCAATCCCTTCCAAGGAAACCGTCATGTTTAATGTTGCGTCGTCACGTTGACAAGGTCATTAGATATGAAACAATACATGTATAAAAGTTCCGCTCCAAACTGCTGGGCTGAGCGACAGACAATGAGCGAGTGTACCGGAAGGACGGACCAACATTAGCTAGAGTTGAAAGAGGTTTGTTAGCATCTGAGGGAAAATCTAGGCAAGGGCAAAAGAGGCACGGCCTCAGAGGTTCCACAGGCGACACTAGGAAAGGGTCCTTAAAGTAGCTGAAAAGTAAGAGTATCCACCTGTTGCTTGACCAAGACCGCTCAGCCCCTTCAAGACAAAAGTGGGAAGAGGATAAAAGATCAATTAACCAAACTACTATAGGCTGGGCTAGGCACACACCCTACTCAGCACCAGGATATCCTCGCAGGTGATGGTGTGCTTCACAAATAAACATAATAAAACAAAGCAATTAGGGAAAAAAAGAAATAAGCGTTCAGTGGCAGGAAGTAGGAAGCGTAAACAAACATATATCAGTAAAACATGTAATAAACATAGGAGGAAAGAAATGCAAGGAAATACCGCACGACAAGGAACCAAAGGTTTCAGATGAGGCAGAGAAACTCTGCAAAGTGTTTAAATAAACATTGGCAGAGCCAGTAGGTCTGGCTTTGGCAAGCTGTTTCATTGGTTATTTTTTCATTGCAACAAAAAATGAAAATATGTTGTCACCTCAAAGTTGCTGCCATGTGCTTGCATTAAAAATATCAAATGTAAAAAAAGCATTCATTGATGTGGCTGTTTTACTTGCGTTTTTATTTTCTATTACAACCCTTTTAGCTGTGCCATGCTTTTTCTTATCATCATCACCCAAAGTGCAGACAGAATAAACAGCCTGTACTTAAAAGGAGTATCAAATAAGTACATTAAAAGCTATTTGAACTGGCTGTCGCTAAAGAGTTAGTAACTACAATTAGGATGATGTGAACAAGTGCAATCGTTTGTGCAGTCACTAAACGTCAAGGAAGCCACGAGTTAAAGTGGGCTGATCCATAGCACCATGCTGTATGCTGTGGGTGATGCATACGAAAAGTGAATGAGAAACACACCGCTGAGCAAAAGCCCCACTATGAACGTATGTTATGTATGAATGCCTGACCAGCAATGGAGTAGGATGTAAATCCCTGTGTCTCCGGATCCACTTGGCGATCCCAACGCCATCCACCGCACCGGGATATTTGCTGGAGACTGACCCGCCAATCTCCTACACCCTCCCTGCCTGTGGGTAAGGGATTGAGAGGAACCCCCGACGCCGGCCCTCGCCCGAAGAGAGAGGGCCTTAATCGGAGGCCTCGCTGCGCCGGTTCCGCCATCTCCAAGTGCTGGGACCGCATCTGCGGGACTGCAGCAGAGGATCCTGCTTCAGCTGGTCTGCTGCATTCGTCCTGTGCTGACGGGTAACCTGTGCCGCCTCCATCTGCCACCTGTGAAGACCTGTGCGGGAGTCTGGTGACTGAGGAGGAGCGGTGAGACCCATGGGACCTGGTGCGAGAAGAGAGAGGTCGGCTGCGGGGGCTGGGCCTTTCAGGTCCCGGGGGTCCTGTGCCTGGCTCGTGGGGTGGAGTGCCCCGCCTGACGTCCCAAGCGAGACCTGCTGTGGTGTGGTGAGAGTGGCCCCAGTCCTCTCCCTGATCCTGAAGACTCTGAAGGGCGTGGAGCTGCGGAGCGGAGGGTCCGGAGACTGCGGTCGGCGGTGAGGAGTCGAGCGGTAGCGTGCCGCTAACCCCCCCTGCACTCGCAACGCCAGATCATTGGGGGGGGGGGGGATGGTGGGGGGTTGCCATATGGGCCCCCGATGCAGCATGGCCGCTGGGTTGATGGACAGAGGTACCTTGGAGTCGGAAATCTTGCCTGGGTTGCGCAGAGATTTGGCATGCCCCATCACCCGCTGGGGACCTGACCCTGCACCTAACTCATGTGCTTGAGGTGTCTCCCGGGGGCCGGATGGGGACTGCAGCAATCAAGGCCTGGAGAGAGCATTATTTCACCCTAGAGCGCTTACCACTGAACTGAGCCCTGCTGTGCCAGGTATAGAGAGACCAGAACATCACTGCAACCTGGTGACGTGACCAGAGGGGCACACCTGAGATCAGTAGCAGCTATTTGGGCTAACAGCGATCTATCCTGCGGACCTCTGGCTGGTACCCCCAGCCTGATCGGCCCTACAAATATTGCCTAGCGCCCATCCATATGCAGAGTGATCTGGCGAAGGGCAGTTACAGATAGTGATCCTGCGGCGCATTCCTGGGTGTTGTGGGCTTAGTGCCGATATAGGCAACCTCTCCCCGCAAGAAGAACATAGCATGCACAGCAATACAATAAACACACAAGACATGTTTGTTGGGAAACATTTTGCTGCAGGTTTATTTCATACAAGAAATATATGCCAATGTGGTGGATTAATTTACGGGCGATCCAAGGGCAGGCAGCGGTGACTAACCTAGGCTGCCCTGCCCGCCTGATGAGCCAACTGCACCATGGCCAATCCAACCGGTGCTACCATTTTGTGGGGATTATCCCCCTTAAATACCATGGACCACCAGTCCATCCCTTTACTCACGCCTTTTTAGGGGTGCAGCGTGTCCAGGCAAGCCCCCAGTTGCTCAGGCTTACAACCGCACGAAGGACTAGCGGGGCGCCGTCGCTTTCCTCCAGGACCCTGCCGTAAAGACTCTTGGGGTTGTTTGGCTTCTGCACCCCTATTGTGCTCATGAAGAGGGTACTCCTACGTACCATTCAGCCTCTGGATCGCCCTGTAACTCAAAGCCCTGGATGTGGCCGCCGTCATATCCGGGGTACCCCCACCAAGGCAGGCTCCATAACCTCCTGCAACCCGAGATACCGGTCCTTCCAGCTGGACCAATTCCCTCTCAACCTCTGGCAAGTGCCCCATGTTGTGTTTGTGCCAAAGAGGCCATGCCTAATTTACCAAGCCTTTCTTATTTTATGTGATTTTGAATTCGGGTTGACCCAAGCCCTCCTGCTTGTTGGGCTCGTACTTGGCTTAATTTACCTTTCTGTAGTAAAGTTCAATGGCCTCCCCGGAAGTTGTGAACTACTGTTCTCCTCTTTAACCACAGTTCCAAGATATGTCCCTCTGGTGCCCTCTGTACTAATGGGCCTTTTGATTAGGGTTTGGCTGGGCCCATTATATACCCCTCACTGCCCCGGCCCCAACTTCAAGATTCACTTGTAAGTGTAGAGGTGTCCGCCTTCAAGGCCATAAGTATGTTAGTTCAATAAGTTATTGTTGTGGCCAACACAATACCCTTATCTTTCTCCGTTGACCTCCATTTGTTTAATTGTACAGCACCGGCCAGGAATACGACCCCTTGGGGATATAAAACAGTTCCCTTCGTAACCACAATTCTGTGTGCTACCAACCATAACGCACTGTGTGCAAGTTTGTGCATTTTCTTTTGGGGATGACTAAGCCCTTGTTTGCCCCTAATACTTGGAGGGTCCCAAATACGAGGGTTCAGCCTGATGACCAAGTGCCGCACCAGCAAGTGAACATGTAGACATGCGTCAGATTTGAACTGCGTCATGTCCTTTCGAGGACGCCTGGTGCTCCTCTCCCTCCTAAAACACCACAAAGGTGGATCGAAAAACAGGGGGTGAGGCTGAGGTCCCCCAAGTGTACTCCAAATATACTGCTACATATCACGTCCTTATTGCCTGCAAAACCCATCAGCCTGCTTGCGATCTGCAGATGCTGTGTCGCCATGCTGGCTTTCCCACCCTAGCGTATATAGCCCATGGCCAGACTTTTGCCAAAGGTAATGCAGTGTGCAGAAAAGATGCCAATGCCTTTGGATAGTGAGAACCAAGGGTAAAACATATGAACGAATTTACCTGCACCTTCATAACTAGGAATGCAAGATGTATTCTGGTGATAATCCGCATATCTGCTCCACCCAATTTCTCAACACTATTGAGCCACAGCACACTTTTAAGGATGACCCACGAACTCCCACCCTTGAGTGAGTATCCCAGGGCCAGACTTCTGCTGATGTATACCAGCATGCAGACACGTGGATGGAAAAGCTACTGGGATGGAGAGAATACATGCAGATCGTCTGCCCTTTCTTAAATTATGGGAAAAACTTTGGACTCCCAACACACTTTTTAGACTGACAAACTTACGCAACCCGCCAAGCTGCGATGTCGATAATGCTGGAGAATTTGGCTTATCTAACATTTCTGTTGCAATGACCAATCTGTTTGTACAGACAGTTTTCTTGATACTATGACAAACAGAATAATTAATGTGTCCTATCCGGTTTCAGTGAATGTTTGTCTTATGTGCACCAATCCCAGGATATGGGCGAATGTAACGCCTATAGCATAGCAAATACCAGCACAGAGCAAATAGGATGGTGAGAACAGGAGGATAACCAGATTTGCAGTTTACTTGTCCTTCCTTAACTTGTGAGTGCTGTATATTTTCTAATAACTGTGGCTTTGTTGCTCTAACGCAGAGTTTCCCCAGAACTATGGAACCACTGCATGCTTTAGTATGGCCAGCTTAAGCAACCTGCCTAGCTGCAGTGTCGGTAGGCGGGCAACCTGTAACTCGCACTCGTTTAGCGCATTTTCTGTTGAACTGAAAATCACATTAGCTGGGGTATCGACAGGAACCACATTAACAGCAAACAAACTCACTTCCCTGCCACCCTCACAGAGTACACCCCCTGTAATGGCATTAGAGGTCCACCTCACTATGTATCAAGCAAGTTAAAATGAAAGAGTAGCAAAACAAGCCTGGTCACACAGACGCAGCACACAGCCACAAACAACATAGGTCACTGCAATACCAACGGCCAGTATTAGGCGACCAATATATTGCAGCCTGGGACTTATAGCTGCACTGAACATGGTACGTTTGGCCTCAAATCCCCTTCACCAAGCAGCATTAAAGTATATATGGCAAATCTTAGATCCCGACATCAATGTCACTGGACTACTCACATTGTCACATTTTAACAGCCTGGGAAGATTGGGAGCAGATATGTATAGTAGTTACGGCGTGTGGGAAAATTCCTCGATGGAATAAGGGTCATATGGCAATTAAACAGACTTACACTACTAAGGCCCCATGATTCTAATCTCAGATGAGCTTCTATGGTGTATAAAATGCTGAATACCAGATTTTTGCGCAGAATTGTTATCCAACTCAGGTTTTATTAGCAGCCGTCCAGGACCTATCATTGCTGGTTCTGTTGACTCAGTGGACTACAGCTTCCACTGCGGGGGCCTGGGAACAACCTCTTGGGCACGGATCAAACCCCGTTGGGTTCTCTCAGCCTGTCACCCCGCTGAGGTCGTTAAAATGAGTATCACTGAGTGGGAATATCAACAAACACCTGTTAGTCAGCGCTAACATGCCCAGGGTTGACCACCAGGCTCTTAGGAAAATTAGGAAAATGCCACTTTGATGGAGATTTCAAAAGGGGCAAAAGACGGGGGATGGCTCCGTCAATACAAGACTGACAGCCTTATGCTGAGTAAAATGTTTTGTAGCATCCAGTACAATCTTACTTGCCGAGGCCTTCAGTGGCGCGTAGTCAAAGCAGTCCAGATCACACCATTGAGGGCGAACACGAGGCAACGTCCCCCTACAGAATAGGCCATGAAATGTTATATTAGCACGGGGTTGGGGCTGACTATCTCCTGCCATTTGGCGGTCTAGGTAATTGCAATGTGATTCCGGTGAACCGACTGGGCACACTCAGCAGTCAAAGCTGAACGAATAAGCACATGCCTTGTAACCCTGAAGTGTGACAGAAGCAACTATTTTATCACAGCCAAAACAAATCTAGGGACTCACTGTCAGATGCACCATAGACAGAAATTCACTGAAACCAGACTTGACAGAGTATTAATTTGTTTGCCATAGTTTGTCAATAAAACTGTCTGTAAAAATGTATCTGTCACTGCGACAGAAGAGGTGCTCGCGATAAACGAGCGTGTTACAGCCAAACAAATCAAAGTACTTACTTACTGGCAAATGCACATAAGAAACATTCATGAAACCGAAGGACACATTAATAACTTGTTTGCCATAGTTTAGCAATAGAACAGTTTGTGCTGGAGGAGGGAAGGTGGCATATCATAGGAGCTAGTGACCACCCATCAGTGTTGTGATTGACATTGGCTGTGCCCCCCACAACATGAGTAATTGTACGCACGCCCAACTGAAAGGTACCTTGTCGATGCATAACATGTGTTTATTGCTACTCAACATAATGGCACTTGTTAAATCAACCCCAAGGATGAAAGGCTGAGTGGACCTGCTGGGTTTAATCCTGTGACCATGAGGTCACCCACCGTCCCCTACTTCTCTTTGTATTTCTAAAGCCAGGAATGACCGCGCACGCGCTCCATCCCTACTGCACGTTAATGATTTGCACTGGCCAGTAGAAAAGGAAGACCTTGCCTCTGAGCTGCAGGTCCTGAAAGCAGCCCAATTACTTCCCTGATCTGAATAAATAGGACGTAGTGACTGCGCCCGTCGGGGCACTCTGTGCCACTAAATTATGGAAGCATATATTGAAGCATTACTTTAGAAGCTGAAGCTAATGGCTTCCTAAGGCACGATGTGAGTTTGTTGACTCATCTGGACCCGTAGCCTTAAAGGGATGCCCCTAACGAATGCATATGACTGCATTCCCGTCGTAACAATGTAGGAATCACCATTAAGCTGGTGGCAATTGACCATAGTGATCTAAAACTGGGGTGCTAATCTACATTCAATAGGTCCCTAGGAGCCGCTTCTCTGGCAGGACGCCTGGGCCATGCATCAAAAATTGTCACGTTGTGTTTGCCAACCCCTGTGTCCAAACTGCGAACAAGCCTCACAACCTCCACAAACAAATGTCCTCGGCTGCCTCCCCGTCGCAACAACATGGGAACCGACACAAACCAACAGCAAACCTCCCTAGCAAACCATGGTTGGGATATAAGTTCACAATTCAACAAGGTCCCCAACACCAATCCTTGTAACCAATAACTCTGTGTCCCAAGATTCAGGCAAAATGACCGAGACACAGAAGGGAGGATCCCATCTAGGAGCCTCCGCAAGAATATCCACCCGAGCGGTCGCTGCACCACTTCTCCTCGCAAAATTCACTTCCATATGATGACTGCCTTTGGGCGCGATAATCGATGGTAACCGTGCAAGTGACTAGCACTAACTGCGCCCGCAGCTTAAAAAGAATCCGGGTACCAGGCCCGCCAATGGAGACGCCGCCGACAAGAACACATTAGGATGACGAATGGAGAGAACCCAATGCAAACCACAGAATCTTCAACAGTCAACGGATCTCCCGGCTCCTGGGAGCCAGCAATTGGCGGAGCCTGGGCTGCCAACCTTATAGAACTTGCCGAGCTTGAGACATACACCGGTGAATGACGCAGTGTTGCGCCGCATGAGTCGACTTGTTGCTAAATATTTTGGCGCGTGGCCCCGCGAGCCCAGTCAGAGCTCCACTTTTGGGGGGGGGGCATATGGAGTTGAAAAACCAGGTAAAATTCGGACCGGTTGAGAAAACAGTAGAGCAGTGCCACCTTGGCCTGACACACTATGCCATAGGGGAGGGATACAACAACTTCCTATACAGCTAATCTACATATTGTGCCCTACCACATACCTATAAATTATTTACAAACCTTTGTTACTCAGGTTGAGTTACCATTTTATGCAAACTATACAGACAATAGCCTATTTACGTATAAGCAATATTATTGTCACTTCATTATGTCTGTACTGTGTAATAACATTTACGCTGGAAATGTATAACCACCATTAATTAATACTAGTTAGAACATTTCACAACTTATGGGCCAAAACCCTGCCATGGCCATATTGCCTCAGTTGGATAAAGGAATAAACTTATTGCAAACTAAAGCTATAAGAATGCCCAAAACCGTGACTCTCACGGAGCACGTGGCGCCTGACTAAACAATCACAAAAGCTACGGTGCACTAACAAAACTGATGCAACACTGAAACCATCTCGGCCGTGGTGAACTGCAGAGCTATCCTCTGGCCTGGACAGCCAGTTCTCTCCTCCCCACTGCCCGATAATAACTTTTGCTGACTCAAGGTAAGCTCCTAGGCCGGGATCAAACCGCCAGCACGACGGACTTTACCTGGCCATCTGCAAGCCTCTGCCTCCCTCCCCGAGCCCTACTCTCGACTGAAGATGGGACCCAGATATATATGTGTATGTAGTAGTTCACACATTGTCCCTCTTGTCTGGTCTGATTCGCCCCGTCCACAGGCGAGGAGCAAGCTCGACCACTTGACTAAAATTAAGGGTGAGGGGCAGCAGGGCTCTTAAAATTGGACTCTCTTCCCCTGGGACGGGCTCGCATCCGGAGAGAAACAGAGTGCCAGAAACAAAAGCACGAGGGGAACATGGGAAATGCATTTTGGCAAGCCCTGAAACCACACGTTTATGTAACCCTCGCTTCAAATGTTACCCAATAGAACTCTTTTTCCTGAAATGATGCTACGGCCGTTGTCTTTACCAAAGAACTTGCTCCAAATAGTGAAGCTTGGCTGCCTTTATTCTGATTTTTTAAATTCGGTAACCTTGTTAAAACAAGAGTCATAAAAACAAAGTAAGTGCCTGCCGGTGAGAACATTGGCATGGGAGATCAGGGGAACGCATCTGCTTTGCCACCCGGGAGGTCGAGGGAATGATGAAAGACGGAGCGTGTCCCCTGTTTCACGCGCACTCAGGAAGCAGAAATTTGCAAGTGCACCATCAGTCAGATGTGAGCTAAAATTATTTTTTAAATAATACAGCTTCCGATATTTATGGGAAAACTTGTCAGCTATGCAGCAAACGGGATCGGACCGCACTGGAGGTACCGATAGGCGATTGCTGCAACAACCAATCTGCTTGCTCCCTTGACCCTGGTACGTAGTTTTAGAAAGGGGAGTGGTGCGGGGGGATGGCTGTGCACAGAGAGCGTTGATTTTAAAAACCCCTGGGGGCAGGAAATCCAGCCCCAAAACAGCGTCTCGTGGATGGAGGGAAACATCCCAAAGGGCCCGGACTCACCGCGGAACGACACCCACTTTGCCTCCAACCCGACGCGCAACCAGGCCTCAAATTTCTGTGAAAGGTGGTATTGGATTACAACACAAACCTAATGTGGAATTGCAGACGTTGGGGTCCCACACAGAAAATATGCCCAAAGCAAACAGTTGCACGCAACGCTCCCCACCAAGAGCCACAAGCAAACTCCTCACCGCACCGGCCGCATACAACGTAACACGCCCGCATGGCATACCCCCATGCGTGGTCCGTAGGGCCCACCGGCCACTCAGACCGTGCTTTTATTGATCCCTACCTCCACCAAAACGCGAACAACGAGAACGCGGTGCCTGTGAGGACCACACAACCGCAAATTGCAGCGAGCCAATCAGCAATAACTCTTCCCCCATGGGGCTGTCCCCCACTGAGGGAAGTAGGGGCCCGACTCACCGCAAACCAGAAGAGATCGGCCACCAATAGCGAGACAGGGGATGTAACCAGCACACTGCCGACGCCAGACCGGACGGCGTGACCAGGAGGAACCAAAAGGACGGCCAGATGGGCGGGGGCAGGTATAAGTATCTTGCCTCCCTCCGCGCGTCAGAAGTAATGCAGAATCTGCGCTAGACTTCAGGGACTCCCCACGGTCCCCACAGCTAGACGGGGGATGTGCCTAATGTGGCACTAAGGTGGCCGCCCTTTTAAGCGGGCACACTGCGTATGCCGCGGGCAGCCTCAGTCTTCCCTGCTAGCCAGCCGGTGCGGACTGCCGCTTCCTCCTGCGGGGGGGGGCCAGGCGCAGGATAGACGCTGGACTGGATTTCTCACGTGGGAAGACCCGTTGAGGGACAAATCTGCGGCCTACAATGGGGCTAGGAGGTAACTGACTGCGCCGGTGCCCCGTTATCTGTCATTGGCCCCTTGGACAATAAGCCACACACCAGATTCCTCAAAAGCCCCCCTCTTGACTGGTTGTACTCAAAGCATAAACTCGACTGGTTGTACTCAAAGCATAAACTCACGGGAGAAATCGCAGCTGTCGGAACAATATTCATATCCGAGGGGTGCCGAAAGCGCAGGAAGGCACTGACATCATGGCTTTCACAACAGCACTTCTCCAGGCAATCTGGGACGATGATGAGGCGTTCCCCCTTGTACATGGCAGAGCTTGAGTGGCCTCTGCTCCGAACCAACCGGATGTGTCGCCGGACATTTTGGCACATGTTTATTATTTCACAGAACAAGAGGCAATCTTATGTGCTGGCAGAAAGAAGGCAGTTCCGGTCTTTAGAGAGTATACAATACAACTTTCAGGATCTCTCACCTACAACTTTGAGGTGCAGACGACACTTGAAGCTAATCACAGACATCAAATA
The DNA here is from genome assembly GCA_963921515.1 of Calotriton arnoldi. Lineage (NCBI taxonomy): Eukaryota > Metazoa > Chordata > Amphibia > Caudata > Salamandridae > Calotriton > Calotriton arnoldi. Next base: position 3,171,927 of record CAWUFW010000604.1, on the reverse strand, counting down.
CCAATGGGGCACCCCCTGTGCAGTGCTTTTCATCTGGAAGTGCAAGAGGCAAGCTATACGGTCCTTGGCAGAGGCAAGACAGCTCCGTGAGATGGCACCTCCTGATGAGGACAGAATATCTTCCCCGACCCAAGTCCAGGGAGGCTCTGAGACCCGTCTGGACCGCAGTGGGCCCCCCACCGTTTCGACGACTGCCCAACGGGAGCGCTGTCTCAGGAGGCAAAAAAAGATATTATACAGTGCATACAGAGCATGGACAGGGAGGGTTCTCCAGGGTCATCTGCTACTGGACCTGGCTAGCAAGACCATCTCCATGGCCCGATTCTCCCCTGATGCGGAGAAATTGCTTAGTGTCTGGACGGCATTTAACACCTGGGATGGGGGGGGGGGGGGAGATTGGGGGTAGACAGACACCCGACAGGCCCTCCGTCCTAACTCAGATTCCTTGCTGGTTGTCACCTACCATGCGTCTCACACCCCGTGAGGGTGACTCCTCCTGTGAGATGCAGGTTTCTTGGTCCCGGTCTCAGTGGGAAGTAAACACACTTGTTGGGCACTGTTGGCCCATAACTGTTCTTTGGATTGCTGTGATTTCTTTCCCTTGCAGGTGTAAGCAATACTGTATGTGCTGTGGGGGCTGAGGGTGGGAGATACTGAATATTAAGCTTAGCAGCGTACTCCAAGGTCAGGGCAAATTGATTCTAGGGTCTGTATGTCGATAGGCTTGGGGCTATTGCTACATCCACCTCCCCCTTCTTAGGACTGAAAATCTTAAAGTTCTTTCACTTAATGTTAGGGGTCTTCACTCCACCAGCAGGTTTGGGCTTATGTTCTCCTTCACACCCAAGACATTGTCTTTTAACAAGAGACTCGCCTTCGGGGAGTGGACTGCCTTAGGATGTCGCACCCGCGATACCCTGTGCGCCATTGGGCTTACACGGACTCCAAAACACTGGGGGTAGGAATATTGTATACAGTTCGCTTTGGCATCACAACCACAAAGGTGGTGTGGGACAGGGAGGGCAGGTATCTGACGTTACATGTGACTAAAGGTCAGCAACATATCACCTTACTCAATATCTATGCCCCTAATGCTACACAAGATGCATACCTGTGTCGTGTTCTCAGGGAGCAATTACACTGCGACAAGGGGGATATCTTAGCAGGAGGAGACTTTAACTTGGTTTGGGACCCTACAATGGACAGAAATGCAACATCATATCAGAGCGCAGGGGTCATGTCTGCACACCTGAAAAGAGAGAACAGAACTAGACTTAGTTGATGCCTGGCGTTATGTTCACCCAGAAGTTAGAGATTACTTATTTTACTCCCAAATCAACTACCTTTTAGTGACGCACTCCCTTCTCTGCACGCTTGACACTACTGAAATGTTTGATATCTCTCTCTGACCATGTCAATGTCGCTCTGACGTGGCCTATACTTCCTCGTTCTAGAATCGCCCCACGGTGGCGATTGCCTTTGAGGCTGCTACGCAACCTGGTACACGTAGAGGAGATACGCAAGGGCATAGTTGACTATTTCACTCACAACACGGAGCAGGATGTCTCTTTACCAGTTTTATGGGACGGGTTTAAGGCCACCATATGGGGGCTGATGTCGTCGATAGCTATTGCCCGTACCCAAGAGGCGCGTTTGGCCTAGAGCAAACTGTTCGAAGAGATAAAGGCCATAGAGATACAAGATAAAGTGACACCCACTCGATGCCTCAAAAGGCAATTAGCGATACTGCGGGGGCAGTTGCGTACACATCGGACAAATAAGGCGGAACGCTCCCTTTTAGCCCTCAAACACCACTATGAAGGGGGCAATAAAGTGGATGCCCTACTGGCCAGTAGATTACGCCAAGCACAAGTAAAAGTGCATATTGCCAAGCTCAAGACGTTCACCGGTGGCTGGCCAATCACAGAGCGTGATAAGAGGAGGGAATTACATGATTACTATCCACCTGTATGCTTGCGAAAATGCTCCACCCGCACTGATGGCAGAGTACCTGGCGCACTGTGCCTGGGAACCTATACAGCCTGCACATGCAGAACTGCTTGAGGCCCCTATATCAAAGGAGGAACTTTGTCTGGCGCTGCACGTGTTACCGCTACACAAGACTCCTGGACTGGACGGCTTGCCAGTCAGTTTCTACCGGCTGTTCGTGTCTGAACTGGGTGACCACCTGGTGAGCTTGTTTAACTCTTTTACGCATGATACGTGCCTTACGCCCACCATGGCTTCCGCAGAAATATCGCTCATCACAAAGGATCCAACGTTCTGCTCCTCCTTTCGACCCACTGCCATGTTAAACATGGATGCATAACTCTTCACTAAGATCTAGCCATAAGAATTGAACGTTACCTGACCACTCTGATCGGCCAGGTGGGGTTCATACGTAATCGACAATGTGCGATGGATAGCGCATTAGGTGGAAAAAGTGCATTGTTATAATATACCAGCCTGCCTTCTCTCGCTGGATGCAGAGAACGCCTTTGAGCGAGTAAACTGGGCTTTCCTGCGCACGGTCTTAAATAAAATAGGGCTGGGCCCGAAGATGATTTCCAGGATCATGGCTTCTTGCGAAGCTCCAGAGGCCACCATTCAGATAAATGGGTGGAAAACTGACTCGTTACAATTCAGAGGGGTACAAGGCAAGGTTGCCCGTTGTCCCCCCTCCTATTTGCCTTGGTGGTAGAACCCATGGCCATTCAAATTCGGCAAGCAAGGGACATAGAGGGCATACATTTTGGAGGTCAAACACACAAGATCGCCCTATTTGCAGATGACTGCTCCTTACGCTCTCGCAACCAGCCACCTCTCTCCCGGCAGTGGTCTCCAGCCTCACTACATTTGAGACTATATCGGGCTTTAGGTTAAATATGTCCAAATCCAGCATACTCAATATCACAGTGCCATTGGCTGACATGTCCCAGCTCCAGACACTGGCCCCGTTTCGGTGGTGCTTTGATAAGATAAAGTACCTGGGCCTGTCTCTTACTCCCACGCTTGCCACATGGATGAAGGAGAACTGGCCCCCGCCATGCCGTGCTATCTTAGAAGACCCTCGAAGGTGGAGGCCTCTGCCGATTTCATGGATGGGAAGGGTTAATGTAGGGAAAATGAATATCTTACCACAGCTTTGTACCTATTCCAGACCTTGCCTACTCCGAACTCATGTGACGATATTGCAGTTACAACATGATATTCGAGCGTTCATATGGAATGGAAAAAAGGACGCAGAATCTCTAACACCCTCATGATGCAGCATGTGATCACATTGGATTGGCCTGCCCTAATCTCCTAGAGTATTATTGGGCGGTGCACCTGGAGACAACTGGAGGACCCTGGAGGCCTGGTCCGATGCTGGAGTGACAAAAGTGGGTGAATTATATAGGGACAACGAACTACTACCATTTGGGGAGCTCTGCGCTGAATTTGGACTACCCCAGGGGCATTTTTTATTTCATAGGACACTTACGGTGGCAATTCTCAAGCACTGGAAGACGGGCACTACGGAACCCCCTTCCCAGCAGAGCACCTACTATATAGCCCTATAGGCAGGCACTTTTAAAGCAATCTCCTGCCTATACAGGGCACTCCAAACTGATGACGCCTACAATGGGAGGAGGATTTGAGTTCTCCGATCCAGACGAAGGACTGTGACAGTATACTAAGGGGAACACCTAAAGTGTCCAGGAACGCCCGTTTTAAATTGATAAATTACTACGTAGTCGATAGAGCCTATTTGACCCCAGAGCGCATACACAGATATTTCAGACAGAAAGGGAAACCTGCCCACGATGCAGAGAAGAACAAGCGCATATATTGCACATGTTCTGGACCTGTTCCACCTTACATGAATATTGGAGGGAGATCACGCATCTAATAGGAAAAGCAATAGGAAAAGAGATCCCCTGCTCCCCAGTCCATTGGGTGGTTTCCCCACACACCCAAGAACAAAATCACTAGCAGATTTCAAGACTTGGGGTTTATCCTAGCGAAAAGAGAAATAACAAAACATTGGAAGTCGCCGAGAGGCCCCCAGATAGCTGCCTGGAAAGTAGAACTTCTAAAATGGGCAGGATGTGAGGGGCGGGTCCTGATGAGGCCAAGAGAGGACTGAGACACATAGAACTTGCCAGGGCGTGAGAAGTCATAATGCATGATCTACTGCAACCAGATCCAGCAGAGCTGAGGGAAGATGACGAGACCTAAAAGAATAAGACACTGACAACCAGATCCATTGCACATAGAAGAGCCAACAATATACTAAAAGTTGGATTCTCCCCTTGCAGACGTCAATCCTAACCTACCATTGCACGACCCCCACACTAATCCCCTCAATAGTGGATATATATAAAGCTCCATGGTGTACACATTAGCTTCTAATCTCACAGAGTGAACTCGCACAAGGAGGAGGGTGGAAGGGACACTGAAGATGTTCTTTGTTGTTGGAAGATGCCTAAGACAGACATGGGAACACCAATAACAGATGCATTTGTTGACCCTACACTAGAAATGCATATTCACTGACTGTGTTGTGATGAAGTGATAAATTCTCAATAAAATTTGTTTAAAAAAAAAAAATTAATTGGACGGTGCACCTGCTTTTTGTCTCTGCATGGGTGGCCCGGGAGAGCTAGGCCCACTGGCTTCATATGGACAGAGCGATGGCCTGTAGACCACTATGGGACCTCGCATGGATACCCAAGTACGCCCGACACGCAGTGCATAAATCTCCACTCCCACTAAAAACGTACTAGATATTTGGGATAGACTGGTTCGCGATAAGGGGTTGACCACCTCCCCCCACCACCTAAAACACCTACTGCACGCAACCCTGCATTTGCACCTGCGCTTGTAAAGACTATACTGATAATGCCTGTCGCACGCTCCGAGACCTGTTTTTAGGGACAGAGATGAAGTCCTTTGATCAATGTAAGGCAGAATTCCACCTACCCAGCACAGCTAAGATGCAATATCTTCAATTGAGACACTGGGCACTCCATTCTACTGTATACCCAGAGGTCATCCGACCATACATTCCTTTTGAGCAGCTGGTGCGCACATATGACGGATCACGTGGGCTCATCTCTAATACACACACCAGGATACAACACTCTACACCCATCTATATCCTCCCCTATCAGTTCCGGTGGGACAAGAGTGACCCAGAAGAAAACACCCAAACAATGGGACACCCTATGGCATGACATACCCTAAGTTTACTGCAGTCTCTTTCTCAGGGAAACAGCATATAAGCTCATGTTCCAGTGGTATTACACGCCATTTCCGTTGTCTGCCATATATGCAGGGGCTTCCAACGTTTGCTGGCGGAGCCGCAACGCCAGTGGCGATTTTCAACACATTTGGTGGTCGTGTGCTTCCATCACCACCTTCTGGAAGGAGGTTCTTGGTCATATTAAAGCCACTGTGGGATACCCCATCCCCTCCTCCTACCAGACGGTGATCCTGGGGATACGCCCTGCAAACCTTAAAGTGATGATACAAGCTGAGTGGACACTCATTAGCTATATGCTGCATGCGGCCCGCCAGCTGATAGCACTACACTGGAAACAATCTACCCCACCCACACTACCCCAATGGATTACCAGACTATGGCACATTTTAGCCATGGAGCAACTTTCACATAATCTGAATATAACCAATACCAAATTTCAAGCTGTGTGGCGCCCTCTTCTTCAATCTCTTACCCGCAGAGAGTTCACTTGCTTTAACCCCCCTCATCTTAGGGCACTGCAACTGTTCTCTTATTCCTAATAAGTGAAGGTGCGAATGTTGAGATGTTGGCTCCACATCGGAGCCCTGTTACGTCCACGCTCCAGGGTGCGTGGCAGCACTACACAGTACCAACATTGCACCTGAATGTCCCTGTACTCCACCTGTGGGAAACGTTATTGCCTTATTGAGTTTGTGTTGTTTTCTATTTTACCTTCTTCTCTTTACTTGATTTAGTTGACTATGGGTTAACTTGCAGACATTTTGCATCACATGGAACTCACCAGTATGGCCTATGTCCTCAACCCTTAATGTATTTGTCTAGGCTATCGGTAACTCTGTGGTTGAACTGGATGACAAACGTAATGCCGAAACTGTCACTATTTACTATTGCTGACCTTCATGTGTGTTCTATGCTCTATTGTTAATAAAGAGATTAAAACAAAACAAAAAAAAGAGCCCGTCAACAAAGCTAGAGCGGTCTCAATGGCCAGATCTAAAACATTGGGATGTTTTCTAGGACTAACATCTGTGACGTAGGGACTTTTCCTTCTAGCGGTAAGAGGCACTGACAGTCCGCTGTATGCGAAACCTAGCGACAACATTACCAGGAAAGAAAGGATGCAAAGGAAATTACTTGCAAGTAGCAGAAAAATATACAAACTCGAATGTTAAGACCAGTGGTGTCTCTTCACTTTAGCACCAAGAAAACTTCACAACTGTTAGTACGCTGTGTAAGATCCCAACTGTTATAACATTACCCGGAGAGAAAGGGAAGATTTTATTTTAAAGTAGCTGAAAATGTATAACTATGAACTTTAAAAAAGTTGGGGCCTCTGCCCTCTAGTGCCAGGTAACTTTGACAGTTGTTAATGCGCTTTATGAGAACCATAAAGTCACAATATAAGAAGAGAAGGGAAAAAGAGTGGGAATAGGCTGAATGTTAATATTTGATGGAGATACCACGTGAAATGTGCCTATTGCAGAGCTCCAGGTGTTATCTGCAGTCCACTGGTTTCAATGTTTAGGAGAGTTCCGGGGGTTTGTAAATAACAGACACACATCTAGCCTGCTGGTCATAAGTTCTATCACACTCATAAAACTGAGTATAAGCACCTACTGCATAGGTCAGGCTTTACTCCTGCAGGGCAAAGGTTTTTATTCCAGTAATAAACCTCAGTAGGTTAATACAGCTCCAGCAGAGATTGTGTTGTGTGTAATTTATTGGTCATAGTTTCCAATTATTGTCATAGATGAGTGGATTTATTTAATGGAATGAAAGGAGAGACAGCATGCAAAGGAACCAAAGCAAAGATTGGGGTGGCCTTCAAGTGTAACGTGTATTCTGAAGTTTCCAATACTTATTAAATAGTTGACTCAATGTTGTGCATCATCAGTATGAACTCAATATCACCAGGGTCATTGGGTAACTGTAGAAAGCCAAACTATAAAAGGGACAGGTTCTGGTTTTTACATACATTTGTATAAATTGTCGTATAGGCATGCTTTCCCCACAGTCCTTTTCTATATTGCATGGTGGTTTACCTCCCAGTTTCTTACTTTCAACCCCACCTCTCCCACCACTGACACACCATCGATTCCCTGATTTCAGCCAAAAGCTCAGCCGAACACTCGATCTTCTTCTGTCTTGCGGATGCATCTCTGCCGCTGGCTTCAAGCAAGAGATGTAGTTAATGCTGGATCCTCTCAGGACACCTTGATACTTCCTACTCACAGAGTAATTGTTTCTATGCGTTACTTTTGTCAGTTTCAATAATACTGGAAAGAACTATTCCTGCGAATGTGCCAGCCCATCTAATTTGAATAAGCAAGTACATGGGATTATTTACAGGGCATGCAGATTTCAGAAGAATTTTTTTCTTTGAACAAGTAGATTATTTTTTTATTTTTTTTTAAACCATCATCATCACTTTATTTCGATCAAAAAAGATCACAAAAGTACACAGCACAAACAAATACAATAAAAAGAAATAATCAAGTAAAATAGAGATGGATAGACATAAGAGCAAGCAATGTGGTAAAAAAAAAAAATGTGTCTAAAAACACAAAATGTATACAAGGATCTATCATAAGGTGCTTTCAGTGCAATTAATTTTCAATACATATCAGTTTTTGATCGAGTCGGGACCCATCACAGAATGCATTTTGCTCGTTTTATCCACAGTGCATGCCAATATCTGGACAAGCCAAAAACCACAACTCTACGTGTGTCCGTGCTCAAGGTTCGTAATACATCTAAATAGTGACCAGGACCCATTAATTTACAGAGTGGTATTATCCATTTTTCCCTAAGAGATTTATAGTTAGGGCAAAAGAATAACAGGTGCACGATGGATTCAGGACTTACATTACAAGCAGGACAGAGATCTTCACTTACAACATCCTTGCTCCATTTTTTACAAAAGAGTTTTGTAGGAAGGGTCTTATACCGAAACTGGAAAAATAGTTTCCGGGCCAAAGGGGGGACAATTTCATCCATTGTGTCCTCAAAACAGGGGACGCATTTAAATTTACAAAATTCGATAGACAAGCGGCCCTCTGCTTTTGCCGGTGCTGGTATTAGTATTGCTTCCCAAAAGCTTTCCTTCAGCTTCAGTCTGGATACATTTACCATGCTGTCTGGGTCAGACCAGTACCCCTCCATCTCAAGCCTCCTCAGTAGCTCTTTTAATACTCTGAACCAGGGAATCGAAATGATCGATGGTGACTTTAGTAGCTCGGAAAGGAGCTCCCGATATGGCAGGAGTTCGTCCACAGTCCATAGCCTGTGCCAGAACATCAGGAGTTTGTAGCATACTTTATGTGCCAACTGCCTTTGGGCTAGATCCAGATATAGGGGCACAAGAGGGGTGCTAGCAGGTAGATCTACCAGGGATCTAATAAAACGATTTTCTATTGTTGACAAACAGTGTATTAAACCTGTTCCCCACAGTTCGGCCCCATAGAGAGCACCCCCTAGTACTTTTAAATTATAGATTCCCAGGGCGGGTGCAAGCTGCCTTGATAATGTTTTCCTATGTATTTTGGTAATATTTGCAGTCTGATGTATGAGTTGCATCCTCACCTTTTCTATATGTTGGGCCCAGTTTATTGTAGGGGTCAGGCGGATGCCCAAATAATCAAAGACATCCACAGGCTCCAGATTACTATTACCAGCTATCACAGGTCTTTTGTTGGGCTTAACCACTCCTTTTCTAAAGATCATATATTTCGTTTTTGATTCATTCAGTTCCAACCCTCGCTCATTACAGAACATAATAAAATCGTTTAAAAGCTGCTGTAATCCCTGTGGCGATTTTGAAATTTGGAGTGTGTTGCCAGCAAAAAGGAGAGCCGGCACCCTTTTCCTACCAATTTTAGGGGCGTCGCACCCATCTCTGTCTAAAAAGTTAACATCATTGATAAAAAGGATAAAAAGTGTGGGGGCAAGGACACAGCCCTGTCTCACTCCACACTGAACCAAGAACGGATCAGTAAGTTGGTTGCTCTCCCCCCACCTCACTTGTGCTGTGTTTGATGAATGCAATCTGATTAAAATATCTAAAAGGTTTGTTGGTATACCCTGCATCTTTAAAACCCTCCAGAGATTTAACCGTGGAACTAGGTCAAAAGCAGACCGTAGATCTACAAAAGCCACGTAGAGCTTTCCTCCCTTAACTTGCACTTCCTTCCAATAAATGCACAACAAACGAAAGGTTTGGTCCAAAGTACTGATTTTGGACCGAAAACCTGCTTGAAGGTCACTCAAGATATTTGACTCAGTGATCCAATCCTGGATCCGGGCTAATATTTGCTTACAGAAAATCTTCTGTACAGAATCAATGAGACTGATTGGCCTATAGCTGGATGGGTTCGCTCTATCCCCCTTTTTGTAAATTGGGACAACCTCAGCGTTTTTCCACGAAGGGGGAATAGGGGTATCACTGAGGATTGAGTTGGTAAGTAAGTTTATATAAGATCCCCAAAGTGCTACGTCCTCCTTATAGAGGTCATTGGGGATTCTATCTGGTCCGGGGGCATGGAAAGGGATACAAAAGCGAATTGCTTCTTGAGTTTCTTCTAAAGAAAAGGAGAGACCTTCACCCTCCTTTCCCTCCTTACTGAGCTCTTCACCGGGTCCCCAGAGTTCTTGATCAACTGTGGTATCCCTTGACTCGTAGAGAGAGCCAAAATGTGCTTCCCACTCCTCTGGCTCTACTGTAAATTCTACGGCTCTCCCATTCCCCTTAAGCCAGTAAGCTGCTTTACTCCAAAAGCTCTTTGGATCTTTAGTTATCAGTGCATTGCGTAAAGCAGTCCAGAGGGAACCCTCCCACTCCTTCTTTGCAGCTTCAATTGTCTGTTTGTACCTTGCTCTACTGATCACTATCTCATTTCGTGTTTTTTCCTTTACAGCCCTTAGGAGAGCCTCCTTACTGAGCCTACATTCCTTGTTATACCAAGCACCCTTATCAGCTAATCTCTGGGGTACACACTTGCTTCCCTTCTTTTTTCCCGGGCGGCCTAGCAATTCCCCTATCTCTTCATATAAAAGCTCGTGTCTGGGGCCTAATGTCTCCAGGACATTCTCATTGGTGGAAGTGGCAAATTCCTCAAGTAACAGGCGAGCCTTCCTCTTAGCTGCATCTAATGCCTCCGGATGAGTCTCCACCCAGTCCCATCTAATTGCCCTTTGATTATTAGTAATTGATAAAATTCCCAGATCAGGACAGCCAATTCTATCAGGCCCAACAAAGACCTGATTAGACAGATCAAGAACTAAGGCACTGTGGTCACTATCTACCCTTTTGACCATTGCCATATCTGTAACTGAGTACCAATAGTTTAGGGAAACAAGGCAATAATCTATCCTACTTTCGTGGCCTGGCCTGTTAAAAGTGGGATCCCCGTTTGGGTCAGAGGCTGTCCTTCCATTCGTGGCTCTCAAATCATGCTGCATTGTGAGTGCCATCATTTGGGCTCCTCTCTTTGTCCACCTTACTAGGGGAAGGTCCAATTGAGGAATTTGGCACTCTGTCCCAGTCGTCGGTAAGGTCTAGAGGGATCGGGGCGAGGGGTTCAAACGTACAATTGAAGTCACCCGCCACTAATACAGGAATATTGTCCGTGTAACAAGACAGGACATGGTCAAGAGTGCACAAAGTGATAGTTTCATCATGAGCCCTCTGAACTCTATTATAGACATTAAACATCCTAGTCTTTAGGCCGTTATAAGATGTAAGCTCTAATGCAAGTACATCCTGCAAATCCACTTGGAGGAGTTTAACTTTAATCCCCCGGCCAATTTTCACCCAAAATGCTAATCCTCCAGAGGGTCTACCCTGCTCTTTTCTTGTGGCGTCAATGGCATAGGTGGAAAAACCACTTCTGTGTGAGCCGTGTAGACTCCAGGTTTCTTGAAAAAAAATTACATCGAAGGAATCTACAAACTAACACCATTCTGGGTCCCCCCCATTAGCTTGGCGATCCCAGCCACATTCCATACCAATATCCTTAGGGAGCGGTTTTCCAAATAAATTTCCCCCTTCTATACCTTCAACAAACCCCAGAGCTGGGACAACCACACCCACATTTGTCAAAGAAGGAACCATCTCCCTGTTCACCTCCGACTCAGGGGCTGTAGCACATATTGGAGAGATTGTTATTGGGGAAGTGCAAGTGTGTGACAACACTAGGGGGCTAGAGCGATCTCGTCTACTTTTAGGTATCATCTGCGCCTCAGGTAGGGGTCAACTACCCCTTCTCATGGGATCCAGATGTAGCGGGGGCAGTCCTGATGGTCCTGGCCCCTTTATTGGAAGAGTCAATCTGGTGGAGGTTTCAGCAGTATGTGTCAAAAGGGGTCTAAGTGCAACTCCAGCAGGGGGTCTGTATCTAATAGAGATGCGGGAGTTTTCTGGAGGGACAGTACGAGAATCAATCGACAATAAACCAGTAATAATACCAGCATCATAGAAGGTAACCTCGATCGTGTCCCACATGGACCTTTGTATAGGGAGGCTTCTAACTGTTTTAATGTCATCCCTAATGATTGAGTAACATTGTCGGGTAGACCTCAGCCAGTATATAACCTTGTTCTTCAGCGATTCCTGATTTTCAAAGCTCTTTGGGGGGAGTTTAGGGACTTCCGTGAGATAGATCTCTGCAGAGCTTTCCCACGTCCTGGGTTCCACGTAAGCACCATCCCAAACAGTCCCCCTAGCTGGGACCCTCTGGTAATCTCGCATATGTGCGTCCCCTTCATCCAAGACCACCTCTCCTCTGTCGATATCCCTACCATGTGGGGTTCCTGGGGGTTTCTCTGGAGTTGCTTTATGTTAGCTTGGGTGTTTCGATCCCCAGTTTGATGTGGCAAGGGCTGCGTATGTCCTTTTTGCCTAAGTTCTCTGGAAATATCTGCAATTGGTGTTGCCATACTAAGTGCTTCTGCTCCATTTACAGCCCTTTTTAATGATGTTGACTTGGTTTCTATGGCCACAATAGACCCACCATCTGCCCTTTCCAGCAAAGAGGCAACCTTCTCTTTAAGGGAAGATACCTCATCTCTCAGGGATGCTATCAGGTCTTTTAGTGACTGTATTACGCCAATAGTGATTTTGGTAGTTTCTGGCAAATCTATACAGTCAGCGCTGCCCTCCTTTTCCCCCACCCCTTCTTCATCTACTTCTAGGACCTCAAATCTGTTTTGGCACTCGATATTGGTGGTCGATAATATACTGTGTGTTCTCCGTGAGTCAACTCCAGGTTGAGTGGCTGTTTCCCTCGACCCTGCTCCAGGCAGGTCAATATCTGGGGCCTTACTGCGCCTTTTATATTGCTTTTTGGATAGCGATGGAAGCTTTTTTGCAATTTTTTTTTACTATGGGCGGTTCGGGTAAGGTAGTGCTCATTTGTCCAGGGGGTACAGCATCTAGGACCTTACTGCATTTTTTGTTTTGCTTTTTAAACATCAATGGGATGTGCTTTGCTACTTTTTTCACTGGGGGTGGGTGGGGTAGGGATAGTTAGGCCAGAGATGTTTATAGCACCAATCGAGCTATCACAGGAAGGGGAAGGACTTGGTGGGTCAGAGTTGACTATATCCTGGCATTCTGCTAGGATGGTCTCAATCCTGTCCATTGTCTCGTAGCAAACAACATTAGATGGTCTGTTAATGCCCGGCGGCTGACCCTTGGCTTTCCTTTTGCCCATTTCTTATTCTTGGCTTTGCAACTTACTAGGGTAGAGGTTACAATCAGAAAGAAAAACAAAGACGAGGGTCAATTACCCACCACCCCCACAAAGTGTAGCAATATAACAATATAGCGAATTTGGCGTGCTATTACAATCAAGGAAAATTCCCTGAGAAAAAGATGCGATATAAAGTGCAAGGTGCAAAGAGCAAGGTGCAAGGTGCAATGTAAATAATGAAAAGTGCAAAGTGCAAGGATCTGGAGGGCTAGATTTAAAGTGCCTAGTGCAGGATAAAATCAACAACTCAATGGTCAATAGTCTAAAATGATCTACAAGACAAATATAAAAAACAACGAAGTATCAATGATAAGATTTAAAACCAATATGGGATGGTTAAGTTCCGACGGAAAAATTAAAAATAACTCCAGTAAAAAGTTACAGGGACTGTTTATAGCATTTCCAATAAAGGGAGACCAGATCCGGTATGCAATTATCAATTTAGTTCAGTTCAGCTCTTTGCTGCCACAGCAGTAGGGGAAGCTCAATAATGTTTGTGGGCAAACAAGAAATAGTTAATAGTTTAAGAAGTCTCACCGCCAACTCAGTTTCAAGTCGTTATTGTCACTCACCCCACACACAGTCCGATCAAAGTATGCTGTGGCCACCCGTAGAGATAACCGGATTACCAGATGTTCAGGCCAAGAGGGGGTGGCCCTGCCCTGCCTCGATCTGCCGCAGACGGGCCCGCCCTTGGCCCGGGCTTCGCCCGCGCTGCGGGAGTGCAGGCGCGCCTTTACGGCGTCAGGTGTGTGGCCCCACCCCCTTCCAGGAAGCGCGTCGAGCCGGAGGACCGTGTCCCACCCCAGTGATGGCGGCGTTGTTTGGAGGCTCGCAGGGAAGGCAGGTTCGGGCAAAGGCTGACGGCAGCACCAAAGGTGAGTGCTGCGGTCTCCTACTGCCCCCAGAAGAGCGTCCCCATTTCACAGCCTTTTTTCCTCCTCAATGACCCTTGATTGCTGAGAGCAAACCCGAATTTCTGGGATCTGAATAAAGCAAATATAAAGATGGTGAAAGAGTCCATTTAATTGGGGGGGGGGGAGGGGTGAGCAGGCGAGTTCGAAAACGGCTGCGGGCTATGAAGGTTATCCAAGAGAAATGCACAAGAGGGTTGACTGTGTAACTGTGAAAGCGACCTCAAGCATTTGATATGTAATCCAGTTCTTGTTAAATTCATGTATGAAGTCTAACCGGTAAAAGAAAATTGGAAGTCAGCATTCGTCAAGATGCTTATTTAATAATGTATATTTCGCCAATACCTGGGCTATAAGCAATAAAACTAGTAGAGCAGCTTCTTGGCACACCACCCGACTCTTAACTACAGCAGAAAAATTATTGAAGGCAACAAGGATGTGTGAAAAAATGCAAAGTGGTGTTGATCACTTGAGAAAGGGAAAAGAGAAATAAAAGTAGAAAACAAGCGGATTAATTTATTTTACATTTTTGTACAGGATAGCGCTACCAAGAATGTGTCGCTACATTATAGACAGACCACCACGAGAGGTAGGTAACCACCTTACAATGGATCCAAGGAACAAAAGGAAACCGAATAAGAAACATGATGAAAGAACTAGTCCTGAGAAAATGGGAGGGAGGGCAGTAGGGGCATTCTACCAAGGGTATAAGGAGCAGTACAGAAGAAGAGAAGAATGAGGAAAAAGGATGGGGTGTAGGTAGGACAGACAGGATGGTTAGGTGAAAGATGAAAACGAGAAATACGAGTGGTGAGGACGAAGAGAAAGTGTGAGGGAAATAATAAAAAATAGAATGGCTCAGATAGTAGGCTGCAGAGTAAAAGAGATGATTGCCTGACAGGCACCAGGAAAGAGTTATGTTTCGAAAAATATGACAGATGATTTTTATTTATTTTTCTGGAACAGAACCAGGACCTGAATGCATCTCAGTTCTTCTGGCAAAGGGCTACCATGCAATTTTAGGGAGAAACTAAGGTCATCTCTTGGTGAAGTCAAAGGGCTTTAGATATGATGCCAACTTTAATTTAATTCCGGCCTCCAGTGAATGAAAATATACAATCCGAGTTTTCAACTGCTAGGAAAGTGGTGGCTTGTAGTGGATCTGCTGGGCATTCTCCATGCTAAGATGTGGAACGCCCCAGTGAAATGAAAATGGTCTAAATCAAATGAGCAAACACTTCCTGATTCTGGAGCAGATGTGTGGCTAGCAAATATGTTCTGCTTAGAGCACAGATGTCGCTGCTAGTGGAGTTAACTTTTGGTTGTACTGCTGTACTTACCTTGCCGCATAATGTTGCCAGGGTGCACAGCACAGGGGAAGGAGCCCTTTCACCTCCTCAAGCAGATTCAGGGTACAGCTTTTGACCTCCCCAGGAACGTGTAACTGCCTTGATGGAGCACATTTTGAACCCCTGGGCAACCATGTGCAACCAGCTATAGGCTAAAAATTCAAGACATAAGACTGAGCACATGGTTACTCCGGACACTGATCCCAAGATGGTCTCGGGCTCTGAAATAAAGGAGGTACTTGTAACAAAGGCAGAGGAGGCACTGGCAACAAAGGAAGTAGGAGACATGGCAGGGGAAAACAGCCATCTTCAAACCTCAGTTGCACCCAAGCACTTTTGCAAGCATTTTTTCTGATCCTGAAAAAGGTCAAATGACGTGCGTTGCCAGTTTCAAAGAATTCAATGAGTAACTACTCCATCAGCATTTCAAGATGTCCTGCAGGGAGAAAAAAATTCTGACAAAGCTGGACTTCTAGTATACATACATTGCAGTCCAGTCTAAAAACAATTTACTGTTTTCTACAGTTCAGCTGAACGGGACTGGCATGGGACTCCATATGCCCCTCTTTTTGGCCTATCTTGCGGTCCTCTGTTGTCAGGTGAATCATTCCTCAAGGAACACATGCAATTGGTCATGAAGGAAAGCTTAGGGTTAATATGGAGAAATCTCATCTTGTACCCAGAAGGAAAGCAGATTTCCGAGGTTTTGCAACAGACACCATGGCAAAAACGTTAACTCTATCGGGGACAAAGGTCTGTAACATCTGGAGCTCATTAAGACAGATCAAGCAAAAGAAAACCTGGTCACTTAGAGCTGGCCTTGATAGCAGGTCTGTTTGTCTCTGTCATTCAGGTCAATCAACAAACTTTCGCTACTGGGCTCTGAAGTGATGGAAAATTCCTCTTCTCCACAAAGGCCTGCAACAATTTTACAGTGCATCCAATTCCTTCAAGGTGCGAAGTCAGGAGCCAAGGTGAAAGAGTATTAGGAAGTCTGCCATCAATTTTTGCACCAGACGATTGTGATGCAAGCAAACAAGTTACTGGGTCTGAGCAATACAGTGGTGGACTGGAAAGCCAGACATATATACGAGACGTAAGTGACTGGCTGTTTGAGGACTATCTTCTTCAGTCAACTCAAATTAGGCACTTCATTGGGGGACCTCTCTGCTTCTCAGCTAAACCCTCAATCTCCAGAATTCTTCAGCCAGAGTTCAGAGTCTTAAGCCAAGCCCACAAATGCCTTGATGCAGAATTGAATTCCAGGATCCAATAATACATTTCTGGTGAGTGCACAGATTCAGGCGTCAGAAAGCCTATGTAGTTATCACTTCCATGTCGAAATCCCAGGTATGGTTTCTAGCAGTTCTGTAATTTTCCTGCGATTTCCCAATTCAGTAAGATTTGAAAAAGGCATACTGCGAACATCTGGAATATAGATTTTTTTGCTAGCTACTGTGAATGAAATTCGGGATTAGATCAAGAATACAGAGGAGGTAGGGTGACCAACCGTTCGTAAATTTCACGGACCGTCCGCAATTTGGACCTCACGTCCATTGACCGTGAGGATCCTTTTTACGGGCGCCTTTTGTCCGTAATTTTGGGCCTTGAGGGGAACAGAGCTGTTCCCCTGCGAGAGGCCTCAGCTCCCTGATGGGGCTGGCGTGACTAATGGCAGGCTGAGGGAGCGGCGAGCAAAGAGGCAGCCTCCGCCGCTCCCCAGCCTTTTATTGCCAGATTCCCGCCAGGCCAGTTCCAACCGGCCTGGCGTTAGCCCACACGCGTGACCCGGAAGTGCTTTCAATCACTTCCGGGTCGCGCCCTGGTCTTTGACCAATTAGTGGCGATGCGCGCCTGCCGCGTCATCACTGCACGCGACAGGCCCGCCTCGTATGGTCATCGGGGGCCGGCACGACCGCCATACCTTTGACGTGGCCGATGCCGGCCCCGCCTTTCTAAGAGCAGCCCCACCCCTCCCATTGTGATTCTGTATGCAGGCTGATTGCCACATACAGAATGACAATGGGCCAGTTTAGGCTTTTACAGCATGTAGTGGTCCTCCTACCGCCTCCTTCTAGGGCAGGGCATTCTGTTAGGGTTAAAATGTACAAAGCAATGTACAAAGTTAAAAAGAAGAGGTTATAGTTCTTACACAGTCTCATCATTTCAGAGCTGAAGCATTTTTATTATTATATAAAACAAAGACATAGTTGCTGCTTTTTTATTTACTTTATGCAACTAACATCCATTGACAAAGCCAATAGTCCTGGCTTGTTGTAGGTCTAATGTTACTGGATGCAATGATAGAAACAGCAAAATACCAGTCGGGCGGCATATTATGCTCAGCATATATTTTACGGTGAGGTGTTTTAAGCCACGTCCTTAATTACATCAGACACGCCCCTTGGATAGACCCCCAGTTTTTTCAGCCCACTTAAAGCCCTGGAAACAACACCATGTCACAGTCACCTCGCGTCCTGGCACTGTGCATTATGCATGACTCATGACTTCCAAGTTTTCAGATTGCCTATGTGCACGGGCATAGTGAACCATCCCCCCCCCCACCCCACCCCACCCCTTGCTTTAGGAACTACAGCGAGGGTGAAGTTCTTGATGGGCCTCTTCTGTCTGCAACTGGGTGGGTGGCTAGGGGAATGGAGAGAGAAAAAAGGGAGGATGGATGAATGCTAGCATGGATGAATGCTTGACAGAATGGATGGGCGAATGGGTGCATGGGTGAGTGAAAAGAAGAATGTAAAGCTGGATGAGTGAAAGAATGCATACATGAGTGAAAGGGAGGGTGGAGAGCTGGAAGAAAGGACGGATGAGTGACTGGGTGGATGGATGAGTAAGTGAAAGGATGGCTGGATGGGTGAAAGGGTAAATGATTGGATGGATGAGTGAATGGATGGGTGGAAGAGTGGATGGATGAGTGAAAGGTTTGCTTGGATGAAAGGGTAAATGGTTGGATGGATGAGTGAATGGATGGGTGGAAGAGTGGATGGGTGAGTGAAAGGATGGATTGGGTGAAGGGGTGGATGGATGGATGGATGGATAAGTGAAATGATGGACGCAAGGATAGATGATGGATAGGTGTGCAAATGATTGAAAAGGTTTGGATATGGATGGGAACACAGATGGAAGGACAGAATGAATTGTGAAAGACCTAATGATGGATGAAAGAATTAATGGATGACATTTTCAGTGACACCCAACTGCTACTTCAATGTTACACTAGTAAATGTAAATGTCTGCATGTTTTGTTTTAGGTGTAAGATTTTAGGGAGAGCCTCATAGTGCCATGAGCTGTGCTTGAGATGTATATTGTGTTTGTAGCAAGAGGTAAGGCGTCAAAAATAAACTATGTAATAGTGTATTGACAGTGCATTCTTTAAGAAAGCTGCAGGGAAAAGAACCTTTGTGACTTCCGTCAGCTTTTGCAACTCTCTGCGAAGCCCCCCTAAGCAAAGTCAGATTCCATATTTTAAGTTCCACTTGCTGAAACACCCATAATGCGTTCCCTATAGTGGGTTCATCACAGCAATCCTCCCTTTAGTTCACCTATGCGTGCCGCTTTACATCACACAATGGCACTCAGATATGAGATGCTAGTAAAGTCTATCCGAGCAGATCTTCCTGACCACTTCTCTCACCAAACATGCCTGCTCAGGACCATGAGTTGGAAACAAAATATCAGACTGGACAACCCAGTGCAGTAACCATTTAAATAGATCATATGAAATACCACAAAAAGACCTGCACAGTTGCTCAAAGCTGCACGCATACCGAAAAACCGTGAAGTGCACGATTGTCTCAACCTAATATAAAACTTATTTTGACTTATACTTAATTGATCGAGGTTATACAAATTCTGAAGCCGGTTAAGCAGGAACTCTGCAAACGTGTCCAAGTTATCAGATTTCTGAAGCCTGCAACAGGTGCAAATTTGCTTTTTGTTAGGATTATTACTCTTACATTTCTCACGTTTGGTCTCCTAGTCAAGAACAGAGGCACATTGCACGTTTGCCTAAAGCAGATCACCACATCTGAATGGACAGGAAGACTACCAAACATTACAAATAGCCTGTTTAAGAGTTCTGCATGTTGTGTGCCTCTACTGAGCAGGTGCTGGAGAATCCTCCTTTCATGTGTGCAATAGTTTTTGTGAGGCCACTCCTCGGTCGAATTCCTGAACCAAAAGGGGAGCATTCACCAGACAAGAGTACGTGAAACCTGGCATACTTGCTAACTATAAGGTGCTTCTCTTCACACTAGATGCTAGCTAGAAGCCCGTCGCTAATAATATTTTCTGTGGAATACGTAATTGACTGGGAAGGGGGTAAACGAATGGGAGGTGAGCTAAAGTTATCAACTTTGGAAATGTGTGAAAGCTCAGAGCTTGTCATATCTCTCCAATAACTGGAAGCATGGCACTCAATTGAAGCACAGCCTATAAAATATGTTATTTATGCGAATGCTTCAATTTAACTAGTTTTTGTAACTAAATTTAAAAAAGCTATATGACATGAACATGTTTTATGAACCTGCAAAGAATCACAGAAAAAGAAGCCAATCTACGTTAGAAAAAATATTTATCCAGCAACTGCTCCGTGCTGGTACAGTGTTTTTGGCTGTACTACTACTCAAGTAACAAGTTAAAGCGTACATCTCTGTTCGTCCGTGGCTCCGACAATTGGGTTTTACCACTTAACTGATGAAATGGAAAATTACAACTGGGTTAGAATTCTCTAGGGCATTCATCACTAATGTAAATGCCAAGGTTTTTATTGAAAATAAATGTCAAGGTGAAAATATGGTTATTTTGTTTTTGGAGCAAGAGTCCATTATCCTTCTAGAATCTTCTACTGGCATTGCCATCGTGCTACGATTAGAAATACATGGAACAGTTTAAAATTCAAGGGACATTCTGAAGGACAAAACAAGGAAAATTGGCAGTTTTTATGCATCAGATATTAATAGTGCAAAAATTCATGAACAGGAAAAGGGAGACTACTTAAATGGAAAGACTAAGTTTCAATTGTGGGAAATATATACTTTACACCAGTTGCTGTGTGCTTGAAGTGTCAGCATTAGTTTGCCTAATACTGTGGCATTTAATGAGAGGGGAAGGAATATTCGATTTTCAACCCAACAGATATTACTGTACATACCCAATTAAGAATGACTGGCACATTATTGGAGATGATGTTCATTTTAGAGCTAAACTCCTGAAGTATCAGTTTTTGGGCTTGGATTGAGTCTTTAACATATACATAGAGTAGGCCTTGGCTCCACCCCACAGAAGTATTACCCTCCAATCTCACGCTATTCGGTGCATCATTCCACCTCGGATGGATGACTTACAGTGCAATGTTCGAAGGAATATTTTAAATCTGATTTTTGAAAGCCAGATCTGTTAAGCTTTGCCAATGCTTGGTATGTCTGTTGCCAGGCGTTTAAAAACACCCTTTCCAATGTAAAAGCTGAATTGGACTGCACCTTTATTATGCAGCTTGTTTTTGTTTCTCTATTTTTGACAGGGCCTGCACTGGGAACATGAAGAAATATGCTTTGCTTGAGCCCTGCTTCTTGGATAGGGTGTCTTGGTCTTTAGACCACTGATCTCACCAATGTCTTTGCTGGCATGATGGTTCACAGAGTTAAACGACTGGTGCAGACTAATTTGTAAGTTATAAGTATCAACAAGATCAACCTAGCCTTCCTCCATCCAAGGTCAGTAGACTGAATACCAATAATTGGAGTTTACATAAACACAGTATTTACAGCATAGCTTATATACTAGAAGACACACTTCAAATAGTATTACAGTGCAATTCAAAAAAGTAATGACAACAGTTCATGGATTCGTAAACCCAACTGATCAGAAGTACACCATAAATAGAACGCTCATACTACACCCACAGGTAGCAGGGTGTATGATAGTGTTATAGCACCTGCAGGGCTCGAAAAATCCAAAAACCTTTACTAGACCTGCAGGTCTAGTGACTTAAATAATCTACTCTACCTAATTATAATGCTCTTGACCCATAAACTGGTTTCAAATTATGTGATCCTGGGCAAGTATTTTAATTCACTGAGACGCCATTTTCTTCTTTATCACATATGAGAGCACCTTCAAATACACAAGTTCAGCACGTCTGCTGTACAGAAAACGCTTTTGTTTGATTAAATAGACTAAACATTAGCTCCATATAGAATGCAAATCTAGCCACATATAAGATGCACTTGACTGCAGACTTGCCTCTTAATTCATTAAATGCATAGTCATCAGGGCTTGGCCAGGAATGTCTCACATCATGTTTAAAAACTATCACTTTTAATAAATACATAAATAAAGCATAAAGTAGCAGCCCACTGTTATTTGCAATCAGCAGATTTTACATTGAAATGGCCACAGAATTTGCCACCGACATGTGGTTTTAAAACTATATAGTGTACAATGTTTGGAAATAAAGTTTCTGCAAATATTTGTCATTTGCACCTCTCCAAGTAAAGTGTTCTGATTTGTTTTCCTTCAATTTAAATCTGTTTGCATCACACTTCTGAATTACAAAAAAAAGTTCTTTCATAATTCCTGATCTACTTGTACTATTCATTTACAAGCTGTTCAAATGTTTTAGAGGAAAAAACGGACATTTTGTTTCACAATTATTGTCAAATAGCTCACTTGACAAAAAGCATTAACTGTAAAAAGAGAAAGAAAAGTAAACACAATTTTCCAGGAACAGGAGCAACAATTAGTAAAAAGAAACTGACATTTGACCTTTGTCCTTGAGCAGTTGGCAAATGCGTCAAGATGAAACAAGATTTAAAGTCGTTTTAATTGCTCATTCACTTTCTGAATGAACAGAACACCTGTTTCTTCCAGCTTAAATTTACTCACCAGCAGGGTCGAGTAAGTGCTAAAAATAGCTCGACCTGCTAAAATTTCACTCGCAATCGCAAGGCGGCGAGTGGATTTTTCGAGGCCTGATTCCTCTTCAGTAAAATTTGGAACTGCTCTACTTTTGTAGCATAGTTCTGCACAAAGCGTGAATAAAATTCTGTTAGCCCTAGGAAAGACATTAGTTGTTCCTTGATTTTGGGCTCTGGTACATTTACAATCGCTTTCACGTGGCTTACTTTAGGACAAATTCCATCGCTGGATATTACATGGCCCAAACACTCAACTTGCTGTTTCCCAAAAACATACCTCTCTTTTTACAGTTAAACCATTCACTATAAGTGCAGACAATATCAGTTCCAGATTCCGATCATAATCGTTTTGATCTCTACCAAAAATCAGAATATCTTCTTGAAATACTTTTGCACCCTTTACACCATACAAAATTCGGGACATTTCTCGCTGGAAGACGGCACAAGCACTCGCAAGGTCAAACAGTATTCTTTTATATTGAAACATTCTTTCTGGTGTTATAAATGCTGTACAGTGCTTAGAGTGTTCTCCAACTCAATTTTGTGATAAGCACTCGTAAGATCAACTGTAGAAAAAATAGTAGCATCACCAATCTAAGACTTAAATTCCTGTAAATGAGGCAGAGGTGTATCTACCCAAATAGCCTCGTTTAAACATCAAGTCTACACAGAGTCTTAATCCTCTGGTGGCCTTCAACAATATCACAACCGGTGAGAGCCAATCTGAATTTTCAATGGGTTCTATTATATCTTTTTTACAGAGATCTTGTATCATCCCCTTTAACCTTTCTCTATAGTTCAAGGGTACATTCCTTAATTTCTGTTTAAATGGTACGAGATTATGACCCAACACAATTTTGTGCTTGAATCCTTTAAGTAAGCCCAAATCATCACTAAAAACATCCGGATATTTGTTCTTTAAATCCTGATCTCCTTCATCCCTCACATTCACTGTCTGTAGTTCATCACAAAGAATACCTGTCCCGCTGGCCTGCCGTCTGGTCCAATTTCTATGTAAAGCAGAACAAATGCTAAACTCCAACTTTTAGCTGACCAGGTGGGCCATCACATCAGGCACTTTTGATTCAGTCACTGCCAAGTTAGCCTCCAAGAGAACTTGCACCTGCTTGCTCTAGCTAATGGGAGCCACACTTAAGTACCTGCTGTGCCTGAACGCACTACACAGGAGGAAAAATGCGGAAATGGCAGGTCCTACATACTGCCTGCAATAGCACTGCAGGTTTAAACCCTTCAATTTTAATAAATCCCTCTAAATTAATGTCAGAACGTCGATCCGGCTAAGTCGAACTGTAAATGCTGGCACCTAACTAAGGGTTTTAAATTGACAATTTTACCATTACTGTTTTACACATGCTCAATTTAAAGTATGGTTTTATAATATGGAATATTTGATATGATGTTTTACAGTTGCAATGGTTTTAAGTAATCACGCAAATAAAGATATTACTTACTTACATAGAGAATACAACATGGGGTTAACACTGGGATCTATTCTTATCCCCAGTTCCATTATGTGGGGCCAACCCAAAATCATAGCACCTTTGGTGGTCACATAAACCTTACCGACACCGTCTAGCACAAAATTCTATATTAGCCCATATGAAGCCTTGCATAGGAATTCTACGGTCCGAATAACTACCTGGGCTAGCATCAGATTCATACAATGGTCTACCAGGCCAAACTTTGTCAAACATACTCCTATTCCTGATGGTAAACCATGCACATAAATCAGCCATTGTTTCAATTTGTACTACATCTATGCTTATAGTGCACTTGGCAACTCCCCTTTTTTTTTCTACATCACCCACAAAATCATCCTGCACACACCCTTCTTCATCCTCAACATCTTCTGTTATGTAATTTACCTTTTTCCCAACAGATTTGCATTCTCTACTAAAGTGTCACTTTTTTTGCACGTTCTACATATTTTGCTCAACGCAGGACATATTTTTGAATTAGCCGAGTGGCTACTTGATCCACACCTATAACAAACCAACCCTTTGCCTCCAATACGCACAGTTTCATTACCCTTTGCTTCATAACTTTTCCTTTTACTTTTAGCATCTTTTGCTACCACAACCGCTGAAACCGATACAGCCCCCTCACTTTCATTTCTCGCAGCTTATATACATTTCTCGGACACCTCTAGCCACCTCCACAGCTGCTTTCAAAGTCATTTCACCACCTGACTACAATTCTTTCTTGAATATTCCTGGAGTTAGCCTTCATTAGTACCTGGTCCTTTAAAACTTGATCATAAGACACATGCCCAAAGTCACATGGTCACAGCTAACTCTATTAAAACTGCAACAAATGTGTCAATCGTTTCATCCTCCTTCTGGGCTCTTGAATAGAATTTGAACCGTTCCAGCACAAAATTAATATTCCTGCCGAACCTTTCTTGCTTCTGTTTCACTTCATACTCAGACATACACATTATTAGCATTTTCTATGGGGGTAGATTCTTAAACTCCCTTAACCCTATGGCACCATATCTATGTTTTAGTAAAGATAACAGTCTTTCCGCCGTACATTTCCCCTCTTCCAATACATTTACATACGCTTCAAACATATCAATCTATAAATCCCAAAGTACAGGCAGTTCCCCCAGTACAGCCAGGAAAAATAGAGAAGTTTGTATGCTTGCTATTTCTTAAAATACAATTAAATTTGACTTAACAACTCCTAAATTAAATACTAAATAGTGCTACCCTAGTAATTAGATGTGCCAATCACCGAAATGATGACTGCCAGGAAAAAAAATGAAAATAGTCTTACATCACCCAACGCAGACTCCAATAACAGGTGTGCCAATCACCGAACGATGACTGCCACAAAGCAGACAGCCTTACTTCAGCGCTTCGTGTTCGCCAGCAACGTCTGTCCCACGTCATGAAGATCACACCCAGAAGGCCAAATTAGACCCCAGCATGTGTTGCCAGCAAGGAAACAGCCGCTCACATGCGTTGCCAAGAAGCAGCTGCAACAAGGAGCTGACGCAGACTCTTTTTGCTAAAGCACACACAGCCGCTGCAAGGAATGGCCGCTCACACGCCTTGCCAAGCAACGTCCACAACGAAGGAACCACGTTGCTAATCATGCTCAGCTACTGCAGGGAGTCACAAGTTGACAAGAAATGGCCACCGACTATCATTGCAAAGCAACACCCAGCCCTCTGCAAGGAGCCGCACAGGATATCCGTTTTCCCCAGAACGGACTTGTACCGCTGTACTTAGACCGCAAGAAAACCTCCGCTTATCGCCAACAGTAACCCGCCAATAAACAGATCACGGGCGGTTACAATGCTGCACACGGTCACGCATCTGTGGTTGCCATGAAAGCTGTACTCTTCATCGACCACCTACGATGCTCCAATC
Organism: Calotriton arnoldi; assembly: GCA_963921515.1. NCBI lineage: Eukaryota > Metazoa > Chordata > Amphibia > Caudata > Salamandridae > Calotriton > Calotriton arnoldi. The sequence continues at coordinate 3,146,334 of CAWUFW010000604.1, read as the reverse complement.
CAAGCCACTCTCGTCCCCATTGTTAAGAAAGAATGAGGGTCCATGCAGGTAGGTCGTTGTTTTATTGACCTTGTAATGCGGACATAAAGGAGCGGCGCAGGCACCTTCAGACAGCCACCGGACAACCGTCCCAACCGCCACCACCACCATGAAACTCTGTGCCATACCATTCCATACCATTCCATACCCCCAAACATTTCACAATGGCAGAATATGTCCCACAGTAGGCCTAGCTGCAAAAGGTTCCAGTCACAACTGGAGTCGCTCAAGTTGACGCGTCGTCCGTGAACAAAGCACACTACATCTCTACATCACAAACACCCTCCCTCCCCCCATGGGAGTCAATTAATGCAGCGGTGAGAGAGACAAATATTTTTATTATAGCTTCTTTAAATTTCTCAATCTGCCAAGCAGAAGCACCAACAGCTTTAAAATAATTCACCTAGAAACAGGATGAAGGGAGGCAATGGCTACAAAGATTTTTTAATTGTCAAGGCATTTCTTCTTCTCTTAATCTCTTACCAATCTTATCTGAAAGTTAAACAACAAAAAAAAGGTTGAGTCAAATCAGCAAACTTCTCACAAGTATGGGAAAGAAGTCAAGCACCTTTCAAATACAAAATACAAGGAAATTAAAAGATATGATTGACAAAAGAAAAATATAAAATGTGGTATATTAACAAATCAAATAAAAGTTGAGGTAGACTACGGGCAGCTTTCAGTTTCACTTAATTTCAGCGTTATCATCCAATATCAATGTACCGCCTAAGGCAGGCCCTGGACACTGTATAATCGGGCCAAAAGACAGAGCCACGGATTTTCGTGTTTTTCAAGAAGAGCATCGCAAGTGCCACAGTTCGTGCAGAGCTCTATCAATCCTTAGCACTGCTTACCTTCCCCTGTTCACTAGCAGAGAAACTGCTTGCAGTGCGCAGACACAATACTAGGGATGTGTTGAACGGATGCAAAGTTTTCAGCAGTACCTGCAGCCAGTGTCGACCTTTTTTAAGATAGCGCCCTGGGCGGAGAGCAATTTGGCACCCTTCTGATGCTAGCAAATTAAATGAGGCAGCAGGGGGCCCGTTTGCGTTCACTGGTCTCTCCCTCGCTGAGCAGTGACTGGCCCCTTAACAGAAATGTCTTCGGACCTCACCCAGCTCACCTAAATCACGGATAGCTTATTTGCTTCACACCGATGATGGTTTTGTTGGTGTGTGTCAGCAGGGGTGAGGCGGTGGAGGAAGGGCAAGGGGGGGCAATGGGGTGGTAACATAGCCCACTGTATGATAATGAAGGATTAAAACCACTTTCAACTTGCAAATCAGAGAGAAAGGAGCACACAGGGACATGGATAAGGCTGGAGCAAGATGACAGGGGTGCAGCTGTTGGCATTACCTTAATGCACACAGCTCCATGGGCGCCTCAAAATATTGGCGGCTTCTGCCCAGCTCGCCCATCCTAAAGGCCGGTCCTGCCTGCAGCACGCAGTCGTTCTCTTAACAGCTTCTGCACCATCCTTTGTTTCTGCAACTTTTCTGCAAACTGTCATGGTCATCCTCGACCGCAAGAAGTGCCTGGTTATGGGCATTAACCCTGGATTACAGTGTGGCCACCTCCTCAGCTTGGAGTATAGCTGCAGTACACTCGCCTGCACTGAACGTCAAGACTTGCACGAGTCGCCATACAGTGGAGAAAAATCCTTACACATCTATTGAATCTAATGAGCAGTTGGTGAGGGACAGAGTTAGGGGAATGGCTAGCAAGAGAACAATAATTCATCCTTCCACTCCTACCCGTTAACCCAGATTTATTTTTTTGTTGGTGTTTGGCAGACACACACACCTGCATTAAGCTAGCGAGCTCTATCAAGGAGATAACACAATTCTTGGTTCTCCGACATTGACCTGGCACTGTTAGGAGGTAATCAAGACTCCCAGAGGACAATGTGGGTGCAGCAGCGAGGTGTTGGCTTTTAGTCAAAAGGGTGATGTTCTAGCTGCAGCGATTAACGGGGACGTTTAACCTGCTACTTACTAGTGATCAAGCTTGGCAGAGCCTTTTTATAGCAAGTTGGTTCCGATGCACACAGGCCTGAGACAAAAGACTAATTTCCCCAAGACAGACAAAGAGTAAAATAGGACTTTATGCAGCTACGTGGATGAGCTGGATGGCATCTCAAAGTGTTTCCAACCTATCACGCTTGTGGCAATCATTCTGCCTTTAGAAAAAGTAGTCAAAAAAGCGTTGTGTGCTGTGAAGTGGTCTATTGTGTTGGTATGGAACAGTCTGACCAGTACCATTAACTACTAAAGCCATTTAGAATCCTGGTGGTGGAAACAAACTTGGATCGTCAGAGTAAGGGATGCTAGACTGGACTCAAGAATACAATTATAGTTAGTTCAACTTAGGATTCTGCATAGATCGTATATGGCTCGAACATTGCAGCAGAAACTGGGCAGATGTGAATCTAGTCAATGTGCTAGGGGATGCGGGGAGGCGGATACCTTTTTCCACATTCTTTGGACCTGCCCCATGATTCAGAGATATTGGGATGGGGTTTCCCGGGTGATGGCAGCAGTGGTGGGTTTACAGGTCCCCGTGGAGGCGAGATGGCACCTGTCAAGTGTGACGGGGGAGATTTTTTGGCCTATATATAAAAAACATGGTTGACACTGGCATCTGGTGTGGCAAAAAGAAACATACCAACAGCGTGGGGGGCGGTAGAGCCGCCAAAGGTGGGGGGCGTGGATACGAGACCTGGACTGGTGTCAGCAGGCCCAAAAAGTGGTCTACAAGAGTAGAGGATGCCCCAAAAAATGGGAGAAAATCTGGACCATGTGGGAAAAGTATAGAAACTACTGAGTACTGAAGGTTGGAACTTGTCAATCCTGGAGGGAGTACTATGTGGGTACAGTGGGTAAGGAGAGGGAAAGCTCAGCACTGTTATAACGTGTACTGCTATAGAAGGTACTAAGACGCCCTATTGTAGCCGGTGTTGTCAAAATATAGCAATGTGTAATAAGTAACTGATTAATAAAAAGATTTAATTTAAAAAAAAGAATACAATCATAGTTTGTTCTTTTTAGTTCTCGGTAGAAAGCGCGTGCGCGGTCTCTTCAAAACGTATTGTTAGCTTACAGATTACTTACCATTGATTGCCCTCATTGTCGCTCTCATTTGATTCCTTCTAATTTGGCAGCACTTGCGGGTTAACTTCCTCTTCTTGGCTTTGTTCCTCCCCTGGAGCATGGACCCATTACTTATGTCCTTCCACTGCTCCGTTTTTTGGTGCTACTTTTTTTTTTGTTTAAGCACTTTACGAGAGTGCGTTGCTTTCCTACTGTGTCCGTTGTGCACGTCTCCACCCCGCGCGCCCTGCCATGTTCTTTCCTCCCCTAGCACAATGTTGCTGTGTAGAGCCTGTGCTTCTCTTCCCACTACTCACTCCACTTTGGCTGTCTCTTTCCTGCTGTCCCAAATAAGTGGGACTTCAGAAAGAAGCTAAAAAAACAGTCATACGCCTGGAAGTAAACACTTTCATTGCTAAGCCCACTTGGACACCGACATGAAAACTCTGCAATTTGTAACCAATGTTTCCCATGTTAATTCCCATAGTGATTTTAGACACGACTACAGCCCGAACCGTGGAACGGAATTACACCAAGTTTGGCAGAAGGAGGCTAGACAGAGACTCTACCAAATAAAGCACTACCAAAGGTAAGTTACTTGTTCATCTGATAGACTTCTAGTCGCAGATTCCTGATCTCAGTATAGGTACCCAAAGCAATACCTCCCAAGAGGTAGGTCTGCAAACAGATTAAACCAAAAAGTCCCTCAGGACCAACCGGCAAAGTGCACGTTTCGACGAACCTGACCATTCAGGTAGTGGTGCTTGGTTAACATGTACAAGAACGCCCACGTTGCTGCCTGACAAATGTCCAGGACAGGGACTCCACCAGCTAATGCAATGGTCGCAGTCTTGGCTCTGGTAGAATGGGTATGCAAGTTCTCAGGGGTTGCTTCTTGGCCAACGCATAAGCAGATCTTTACGCAGAGCAATATCCATCGTGAGATGGTTTGTTTCTGCACTGCCTTTCCTTTCATAGTCCCAACATATCCTACAAAGAGTTGATCGTCCACCCGGAACTCGCTTGTATGATCAATGTAGAACGACAACAATATTTTTGGGTCCAGACGGTGGAGTTTCTCCTCTTTGAAAGGGGGAGGCGGAGCAAAGAAGGTAGGCAAGATGATGTGTTGGCCTACATGAAAGGGTGTGACAATCTTCGGGAGGAAGGAAGCACGGGTTTTAACCATCTTCTCTGAGTCAACAGTGGTAGAAGATGGGTGTACAGAGAGAACCTGCAGTTTGCTGACCCGCTTCGCCGATGTTATGGCCACTAGAAAGGCTGTCTTGATAGTCAGCAAACGAAGTGGGCAGTTGTGTAACGGGTCAAAGGGAGAGCACATGAAGAAGGTAAGGACAAGGTTAAGATCCCACTGGGGCATAATGAATGGCCTGGGAGGAAACATATGTTGTAGTCATTACTGATCATAGTCCAACAGGTGACTTGAACAAAGAAGGCTGGTACGGCAACCAGAAGAATGCCAAAATGGCAGACAGATTACCTTCAACAGTGCCCAGAGCAGAGCCCTACTGGGTCAAAGAAAGAACATATAGCAGAACCTGGTATAAGGATGCGGATATGGGGGGTGGAGGGGTGGCGGGGGAGGAGGAGTCAATGTTTCTTCTGGATGCACACCATGCCACAAATTTGTCCCAACGGCATGGTGTATACAGTCTTGGTGGAGCAACGTCTGGCCGCCAGAACATCACAGACTTTGAAAGGAAGGTCGAAAGCGGTCAACTGTCGCCACTCAACCTCCACGCATGAAGGTGGAGGATGCACAGGTTCGGGTGCAGAACCCTCTCCTGCTGCTACGACAGAAGATCCTCCCAAAGGGGCAGCCTGATCGGAGGACCGATGCTCATGCTCAGAAGCTCAGGATACTAAATTCTGTGTCCAATCGGGAGCCACAATAATAACTTGGGCCTGGATGTTCCTGGTCTTCTTGAGAACTCTGGGTGTGAGTGGTGTCAGTGGAGAGGTGTACAGGAGGCCGCCTTGGAAACTCTACAGTGCAAAACTGCTGACATTGCGCGTTTTCAGTGCTGGCGAACAGATCTAACCAAGGCTCTCCCCACTCTTTAAAGAGAGCTTGCAGCACCTCCGGATGGAGACGCTATTCGTGATCCACTAGGCATCGACAGCTGAGTTAGTCTGCCTTGGGGGGGCGGTGGCACCGGGAGCAACGGCACTGGAGTGGGCACTGGGGGAAGGTCGAGGTCCTGCACCCGTTGGGCCCAAAGGCGCCGCAGAGGAGTCAAGTAACCCAAATTTGAGGTGCATAGACTCATACAACTGAGTTGGGGGGAGTAGCTCCTGCTCTGGGAAACTGGGAGGCACAGATCCAAACCTGGCAAAGGATCCACTGCAGAGTGAGGCCTAGGATGCCAACGCTCCCATGCAAGGTCTGATAGCTTGGATTGGCACAGCGAAGTCAAAGAGCACTTCAACTTCTTAGACTTCTTCTTTTGGGCCTTATGAGACAATCTTGATCAAAACAACAACCGTGGGGAGCGGCTCTGCAAGCAGTCTCAGGACATTCTCCATGACCAGGAGAGAGAGCATCGCAAGGTCGTCCGACATGGGGAAGCAAGGATCTTGAGGGACAGTTCCCTCAACGCCTTAGGGTCCATTGTGTGGCAGTCCTTGCAGGTCTTAAAGTCGTGGTCGCACTCCCAGCAAACCAGATGAGCGTCTGTCACAGACGTTGGTCTATAACAGGAACCACATGCTTTGAGGACTGTAGGCTCCTTAGGAGACATCCCTAGCACACCAGGAGAGGCAATCTCGAAAAAGGCCTCAACAAAAGTCGAGGAAGAAGTCAGTAAAAAGAAAACTGAGGGTAGCTCTCTCTGGATTGCGGTGACTGGCACAGAAAGAAAAGAACGGACATCAGGACGCTGGGGTGGCGCCTCTATAGGCACCACGCACGTCACACCCAGTGCCGCCAACGCAGACACGGAGCCAAACGATGCAACCTACCGGTGGGCAGGGGGTACTCCTTCAAAATGTCCAAACCCAGTCTGACGCTGGTGTATACGCTACAGTAAGAAATTGGAGGCTAAAAGTCTCTATCAGATAAGATTGTTCTTTAAAAGCCCTTTGTTCATCAGCAATACGTCTAAATCTTTATTCTCAAGACAATTAAGCAGCGGTTCACATTAGCCCTGGTCATGTACAGATTGGACTATTGCAATTTCCTCTATCTTAACTCCAATATCAGTACTCCACATAAATTACAGGTGGCACAGAATGCGCTTGCCAGAGTGATCCTTGATATTCCGAGGCGCCAATCAGCTGCTTCTGGGTTGTGTGATCTGCACTGGCTCCCCATCAGAAAACGCATTGTGTTTAAAGTCATCTGTATTCTACACAATGCCCTTTATCTTCCTAGCCCTTCTGGGATTAAAGAGATTTTTCAATGGTACACTCCAGCAAGAAACCTTCGTTCGGCACATCGTAATTTGGCCTCACTACCTAGGATCCAAAAGATGAAATGGGGAGTCAGTGTGTTCTCTGTTACCGCAGGTAAACTCTGGCATTCTCTACCGCAGCGCCTTACGACGATCACAGAGCTTTTGTCTTTTAGAAAGACACTTAAAACCAGTCTCTACACTATATAGGCAGTGTTCCTCCATTACTTAATATGATAGTTCTATGGACACGACTCGGTTCTGGACGTTCGGCTACAGCACCTTAATGCCTTCAGGTAATTGTTCGCACTTTACAAAAATTAAATCAAATCAAAGCCTATTAGCTTCCAAACAATCACTTCTGAACCACGCCCAAAATAACCAGATACCTGTCACAACCAATGTACGTTCCTAAAATGCACCTTTTCGGTTTCCAGCACTGTGAGAAGGCCATATAATTTTTGCTATCACAGTAAAGAAAAGGGGGCTTACATCAGGATAGCCATGCTACATTTGAAGAAGAGGATCTCTTCTTTACATTGTTGTTTGAGACTTCATCGCTTGAATTGCACTGCCTACCACCTGCTAAGTAAATTCTGAAGAACTCTGCAGGCAGCCACTAAAAGAGAAAGAAACCAGTACAGAGTGAGGATCTGGACCAAAGACTTCTCACTGCCACTCCCGTCAGTGGTTTTTGGTCCAACCAGTCCTTACGTTCTAGAAATAGCAGTGCAGGGGCCAAAAGTGTTTCTTAGGAGGCAGTCACATCATTACTGACTGCCAGGTCTGCCGAATACCAAGCCTAGTTTTGATTCTACCTCTTGCCTTTTTCTTCTACCACCCTACATTGCAAATACCTTTTTCTTACTCTTGCAGGTTCATTTTCATCCCTGATTTTACCCTTCAATATTATTTCCGTAACTTTCTCTTCGACCTTCAGTATTCTCTCCTCTCTTTTGGTCTAGGTCAAAGTCTGATGAAGAAAACTAAATCTGGGTCCACTAAAATAAGTGCTGATGCCTTTTACCTCCAACCATTTGCACTAATTAAGCACGAGGCCCATAGATTTTGGAATGATTGATAGAAGACTGCATAGTGGTTAAACTAGAGAGGTGGCCCCTCTGTCCCAGGGAAGAGGGCACTGCCAAACAGTAGAGAAATAAAGCTTCCCCTGGATAGTAAAATCACCCAAGCTCATCCACTCACTTGTACTCCAAATACCCCATACATGTACTATTATATTCAATCAAAGGGAAGGGACCTTGTTCTAAAATATACCACCCAAATCGAGATGTAGCGCTCCAAGTTTTTTTTATTCTTAATAAAAAAACAACTCTGTATGCCAGAGTGTTCATCAAATTTCAGAGCATATCAAGTAATCAAATAAAATTCATACATCACATACAATTTAAAATCAAGTACAACATGCACCAATGTTAAAATCCGGCGAAATTTTTTTTGTTATGAATCAAGACAACAAACAAACATAGAACAGAAAACAGGGGACCCTTTTTGCACAGTTCTATGCGAGCTGTTGCATAAGCTGATCCAACATCATATATCAAGTAATTTACTGGTAGGATAGTAATTAATTCCTTCCCAGGATTCCTTGTAATTGGATTCAAATAGACTGGCGTCGACACGTTTCGGTAGTATATCATTTAATTAACAACCACCTTCATCAGGACTCAAAGATCGGGGATTTTTTCCTCCTTAGAGTGCTAGCAGAGAAAATAATCACTCCTGGTGTAGTGTATCAAAAAACTCCAAAATGCTGATTTTAGTAGCATCGATGTCCTTAATACCACCACTTTCCAACTACCATATTCATGGTGGTAGTTTTTCTCCCAGCAGGAAACACCTTTATGTGTTAGGTGGACAACTCGTCTGCACTGTGTACAGGAACTTTGATTCTGTACCCGCCTGCCACCAGATACGGGGTAGTCTCTCCTTTGCCGTTTCCCGCCCAGAAGGTCAGATGGCAAAATATTAAAAAATCGTTTCCGTCAGATCGGCGTATCACGTCCGTTTCAATTACATTGAATCAAAGTTCCTGATGAAGGTGGTTGTTAATTGAATGATATACTACCGAAACGCTTCGACGCCAGTCTATTTGAATCCAATTACAAGGAATCCTGGGAAGGAATTAATTACTTTCCTACCAGTACATAACTTGATATATGATGTTGGATCAGCTTATGCAACAGCTCGCATAGAACTGTGCAAAAAGGGTCCCCTGTTTTCTGTTCTGTTTGTTGTCTTGATTCATAACAAAAAAACATTTTCGCCGGATTTTAACATTGGTGCATATTGTACTTGATTTTAAATTGTATGTGATGTATGAATTTTATTTGATTACTTGATATGCTCTGAAATTTGATGAACACTGGCATACGGAGTTGTTTTTTTATTAAGAATAAAAAAAAACTTGGAGCACTACATCTCGATTTGGGTGGTATATTGTAGAACAAGGTCCCTTCCCTTTGATTGAATATAATAGTACATGTATGGGGTATTTGGAGTACAAGTGAGTGGATGAGCTTGGGTGATTTTACTATCCAGGGGAAGCTTTATTTCTCTACTAGAAGACTGCATAGCCAGTTATAGCTCCTTTTGACTAGTGGAAGTGGACACATTGCCACACTTACTGCCTGAGCTGTTCCCATGCTTCACCAGCAATTGATGCCTAGTTTGTCTTTCTCTCCGCTGACTGCTCCATTGAGGTCTCTCAGGCAGTAGCCAGATAGTTAGCACAGCGCTGACTGACAGTGGAACAAGAACTTTCCATTTACTGTGTCCGAGTATTCAAAACGGTGACCTTTCAATTATTAAGAATGGTTATAAAAAATGTGCCTAAAAATGCCACACTAATATCCCTTTTATGCTGTCATCATTTAGGGCCCTTTTTAGGTCTCGCCTAGCGACGCAGCCAAGCTGCTCGCTAGCGAGATATATTGTCGTCGACTTAGTTTGGAAGGGGGACAGGAGATGTGCACTTTCCCAGACAGCCGATATGCACGCTCACGGCGTGTATCAGCTTGGTCCGGGACAGCACATGGGCACGCGCACGGCATGTCTTTAACTCGTGTGCTTCACAGCTGTGCCCGGCGCCGGACAGCAGACGTGCACACGCACGGCGTCTCTTTGACTCGTGTGCTTCACAGCTGTGCCCGGCGCCGGACAGCAGACGTGCACACGCACGGCGTCTCGCGGGCTTCAGAGCCGCAATGTCGAGAGCTTGTATTTTGTTGCCCGTGGCTATTTTCTGTATTTTCTGTCCCATTCGGAGACATTCTAGGACAGGGCCCTGCTCGCTGCTTCATGAGGGGTCAAGGGACCCCGCGGCTCCCTCCCGCTCCTCCACCCCCGCACGGCAGGCAACAAGAGAGTCTCAGCTCCAGTTCATGGATGGAGAGCAGGGGATGATGGGCCCCGCAAAGGCACTAAAGCGGTGCAGAGGGCCGAAGAAAAGCAAGCTAAAGAAACAGCCCTCTGCCCCATCCCACCCCCTTTGCCGTACCCCCTACTCCTGTTTAGCCATCCATTCAACTCTTGCGATACGGAAGAGATGAGGTAGGCGATGACGCTGTTCAACAAGGACACGGGAGCCCTAATCAAATTCAGATTAATCGCTCTGTGTTATCCTGGGCAAATTGCATTATCGCTTTGTGTGCAATTTAATCTCATAAATTTATGAGCGCTTAGAAACATGCTTTAGAACAGAAAAGTGCCAGTGTGTAGCAATATAACATATCACTCCACGTTTCACAGGGGCCATGCGGGAGGAATTCCTCTAGTTTAGGATTTTCTGGGACTTGTAGCTGTGATATTATAACGAGATAAACACAACCTTCAAAGAATGCAACGAAATAGAACTTGGTGGACGAACTGTTCTCACATGCGTATCAGTGACTTTAAAGCTCATATCAGCACTGGATTACTTATTTAGAATGTAGCGCTACCAAATATATCGAGGCGCTGAAGGTTTGAACTTTCAACACTGTGGACTTCACCCCCATATACTCCGAGCAGTATGGATAGGAGCACTCGGAGACGAGAGCTGGGTGAAATATTTTGTCAGCGGGATGCAGGAGCTGTTTCACAAATCGGCAACATGTCACAGACTTGCCTCCGTCTACCAAAGAAAGGGAAACCGAGGACCTGCAGCCGGTGATCCTGCAAATAGCTGTCAACTATCCAGTTCATGGGTACATAGAGTATCCCAGTACCTGGTCATGCCAAGTAGAAGCACGAGCCACGAGCCGTGTGAACCTGGGCAGTGTCTATAGCACAGTTACCTGGTCAGGGTCTATAGCCCAGTTTCGCTCCACAGATGACCTGAGATCGGATGGATTTTACCTGTTTTGAAATTTGCAAAATTCTTTCGCCTCCTTCCTCTTCACCCTATCCTCTCCAGTGTGCCTCCTGATGTCCTGCAGCACCAGTGCTGTGGATTATTTACCTGGGTTTCAGTGGAGTGCATGTGCACCCAGTGGTAGAAGTGGGCTGGATCGGAATTTAACACCGTCCGTTCCCCTACTACTTTATTTTAAAAACGCGTCCCAGGACGGCAGCAATTGTCCGAACTTAAAAATGTTGCGTGATCGTCCAGCCCTGTGTGCTGCACATTGAGGAAGGCATCTGCAGTTGCCACAACCTCCTCCCCTTCCCCTCTGCATCTGTGGGCAGGGGCCTGCCCAGCAACACTGTAGGAGCAATCAACCAGCACACGAAAACGGCAACCTTTGGCCCTGCTGCTCGTGTGATTTACACCTAATTTAGTGAGGAAGCCCCCTGCCTGCCCCCACTGTGACTAATACAATGGTCAAATCAGGATGCATTTTAGGCACTACCCTTAACCTCATCTGCCCTTTATTTTCGGGCTCACACAGAAAGGAAGAGCACTCCAGTGTAGAATTTCTGGCAGACTATGCCCAATCCTTGGCGCTTTAAAAAAAAAAAAAAAAAGCATTTACAATGTTACAATACACTGCAAAAGGTCTCGCATTTTCAAAACTTTGACCTATTGGTATTGTAAATGACAATACCTTTTATTATTGCAGGTTTTTTAAACATAAATAAAAGGCATTGTCATTTACAATGCCAATAGCTCAAAATCTCGCAAATGCGAGACCTATTGCATTGCAAATGCTTGTTTCTTTCTAGTTACTGATCCAGTTTGGATTGTTAAATACATTAAAAAAAAAAAAGATACCACTTCATCTTAAAAGTGCACGCATGTCGCGTGTGGCGGTCCGTGTCAATTTTCTTTTTTTAAAATTTTAGATTTGTTCTGCCATACAGCATTAGGGATGCTATGTAGCATGACTGAAAACTCAAATACCAGACCTATTGCATTTTCCAATGGTTATTTTTTCTAGCTAGCACATAGTGCCAGTACAATAAGCAGGTTCCTGCACGTAGGCAGGGGAGGACTGAGAAACCGTGCATCCCACTAAATCCTGCCCACACAAGCCACCCTAACTGAAGGCGTGTCAGAAGAAAGACAAACCTCAGTAAAGTGAGTGGCAAATGAGGCTCTGAAACCTCTTGAAAGGCATATACTTCTGCTGGTAGCAAAGTAGCCCAAAACCTTTAGCAAGGGAGAAGAAGGGAACATGGTCCCCGAGGGCCCAGAACCCCAGAGCTTAGAGTCATCCACCTCACAGTAAAAACAGACCACGTTGGAAGGATGATTATAACCCATCATTTAAGGCAAAAGGGTGCCATTGACTGGCTAAGGGAGAGATTCCGGAAAAGAGTGCGGCACCATCAAGAATTATTCCCCATAAGGGGGTGATGGCTGGTGGCGCAGGCAGCCCAGTCACCCTTTTTAGTGCATTCCTTATGGGGAAGCCTCCCTCCCAATAAGAAAGCACATGAGGATGACTCTGCCCCCAGACGATTCCAATGTCAGATGAGATGCAGGGAGACCATGGCAACCCTGACCTGCTCATATGAAGCACAAGCTGGTTCAAGCACAAGGGGGGATACCATCTTCAGTTATGATGGGTCTATCATCTCAGAGGAAAAAGTGACTTAAAATGTAGGGGATCGTTTTAGAAAACCTTTGGATAAAAAGGTATGAGGCTGCCTTAGGGTACAGTGCACAAGTTGAACCCTGGAAGGTAAGGTATCATTGACGCCCCCCTTGAAATGGACAAATAAAGTGCGTTAAGGACCCGAAGTAAGGCATAGATGAGTCCTGGCAATAACTCCAGTACAAGCTTTTAGATACTTCAAGGCTGTTTATCAAGATCTTGGATAAGGCAGAAGAGGCGAAGGAGTCTGACAGCCTCATATCTCCAGACATGTTATCATGATGGACACAAAGAGCAGTCATCTTCTTGGGCAACGTCAACCACACCACCTCGAAGGCAAGGAAAAGGTCTCTCTTGATCAACGTGGATCTGACGCCGAGGCATCTGGCCACATCCGAGAAAGGCTCGGTGGCACAGATTCACATCAGAGACTTGTTTCTAATGGAAACGGGCAAATTTATGTCCACATGTCCTCCCAGACAAGGCTCAGGCTTCGATCCAAATAATATTCAACTCTAAGGATTCTGGAGGGGCCAGCGGTAATAAAGTGAACTCAGCCAGCTGCTGTCCTACCCCATATCCACATCACAGTCAGACTCACAATAATGGACGCTACTGGCAGAATTAAAAACAATTCAGAGGGTTCTTCCACTTTGGAAATTTACTTCTGTCAAGGGCAGGAGTAGAATCTTTTCCATGGTGGGAAAAAGATAATTATAAGGAAAGTGAGTTTACAATCGCTCAGCAGATTTTCACACGAGCAAATATGAAAATGTGCACTTGCTCATACGAAAATAGAATACACCTTCCGTAAACTATTTCTGCAAGTCAAAAACCTGTGTCAATGCAAAGACCTATACCTGCAGCTTTTGTTACTTTCTATAAGAGCTGGGCTCCTAACTCAAATACATGTTTCTCATAATGGTTTTGGGCAGATTCTTTAATAACCTTTTTTTCCACACACATTGGCATGCATCAAACAAGTTTTACTGAACACAATAGATTAGCAAAAGGTTTTTTTTAAGTTGCAATTTTGTTTGGCACACTATTTTGAAAATCAAACAATCTTGATTTCATGATTATGCATTTATTGGCATACAATCAGGGAGCATTCTGAGAGCATCATGAAGAGACTCAAATTGTTAAATTTTGCAAATATGTTAACACATTTTTTCACTGGAACACTCACAATATAAAGCTAGCTGAGCAAACAACTCACTGAATTTCCTCTGAACACTCACCCTAATAGTAAAGGCTTTGCATTAACCCCTTCGCTGCTAGACCTTTTTTACCCCCCTGTGCTAAGACTTTTTTTGGCTTTTTGGGGTAGTTCGCGCTTAGGCCCCTGTAACTTTTGGACCACATAAGGTATCCACGCCAAATTTGCGTCCTTTTCTTCCAACATCATGAGGATTCTAAAGGTACCCAGGGTTTGTGGATTCCCCTGGAGGGGACCCAGAAATTAGCCAAAATACAGCAAAATATTTTATTTTTATTTTTTAAATGGGAAAAAAGTGCTGCAAATGAAAGCGTCTGTTTTTTTCCCTGCAAATGGTATCAACAAACGGTTTGGGGAGCTGAAATCACCATCTTCCCAGCTTTCAGGGACTGACGGACTTTTGTCAGAAAACCAATATTTTTTACACAGTTTTGGCATTTTACTGGGACATAGCCTATTTTTGCTATTTTTTGTGCTTTCAACCTTCTTCCAGTTAATGGTAGAAAAGGGTATGAAAGCAATAATCGATCCTGGAACGCTATACATTTCAGAAAAGTAGACAAAATTCTGAGTTCAGCAAGGGGTCATTTGTGTAGATCCTTCAAGGTTTTTTTATAGAAGCTAACAGGTGAAAATAGGAAAAATTGAAAATGAGTTGAAAAAAACAGCCATTTGTGCCAACATTTTCACCTGTAACGTCTTCTAAGTATGACAGATCTTTTAAAGCAATATACCATTACATCCGCTGGACCTTTCTGGTTGTGAGGATATATAGGACTTGTAGGTTCACCAAGAACCCAACTAACCCAGAGCCAATAACTGAGCAGCGTCTTGCAATGGTTTTTTATTGTGTACCGGGTATATAGCAATTCATTTGTGAAAATATATACAGTGAAAAACCGGGATGAAAGACACCTATGTATTTCTGAAATTGGAACAAAATATAGAGTTTTAGAAACAGTAGCTATTTGCACATCTCCAAAATTGTGAGTACCCATACTAGCATGTGAATTATAGGAAATTTTTCAAAGTGACTTCTTTTTTACAACTTGTCTTTATCGAAAGTCAATAGGTAATAACAGTTGCTCTACAATTCTGTGTTACCCTAAGTCTCACGATACAAATGGTACCTCACTTGTGTGGGTAGGCCTAGTGCCCGCGACAGAAAACGGCTCAAAACGCAACGTGGACACACCACATTTTTACAGTGAAAACTGACCCTTTTTTTTCCCTAAGTGCCTAGCTGTGGATTAAGAACCCTAGCTCTGCCGGCACCTAGATAAACATAGCAAACCTATAGATTTTTGAAAACTAGACACCCAGGGGGATCCAGGATGGGCTGACTTGGCTCTCACCAGGTTCTGCAACCCAGAATCCCTTGCAAACCTCAAACTTTGTCAAAAAAACACATTTTCCTCACATTTCTGTGATGGAAAGTTCTGGCATCTATGTGGATCCACAAAATTCCACCCACCCTGCATTCCCCAAAGTCTCCCGATAAAAATGGTACCTCACTTGTGTAGGTAGGTCTAGTGCCCGCGACAGGAAACGGCCCAAAACGCAACGTGGACACACCACATTTTTATAGTGAAAACTGACCCTTTTTAGGTCTCGCCTGAGCCAGCGCGCATGCGCTGTCTGGCGAGAGTTTTAGTAAGCGGGTTTTGGAAGTGCAAACAGCAGTTTGCTGGCGACCAGCTTGCGTTCACGCGAGCGTGCAGGCGCGATCAGGCGCCATATGGCTTCCCTCGCCATCTGGCTCCCCTCGCGATTACTTTCAGTTTCACGGCCGCGCGGCCATTGCTTGTTTTTTCGGAGTACAGCCCTATAATTCCGCCATGTAACAGGATACTTTATTTCCGTGGCGCTAAACCCATTTCTGAAGCCAACGACCATTGCCCCCTCGTGATCATAGCATAAAGTGGACACCGTGTTACAAAAAAAACTCTGTAACTTTCTTGGAGATCACTGAAGTCTTCATTCGAACAGCTACGTAGTCAGCCTGCTGGAAACTAGGGAGTCTGGGCTTGGAGGCCCAATTCTGACAGCATGAGATAATGGAAAGAAAATAACACTTTTACTCCAGGACTGTCCAGCAACAGGGGCCCAACAGAATGTAAATGGTACGGAGACAATAACTCAGTTAAAAATGTTAAAGGCAGAAAGCGTGTTACCGAGCATATAATGACCGATGGGTCATGATTTGTTTTGTAACTGCATTCGTTTTCTGAAAATAATCCTACATTGTGTGCACTGCTCAACACCGATTCAGCAGAGTAGCAAGTACGGAAGAATAAGTGATTTCATGGACCAGGCAGTGAGTGGCCTTTTCAAAATGTAGGGTATTCAGAATGACACCGAGCCAAGCTGCCTCATCATATTCCCAGCACTGAAGCCATTTATGAAAGCAATCCTAAACACACACTGTTCATTTAGTAAAAGCAAAAACTCACTCAGATGTTATAATCACACCCTCTGCCTAAATACTTAATGTGTTGTACACAGACTACAACCCTCAAGTGGATTTTACATATTTCACTACATTTGTAATATACCAACAATTCAGCCCTCTTCACAAGCACACCGACAAAAGATTTAGGATTGTAATCTAAGCGTTGTTTATATTAGTTTACAAACTGTAACCCATTTGCGCTTTGGGAGGATATACGAGGGCAACACACTACTGACATCTGGATCTTGACGGCGCCATTCCACAATTTGTTTTCCTGTAGTGTCCCTATCCGTTCACCATTCCTTCAGACCAGAGAAGCAAGAAAATTAGTGGGTAACGTTTTCTTATGCTGCTCTTGTTGACCATCATTAATGGGCAGCTAAAGAATGAGTCCCTAACTGGGTGGTATAGCACTAAAAGATCTAATGACCTCGTCAAGCACCCAAGGACATGCAGCAGCAGGACCTATGCCTTTCATGGTCCCTGCGGCAGGAGCAGAACAAGCATTGGCAAAGCCAATAGGTCTCACCTATATGAGATCTACTGGCATTGTGTGAAGAGGTATTTTTTAGCGTGCAGTGGAACTGTCTGGCGCGGAACTGTGTAGCGTGCAATGAACGTGTGGTGTACAGTGTTGGTGTGACATTGGGGTGTCCCACAGAATAGTCCAAAGAAGGAGGTCCCCTAACCATTGGGCAGCAGCTCAGGCAGCCACAGATGACTCCTCAATGGGCTGGAAGAAGTCTCAGGCAGGGCGCTAGGTGAGTGGCGAGCCCGTCCAGGGTAAATCCGTGCTCGCACACGCGGATGGAGCACTACCAGCCCCGGTTACAGCCCCACAGTCTAACCATCGCAGCCTCGAGGTGTCCAGGCCGCCCGAAAGCACAAATCAAGGGTGCCGCCGGTGCCAAGGTCCTAAACAAGGGAGACCAGGAGTGGGCCCAGAGGATGTAGCAGACCCACTGGGCCTTATGTCATATTAAAGAGCTCTGTTCGTGTGGGGCGATGACCTCCACAGGGTGGACAGCCCTTAAGCCTCACACCCACGGGACCCCACAGAGAGCCAGTATGTCTATGGGGGCCCCCCCCAACAGAGCCCACAGTTGTGTACAGTAAGAAGGGGGGGGGGGCAGCCCCCACTGCAGTATCCAGCAACCGCTCATGCCGGAAAGCCCCCCAATGGATCCAGAGGGGCCACAAGGCCAAAACAAGGAGAGTGCAATCCCGTGCCAGCTCCAGCACAAGGCTCGGCAGTGGTCCAAATCTAAGCTAATCTGCCAGCGCATGCGCTGCTCTGGCGAGAGTTTTAGTAAGCGGGTTTTGGAAGTGCAAACAGCAGTTTGCTGGCGACCAGCTTGCGTTCACGCGAGCGTGCATGCGCGATCAGGCGCCATATGGCTTCCCTCGCGATTACTTTCGCGGCCGCGCGGCCGTGTCAGTTTCACGGCCGCATGGCCATTGCTGGTTAGTAATACTCGCTACTAATGGCAGTTGCTCATATAACGCAGTGGCCTTATGTCGATCATTCAGGCGCACAAAATATCTCCTATGCATCTAAGAGCCCTTTGTGGCGATTGGCGATTTGATAGTTGTTGGGCTTCGCAAAGGTGTCGGGTCCTCCGTTGAACTTTAAACTGTGAAGTCTCGTGCTTCTGAGAAAAAGATTGCTGTTGCATGAGATTGCAGATAAACTTCTTCTGACACTCTTTTTCTTATAACTTTATGGCCTCTTAGCTTTTATTTTCCTTCCTCTTTGTTACTGTTTCACAGTGTGAATTCACATTGGATGCTGCATGCTCAGAATTCTTTCTTTGAGGAATAGATTCCTGAGTTTGTCCTGAACAATGTACTGGAGATTTGGGATAACCAGCAGAACGGGTATTAAGCTTTTGTAGTGTCTGCAGTTTACCTCGGTTTTGTTTTTGCCATTTTTGTCTTTGTTAAAATAATTTCGCTTGCATGTATTGTAGAAATCTGAAATGTCATGCCACCACTTGAGAGTCCTTTTTATTTTAAAGTCAATTGACTTATAATTATAGACTCTCTGTATTTAGAACAACATACTTAAGTCGAGTGTTTTTTGTACTGCCATCCTCCTGCTTTGTAGCACAATCTACTCATGTGTTCAAACTTGTGCAAGTCTCAAAGTCCTGTGAAAAATCTCTACATATGGTAGTCGTGTACAAAAACTTGAAATAGAAGACCGTGCCTTTCAATCCAATGCCTGTGTACCAGTCACTGTTTCATTTACTATGCCAAACCTGTTGACAAACAGGGCATCCGTAAGCCTGCAGTGTTAATAATTTCTATGAGGAAATGGGAAGGCTAAAAGAAAGATGTACATCAGTGATAAATCCAAAGTAACGAATTCATAGTGAGTTTTTTTATTTTACTTTAAGTTGACAATAATTACCAATCCTTAATAAAAAAAAAAATGCCATAAGGCAGCAACCCTACCACAAACCTCACCCTAAAGCAGTGCTTCCCAAGCTTTTACTTCCCAAACTCTCACTAACTGACTGACTCTGACTCTCTCTCACTGACTGACTCTCTCACTGACTGACTGACTCTCTGACTCTCTCACTGACTGACTGACTCTCTGACTCTCTCACTGACTGACTGACTCTCTGACTCTCTCACTGACTGACTGACTGACTCTCTCACTGACTGACTGACTGACTCTCTCACTGACTGACTGACTGACTCTCTCACTGACTGACTGACTGACTGACTCTCTCACTGACTGACTGACTGACTGACTCTCTCACTGACTGACTGACTGACTGACTCTCTGACTGACTGACTCTCACTGACTGACTGACTCTCACTGACTGACTGACTCTCACTGACTGACTGACTCTCACTGACTGACTGACTCTCACTGACTGACTGACTCTCACTGACTGACTGACTCTCACTGACTGACTGACTCTCACTGACTGACTGACTCTCACTCACTGACTGACTCTCTCACTGACTGACTCTCTCACTGACTGACTCTCTCACTGACTGACTCTCTCACTGACTGACTCTCTCACTGACTGACTCTCTCACTGACTGACTCTCTCACTGACTGACTCTCTCACTGACTGACTCTCTCACTGACTGACTCTCTCACTGACTGACTCTCTCACTGACTGACTCTCTCACTGACTGACTCTCTCACTGACTGACTCTCTCACTGACTGACTCTCTCACTGACTGACTCTCTCACTGACTGACTCTCTCACTGACTGACTCTCTCACTGACTGACTCTCTCACTGACTGACTCTCTCACTGACTGACTCTCTCACTGACTGACTCTCTCACTGACTGACTCTCTCACTGACTGACTCTCTCACTGACTGACTCTCTCACTGACTGACTCTCTCACTGACTGACTCTCTCACTGACTGACTGACTCTCTCACTGACTGACTGACTCTCTCACTGACTGACTGACTCTCTCACTGACTGACTCTCTCACTGACTGACTCTCTCACTGACTGACTGACTCACTCACTGACTGACTCTCTCACTGACTGACTCTCTCACTGACTGACTCTCTCACTGACTGACTCTCTCACTGACTGACTCTCTCACTGACTGACTCTCTCACTGACTGACTCTCTCACTGACTGACTCTCTCACTGACTGACTCTCTCACTGACTGACTCTCTCACTGACTGACTCTCTCACTGACTGACTCTCTCACTGACTGACTCTCTCACTGACTGACTCTCTCACTGACTGACTCTCTCACTGACTGACTCTCTCACTGACTGACTCTCTCACTGACTGACTCTCTCACTGACTGACTCTCTCACTGACTGACTCTCTCACTGACTGACTCTCTCACTGACTGACTCTCTCACTGACTGACTCTCTCACTGACTGACTCTCTCACTGACTGACTCTCTCACTGACTGACTCTCTCACTGACTGACTCTCTCACTGACTGACTCTCTCACTGACTGACTCTCTCACTGACTGACTCTCTCACTGACTGACTCTCTCACTGACTGACTCTCACTGACTGACTCTCACTGACTGACTCTCACTGACTGACTCTCACTGACTGACTCTCACTGACTGACTCTCTCACTGACTCACTGACTCTCACTCACTGACTGACTCACTGACTCTCACTCACTGACTGACTCACTGACTCTCACTCACTGACTGACTCACTGACTCTCACTCACTGACTGACTCACTGACTCTCACTCACTGACTGACTCACTGACTCTCACTCACTGACTGACTGACTCACTGACTCTCGCTGACTGACTCACTGACTCTCTCGCTGACTGACTGACTCACTGACTCTCTCACTGACTGACTGACTCACTGACTCTCTCGCTGACTGACTGACTCACTGACTCTCTCGCTGACTGACTCACTGACTCTCTCGCTGACTGACTGACTCACTGACTCTCTCGCTGACTGACTGACTCACTGACTCTCTCGCTGACTGACTGACTCACTGACTCTCTCGCTGACTGACTGACTCACTGACTCTCTCGCTGACTGACTGACTCACTGACTGACTAAATGACTGACTCACTCTCTCTCTCACTGACTGACTCTCACTGACTGACTCACTCTCTCTCTCTCTCACTGACTGACTCTCACTGACTGACTCACTCTCTCACTGACTGACTGACTCTCACTGACTGACTAAATGACTGACTCACTCTCTCTCTCACTGACTGACTCTCACTGACTCACTCTCTCTCTCACTGACTGACTCTCACTGACTCACACTCTCACTGACTGACTCTCACTGACTGACTCTCACTGACTGACTCTCACTGACTGACTCTCACTGACTGACTCTCACTGACTGACTCTCACTGACTGACTCTCACTGACTGACTCTCACTGACTGACTCTCACTGACTGACTCTCACTGACTGACTGACTGACTCTCACTGACTGTGACTCTCACTGACTGACTTAGTGACTCTCTGACTGACTTAGTGACTCTCTGACTGACTTAGTGACTCTCTGACTGACTGACTCACTGACTGACTCACTCTCTCTCTCACTGACTGACTGAGTCATTCTCTGACTGACTCACTGACTCTCACTGACTGACTCACTCTCTCACTGACTGACTCACTCTCTCACTGACTGACTTAGTGACTCTCTGACTGACTGACTCACTGACTGACTGACTCTCACTCTCTCTCTCACTGACTGACTGAGTCATTCTCTGACTGACTGACTCACTGACTCTCTCACTGAATGACTGACTCACTCTCTCTCTGACTGACTCTCTCACTGACTGACTCTCTCACTGACTGACTCTCTCACTGACTGACTCTCTCACTAACTGACTGACTCTCTCTCTCTCACTAACTCTCTCACTGACTGACTCACTCTCTCTCACTGACTCTCTCTCACTGACTAACTCTTTCACTGACTAACTCACTCTCTCAATCTCTCTCTCACCGACTGACTGACTCTCACTGACTGACTCTCACTGACTGACTGACTCTCACTGACTGACTGACTCTCACTGACTGACTGACTCTCTCACTCTCTCTGACTGACTGACTCTCTCACTGACTGTTATACAGGTACTATTTCCCAACCTTCACCCTCCTGTTATTTATGCCCCCCCATAACAAAAAAAAACATAACAAGCAACCATTGGGACAGGCAGATAGAAGTTGCCAGCATTGAAAGGACAAAAAAACCTCAAGACATTATTTATTGTTAATACTTTTTTAATATGGTCGTTCAGTTGTACATAATGCTTGCTTGGTCATATATACGGTAACAAAAATGCTTCTGACACTTCTTTATTATAACTTTTCAGCATGCTGCAGACTTCTGTACAGCACAGCTTAAATACATAGGCAAAGTCAATATCTCTGGCTAAACACTTATAAGGTCCCAAAGGCGAGACCTATTGGCTATGCCAATGCTTGTTTTGCAAAGTGTCTAGCTGTGGATTTTGAACCCTAGCTATGCCGGCACCTAGGGAAACCTAGCAAACCTATACATTTTTGAAAACTAGACACCCAGGGGAATCCAGGATGGGGTGACTTGGCTCTCACCAGGTTCTGTTACCCAGAATCCTTTGCAAACCTCAAACTTTGTATAAAAAATAAATAATAATAATAATAATAATTTCCTCACATTTCTGTGATGGAAAGTTCTGGAATCTGTGTGGACACAAGTGAGGTATCATTTTACTCGGGAGACTGAGGGGAACGCTATGGGGTAGGACATTTGTGCCAGCACGGTGATTCCACACAAAAATATGTGGAAAATGTGTTTTCTTCAGCTAAATTTGAGGTTTGCAGGGGATCCCGGGTAGGAAAACGTTGGGGGATCCACACAAAACCATACCTCGCTGGACTCCCGTGTGTCTAGTTTTCAGAAATGTGTGGGTTTGGTAGTTTCCCAAGATGGCCGCCGGGGCCAAAAACCCAGGTCACCCCCCCTTGCAAAACCAGGTTGTTTTGTGAAGGTAATTTTGATGTCTCCTCAATACGTTTTGGGCCCTTGCCTGTCGCAGGTACTTGGCCCACCCACGCGAGTGAGGTACTATTTTTATCGGGAGACCTGGGGGAACGCTGGGTGGTAGGAAATTTGTGTCAGCTTGGTGATCCCACAACTTTTCCACACAGAAATTCGAGAAATATGTGATTTTTTTCAGCCAAATTTGAGGTTGGCAGAGGATTCTGGGTAGGAAAATGTTGGTGGGTCCACGCAAGCCATACCTTCCTGGACTCCCCCGGGTGTCTAGTTTTCAGAAATGTGTAGGTTTGGTAGGTTTCCCCAGATGGCCACCGAGCCCGGGGCCAAAATCCCAGGTGACCCGCCATGCAAAACCAGGTCATTTTGTGATAGGTAATTTTGATGTCTCCACAATACGTTTTGGGCCCTTGCCTGTCACGGGTACTTGGCCCACCAATGCAAGTGAGGTACCATTTTTATCGGGAGACCTGGGTGGTAGGAAATTTGTGTTAGCCCGGTGATCCCACAACTTTCCAACACAGAAATTGGAGAACATTTTTATTTTGTCAACTAAATTTGAGGTTTGCAGGGGATTCTGGGTAGGAAAACGTTGGGGGGGGGGGTGCACGTAAGCCATACCTGGAGGTATGGACATGGAGCCGCCCGACGCACATGAGCACTGGTGCGTCGGACGGCTCCCGGCCGTCCGACGCACCGAAAGGGTTAATGAACCATGTATACATGTTTATACAACTTATAGAGATACAAACCATCTCTTAGTGGCAGGTACTACTCTTTCACAGTTTCATATTGTGGTACATTACAAAAACAGTCAAAGTGTTTATGCTGCAGGGGTTTGAGTCTACTTGTCCAATGTTATGTTATGTTGTATATAGTTTCTATAGAGCTCGAATACCCAGATGCGTCTTGGTGCTGACTTAAAGATTACTGGTGTAGGATGTGGCCCTCGAGAAAAGGAAAGTACAGGGATTTGTATAGCCAGGTCTTTAACAATTTCCTAAAGTCTAGTATATTAGGGGCTTCCTGGATGTATAGCAGGAGAGAGTTCCAGGCTTTTGTGTCTCCCAGTACAATACTCTTTCCTCCTCAGGTTGCCCACTTGAACCTGGAAGGCACCGTGAGTTTGGATGAGGCTGAACGTAGGGTCCTGCCTGGGGTATTTCGCACAAAACCCTGTTGAAAAAAAGAGCCCTGATCATGCAGCGATGCAGAGTACTTTAAAAGTCATTCTAGGTCTAATCGGGAACCAATGCAATTGTCTTATTGGATTGGAGGCTGAGAGATATTTAGGGATCTTATAAAGAAGCCTAGCAGCTGCATTCAGAAGTGTTTGAAATCTACTTATTACCGTTTGGTTGGCAGAGAAAAATAGTCTGTTACAGTAATCCAATTTCGTCATGTTCAGGGATATCCCAAGTTTTTTTGGGAGATGACAATGGATGAATAGTATCATCTTTTTAATGGTCCTCAAGGTAAAAAAGGAAGAGGAGGTCACTGAATTAATGTGATATGAGAAAGACAATAGGTCATCCATCCGGATCCCCAGATTGTGAAACTTGTTTACCGAGGATTGCAGAGGGCCCAAATACTGAGGCCAGCAGGATGGGGTCCAAAAGGAGGCGAGACCTCCAAACAGTAATACTTCCGTCTTTGCAGAGTTAAGCTTTAGACAATTCCTATCCATCCATAGTTTAACAGCCCGCATACAGCTACTGAACCTGGGGCCTGCGTCTTAATTGTCATTTGCCACAGAGAAAAACAATCCAAGTGTCACCTGTGTATGACGTTAGGAAAAATCAAAAAAAAAATTTATGAGGTCGTCTAGTGGAGAGACATGCATTAAGAAGGGTTGAGCTGAGCGCGTACCCCTGTGGAACCCAGCACAGAAGCGAGAAGGGGTGGGAGGAAAATGGGTCCATACTGACTGACTGCTCACAGTCCTGGAGAAACGATTCCAGTAATGTCCAGGCCATGCACATGATCCCTAGATTTGAAAGGAGGTCCTACAGCAATCTGTGATTAATGGTATTGAAGGCCGCTGAGAGATCAAGCAGTACCAGGGCTGCTCCCTTTCCCTGGTCAACTGCCATTCTGATTTCTTCTGTAGCCTTGATTAGGGCCAATTCCGTGCTGTGTCGAGCACGAAAACCAAATTGAGTAGGATCAAGAAGGTCATTATGTTGGATATACTCCATGAGATGGGAATTAATTTTTGTTTTTTAATTCTTTTTGCTAGAAGGGGATGACGCGAAATCGGGCGATAATTATTAAAGTCTTTGGGATCTAATGTGGCTTTTTTCAGAAGTGGGAGTATCAAAGCTTTTTTCCATGAGGTAGGAAATATGCCTGAGCTGAACATAAGTGGAAAGATAGGAGTAAGGACGGAGGCAATAACGTCCACAGCGAGCTTGGCAAATCTAGGTGGACATAGATCATACGGAGATCCAGAATTCGAGGAGCGAAGAATGTTGGCTGCCTCCTCCTTACAAGGTGGAGTAAACTCACTGAACTTTGGGCGTTGGGCGGAGACTAGTTGTCCTTAAGCCCAAATAATGTATTGGGCGTCATGCCATAGGAATTCCATACCCGTTAGTTAAGGTCACTTTTAAGGGGTCAATTCATCCATTTGCGCTGGCTATAACATATCTCCCAGAACAGACAGACAACCACCTCTGGTGCAAAATTGAAAGGAACTCATATGGCAATCTCTATGCGTGAAGGAGTAACCCTGGAGACTGGAGCCCTGGATTTGGCCCCTTAGTTGGGACAGAAGGTCCATTAGGACAGGGAGCAGCACATAGGAGGTCTGCGTGCCACACCCTTCATAGCCAATTCAGGTTGATGAGAACAGCTTGAGCCCGGTTCTGGCAAATTTTCCATCAAACCCAAGAAATCAAGAGTAGGGGAGGAAACGCATTGAGAAGTGGAAACTTCCAAATGATCTGAAACGCACTCCCAAGGCTCTTTGCACCGGATGCTGCAGGGAACAGGATGTTTGGCAATGGTCACTGCTGTGTGTCGCAATAAAGACCACCTGAGGCGTGCCCCACATAGCAAAGATGTCCTGACCCCCTCTTAATGGAGCTGCCAGTCATCAGCAAGATGATGCTGAGGCCGTTGGTTCCGACGAACAAGTTACTTACCTTCGGCAACGCTTTTTCTGGTAGATACAGTATTTACCTGTGGGTTCCTCACCTTCTGAAGATCCCCAATGCATCAGAATTTCCATGGAAACGTTTCTTTACAGCTCTCTCACGTCGACAAAGACGTCATAATGCCACGGCTCCGCACGCAACTCCGCATGATGTCACCTGTGAGGAAAAGTGTTCTTCTGATCGGCATCATTTGTACCGGGACTCCATTGTTTTTCATTACCATTTCGTGTCAAACACTTCCACACGACCCACCTGGTCGTTTCTGCTGATGCCTGAGGAAATTCTAACTGACACGACAAAAACCATCTTGCAGCCTGCATTTCTGCCCAGGAACTGTCGCACACCCAACCCCCTGTTCTTTGCAGTTCGACAGAAAGCCATGAGACACTCACGCCCTGTGTAAATGATTTGTTTTCCATCTCCTGCTCCCTGCCTGGTAAACATCCTTGACACCGTGATCAGGTTATCTGGACAATGGTCTGACTGCTGGGCCTTGATCAGGGTGATTGGACAATGGTTTGAATGACCGTGCTTTGATCAAGCTGAGTGAACAATGATTTTAGTACCAAGCCTTGACCAGGTCACCAACTACAAACATCGTCTGGACCTGGTTATCAACTGCAAACACTGCCCTGATTGAACAATGGACTAACAGCCAAAAGACTGGAATGAAAAAGTATAAAAGGCTTGTAAGCTGCGGAGTAAAGCAGCAGCCTCCTCTGTCTTGTTTCTAACGAGCTTGGGACTCTGTTCCATAGCCCGGGCTATTTGAATAAATCTGGGTTCCTCCTGCAGACGAAGGCTCCTGTGTCTCCTTTTACTACGTATGAAGGGTATGGAAGACTTGGGCGGTTCCCCCGCCGCCGAGACCCAGTAAGTGGGTTATTCCGGTTCCTCAAATGGCGCCCGAACAGGGACTCCACGAGTACGAAGGTCAGGCCCGGTGGTTGTGAGGAGGTGCACGGAGAGACTCCGACGGAGGCGCCCTACCCGAGGGATTCTTGCAATCCGGTAAGCCGAACGACTCGCCCGCTGTTCCTCCCCACCCGGTCTGGGCCACATGACCGCGTCCTCGCTGGAGTCCCCTAGCAAATAATTTCTGGAGCAGGACACAGCCCTACGTCTGCAGAAGAGAACTACCCCTGTAAGGTAAGGGTGGACTGATCACCCACCAAGTCTGTATGATTCTGCTGTTATTGACCTTTGCAAAAGTCAAGCAAGCGAGGTGAATTTTTAAAACCCGCCGGTGTCTGTTATCTATTTACAAGCATGCCAGTCAGTAGTAAGTTCAAGAAATTATGTTGTTTTATGTGTACGCAGGACTCCCGGCTGGAGGCGGCTTGTCCGCTTCCTCCAGAAGGGACCCCTGGCCATACGATGTATGTTAAACATGGCCCTTCTGCCATAATGTTTTCCTCATTCTGGGTAAAATATACGAAACAAAGTAACGCGGAATTACAGTGGCCACTTTATGGCTCCTTTAATTCCCAAGTTCTCGCCAACTTAGAGGAACAAATAATGAAAAGAAAAACGCGCCCGTCTATGTTTGAATCTGTCCGATTTTGGAGGAAAGAGATAGAGCAGAGAGCTAGAAAGCAGAAGGCTCAAGAAAGAAAACAGGAACGTATGTCAATGGCCGACCACGCCAGAGAAAATTTACAAAATCAAATGACAAAATCGGTAGAAATAGCCGATAGGGAGCATGGGGCCCGGGTACAAAAATGTTATCCAGCTCGTGAGGAGAAAAGAAAGGGCCATATGGAAGGGGGAGAAGAAGGTGATTCCTTGCTTGATACCATGCTAGAAAGCCCTCCTGCATATGCCCCAATGTACCCTGCCCTGACGCCTCACACCCCACATATCCCCCCGCCACCGCCCACTCCTGCCCCCACTGCCCCTCCTACTGTTCTCCCTGTCACACCAGCCCTCCCGATTTTTCCTATGACACCGACCACGCCCGCTAACCCTGTCCTCGCTGCGGGAATGACAACAAGTCTCCATCCGCCCAACCCCTGCGGCTTTACCCCTACCCGCCCTTTTCCTACTTCCCCGTGGTCTACAGTTAAGCAGGATTTATATAAAATGTTGAATTCCCCCCGACTGGCCTCCTTGCGCTCTGCAGTCAGCTTTTCGTCCCTTCGAGAAAATGACCTACAGAAGCAACAGTGTGAATGTTGGATAAAGAACGGGAATATTTATGCCTTTAAAGACATATGGTCCACCTTTTCCCAGTGGACAATTATGGAACAGACCACCTGGGCTGAATACATGTGTACGCTGGTCATGCAAAAATTCGAGAATGCGCTTATGCAGATACCCACTGGATTAATGGACCTTAGGTCACAAATAAGAAGAGGCGATGTTCAGGGAGAGGGGATGTTTGGCGCTATATCTGCTTTAATGGCTTTCCGTGATACGACCGCTTTTTCCAACACCCCTCTAGAAACAGCTATGCCAATGAGAGAGGCGGCCCCTGTCTTTGTTAACGCACTTACCGATGCCCAAAATAATGGCCGAGGGGTTGTTGAGGCACACTGGCGCAGGCTTTGGGTTCATGTTCCTTGGAAAAGGTCAGAAGTAATGCAGTTAAAAGAACAATTACCAGATCCCCGGAAGAATCCGGCTGCCTTTTACAGAGAATTAGGTCAGATTATATCTGCAGGTACTCTCGTTCTTGAGGATATGGATTTACTTTTTGGTACGGTTGTCCCCACTGAAATTTGGGACAAGATTCGACATACTGATCATGAAGTGGCGTTGGGAGGTAAATGGGCTGACCTAGAAGCTATGGAAGAAGCAAGGGTAGGAGGGACTAAACCAGAAGCTGCCATCCTGACTTTGCCCGGTAAAATAATAACGTTTATGAAAACACTTTTGCCGGAAACTGTCATTAACTGGGATAAAATAAACGCCTGTAGGCAGCGAAAAGATGAGAATGTGGCTGACTTCTTTACCCGTTTTGAGACAGAATACAAGGGACATAGTGGTTTGGATCCCCGGACCCCAGGTTCTGGCCCAGTGTTTGTCGATAAGTTTGTCAGCAACTTGCTTCCTGAGATTTCCACCAGGCTTAAGAAAGTTGAAAGTACGTGGTCTGCCCAAACTATGACTGGTATCTTGGCTATGGCACAATATCATGAGAATAGGGAGAATGAAGATAGAGACAAGGAAAGTAAGAAGGTTAGGGATCTTAAGACTAAGGCACTTCTGCAGCAGGCTTACCCTCCCCGAGGTCCCGATGCCCGCGGGAATTTCAGACCTCAGCCCCAACACCCTCCGAGGGCTCGCCAGTCTACCCCCTCCAGCCCTCAACGTACGGGAGCCCTCCAAACAGATCAGTGTGCTTATTGTAAGGGGTACGGCCATTGGATAGACGAGTGTCCCGTGTTAGCAGAAAACATCCGAACAGGGAAGACTCGGCCTCGCGCTCCCAGGGAGGGAAGGCCGACTAGGGACCATGGCCCGCCCCATCCACAGGATAAAGAACGTAGGCCCAGGGATCACGTTCCCGTCCAGCCGCGCCCGGCCAATAGGTTTGATGGGTACGAAGCAACACGCACTTATTACAATGATGATTATGACGAAGTTGATGAGATAGGGTCCTACCAAGCATAGGACAGCCAGGAAAGGGGTATTACCAGAGTGCAAATTCCAGTGGATCAAAGGGGCCCGTATGTTCAAATGTCAGTTGTGGGGAACGATCAGGATTTTCTTTTGGATACTGGGGCCACCAGGTCTTCTATTGCACGTCTGTCAGTCCCGGAGGCACCCCTTTCTGGCAATATAAATGTCTCCGTGGGTTTTGCAGGAACACCTGTGACGAGCCCTGTCTCTGAACCCCTCCCTCTCGATATTGGCCCTGCACATGTTGACGCTCCCTTGGTCCTTACTACAGGTTGCAGTGAAAACTTGTTAGGCATGGATTTACTGAAAGCTCTGTATGCGACCATATCATGTAGTCCCCAAGGTGTATCCCTAACAATTTCCCCCACCGCAGCTTCCTATATGTATCTGTCTGGTCCCCTCCCACCAGAATTGCAGTCTTTACCTTCCTCCCTCTGGGCATCATCAGACACTGATGTAGGGTGTCTCAACATATCCCCTCATGTGGTACGCATCCAGCCAGGTGCACTTCTCCCCCGCCTCCGGCAGTATCGACTACCCGCGGAAGGAGAAATGGCCCTTTTAACAATAATATCTGAATTAATGGACAAGGGCGTAGTGGAGGAAACACGTGGCAATATCTGTAACAGTCCCATTATTCCCGTTCTTAAAAAGACCAATGGAGATGCTCTCTCCCCTAAAATATACAGATTCGTGATTGACCTGAGAGCCCTTAACAAAATAACAATGTCCCAATATCCTGTTGTCCCCGACATTACAGCCCTCTTAACGATGGTCCCTTCTGACGCAACGCACTTTTCTGTCATAGACCTGAAGAATGCTTTTTTCAGCATTCCTATACATCCTGACAGCAGACATTTTTTTGGTTTCTCCCTTGGTGGGCGGAGCTTTAGATTCTGCCGCGCCCCTCAAGGTTTCACCGAGAGCCCCAGTATCTATAGTCAAGCCCTCAAAAGTCAACTAGATTCCTTGGAACTCCCTGATAACTCCACACTATTACAATATGTAGATGACCTCCTCATTGCTGCAAATTCTGCCCCATCATGTAAAGAAGCTACTCTCTGTTTGTTACGCCACCTTGCCCTCCATAATCACAAAGTCTCTTTGAAAAAGCTTCAGTTTTGTCAAGAGAAGGTGACCTATTTAGGTCATCTCCTCTCAAAGGAGGGAAGGCAGCTCACCGCTGATCGTGTAGCCATTATCAATGCTATGACGGCCCCACGAACACAAAAGCAGGTGCGAGCCTTCATAGGCCTAACCTCATACTGTAGACAGTGGATTTCCAACTTTTCGGCCATGGTCAAACCTCTTCTTGCCCTCACCACTAAAGACATATCAGACAGTTCCTTTCCATGGACTAGAGAGCATGCGCAGGCCTTCCAAGATTTAAAGAGGGCTCTGTGTACTGCTCCAGTCCTCGGTACTCCTGATTATAGCAAGCAATTTTTTCTTTTTGTACATGAGACAGACGGCTGTGCATGCGCTGTCTTGACCCAGATGTTCGGAGGTCACCATCGGCCGTGTGCCTATTTTTCAGCCACCTTAGATCCTGTTGCAAGGGCTCTCCCAGGATGCCTACGGGCGACCGCTGCGGCCGCCCTCATGGTCCGTCAGAGTGCGGGGATCGTCATGAACTCCCCCTGACTCTGATGGCCCCCCATTCTGTAGATACCCTCCTTAATAACACCAAGACACAGTACCTCACTAGCGCACGACTCACAGGATATGAACTGACACTCTTTTCCAGCCACATTAACATCAAGAGATGCACTGTACTAAACCCCGCCACATTACTCCCACTGGATACTCAGGATGCCCGCTTAGACCCACATGACTGCATATTAAGGACAGAGGAGGAGACGAAGGGACGGGTTGACTTACAGGATACCCCGATAGCAGAACCAGAAGGTACACTGTATGTGGACGGATCATGTCTCAGAGGGCCAGATGGTAACACCTCAGCCGCCTACGCCCTCACGACATTAGAGCAAGTAGTAGAAACAGCTCAGATTCCGCAGTGCTCTGCTCAAGCAGCAGAATTAGTGGCCCTCACTAGAGCCTGTGAGTTAAGCAAAGGGATGACGGTAAATATTTATACTGACAGCCAATATTCCTTCGGGGTGGCCCACAACTTCGGGAGGTTATGGAAAGAAAGGAATTTCCTTACTTCCCATGGGACCAAGATTCAACATGGCCCCCTAATTCACCGATTGTTAGACTCCCTGACACTCCCCAGAAAGGTGGCCATTATAAAATGTAAGGCCCATAAGAAAGTGACAGATGATGTTGGGAAAGGCAATGCCCTGGCTGACCAGACGGCCAGGCAAACAGCTCTTAGGAAAAGGGAAGGAATGTATGTAGGAGGTCCCGCTAGGTGGGTGGCAGACGAGGGCATGGTTGAAAACACAGTACAGAGTGTGATCGATATTCAGTCCCATACTACTCCTGAGGAACTAAGGGTGTGGAAGGAGCAATTAGCAAAGGAGGGAATTGATGGTTGCTGGGTCCGCACGACTATGGAAAGACAATGGATGTTACCTGACAGTCATGTGCTACCAGTAGTTACGATGGCCCATGGTCCTGCTCACATTAGTGCAAAAGGGATATGCAAACTGTTGGAACCTACATGGTACAACTCTAAGATACCAGCATATGCTGAAAAACTGGTTAAAACCTGCATGATTTGCCTAATGTATAACCCAGGAAAAGGCACAGTTACTCCTAAGGGAGGATTCTCTCCTCCTACCTTCCCTTTTGAAGTCCTCCAAATGGATTACATCCAGATGGACCGATGTAACAATTTGAAATATGTCCTAGTGGTGGTCTGTACCTTCAGCCGATGGGTGGAGGCCTACCCCGTCAAAGACTGCACCGCTATCACTACCGCCAAAATGCTATTAAAAGAGTACCTCCCACGATTCGGTTTGCCCCGCTCGGTCTGGAGTGACAACGGGACACACTTTACGGCTCAAATTATGGAATATATCTGTACAGCATTGGGCATAAAACAAAAATTTCATGCAGCTAACCACCCCCAGTCAGCAGGTCTAGTGGAGGTGTACAATGGCATCATAAAAACTAAAATGGCCAAAATAGTAGCCGAGACAGGTGTCACTTGGGTTGATGCTCTGCCCTTGGCCCTATTGTCTACAAGAACGACAGCCCACACCAGGATAGGGCTATCCCCCCATGAGATTGTGTTCGGGAGGCCTGCCAATGTATGGGGTGTCCCGCGGCCTAAGAAACTGTCTGATGTTGAATACCCTGTATTAACTGATTATCTGTACAGTCTAACTAATACCTTTCGTACTCTTTATCACCAGGTGCATGAGGCCATACCTGACAAAAGCGAGGGCCCAGGGCACGTTATCCAACCTGGTGATTGGGTCTTAGTAAGGAATTTTCAACGGACTAAGAGCCTCGAACCCCGCTGGACACAGCCCCGTCAGGTGTTGCTGGCCACCCGCACCGCCGTGAAAGTAGAAGGTCGGAAGAATTGGGTGCATTCGTCCCACTGTAGGCGTGTGCCTCTGCCCCTCCCCTATGATCAGTGGGTGAGGGAAGGACAAGGAGACTCAGAAACAGAAACAGTCCCGACATTTGTCCCATTCAGCGATGCCAGACTGCATTTTACATCTACAGAAGCAGAGAGTGACAGCGTACTGAAAGGAAGGGTGGAACCCTCCCTTAACTCTGCTGAACATCAAGAACAATTGTTTCCCGACCATACTGTCCCTACTTCCGACCGATATAACTTACGCCCCCGAGGGAAAGCTTGCCCTTTGACTTCGCCAAGTGCCTATAGGCTGTAGGGCTGTGATCTCCCCGGCCGAGAGTAGTGCTGGTGTGTCAGACTAAGGTACGCCATAGGGCTCTTGGCACCTGCGCCCAGTGAAGCAACCACCAATCACAGACAGCCACTAGAGGTCCCTGGCTTAGCACAATGGCTGCCGTCCAAAACACTCGAATCCAGAAACAATATGTCAGTCTCCGACATAGTAAATGCTTCATGGCCACCGTGGTGACGCTGTTTGTCTCCCTCATCCTGTCTATCCTTGGTTGGCTGTTACTAATCTACCATCCTGTTACCTCACCAACCCCTATCCCGACTCCTGCAGAGCACCAGTATTACACGCTACCAGCCCACGAATTACCCCGCCGTGCAGAATTCTTCAATAACACCTTCATCCAAATGTTGCATCATCATCAGCTGATCATGAACACTTCCAACTGCTGGGTTTGCGGACTGATGCCGCATTCCATGATACACCCTGTCCCATTCTTTCCCTACCCCTTTTCCATCTCTGGGTCTTGTCTTGCATGGTGGATGTTGATACAGGAGGCCTACACTGTCAATGGTACTGCCAATTCTGCCCTTGGAACATTTCGGGATGACTTCTGGCGGAACAGATCTGGCCATGCCAATGCTCCTTTTTGCCCGACCAGCTCATCCACATCGCTACTATCACCAGATGAACTCGGTGAGATGGTAGTATTCAACTCAACCACTCGACGAACATTTTCCAGATTCCGCACAAGAAGGATACTGCCCGATGAACAAGACACTGTGAATGTCGTAAATATGCAAGGCCGTGTCTGCATCCATGGCCTAGGGACTAAGAAAGTTGGTACCAGTACTTGTGATATCACAAAATCTTTAAACTCTACATCTCCTCCGAAGCTGGTGGCATCCCCCAACACCTATTTCATCTGTGGCACTGCCGCCTACACTTGGCTCCCCCGTAACTGGTCTGGTACCTGCTATCTGGCCTTCCTCCTTCCACCAACGTATTCTACCCATGGGGGTTACCACCTGTTGATGAAGGGCGCTCTGCGTCGCTCACGTAGGGGCGTCATATTAGCCGAGGATACAGCAGGCCAGGAAACCGGGGACTTCTTTAAAGGTTTCCTTCCATTCTGGGGCCCCATGGCAAACAGTCGGGCTGTACGAGGACTGACCAGGGTCCTTGAAGCCACCATCACAGTAACAGCTGGTGCCCTCTCCAACATCACTGCAGAGCTACAGGCGGACCGCCTTATAACGCTTCAGAACCGCATGGTCCTAGACGTCATCCTTGCTGATCGTGGTGGTGTGTGTAAATTGATCGGCTCCAGCTGCTGCGTGTACATCCCAGACAACGCACCTACAGTGTACAATGCCATCCAACGTCTGCATCGCCTTTCTTCCGAAATTCATCTGGATGAAGGCAACTGGTCCCTCACAGGCTGGATCTGGGGCCTCCTTTCCCAATGGGGGTGGAGGGTCCTCATCTTCCTTGCCTTGGGAGTAACTGTCCTGGTCTCCTGCTGTTTGTGCTTTCAGTGCCTGCCAGTACTCTGTACAATGTGTGTCCAGACCATCAAGCCTCCACCCTCCAACATTCACAACACCAATATGATGATGATGCTTCAACAAGAAACCGATGGCCTTATGAACATTGACATTTCTTAAAGTATTTGCCACTCAATGGCAAAAGGAGGGTCTGAGGAAAAGTGTTCTTCTGATCGGCATCATTTGTACCGGGACTCCATTGTTTTTCATTACCATTTCGTGTCAAACACTTCCACACGACCCACCTGGTCGTTTCTGCTGATGCCTGAGGAAATTCTAACTGACACGACCAAAACCATCTTGCAGCCTGCATTTCTGCCCAGGAACTGTCGCACACCCAACCCCCTGTTCTTTGCAGTTCGACAGAAAGCCATGAGACACTCACGCCCTGTGTAAATGATTTGTTTTCCATCTCCTGCTCCCTGCCTGGTAAACATCCTTGACACCGTGATCAGGTTATCTGGACAATGGTCTGACTGCTGGGCCTTGATCAGGGTGATTGGACAATGGTTTGAATGACCGTGCTTTGATCAAGCTGAGTGAACAATGATTTTAGTACCAAGCCTTGACCAGGTCACCAACTACAAACATCGTCTGGACCTGGTTATCAACTGCAAACACTGCCCTGATTGAACAATGGACTAACAGCCAAAAGACTGGAATGAAAAAGTATAAAAGGCTTGTAAGCTGCGGAGTAAAGCAGCAGCCTCCTCTGTCTTGTTTCTAACGAGCTTGGGACTCTGTTCCATAGCCCGGGCTATTTGAATAAATCTGGGTTCCTCCTGCAGATGAAGGCTCCTGTGTCTCCTTTTACTACGTATGAAGGGTATGGAAGACTTGGGCGGTTCCCCCGCCGCCGAGACCCAGTAAGTGGGTTATTCCGGTTCCTCACCTGAGCCATAAGAAGACTTCGTCGGTATGCTGATGTCAGTTTTCACCCATTTTTGTTTTTTGTGCCTTCGAGGCGACGGTGAAATCAACAGTATCCATGTGGAAGCACATGGGAAGTCTCAAATAAAAGACTTAAACATATATATATATATATATATATATATACACACACACACACACATTTATATACATTCAGAAGTATTAAACAAAATTAATAACATACAAATACCATCTGTTATTGGCATATGCAGACAAGCAACGGCGAGGCGGGGGGGTTAGTGAGGAATCCACAGGTAGATACTTTATCCACCAGAAAAAACGTTACTGAAGGTAAGTAACTTGTTCTTCTGATGGATACATCTACCTGTGAACTTCTCACTTTTTGAATGGAATCTCAAAGCAGTCTCAGAGCCGAAGCGGAAGTAGAAGACTTAGCTCTAGTAGAATGAGCTTGAATACCTTCAGGTGGTTCCTTTAGGCCATGGCGTAGAAGATCTTGATGCACAGGATAATCCATCAGTACAATGTCCTCTTATGCACTGCTTTTCCTTTCATCTTGCCCACATAGCAAACAAACAGCTGATCATCCAGCCGGAGATCACGAGTTCTCCTCAACATAAAATCTCACAGATCTTTTAAGGTCCAAACGATGAACATTTTCTTCCTTTTTAGAGCGATGTGAAGGAGGATAGAAAGTAGGAAGGGTTATAGACTGGCCCAAGTGGAAGGAAGTAACCACCTTTGGCAGGAAAGCAGCCCTGGTTCTCAATACAAACTTGTCTGCATAGAAAGTCGTGAAAGGAGGTTTCACACTAAAGCCTGCAATTCACTAACACGCCTAGCTCACGTTATGACGACTAGAAAAATCGATTTGAAAGCAAGCAATCTTAAAGGACAAGTATGGAAGGGCTCAAACGGAGCACCCATGAGAAACGGGTAACACCAAATTAAGATCTCATTGAGGCATAATAAACAGAGTGGGGGGGAACTAGTTAGTAAGTCCCTTAATAAACCTTAACACTATAGGGGAATTGGAAAGGGAAGGTTGGTTTGGTAAGCAGAGGAAATGCCCCTTAACTGTTGCAAAAGCACAACCTTGCTGCGCTAGGGACAGCACTAAGTGTAAAATGTCAGATAAATGGGTTTTCAAAGGGTCAATGGAATACTCTTCACACCACTTTACAAACTTACCCCATCGGCCAGCATAAACCGACTTGGTGGAGTGCCTTCTGGCTGATAGTATAACTTCCACCACATCAGGAGGAAAGGAAAGAACGGGGGGGGGCGGAGTACCTACCCCAACGACTGCGAGAGGAGGTCTGCCCTGTGAGGGAGACGGAGCAGTGGGCACAGAGAGAGCTGAAGATTGTCTGTATACCATAACCTTCGCAGCCAATCCGGGGCTATTAATGTGTCTTGGGCCTGCTTTGGCAAATCTTCGTCAGAACCTGAGAAATTAAGGGTATTGGGCGGGAGGGACATGTAAAATAGCAGGGTGCGCCAGTCCAATTGAAACATGTCCCCCAGAGCTCCTGCACCGGATACTGAAGGCTGCCAAACGACGGGCAGAGTGAGTTCTCTTGAGTGGCAAATAGGTCTATCTGAGGGGTCCCGCATTTCCCAAAAATATGTTGTACCACTTCCAGATGGAAACGCCACTCGTGATCGGCAGAAGAGTGTCCACTGAGACTGACCACACGCATGTTCAGATCTGCAGGTAAGTGATTTGCCAAGAGGCAAATCTGATGGTCCTGAGCCCAGAACCAGAGTCGCAGAGCCTCTCTGCAGAGAGGATACAGCCCTACTACTCCTTGTTTGTTTATGTATCACATCGCAGTAGTATTGTCTGTCAAGACTTGAACTGACAGACTGGGAAGGAACGAAGTCCTTGAGTGACAGACATATCGCCCACAATTCCAGAAGATTGATATGCAACAATCTTTTCTCTGAAGACCAAAGACCTTTGATCTCCAGATCCCCCAGATGAGCTTCCCACCAGAGAGTGGAGGCAACTGTTATCACTGCGGTCATCGGTGGTAGAGGGTGAAACGGCTTTCCGCGAGACAGATTGCCGGCCACACCCAGCCATCAAAGATCCGCTGCAGCGTCAACCGACTTCAAGATCCCTGTTGTGTTGGAATCACTAACTGCGGAGGCACCACTGGAGGGCCCTCATATGCCAGCGTGCATGGGTGACCAACAGAATGCAGGAGGCTGTCAGACCTAGCAGGCATAAGGCCTTCAGGACTGGAACCATAGCTCCATTGTGAAACATCGGAATCAGAGCCTAAATGTCCAGAATCCTCTGCGCAGGCGTAGAGGCTCGATTCACTGTAGTGTCCAGTACTGCCCATATGAACAGTGCGCACTGAAAGGGGTCTAGGTGAGATTTGGGTACATTGATATTAACACCCAAGTTGAACAACATCTGCGTTGGAGTCCTGGTTTAGATCAGCCAATCGTCCAAGTAAGGGAATACTGGCATTCCCCACCTTCTGAGATGCGCTGCAATCACTGCCATCATGTTAGTGAAGACTCGAGATGCGGAAGTAAGCCCAAATGTAAGGATCGCAAACTGATAATGCTGAGACCCCACCGTAAAACGGAGGTACTTCCTGAGCAATTTCATAATGGGTATGTGAAAATAAGCATCCTGCAAATCGATTGAAACCATCCAGCCTTCCTTCTCCAGAGCAAGACGCACTAGCGCAAGGGTCAGCATCTTGAACGTTTCCTGCTTGAGGAACCGGTTCAAAATCCTGAGGTCGAGGATTGGCCGCAAGCGACAGTCCTTTTTGGGAATCAGGAAATAACGATAATAGCATCCCTGAGCCCGTTCCTGTCCTGGAACCAACTCTACTGCACCCTTCTGTAGTAGTATTTGAACCTCCTGTTGGAGGAGCAGAAGATGCTCTTCTGTACAAAAATCTTGTCGGGAAGGAAAGGGAGGGGAAACTCTTGGAAAGGTAGAGTACAATATCCAAAACCTAGAGATCTGTTGTTACAAATCTCCATTGAGGTAGAAAATAGGCCAACCGTCCTCCCACTGGACAAGCATGCTCCAAGATGGCGGAACTAGGGCTGCTTTCCTGTGACATTGGCCAGGGAGAAAGAGGCAGAGGAGGAAGAGGGTGATGGTCAGCTCCACGTTGTCTGCCCCTGCCCCGCCCTCTATACCTCCTGTAGAGAGGATTGGATTACTGCTGTTGTTGCTGTGGCTGATATTGACTTCTACCTCCAAAGGAAAAGTTCCGGTCAAACCCCCTGAACCTACGAAACTGCCTATGATCCCTAGGCTGCAACTGAAGGCCCAAAGATTTCGCCGTCGCCTTACTGTCCTTGAATCTTTTCAAGGCAGAATCAGCCTTGGCACCAAACAGCCTGGAACCATCAAATAGCAAATCCATTAAGGTTGCTTGCACATCTGGCAAAAAACCAGAACCCCTTAACCAAGCGTGTCTCCTTGTGACAACTGAAGATCCCATTGCCCTGGCGACTGAATCAGCCGTATCCAAAGCCGACTGAATAGCCCAACGGACAGCCACTTGTCTATCGTTCAGCAACTCTGAAAAATGCCCCTAAACTTCGTCAAGCAACTTAGGGACCACTACCATAGCCGACTCCATTAACATACGGATGTAACGTCCCAACAAACAGGTTGCATTGGTCAACTTTAAGGCCATGCTACCAGAAGAAAACACCTTCTTTGCAGACTGTTCCAATCTTTTGGATTCCCTATCTGCAGGAGTAGTTCGAAATAACCCAGGAGTTAGCTTCGAAGTACAGGAAGCTTGCACCACCAAACTTTCTGGAGTACGGTGTGTGGACAAGAATGATGGATCCCCTGGAGCAGACTTTATACCTCCTTGAAACAGATCTAAACACTGCTGGTGACGACACAGGTTTTTGCCAAATTACAAGAATTGGCTCAGTAAGAGAGTCATTAAAAAGGCAGCAAAGGATTAGATGAAGATGTTCAAGAAAACAGTACCTCTGTCGAGAAGTTACTTTTAAAGTTCTGTACATGGTAAAAGGTAACCCCAGCATCTCTGCAGCCTTTTTTATCACAGAATGATAGGTTGTGAATTCAGGCAGTGGATGCCTTTTGGCGATAATTCCCATTCCGGGGCGGTATCCAGACCACTTGCTACCTTCAGGCCTGCAAACTCTGGATCAAAACAAATGATCTCACCCTCTTCCACCTCTGGAATTTGGTCATAAAAATACTGCTCTTCCTCAAGAAGCCACTGAGCCTCTCTACAGGACCTATGCTTGTGCATCGGCGCGATGAAGGCAACACCTGTTCAGTAGAAGGCAGAGTCAACAGACTGGAATGATGCGACGCCGGTACGGATCCAGTCGACGCCGGCAAATGTTCAATCGGCCCCGGAGACTCTTGCCGAACCTCTTCCAATGGCAAAGACGACGCCCTTCACTGCGCTGGAGGGGGCCAATTAACTGGAGCCATCAGAATAAAAAGCAAGAAGGGAGCTTGCCAATACTGCGACGGACAACTCAAAGAATAAGAAAGCAGATCCATGAGGTCCGCAGGTGATGATGGAGTCATCGCCCTACTGAAAATGCTATACATAGCATTCAGAAAACCTGACAAGTCGGAACCCGGAGTTCGAAATGCCGGATACTCCTGCTCCTGTTTAGGAGGCATAGGCTGCAGCGGCGCAAGTCGAAGAACTGGATCCGGTACCGACTCTGGAGTCAGACATCCAGGCTGAGTCAAAGCCCTTGGACTGAAAGGCAGCACTGGAGCGACACCCAGCGAAGGAGCTGGAGACACCTCATCTCTACCTTCATGAGTCCTTGGACTCTGGGCCACCAAGCTCGGCGAGGCATCCCTCGAAGAACCACGCCTGGAACCACGGCACCGCTTCTTCTCGTGTTTGCTTTAAGACTACTTCGAAGAGTGGGGAGACGGCGACTTTGACCTCCGACGAGACCGACGCCCTCTCTCCTTTTTTTTCGCCCTAGTCATGAAGAGTTTTGCCTCCCTCTCCTTCAATGCCTTAGGGTTTATCTTTTGGCAAGAAGAACAAGCATCGATGCCATGATCCGGACTTAAACACCAAAGACAGTCATCGTGAGGATCTGTGATTGACATTTGATCCTCACATTCCCTTCAAGGCTTAAATCCAGACTTCCTCATTGGTGACATTCTTCCACTGCAACAATGTTGCTTTCCCTGAAAAAATTTAGCAGGACACCAACACTTTGTAGAGCCTAGAAAAAAAACGCTACTCGAAGGTGTGAAAAAAAGGGACGCCAACAAGGGCTTCATATGGATCCGATGACTTCACGTGGAGTCGAATGCGGAGCTGTGGCATTATGATGTCCCCGTCGACGTGAGAGAGCTGTAAAGAAAAGATTCTGTGGAAAGCTGGCGTATTGGGAATATTCAAAAGGTGAGGAATCCACAGGTAGATGTATCCATCAGAACCTCAATGTACCCACCAGATGGTTGGCTGCCAGCTACAGCCCCTGTTGATACGCCCAACACGAGAGCCTCAGCGCTTCGACAAAGGGGAGACGTACTCCTCCATGTTTGCTAACGTACCATATGATTTTTACAGATAAATAAAGACAGGAAACCATTTATTTTCTTGTCTGTATTTATTTTTAAATGTGGATAAAAACGGAAATTAGGTGCTTTTTGAGTGATTCTTAATACACTTTGCCATGATTGCCAGGCCAATAACTGTGTGGATTGATAGGTCGGGGTTTTTTTTTTATTTTAAAGGAATTTTAGTAAAGAGGCTTAAAACAGCAGTAGATATGCACAAGGCCGATACTGAAATGTGCATATTTTCATATAAGTGCATTGATTTATCTTCTGCAGGTGTTCAATCACTGAAACCTGGCAGGCATTCAAGCGTGACTGCGTATTTATTGGTTGAATAAATGCGGAAATATACCAGTTTCAGCGTTATTTTTTTTTCACAAAACCCATAATAAATATGGATAAATACAGATAAAGTTGACAAAAAATAAATATGGATAAATACAGACGGAAATGTCCAAAAAATAAATACCATAAAACCGGGAGGCCTACATATAATGGTATCATGGACGGTCTGACCACAAAAGGAAGGGAGGGTAGCCTTGAACGTCACCCGAAACGCCCAGATTTCAAGCAGATTGATGTGTAACCTCTGCTCTTCTGGTGAACAGAGGCCTCTAATCTTCAGTTCCCGCAGATGTGCACCCCATCTGAAGGTGGACACCATCATCTTGGCCAAAGCAGGATCACAATAGAGTTTACCAGATCTCCTGTATGTTGGAACCCCTGCCCGTGGAGGCACCGCCTGAGAGTCCTCATTTTCCGGCAATGGTGAGCGACCAGACGGCTGTAAGAAGCCAAACGACGAATTCAAGCTCCTGTTGATAACACTTGAATCATATACTGAATGTTCTGTTCCAAATCTTCTGTAGAGGAGGAAAACCTCAGAGCAGGGCCGTATCCAGCACAACCCCTATGAAAATGAGGCACCAGGAGGGCTCCAGGTGACACTGAGACGCTAATAGAAAACCCCAAATCAAACTGCAGTGAAGCGGTCACCTACATGTGGTGCAAGTTCATCTGTTCCTGTCATCCAAGTATGAGAGCACCGCAATCCCCAACCTCCTGAGATAGGCTGCGACCACTGTCATCACACCTGGGGGAACACTCGTGGTGCCAAAACCAATCCACAGGAAAGGGCTGCATATTGGTAATGAGCATAACCAGCTATAAAACGCAGGTACATCTGTGTGACTGCAAGATTGTTATATGAAAGTACACATTC
This sequence comes from Calotriton arnoldi, assembly GCA_963921515.1. Lineage (NCBI taxonomy): Eukaryota > Metazoa > Chordata > Amphibia > Caudata > Salamandridae > Calotriton > Calotriton arnoldi. The sequence goes on along the minus strand of CAWUFW010000604.1, from coordinate 3,103,808 downwards.
TGAAGGTTGAGGAACACAAGCTAGTTTTCTGCATTCAGCACTAGCAAAACCTGAGTGAAAGACAGAATCCTGAACTTATTTGGCAGGTATAAAGTCAAAGTCATGGTCGGCCGAGCTCATAGAAAAGAGGACACCTCTCCTCCAGCCAGCATGTCATATTCTTTCACAGAGGAACTACTGTGGGTTTCCAGGTGGTGCAGGGGAGGAGGAAGATTGGACCGGACAGCTGCGTAACTTGCCCCTGCCTCTGTACGGATAGATGAGAGGATTCTACAACTGTTGAACAGCCAGTGCAGACTGGCTTTGTCTAAACTGAAAACCTCCCATGAAGGCTTTGGTCCTTCAAAGAAAACTAAAATTCTTTATGGACAAACTCCAGAGTTCTCACTACGGAACAGTATCCATCAAAGCAATCTGCACATCTTCAGAGAAACCAGTACAGAGCAGAAAGGCACCACTCCTCAGGCTAACAGATGAGCTTATGGTACTGGTGATAGAGTCCACCGTGTCCAGGCCTGCCCTGATGAAGTGACAGGAAGCAAATTGTCCATCCCAAATTGCTTCTGCAAAATGGCCCCAGCGGTGTTCTATTAAATTAGGGGCTACCAATGCTGCCATATCCCAAATGGCGTTGGAGCAGCATCCCAAAAGGAAAGCAGCATTTAGTGAGTACAATGCTAGGTTGCCTGCCAAATAAGTCTTCTTTTCCATACCTTCCAGTTTTTTCGACTCAATGTCATGGTGGGGTGAATGCATAAAGCTCCCGGTTTCAGTTTGGTGATGAAAAAGGCTTGGACTATCAAACTGTCTGGAGAGGGATTTGGGCATAAAAAGGATTTTCAGGAGCTGGTCAGTAGCGTTGTGGTATTGTACCCACTGGACATGATGCCGGTTTACTACATAGATCATTTACCGCCTCAAAATGGCCTCATTAAAGGGAAGAACATCGAAAGGATCCATAGTGGTGCCATTTGTAGTACGCCAGGCAAGATGTTTGGCCAACATTCCACCAAAAGAAGGGACAGTTCAAACACTTCAGCTGCTTTCTGAAGCAATGGAAGGAAAGCCATTTTCTCAGGTGCTGGACCAGGGCCAGGATCAATCTCAATGTCAGGCGACGTTTCCAGCGCACTGACATTCTGAAGGGCCACCAGATCCAAAGGGTTGGAGGAGGAAAAGGATCAGTGTCATCTGCGCCCCCCTGGCCATCTAGGGGCTGCTGATACAAGGTTGACCCAAGAGATCATGTATAGTGTTACAGTATATCGCCTTTGGAACCGTTCTTCTAAGCCACTCTTGTTTATTCTCACTCTTCACAGAAGGCGTACGAGTGGTCCAGGAAGAGACTGGGAGGAAACTGTTTGGGAGCAGCAGGTGGCAGTGCTGAGTGAGTGAGTGATACATTTATAAAGCGCAACTATTGCCGAGGCGTCTTGGCGCTGAGCTGTAATGAGAGTGGAAACTGGTATGTGGTGGGCAGAAATTAGGTTGATGTAGTTGGAAACAGCCAGGTTTTGATCAGTCTCCTGAACAGAACTCTGTTAGGTTTTTAGCCTGATTGAGATTGGCATTGTGTTCCAAAGTTTGGCTGCCCCGTAGGAGAGGGTTCTTCCCACCTATCTAGCTCTACAGATTTTTGGGACCTGAACTAGTCCTTTATTGGCCGACCTAAGTTCACGACGCGGGATATGCCCGCGAAATAGTTGCTGAAGGTCCGGCAACCCTCCTCCATGCAGTGCCTTGTGCACAAAGCAAAGCACTTTGAATTCGATGCGCTTCTGGACCAGGAGCCAATGGAGCTCCCTAAGACTGTTGGAGATGGGGTGGTATTGAGGGATGTCTAGAAGCAGCCGAGCCACAGCATTTTGCAAGGTTTGAAGTTTCAACATTTGACCTTTGTCAATGCCTAGAAATAGCACATTGCAATAATCGATTCTGGAAAGGATCAGTGCTACTACCACCGTTTTGCGAAGGCCTTGAGGAATGAAGGGTAAGACCTTACGCAAAATCTTTACGAGGAAGAAGCATGAGGAGGTCAGGGAATTACACTGGCCAGCAAAGTTTAGTTGATCATCGAACAGAATACCTAGGTTTCTTGTCTTCCTAGTGGCTACAGGGCACCGTCAGGCATTCGCTGGCCACCATGAGTGACTCCAAATGGAAGGGCCTTTTCCGAATTCCACCACCTCCGTTTTTTCGGTGTTCAGTTTAAAGAAGTTGGAATGCATCCATTCAATGATGTGTTTCATACAATTGTGGAACTTTTCGCCACTGTTTCCACATTAGAGGATATAGATATCACTATTTGTGTATCATCGGCGTACGAGATCAGAGCAAAGCCTTTGTGCTTTGATCAGTCTAGCCAGAGGAGTCACGTAGATATTAAACAGGGTCGGTGATAAGGCTGACTCCTGCGGGACTGGACATGGAAGGAAAAAGGCCTCAGAAGTCAGGTTACCCCAACACAACCTCTGTTCCCTGCCAGTGAGAAATGAGGTAAGTAGGGCCAGGGCCATCCCCCCCACTTCTAGACTCTCCAGCCTGCGTATTAATACTTGGTGGTTGACAGTATCAAACGCTGCTGAGAGATCCAGTAAGATGAGGATGGCTCTCCCCCCACTATCAACTTGTTTGCGGATCTCCTCAGTGGCCAAGGCCTGGGCTGACTTCGTAGAGTGACATGATCTAAAACCGTGTTGAGCGGAATCAAGGAGATCGTTGGATTCCAAGTAGCTGGTTAGCTGCCGATTGATAGATTTTTCTAAGATTTTTGCAGCCAGCGGTAAACACGATATTGGTCGATAGTTCTTTGCTTCAGTGGGATCTAAGGAGGATTTCTTCAATATGGGTCGTATGGATGCTTATTCCATGATGAGGGGAAGGAGCCTGATAGACATGCATTATTTATGAGAGGGGTCAAGTATGTGCTTGCCCTGTCTGCAACCATATGGAGAATGTGAGGGGGACAGGGATCCGCCGGGGAGCCCGATTTCGTTATTTTTATCAGTTTGCTTACAGTCTCATGCGTTGGCGGCGAGAAAACTGATTATCGACTGGGGAGGGGGGGAGGGGGGTTCATCCATGGTGGCACCCTCTATTCTCGTCCTGCTATCTGTACTAGAGGTATTTACTGCAAGCTCATTGTAAATAGTTTGGACCTTATCCAGAAAGAAGTTAGCCAGCCTCTTACAGAATGCTTGATCTGGAGTGAATTGATTAGTTTGCTGCAGTTTGGAGAGAGTGATAACAGTTTTGAATAATTCTCTAGATGAGCTTTTAGTGGCCTCTATTTTTGTGGTAAAATAATTCTTTTTGGTGTGAATAATTGCTTCTTTGTATTCTGCTAAGGCTAGCTTATAGCTCAATTTACCTCGCTCACTGTAATCCACACTCCAGGCGCGCTCTAGGCGCCTACATTTACATTTAATATTTTTAAGTTCTATGCTATACCATGGTGCCGAAGGTTGAGCTCTTCGCTGATTACTGGTCGTTTCTGGTGTAAGACAATTTACTGCAGATCTAATCCAATTGTCAAAATTGTCTGCAGCCTTATTATCTAAGGCTGGGCTAGGAGGGCCAATACAGAGAGCTTCCTCCAGGTTAGTTTTGTTTATTTTATGCCAGGGTCGAGACTTAACCACTGTTGTTCTGCTACAGGACATCATTTTTCTTTCTGGACAGAGGAGTGTGAAGAACACCGCCTTATGGTCTGTCCATGTAAGTGGCAGGATTTTGTCTAACCCGATAAGGGGGTTGTTCGTGAATATACCATACAGTGTATGACCGGCATCATGGGTGGGTCCAGTGACTATCTGGGCCAGACCAATACTTTCCATATTATCTAGCAGGGTGAAAGTATCTCCACTGTTCCCACACTCCAAATGAAAATTAAAATCCCCAAGGGCAGTAAAACTTTGGAACTCGAAGCAAGATTCCATGAGAGTATGCAGTGCTCGAATGAAAGTAGAATGCGGCCCTGGGGGCCGGTATAGGAGCAGACCAGAGAAGCTGTGGGTGTTATCAATTTTAATATTAAACACCACAGCTTCTGCGTCCGTCAGCTGGATAGGGTTGCAGGTGACCTTAAAGCATGAGCAGTAGACAATAGCAATACCACCTCCCCTATTATCTTTCCTGTCCATGCTGTACAGTTCATAGCCTATTGGCAATGCCTCATTCCAGTCTGGTCCGGACGTTTCCGTGGCCCAGGTTTCAGTCAAGAAAACCAGGTCAGGATTATAAGTCTGCATCAAGTCCTCGAACTCGTCTATGCTTAATTAGGGATCTAGTGTTCAGCAGGAAACAGGCAAGTGGCCTTCTCCCACATTCCTCGCTGTTTATTTCCCCCCGACCAGGGGCGTGTGGGAGCTCCACTATGCGAGGAGTTCGAGCAGCAGTATCTAAACTATTATGGTCTCCTGACCTTGGACTCAGATCAGTGGCCCCTAGGAGATTCACTGCTGTATCCCTACATGGCACTGAGAAACCACAGCCACTACAGTAGTAGGGGTCACCCTTCTTCCAATCCCATAATAGGGAGTGCCAGCCCTTACCAATATCCAGTGCAAGTAGTTGATCTCTTGTGTAGGTTTGGGAAAAGAAGCGGCCAGGGGCCCTGGTGCATGGCGCGTTCCAGGCGATGACGGGCGCAGACGGGCTTGCCTTTGGCGCGCCGGCAGCACGTCCACTGCGCGGTCGCATCAGCATGTACTTTTATGCCCCACGTGAGCCAGGAGCTAAAATGCTGACCTTAAGGAGGCGGGCCCGCTCTTACATACGGGCACCGCAGGTCAGTTAGGCAGCGCGATTACACAGCGGCGCTCTAAGTGCAAATTACCAAGTGCAGATAAATAATTTTAAAAACGGAGTCAGTCTAAAAATCGGTAAAGCGTAATTGAAAGGAGCCAACTGAAGTACCAGAATTCTAAAGCAGAGTTGTCCAGCGAGGTAAGTTTCACCACCTCCCTCTACCAGTACACTCCATTACATGCTGTACACTGAGCTGAGTCAGCACAGTAGTAGAGGATCAACACTGGTGTGGGCAGCCCTGATAAGAAGCCTATTGCGAGGTGGAAGGCTGGCAACACATGGAAGAAACCATACAGTGACGTAGCTGGATTCTGTGTGGAGCGATAAGGGGTCCCATGGGGCTGACAGGCGCCCAGAGGGGACTGCCACTCCCTTGTTTATGTCCAGCATGGTTTGGAGGAAGCAGACCAAGTCTGTACCTAGCGTTGATAACTATCTACACTGGCACCAGTAATGCCCTTGCTACTAGAGGGGGGCACTGTCGGTGCGGAGTCTGGTGGCACGAGTGAAGCCGGAGAAGACAACGCCACTTATGCTGGCTCTAGAGAGGAGGGTGCTGTGAGAAAGATCCAAGGAGGTGACACCCTTGGATCTTGATCTCCTGGGCAAAGAGGCATGCTTATTTTAGTGGCTCCAGTGACAACGCAGAACACAAAAAGGTAGGATGCCGGCAGGAAAGAAAAAAGTAAAGAAACCCTGGATAGGATTAGACAGTTCCTACTGTATACAGCGTGGAACCGTTTAGAGCGGGAAGGACCTCCTTAATGGAAGAGGATGCCTCACACACATAATAGTGTCATACTTCATAAATCTGTATCCTCTCCCCACCCTGGTAAGATGGTACTACCAGGGCGGACTGAAACTCCGCGAAGACTTGGCAGTAGGAGGGAGTTCTTTTATAGAACCACTGGACCGAAACAGGATCCAGACAGTCTAAAAATACCCAAGGTTCCTCGGCTATCACCTTTATTAGTGAGGACTCCAGGAATATTAAAAACACTTCTCTCGACGTTTACCAGAGAGTGCAATGACTCAGGCCCTTCTCTTATTTGCCAACATGATTCTGCCCTCAATAATTAGCCTCTTAGGTCTGGGGCATTCGTCAGGGCTAATGGATCTCTAAAGTATTAGCCTATGTGTCTAGTGGACCCTAGGTGGTGATGCAAGTGCAACAACCACTACGTGCACCCAGGTGAGTCCAACCTGAGCTTCTAATTTCTCACATTCCGTAGATAACCCTAGGCTTTAGGGCATATCAGTAGGCTGGTCAGGGAGGGGGTAGTATCCTTTATAGTCACACTTTCGTCAAAAGCATCACTACTCATGTGAACCTGCATCTTCCACTCCCTGGTGACTATAAAGGACACCACCCCCTTCCTGGCCAGCCTACCGGTATCTGAAGAAAAAGAAAAGAGCCATGAGGTACTTTGCATGGATAGACCATGACAATAGCCATGAGCAGCAAATTCAGGATTCCCTGTTACAATAATCACGATTGAACAGCATCATACCTTTATGTACCACCACATGAACATCGTCCCCATTTCTTAAGAGAGCTGTAGAGAGTTCCATAAAGATCTGTCATAGCTTCAGAGCTACGCAGTAGCACTAGCTGCTTTCACTGCCGCTGCAGAAGTGCCACAGAATTTTCTACCCATAACTTCCTTCGGCTTGATTACAAAGGGGAAGAGTTTAAGTTGGTGTGGTCACATGACGTTTTTTCGCAGCAGGAACCACAACAGAATCCACTGCAGGATCGGAGCAAAGAAAAAAATGGATTCTGCACTGGAGGCTTAGTTTCTGTAACCAATGGTAGCAGAGGTATCAAAAGAACCACAGGCTTAGAAACTACACGGACAGGTGTCACAGGAGATACCAGTGTAGGCAAAGCAGAAGTCTTGATGCCTTAAAGGAGACAACTTCAAGGTTGCAGTAGTAACAAGAGGAGAACTTGCTATAAACAAAGAAACGCACGACAGGTATTCAGGGTCCGAAGTATCTAGGACCTTCCTTTTCATTTTAACACCTAGTCATCAGACAGTTGAAAAGATCAGATTAAAGTCACCTAATGGTGCTTTGATGTTGGTAATGGCTTTGACACCTTGTCTTTAACATTTAAAGTTGCAACAATCAAAGGTGAGCAAGTGTCTACGGTATCCCAGTACTTGGCACTGATCTTCAGGACAAGCAGGAGCATCTTCATTCTTCATGAACAGACGACTTCTTATATCTCCCGCTCTGTAGGGTTCATCAGAGGGGGATAAGGGGCCAATAATAGAAGACGTACACTCACTAAGCTCCTCTGACCATCCAGAAATCTATTAATAACACCTCTGCTCTTCCTCAAGGACGTAGAGACAAATTTTCTTTTTAGGTTTGCCTGGCGAACTTACAGCAGAACTTGCAAGCTTAAGGACGATGGGGCTCTTTCAGACATTTAATAGACATCTCATGTGGGTCTTCTTGAGCCATCATCCCGCCACAGGAAAGGCATTAGCCAAGCTGTGCTGGCATTTTTTGGGGAAAAAGTGACACTTTTCTGCCATAGAAAAGAAATACACCAATTTAAAATATGTGAAGTAAACTCGATATATAAAAGAATTTGGAAAGCTTTTGCTAGGAAAATAAGACAAAAGATCAAGCTTGTGCTCCAGGAACCAGTTTCTAGGAGCGGAGGAAAAAAAAAAACTAACTTTCACTGACAGGGCATGAGGAGATACTGATGGTGTTCTCAATCTTAAAGGAGCAGTGTCAGTTCTACATCAGGTTATTGTGCAACTTACCTGGTTGCATTATCCTACTTTCTCTTATTTTTCCTTCACATAAGGTTTGTCAAAGATTTTTCTAATCACTTTACAAGGAGTTGTGCCTGTTCATAATGCAATTAGCATTTTTTTAAAGACAAAATTCGAAATTTGGCCAGCATCACCTGTAGATAGGCAATGAATTTGTCTTTTTTTCAAAACTTGCTTTTCATGAGGAAAGTTTTATTTAAATAGTGGGTATCGATACTGCAACTCCAGCGCTTATAATTATTCATGAAAAGCCTCTTAAGAACCAGATACTACTTCAAGCTATCTTTTAGGCTTTGATTTTCAGGGGGAGTGAGGTCAAAGAATCAAAGCTTATTTTCGGATGATAGGATAGGGTAGAATTTTAGATGCAAGAACTGGATTGCCTAACCCATGTTACTTCTTTACAAGCAATAGAAGGCATTAAATCCGAATACGGTCAATTGTGCAGAATTTTTCTCTTAAAGCTAGCAGGTGGGCAACTTGCATGCAGGCAGATTTTCTCATAGCAGTACATTCAACTGCGGGCCTGTAGTTCTGGTCTGGATGAGGCGGGTTCTCTGCATGCTAAACCGGAGTAAGACTCCTTTTCAGGTTTCAGCACGTAATCCCATTCCTGGAGTATGCATCCAACTCCTTTACGGGAGACGACCAACGCTCCAACCTCTAGTCCAGTGCTTTTCTCTGTACTTTGTCCATATTTACTTGCAATAGCAAAGTTAACTTGATTACTCTGGTTAGTGCAAGTTAATATTTCAAATAAGGGTAAGTTTGTTTAAAAACAGAGTCCGACATGGTAAAACCAACTGGCAACTCAATTTGAAACTTTCACACATGCTTTTGAAGGAATCTACTCACTATCTATGTAACTCATTGCAGGTGGAGTTCAGCTCGATCTCGTTTCAGATGAGAGCAGGTAAGACGGATAGTCTTATAGTTTCAACTCGAAACCTGAATCGGTAACAGACCTACTGGAAAAAAGTACTATCCCTAGCCACTGAAAAAAGACAAGCTTTCTGCATGTGAGAATCAAACAACCAATAGGTCTTTGCAACTGTTGAATGTATGAAAGCATAGGGAAAAGATTTAACATTCAGATGAAAGCATGGTTTGGGTTGTTTCAGATGGTAAACACAATCTGGAAAGCCCCAGCTTCACTCTATTCCTTAAAACAAAGCAAGCATAGACAAAGCCAAAATGACCCGAGAACGAAGCAGCTGAAAAAATGCTTTGAAATGGTCAATTCACTCACCATTTTGCACCACTTTACCTCTTGTGGCTATGACTGAAGCTGAAATGAAATCTGAAGAATGTGGTCAATTCTTCATCCCCAAGGTCAAAGCTATAAATGACTCCCTCTCTTCTATTTGTGTCTCAAAAGACACAAGTAGCACACAGAAAATATAAAAATAGTTTGTCTGTCTTTATGCCGATTTCTGTCTGCTCTCATACGAACTATTGTTAATATGAATCCTTTGAATCACTGCAGTATCCTCAGCCTGCTTCCCTACACTGCATCTGCTTCGAAAGACATTCAGATGGCTCCCCACAGAATTCAGAAGACGATCACCCACGTACTTATCACTAGCAGACTTGACTACTACAACGCACTCTATGCTGGCGTCGCCCAGAAACAGCTCAGGAAACTACAGAACGTCCAAGACACTGCAGCCAGAATGGTCCTCAACACCCTGCCGCCGCAGCCACATAACACCTTCGACAACTCCACTGGCTCCCAATCAACAAGAGAATCACCTTCAAGCTCCTCACACATGCCTACAAAGCTCTCCACGACGCAGGACCATGATATCTGAACCACCGCCTCGCATTCTACATACCCGCCAGATAACTTCACTCTGCCCAACTTGGCCTGGCCTCCGTCCCACAGGTCCACAAGACCAGAACCGGAGGAAGATCCTTCTCCTACTTCGCTGCCAAGACCTGGAACACCCTGCCTCTCCACCTCGGGTAATCCCAGTCATAGACCTAATTCAGGAAGGACCTCAAGACCTGGCTCTTCGACTGAACCTTCACGCCAGACGGATCAGCAGCTCCCCCACTCAGAACCTTGAGACACTCACGGGTGAGTAGCCGCGCTAATATAAACTCCTGATTGATTGATTCCTGCCCACCTCGCTTACGACGTGTGCGCCAGACTTAGTCCATATTTGGTGAATCACTTGAACCTTTTCCTTCCCAAGGAGTATTTCCCACACTGCATCAAGGAGTCATGTCACTCCTCTTCTTAACACACCTTCTGCATTAAGTGATGACCCGAAGAACTTCGGCACAAGGCTCGATTTCTTTGTTAAAAAAAATACTAGAAAGCTATGTGGATAACAATACAAATAAATTTGATTGTGAGAAGAAGCTCATGGATGATCACCAATCTGGCTTTAGAACTAACACTAAAATCGTTCTGTTACAAATCAACAATGATGAACTGTACACCCTTGACAATAGAAACTTTCATGAGGAGGCATGGTCCTATGTAGATGATATTGATCTAACGAACGATAAATTATTGGATCATTTGAACAGAGTGAACAACATAATTCTGGGATTCGCCTCGGAGGGCTGCAAATTTAATTTTAAAAAATCAAACATTGCCCACCTCAATGTCCTATTTTTGGGATATCAGCTCTCAAGTGAAGGGAAAAGCCTAGCAGCTAATTTTTTTTTTTTAGAAAAATGTGCGCTGCTCCAACCACCGAAGACTCTGAAAAACTTACAATCCATTTTGGGATTCCTAAATTTTGGCAGAACATACATTTTAAATTAGGCAGAAAAAGTAAAACCTTTCTACGATTTAATTAGACCTGATTTCTCAGTTCGACATTGGACGCAGGAACACACAGAAATACTACATTCTCTACAAGCTGACATGATAGCTTCTAAACACTTACCCACACGTGTAAACACCACAAACTTGGTGATCCGTGTAATTGTGGGTCAATCAGGATACACGTACCTAACCTTCAATGAAGGCGAAACGGTACCAATTGCATACAAATCACATTTGTAAACAAACGTGAAGTGCGTTTTGCATCCACAGAAAAAATACTGACTGCTGTAGTGAGAGAAAGAGCGCTCGCTCAGAGGAAACGGATAATTGTTATGACTCCAGTACCAACCTTAGAGGCTGTTACAAAAGCAAGCGTTCCAAATGCAAAAGCACTCCATCAAGATGGATTTAGTGGGCTAATTCTCTCACTGCAACAGATGTAGACTACAAGTTTGACTAAAAACACAAGCATTCTTGCAGTACAAACAAGAATATCCTCTTCCGAATGATCAGTATGAATACGTAATTTACACTGACGGATCTACTCAGCCTGCCGTAGGAAGTAAACAGCAATACAGCGCCGCATGTGCGATTGGAAAAGGACATATGCAAGACGGCAAGTTCTGTCCTAGCAATAAACAGACGCAGTCTCTAGGAGATTGCACAGCACAGCTGGCAGAACTTAAAAGCCCTAGTACTGGCAATAAAAAATACGGATGGAGAATTCCCTACACTTATTGTGTGTGATTCATTTTACTGTGTCCAGTCTTACAATGAATACCTTCACTATTGGGGCCAAAATGGGTTTAGAGATTCAAAAGGTTGCACAATAAAGCACAAGTTGCTTTGGGAACAAGGGGCAGAGCTGAAAAAAGGCTTGCCACGAGTTCATATGATTCATACGCTGAGTCATCAACGTGTTGGCTTGCACGTTGAAGGAAGTTCATTGGCTGATGAAGTCGCCATGGCGACAGTGCGAACTGCTGCCGTAGCTGCAATCACTCGTTCTAGCACGAGAACAGACGGACAGATAATGGTAGCTGTCAACATGACCCATAATAACAGCTTAGCCTTGCCAAAAGGTTTTCCACTCAAGTACTCCAATAAGTTAGATGCACAAAATATTCCGTATGCTCAAATTCCAGGAGCGGGGGATAGAGTAATACCTAACATGGATCGCGGATTAGGTTTAATACTAGCTGCACACAAGGGTCTGGGTTCAGCACACGCAGGTTATACTGCGACAGTTTCATTACTGAAACAACGTTATTGGTGGCCGGGTCTTACCAGGCAGACCAAAGGCTTTGTCCTTAAGTGCAACATTTGTCAGCAGATGAAGGGTTCCACCGTAGCACGTCACCACAGACACCATTACTGATATCAGACAGACCTTTCGCATGTGTCTATTTGGACCACTGCGGCCCCTTACAATCTGACGGGGCTTACAAGTACATCTTGGTGGCAGTGGATTCATGCTCTAGATTCCTGTGGGTCTGGCCCTAGCGCTTGGTTGACGTGCAAACTTCTATAAAGGATTTGCGAGTCTTCATTGGGACATACGCAATTGGCACATTACATTCTAACCGTGGCCCTGCGTTTAGCTCTCAGGCTTACAAAGAAGCTATGGGAAGTTTGGGTGTGGTTTTGCGGTACTCCTCTCCGTATCATTCCGAGGGAAATTCGATTGTCGAAAGGAAAAACCGAGACTTAAAGCAATCCTTAACTGCAAGGGTGTTAGGTTCGGGTGGCAGTTGGGTCAATCACCTATATGGGGTCCAGAGGGCACTTAATAACATGCCAAGAAATTCCCTAGGAGGACGTACTCCATACGAGGTCCTGTTTGGGACTAGAATGTGGGTACCCAACCTCGATTGTGGCAGCACAGTGGCCGAATAAAAAGCATTTGACATCAATGATCGTTTGGCTGTTTTACAAGAACTCAATGAATTCCAGGCATTACAAAGCAACATCCAAGTAAAATGCACCGCCACTGGGGAAGTGAAAGCTGTTCCGGCAAGACCTGCCTGGGTCCCAAAGATCAGGGACCTGGTCAGAGAAAAGATTGTGAACAAAAAAGAATTTGGGCCATCTTACAGAATGCCTGTACCTGTCCTGGCTGTCGGAGGAACAAGAACAGTACCTCTTCCGCTTCTTGCTGGCAAGAAAGAAAAGAGATTTGTCTCCATTGATCTGATCAAACCACACTATGTGGCCGATACTGAATAGCAGGCCGCGTGGGCTCCTGGGTAGCTGATCTCCTCTCGCTACCATACAGGAAGTTCAGAAAGACTAATAACGTTTGAAGAGTCTACTATACGAAGTGATGGCGTTACCAACAAAATACAAATGAAACAGATCTCAATTCGGCCTAATAACGACATCTATGTGAATAGGTCTCGAAATAAGTAATCTGCCAGTTCAACTAAACCTACTGAGCTACCAAAGATAGATCGAACTGCGTCGGACTACTTCATCGATTTTGATACCTTTACTCTGGATCCAAGTGACTGAGTCACCGCCGGCTTTTGTTTTCCACAAAGAAAAAATATATGATCTCTACTTTTGGCTGAAAGAGACTTACTTTGTTTCTCCCTGGCTACAGCTCTGGATTGCAATTGGTCTACTATTTCTAATCCCTTGGATAGGTGTAGTGACTGTCTTTTCCTGCTCCTAAATGGACACTATCACCCAGAAAGCTCCGCAGTACCACATGTGAACTTGGTCCTGAAACACATACATCATCTCATTGTGAAAACAGAGACCTGTCCTTTTAGAACATTACAGCAGTTCCTGTTCCAGAAGGAATAGTGTGGGATAGGGTTTCATATGATGTATTTGGTCCCACTGGACTTTTGAAAATACCACATTTGTTTAAAATTTCTTTGAATGATATCATCACCTCCAGTACTTTCTCTGATGATTGCGATTTTGAAACTGTAAATTCTATGCTGTCTGATTTAGAACAATCTGCTGCATTTCCAGTAACAAATTGTATGATGGTGCATCTGATTTTGACACCATGTATTGTTACCAACACTATGGTCATCATTTCTTACACAAAGTAAGTATCCCACGTAAGGTTTTCAATTATTATCAATGGGAACATTGCCCAACACCACCGAAAGGTAGTTCATAAACGTTTGCACAGACGTTTGCTTATTTTTCAGGGTTTAACATCTCAGACCCGACCTCTTATTATTATAAGGTTCCACCTACACATGTAAAAAAAAATATGCTCACTAATACGAAACAGATATAGTCTGCTTCCTTTATTTCCCAGCTGTCTTTACAGGGTTTCAACTTTTGGAGGGACACCATAGACACAAAATCTGTCTGGGGGAGTAAAGATTGGCAAGTTCAGGGAACTGAGGCCTTATTTAGAGCATGCTTCATACCACAGCAAATTATTTTCCTGAACAACACCGTGCAACTGACTTCTTGTCTTGGATTAGCCAAGATTAAGGACTTGAACACACCTCGGATTCCCTCACTTACACACTTTGAGGGGTGGCACAACTATACACAACATAGTGAGGATACACTAGATGACATTATACATGATGGTTCATACAATTCATCAGACCCCAATTGGAAGGGATGGTTGGTTTGGCCTATCGACACAAACAGGTGTCAGTCAAGATTCAAGGGTACCAACGAAGAGTTTAGTATCCATAGGCCTGACCAGTGTTACGTACAACAAGAACACAAGGGATGGTGACATCTTACAGTGTGGGGAAGTTATGCCTAGAGTGACTAAAAACCTCAACACTGTCCCAGGTGAAACAGCACTTGTCCTTACTATCAGACGCCACGGATCTTAGAGATTTTTTGTTAGGTCCACAGAAACCACATCAAAAACGTTTCCTATACGCTATTTATAATGAAGTATGGAAAGACTCTTAACAGGAAGCTGCAGAGAGATTGCGCGAGATTGAGAGGATTAATCTAGAAAAGGCTTTGGCAGTGGTCGACAATGGAATGACCACTCTTATATTTAGGATTTATTCACTGGGCAACATTGTGCCTTCTGCAATAGATATAATAGAACAGGATTTGTCTATTCTTCAGCATGGGCAATCGCAATTACAGTCCAATCTTTACACCTTAAATCTCTCCACTGGCTCCCGATCCGCAAGAGGATCTTTTTCAAAGCCCTTGTTCTGGCCTTCAAGGCACTTCACGACTCTGGAGCGCCTTACTTAAGGAAGAGAGTCCAATTCTATCTTCCTCGGCGCTCCTTAAGATCCGCATCCCAGTCGTTGGTACTGACCCCTGTGTTCCGCCGATCTCGAAAAGGCGGTCGATCCTACCAGGTTCAAGTCGCCAAATTGTGGAACTGTTTGCCGCTTAATCTAAGACAGATGCAAGAGCTCCTCCCTTTTAGGAGGTCTTTGAAAACTTGGCTGTTCCAGCAGTAGCCTTTGCGCCATCGCTTTCAATTCAGCTGCCACACTAAACTAGCGCCGGGACACTCTGTCGAGTAGCTGTGCGCTCTATAAATACCCTCATAACATAACATAACAATCTATTATTAAGCTGGACGCTACATTCATTGCGCTCTGGTCACGTGCTTTGGCGATATATCAACAGTACGTCTCTGTAAAGATAAAAGAATATGCGGACCTGGCCGCTGATGCTGCCAGGGCGCAACACAGGGCAACGCTCAGTAAAATTTACGAGGTGGGGGACAAGGCTGGGAAACTACTGGCCTGGCTGGACCGTAGAGAGCAAGCAAATAGGTTAGTGGTAGAACTAAGGGCTGAATCTGGCCGGACGCTGACTGAACCACAGGAGATCGCGGACGCATTCGGGGACTATTATAGCACGATTTATAAATCCCAGACGTCTCTCACAATTACAGACGCGGATTCGTTGTTGGGAGATATCTCCCTGCCCAGGCTCTCGGACGAGGACCGGTAGGACTTGGAGCAAGACCTCAAAAGTACGGAGGTAGAACGTGCCATACAAGAGCTGAGTGCGGGCAAGGCGACGGGACCGAACGGCCTACCTATTGAACTATATAAACTAGCCTCCAGTAAGATAGCACCCTACCTGACCACAATGTTTCAAGAGAGTCAGGATAAAGGATCACTCCCCTTAGATCAGAGATTAGCAACCATAGTGGTCATTCATAAAAGTGGTAAGCCTAAAACTGAATGTTCCTCATACAGGCCAATATCTCTGCTTAATGCGGAAGCCAAAATCCTAGCAAAAATACTGGCCACCCGTTTACTGCAAGTCATAACCAAACTAGTACACCCAGACCAATCTGGTTTCATGCCAGCCAGAAATACTTCACTAAACTTGCGATGATTACACGGAGTCCTGGACCGAGCACATACAATAAGGGAAGACTCGGTGGTGGTGTCACTTGATGCAGCCATGGCGTTTGACACGATCGAATGGCCCTATATGTTTTCTGTGCTAAAGAAATTGGGATTTTGCCCCGGCTTTTTGAATTGGATTCCGCTATTATACAAAGATCCCCTGGCCCAAATAGTTGTTAACAATCGAAAGTCCCCAATATTTCCGCTAGGGAGGGGCACCAGGCAAGGTTGCCCTCCATCCCCGTTGCTTTTTGCCCTCATACTGGAGCCACTTGCGATGTGGATACGGAAAGACCCTGTCATAAGAGGACTCAAGTGGGCTGAGGACTGGGAAGACCGTGTTTCATTATATGCAGATGACATATTGTTGTATTTGGCCTCCCCCGCTGCTTCCCTGAATAGAGTGATGGACATCTTTATCGTGTTCGGGAGATATTCCAGATATAGTATAAACTGGTCCAAATCAGTCATTTATGTTCTCAATGGTGGATTTCCCTCCTTGCCCAAAGGGTTCACTATCGCTCACACGGTTACAGGATTCAAATATCTGGGAATATAGGTCTCTAAGGACCTGGCCCATTTCTACGACCACAACCTCTTGCCCCCGCTGCAAAGACTTCGAAGTGATGTCATACACTGGAAGTCTCTTCCGCTGTCCCTGTTGGGGCGTGCAGCACTATTTAAAATGATGTCCCTACCACGCTTTTTATACGTGTTGCAGAACACACCTCATCTTGTAGGGGCAGATTACTTTAAATCTATAGAAAGCGCCCAAAGAGCTGTTATGGGAGGGAAAGCCACCTAGAATATCCATTCAGAAGCTTACAAGAGGGTGGTATGACGGGGGGAATTGGGCTCCTGGATATTAAAAGATACTATTGGGCGGCGCAACTCGCCGCAATTATTCAGTGCATGTATAGACCTCAAGGGGACCCTGGATATCAAATGGATAGGTGGCTGCTTCAGGTGGGTAGCTTCATGGGGGCTCTATATGTTAGCCCCACCAAGCTGAAACTGTCAGGCCCCACTACACGCGGTCCAGGCTTGGCGGGCGGCGACGAGAAGGCTGGGAGGGTAGGATCACACAGGCCACCCCACTCTGGGACGCAGAACGACTGGGTAATTTGAGACACACTAAAGGCTTTGACCGTTGGGACTTAATCGGGATTTCCAGGGTCGGAGATTTATGGAGGGCAGGAGAAATTGTCACTTTCGCACAACTGTACACTGAGTATGACCTTTCAAACACCGAGTACTTTAGGTACCTCCAGATCAAACACGCACTACAAACTGTTATAACGAAGGGTGCGACGTTGCCAGAGTACTCCCCATTAGAAGACAGGGTTTTGGACGGACACATGCCGGAAAAGTCCATTTCACTGACTTATAAGAAACTAATCAATAATGTGTCTGGCCCCCTCCTCGGGCTCCGGGCCAGATGGGAGCCTGATGTAGCGGGATTGGAGGATGAGGAATGGATAGAAGCACTAGCCTCCCCCAAGGAGACTGCTATCTCCTCTAGGCTTAGACTTGTACAATTGAAAGTACTTCACAGAACGTATCTTGCCGGCCCGGCGCTGGTAAGGATGGGCTATAGATCTGTGGTGGAATGCATGAGGGGATATGGACAGGAAGGAACTTTCATACATATTTGGGAATGTAGAGGTATATAGAAGTATTGGTCTGCAGTGACGAAATGTATGGAGGACGTAATGGGTCACAAAATTGACTATAGCATAAAGTTGTGTCTCCTAAACATATGGGGCCCTACTGATCTAAATAGCAAGGAAAGGATATGGGTGACACTTGGTATGATAATTGCTAAACGAAACATCGCTAGATTGTGGGGAGCGCTGGAAACACCGACATTTACTGCGTGGGGGAAATGACATGGATTGGTGTATGTTAACAGAGCGGACAGTGTACGAATCTAGAGGGTTTCCTAAAGAGTGGTCGCAGATTTGGGACAACTGGAACGAGTATAGGGGAGACATATGTGAACCCCCTACAGAATAGTCGTAGACAAGATTCGGGGTAGTCTCATTGTAATTTGGATCTTGCTAATATTGTCACACTATTGAAAAGACTCACGGTCTGTTGTATGTTTTCGCACCAGTGATTCAATTATGGTCGCCAATGTTTGTAAAAGTGTGCACATTGTATAAGCTTGTCATTAATAAAAAAGAATTATAAAAATAAAAACAGTACGTCTCTCTTTTCTGCCTATAATCTAACAGAAAGACAGACAACAATGGCACAGAGAGATGCGAAATATACAATGCTGCACATTGAAAAATTTGACCAATTACCTTTCACCGTGGCCGAGTAACCCGCCACAGAATGGTTAATCCATGGCCATATCACACTGCCAGTCACGACATTCCAGTTTCAATACGGTCTACAGTATCATCAAGTAGGCAGGTATGAAGCGTTGGGTAAGGAATACATTCATGAATCTTGGGAATTACCGTACAGGTTTAGATGCAGGGATGGGGACACTGAAGTCTCTCAGCGGTTTAGACTGTGAGAATTTGTTAAGTGGGTCTCTAATTTGTCAGTTTCACGATTACTTGTTGTTTGCAAGTATTTTTTCCACCGTCCCACACAGTCAGGGAGGCGCCACTGTGGCCTTCATTGAATGTTTTCCTTATACGGTTTGATTCTCCGAGTAGACTGAAAGTCATACTTTTACAGAAGGATGTGGCCTTAACCTCAGCCCGAGAGACTTTTGATCTTCAGGTTGCAAGGTCTCCGGCAGAGATACAGGCATTAGTCCGAACGAACATTCCGCTCCATTTCGGAGAAATGGTACATCATATCTTTAACATGCCTGATACGAGTGGGATAGTACACCTATTTAAGAGCATAGGTTCTGGACTATTAAGTACCTTTCAGACGATCTTCGGAGTTATTCCAGCATTTATACACTAAGTATTAGGAAGCAATTTTGGGCGGCTTCTGCTGGTCCTACTACTTGTAGTGGGTATCCTGGTTTTAATTTGTCTGCTACGCAATGGACGTCCCAGTTTCCAAAGAGATGGAAAAAGCACTCCTTGTGCGACAATGCTGTGAACGCATGGTACTCCATCTGGGTACACCTCGGCTTTGGGAGCTAAGCGGGCATTGGTTCCTATTGTTCAGATCAGTCTGGGTTGACTGCGTCCTGCCTGTGCTCCGCTGCCTATTCTGTGGATACGAATGCGTGTTGGACATATGTCTAACACTTCCATCCGTTGCGCCACTGGACGTGGATGTACTACTGGACCCATTAAAGGCCCACGTATTGCAGTGTCCTCAGCGTATTGCAATGTTGATGTCGGCATTCTTAGAGCCCCCACAGGATGCTTCAGCTCCTGTCGGAATGGACACCGGCTCTATCTCAGGCTCACTGGCTACAAGTACTTCCTCAGCAACGGCTTGGGAAACTGCAGAAGATCACCTTTGTTCTATTGACCTGATCCAAGAGGTGTTACAGGGACCATCGTCTGCGAAAGCAAGCAGCAGTGATGTTGCATCTCCCACACAGGACACAAACATTTAGCTCTGTGATGGGAACAATTCGGCCTTTTTCCAAAACAACCTATATTGAAATTTAACAACATCCGTTTGTTTTTATTTTATTTTTCCTCGCTCTCACTGAGCACTATGGCTTTCGGTGTGCTCAGTTGGTCTACCAGTATATTGACTATTTAGAGGACTTGTAGAGTTTTTGTTTTTGTTTTACTTTTACACAATTTTTAAACGCATACCATATTTTTAAATGTTTTTATACTCATATTTTAGCAAGGTCTTTTAATGATTTTAAACAGGCATATTTAAGCACTTGTTAATATTGTCGTCCAGTCGGATAAGGAGTGGGTGTTATGAGCCCCAATGTACCCCAAAATAGGCCTAGGTAGTTACACAACCTTTTACCTGCTCTGGTGCTGACCTTTTGCCTAGTTAGGTGCTGAATAAATGTGTGGTTTTCTTCGAAAATTTGCCTAATTTATTATGCATGAGGGTTCTTAGTATCACAGCAGGATTACCATAATCTGCATAATAACTCTGTACAAAAGTCACCACTATTGTCATCCTTGGCCGACAAGCCCACAGTACCATGACACATCTAGGTAGAACCCCTGAGGGTACCTTTTGCGTATATAAGTCCCACATCTTCGCTGGGCAAACCAGAGGAGAAAAAGCTTCCATGCTGACACGAGACGCTGAAGTCCCTGCCCACAGACACTCCAGCACGCAGTGGTCTGACATCCCTTGCGGGGTGTCCATTTCGAGACCAAGACGGGGTCCTTCGTTCTCTCCCATCAGGTAATGGGGTTGGCTCTTTCCTAGGGGGATTCTTGGCTATATACCTTCACGCATGCTAGGTACATTTAGGTACATCTAGTAAGGGTTTGCATTTTAGGAGTACTCACGATTATTGCTATGTATATGCCTGCATATATTCATTGTTTTAGCACCATGGTAGAATTCTACCTTTTCTTTACTCTGTTGGTGCTTATAACCGTATACATCTGTTTCTGTCTAATTGTTGTTGCAGCACACGTATTTTATACTAGAATGACGCTGGTTCAATAAATGCTTATTGAAAAACGTTCCCACCGTTTATTCTGTATATCTCTCTGAGACCGAGTGAGCACGGATGACTGAGCGAACAGTACTGTATCCACGATCCCTAAGGGGTCAGTCTTGTCATGTTAGATGGTTGCCAGAAACTATTCGCTCCTTGGTAAGGTTGTGGGGCTTATAGTGGCACTGTGAGCTAGCTGGTCTACAGACTAACATATCCTTTGGGGGTATCTGGAATCAGTCTGGACACCAATCCCTTAGTTTATGTTGTCTAAACGCGCAGATCCTATATGGGTTTGTAGGAAAAACATAATAGAAGCAACAGATAAGGCTACAACAATAAGGAAGCTGGGAGTATGGCCCAATTCTTGAATAGTCTGCATCAGAACAGTTAAGCTGCTCTACAATGAACAGAATTATGAAAGGTAGTCATAAAGACGGTTTGCGTTGCAATTGGTGAACGTAACAGTCATATTAAAATACTACATAGCAGATACTTTTGACAAAGGGCTAGTATTTTCATTGAACCTTTACGAGAACCTATGTGCATGCACATCAGTTTTATGAACAAAAAAAGGGTAAAAACAAGATGTTATGAAAGTAAAACAAACGAACGTGCAATGAATAGTGAATAACACGGTTTAAGACATTCAAACAACAAGCCCTTACTTACCAAAAAATTTATAAAACCACCAATTACAATATTGTCGTGTCATCAAAGTAAATAGATCAAAGAGCACACGCTGGATCAAGTTTAACTAAAATATTACTTAACCTCTTTTACTTAAACCCAGGGCCAGAGAAATGATGTGTTTTTGCAGCTGCTGCATTTTCCGCATAATTATGGACTTGCTGCATTTGCCAAATAAATCCATCATCTGCAGGGTTATGTGTAGATTTTAACAAAATAATTGTTTCGATGCAGGATGCTTAAAGTTTACTAAAAACACACCAACACGTTTTGCCGCACTGTGGAAGACCCTTCACGAAGTTTTCACAAAGTTTGGTTAGCTTTCTGTTCCTTATTGGTTTATTTGGGTGTCAAACTGATAATAAGTGGAACCTTTTCCCGTAAACTGTTAACTTGTAACAATTATAAACTAATGAGGTAATACTATAACAAAATGTGCAGCATTACACCGCATAATTTGCCATTTCTTGTGCATAATTTAGTCAGCACTGCTGCATAATGTGACCTCCCCTGCCACAATTCCAGTGCCCTGATTAACCTAACAAAAACACAAATGAGACTATGTAGCCATCCATGAAATGATATGGCTTTGGTGGAGAGCGCACCCAAACAAATAAAAAGTGAAGTGATGAGTCAACAACGAAAGAAAATGTTCTTTATTTTCAAGTTGATGTAAGAAACTGATATCCTACCTGAAGAACACAGGTCACAGGCTAATACTGCTATTGTCACAATAGCAAACACATAACACTTATGAACAATTCAATGCAGAAATTCACCGTTTAACAGTTTCACCAAAAACGTTCATAGCCATTAAATTATAGCAACCACCCCCACACACACTGATCATGAAAATAACTTCTAAGTATGAAGAATTGCAATGACACAAAAAACAGTATTCATATAAAATATTTCACCATATGGTATGAAACATTGACAAAGCTAAAAAAGAAAATAATTACACTGCAAAATATGTGCATATTTACATTTAAAAGTTGGAGTGAAGTCTGCTACTGCGGCGGCCACTTTCCTCTGCACGTTTCTTTCTTTTCCATTCACATTGCTGGTATGTTCCACTGCTTCCTTTACCTACAACCACATGCTCCACACTTGCCGCTCTCCAACCATGCATTCTTTCTTTTTCTAGAAATGGCAGGTGGTCCATAGAATGTTGTCATATATATATCCCCTCCCCCCTTATCGTGGAGGCTTGACCCACACAGTCTCTCACCATCCACTGCCTTGAGTATTATTCTTTACATCATGTGCTACTTTATACGGGGGGAGGGGGTGTTTCTTTATCCTTCGCACTACAAAATCAGAAACAACTCTCATAATTTTCCCTCCACACAACCAAATTGGTCCAAGTTTGGTTCCTGGTTGCCTACCTTTAAGTGAAACAATAAGCAAGACTTCATTTTATCAAATTTGGGGTTGGTACAATAGGCGGGCACGGTCTCCTGAATTATCCTTGGGCAGTATAATGCCATGTTCCATGTCTCTTAAAAAAACTCATCACTTTTGTGAGAGACTGGCTTTGTGTAACCTATACTTAAGACACACAAACACATGTTCCTTAATAACTTAATTAAAACTATGGTAGCAGTATTCACTGCCTTGCAAATTATACACTTTAACTGGTCTTATACCAGAATCATAATTAATCTTCTCTCCAATCCGCAGCAATTCACTAGTCCAAGGATAACCAAAACTAACCTGATACAGTCTCTCAGAGACATCTACGGAGGACAGAGATTTTTTTGCCACACAAGTTATACAGTTTACTTTCCCCTCTACTAATGAATTTGGTGCTGGCCACCAGTTTTCTTCGCTTATTCTATTCTTAGTGAGACTTCTCAGATTCACTTACCACTCTCTCAATCATTCAGGTGGCTCAAATTTGTTGTCCCTACGCATACTATGCTCAATTAAATGAACTTAATTTCTCACATCCCAAAATTTACAAGGCCATGTGATCTGCTAATGTCCTTGGGTCACCCTTGAATCACATTCTTCTTCACTCACGGCAATCCATTATCAACTTCATCACTCTCGATTCATTCCTCTGCTTACCCCCAACATCTCAACTGTCAACACTGCCTCAAACATTGATCTAGATTGGAATCCTGCTGCTACATTTCGCACTCCTCCTGGTACAAACTCCATATGAAAGCTGCATACTCCTAAACCCAACATCTACCTCGATTCTGGTAGTTGAATGTTCAGCATCTTTACTCATGAAAAAAAATGAAGCAAATGTTTATTGTCAGTGCGAACAACAAATGGCAAACTCCAAACGAAAACTTGAAATGGGAACAGCTATACTCAATACATCCACAGACAAGAACCTGTGCAGAACAAGCTTCCATATGAGCCACACAAAGTCATCTATAATATTCAGTCGGACAAAAAGGTACCACTGAACATGTTCTGATGAGAATTCAACAAGCCTCTGTTCATCTTTTTTTAGAGTGCGAGGGACACTCAGACAAACGAAATGACAGGGAATTCAAGTGTGCATAAAGAAAACACAAAACTATTTCCAATAACAAATTAATAGAACTACTGAACAAGAAATTTGAGAAGTTCCAATGGAAAAAGGCATGTTTTAAGGAGTGCAGAACCTGAGCGCTGCTTCTTATACCCTCATAAATTAATAACGTCACATAATTTAACAATAGATAAGTCACTCCATTTCAACCAAAATGTGCTGCTCATTGAAAGCAATCTGCCTACAATGGCAAAATTATGTTGAGATCCAGAAGAAGGTACACAAGAACAATAAACCACCACTGTTAAATGGCTTACAGATTCACAGAATATGGGCAAACAACAAAGGACACAAAAGAAAGTCCAAATTCAAAAACTTGAAAATGACATGCCTAAACAAGCATTGCCAACACCAACTCATTTCACCTATGCGAGATCTATTGGCTTTGTCAATGTTTATTTAGACGCGCTGCTGTGCAATATGGCTACAGTAACAGAATAAAAAGTGCTATGATGCGGCGAGCATGGACCGCGCCATCACTCTTTGTTTTTCTTTACTTTACGCCACGTTGTACAGCAGCTGGTACTGCTGTGCAACATATTTAAATAAACATTGACAAAGCTAATAGATCTCGCAACATGTCTAAAAAAATTTAACAAAGCCAATTTGGAAGAGCCAGTCGGTTATGCCTATGCAAGCGCAATTGGCTTTTATTTTAAGCCATATTGCACAGCAGCCTGCCCTACTGTGGAATACGTCACACTAAATATTGACAAAGCCAATAAATCTTGCATAGGCAAAACTTTGGCTTTGCCAACGCTCAATACAGGGGCAGGCTACAACATAATAGACGGCAAAAGGGGCAAGCAATACGAGGGATAGAGTTTGGGGCAAGAGGACATGGCATTACGACCAGAGCTGCCAACAAATGGGGAACTAGCTTTGAGTCTCGGTCTCTCAATATCCTGTATTTCTGGGCAAATCACTTAATCTCTCCATGATGAAAAAAGCACTCCAATACCTTCGGGCCGAGTTGGCTCTATATAAAACTGCCAAAATAAAAATGTAAAAAAGAGCATGAATAGGGGAAGGAGGGAAATGGGCAAGCAACACGAGGGAGGGGCAGAGGAGGGAGGCCGGAGAGAGTAAGCAAAAACACGGGCAGGAGTGGGGGTGGAGCACAGACATATGCCTGCTTTAAATGT
This sequence comes from Calotriton arnoldi, assembly GCA_963921515.1. Classification (NCBI taxonomy): domain Eukaryota; kingdom Metazoa; phylum Chordata; class Amphibia; order Caudata; family Salamandridae; genus Calotriton; species Calotriton arnoldi. The sequence goes on along the minus strand of CAWUFW010000604.1, from coordinate 3,079,139 downwards.
TAAGAAGTAGCTGCAAAAGCGTGCGGCCAGTGAAAGGATACTAGCCGCAGACAAGAAGCTTTACTTGGTCCATGCTCCACAGAAGGACAAGCACGAAGCCCCAGAAGGAAGCAGGAGGAAAGAGGCAAGCAGGAGACACTGAAGCAAGGAATCAAGAGTGAGGTTGAAGCCAACCAATGATTACCAATTATAAGTTATGGTAAGTAATGGGCAGGCTCACTTTCATATGGTTTCAAAGTGCATCGTGGGAAACTCTGAGAGAAACCCTGCGCTGAAAAATACACCAACAATGTCATGGTAGAAGCAGGATATATTTGTGGCTTTAACTCCTTCACAAGAGGATGTTTTTTCATGAATGCAAAAAATATTAAGATGTTTACAATATTATAAAAAACACAACAAAGCACAGAAAACAAGCATTGGCATAGCCAATAGGTCTCGCCTTTGGGACCTTATAAGTGTTTATCCATGCAACAGTTGATGTTGTTGCACCAAGGATATTGTGCTGGATAACTAAACACTTATAAAAACCCAAAGGCGAGACCTATTGGCTATGCCAATGCTTGTTTTCTTAAGGGGTGGTCTTAGTGACTCAATGGTGGGCCTTTAGATAAGGGCAGGTGTGTACCCTGATGCTAGTTTTGTTTGCCATAGTTTTGTCACGTGGCTGATTTTGAGTTTTGCAACGTGATTTGTTGAACCTAGCAAATCAAAAAGCCTTTGCCTCAGGGCACAAATGGTAGAAAAGAGAATGACATATTTGAACCAATAGCTCGCCTACCCTACAGAACATTGACAGGTATTCCATGTCCCAAATAAAACTTCAAAGCCTCGTAAACAGTACCTTAGACCTTCCTCAAAGAGGAGCCTAGATTCTTTGAAAAAAAACTACCACACGTACACCACTGTCCCAAATGATGTGCAACCCGTCTTTCTGATAGCCTGTCCCGCAGCCAAGGGAAGATACACCGGAGGCGCGGCCGTTCAACTGCTGAAGTTTTGGCAGAAGCATCAGCGCAGACACAGGATGCAGCATGAGGAGCTGCGCGCCTCCCTGCTCAGACCACGCTATGGCTGTAAGTAAACCAGATAGTAGGCTGGCGCCCCAAAATAAATCCAGTATTATATCTCTGCATTATCAAGAAGAGTCTGTGGTTTTAGTTTGTGTACGGGGGTGTTGTGTTATCTGTTTTGCTGCACCGCTCAATGTATGAAAGTGGTTTTAAAGGAGTTGTGCCACCTCCTGTGCGCCCTCAAGGTGCGTCTCGTGAAGCCCCACGGCAAAAAAAGGGGTTCAGCCGTGGGGGCTGCTGGTCTGCGGAAGGTCACACGCAGGAAGTCACCTGACCTGAGCATCCGGTGTGTGATCTCCCTGGGAGCCCGCGGCAAGTCACACGTGCGATCCCCACCGGAGATCTGCGCTGCGGGGCTCCCTCTTAGGTTCAGGTGAACCCTGCAGCTAAACCTGCTGGAAGAGACGCTGATCACCATTAGCCTTGGAACATATATGAAAATGTTGGTCCAGGCTGCATCGCCCTGGTACAGCACCGCACTAACGCTTTAAGACCGTGCAGACCACACACCGTCCCATCTGCACCTTGCAATAAGAAAGCTGGGGCTGTTGTGCTTGTTTTGAGTGAGTTTTTCGCTGTGGGCGATGGTTTTACATGTTCCACTGTGTCTCTGATACAGGAAGCACATGTGCGCGGAGTGAAAGGATGGGGGCCACTTAGTACCTGTAAAGCCTGCTGTGCCCTCGCCCCCCTGCGGAAGAGCCCCCAGAGCTGCTTCGTGTCACCCGCCCCCCGAGGCAGCCCTGGTTTTCCGGTGATTCACGGCCCCGTCTGCCAGCGACACGTCCTCGCGGCCAGGTCTGTCGGTACCACGGATTGTTATTTTTCATTTTTATAGTCGTCGAAGCACTTTGAAGCAGTCTCCGACAACGGCAGCGCTTCGTAAGGCAGACAGAACACAAGAACTACATTAAATTATAAAAGAGAGTAAATGAATTAAGTGGCGCACTTTAATGGCAATGGGCTCTCCTCGCAGTATCTTTTGGATAGGGGGAGGGTATTATTGTTGACATTGTTGTGACCAAAAGATGGCCGAGAACAGAATTTTTAAAAAGCTCTTGTTATTTGTGGTAATTTAACGCTTTTCTTCTATGCATGATGCCAAGGACGCCAGGTTTCGGTCACTGTTTCTCAATGTTCTCAAAGTTTAAAAAAAATACGTGATTTTAACCGAGGCAACAGTCTGTCGGGTGTTGCTCATTTTGGGGAGAAAGCACTTTATTTCGGATTTCGTGCGATTTGCTAAACCTCATGCTGAGGTGCGTGCTGTGAAGCACCCGTATGAACCGCTGTGCAGGGTGATAAACTTGCGGTGTACGGGGACACCTCTTAAATAATGTGTCACAAGTCTCCAACAATGTGCAAACATGTGTCAGCTCACAGCAATAAGACCAGAAACATGATCCCAGCGTGAGATGGGCAGATAGCTGAGCAGTGACTCTGGGGACTGGGAGATCCGAGGACGATCCCAGCTTCCCCGCTGGATCCGTGTGTGATCGTCGACTGACCCAGTTTAGCAGATTTGTGTACGTCCGAAATAAGCGCAAAGCAGGCGCTCAGCTATTTAAAATCTGCAAATTTACATTTATAAACATTGTAAGCTGATTTTGCGCCTTTGGAAATCACTATAGCGTATAATCCAAATTGGGAACTTAATTAAGGACCAGTTTTATCGGGTTGGCCATTCCCCAAAGAAACAAAGTGTTTAGAAACCTGTATTCGAAGAGAATGATGTCACGCCTGTGCAGTGTGCGCACTGATTCACGAGTGTGAGATTTCGTCGAATTGCAGCTTTTTATTAAACCAGGGGAATTCAAATTTTTACCATGTAGTGAAAGTTTCATTATACTTATAGTGACCCCAGCGTGTGCACGAAACACTTACAAAGTGCTTGTTCTTCAGCTGTGTTATGCGTTATTATATTTCAAACAGCTTTGAAAGGATTGGATTGGCTGAATCAAATCAACCCAATCTGCCCAGAACTGTTGCCTGAGTTCACAGCAGAATAATGACTGCTGCTGGACTAATGCTGCACGCTTAAAAGAACTCGCCCGCCTTTTTAAACAACGAGCCACGTTTAACATAATTACCCATGCCTTTATCTAGGGAAGTCTGTGCCGTGTGTGAAGGCAGACATGCCGTGTGTGAAGGAAGACATGCCGTGTGTGAAGGAAGACATGCTGTGTGTGTGGGGGAGGGGAGAGAGGAGGGGGCCTGCGCCTGTTTCCCTTGCGGGAGCGAGCAGGGCACCATCTGTTTGCAAGTTAATTACAAACAGATGGTTTCAAAGCTCGCTCCCGCAAGGGAATCGCTAAACGTGCACGCGTTGCCATTGAAAGCAATGCAATGCGTGCACGTTTTTGGGCGAAAAACCGAATCGATTTCAAGAGGTCTCCTCCTATGCAGCGCATGCGCACTGCGTAGGTGAGACCTAAAAAACAAACAAAGAGACCTACTTTATTGGTCTTAACATATTCCTGGTTTGTTAAAAATGAATACACTTCGTAGCAGACATTAGTGGCAGCCTTTATTAGCCTTTAAAACTGCTGTCCCTAGTTAAGCAATATCTCTTGGTCTAAAGAGGCATTAACAGAATCAGATGCATCCATTCCACAATTACAGAGTGTGCAGAAGTCATCTTCCTGAGGAACCCTCTACAAGGCTCCTTCGGTCTCATAGGTCACTGGCATATTCAATATCAAAATCGAAAGAACTAGTCTCATGCAGCTGGACTATGCAGTTTAGAAATAAAATCTAGCCTCCTTGTAAGACCTGCCAGCCTTAAGGTGCTCTTCCGTCCAAACTTTTTGCCTTATTCCCTCATTTTTGCTGATCTCGCTTTTGTTGGCAAAAGGACTCTGTGTATGTTACCACCGCTAATCAGTCCTAAGGTTCGTGTGCTCACACACAGTGAAATTGGCTTGCAAGTAAACTGAATGTGCCAACTGGATGTAAGTTCCCAATAAAGTGGTACTACATGTACTGAGGGCTTGTAAATTAAATGCTACTAGTGGGCCTGCAGCACTTATTGTGCCACCTACTTCAATAACCTTTTAAACAATAACCTTTTAAAATAACCTTTCCTGTCCAAAGCAGCCTGTGTGTGCACTTTTCCAGAGGAATTCTGAATTCGACCTGGCAAAACAAACCTTTTGTCAGGCCTAACACTTCCTTTTAAATACCTATAATTCACCAGAAAGGTATGCCTAAATAGCCCATAGGGCAGGGTGCAGTGTATTTAAAATGTTGAATTATCAAGGAGAGAGAGAGAGGACTAGGTAGCTAGTCCGTATCCCCAGGTTTATTATATGTAATCAAAAAGAGGACTAGCCTATTTGTGAGTGATACAGGACTCAGGACTGTATGAGGAAGGGGGAAACTTAAGTTTCTTTATGAAGCCCTCACCCACCAACCTAGTTGGTGGCATGCTTCATCATCGGGCCCACACAGTGACACCGAATGTGTCCCGGGTGTGCTTCTACGCCTGTGTTACAGCGGAGCTGGTGTTTTGCTGAGTGTGCAGTGTTGGTGACGTGAAAGTGAAAATTTAAAAGCTATACAGTGGTCCCAGTTCCCTAGGGGGTTAATTTTAATGTCTGGGCCTCTGTTAACGTTAAAAACAAGGCAATGGATGTTAGTGGAGTGAATATTTGGAACTCCAGCATCCGATGTGTGGTCTACATGTTTCAGCCAGGCCTTTCTTTAAAACTGGCTTTCCTCAGGACCGAAAGTTATGTGAAGGTGCGATCTACACTTTAAGTGAGTATGTGATCAGAAATGTGTCGCACTCGCTAAGGTGCTATACGTGTGGGAGGGGGAATCCCTCTCCAAGCATTACTGGACATACAACATGTATGACAAACAAACATACATACAGGGGAGAGTCTTAGCATGGTTGCAAAAATCACAAAAGTACAAGTTTGCCGGTTGTAATGTGCATAATTAGCGGGGAAAATGCGGCAAAAGGTGGAACCGTACTGGTGGTGCGGTTGGGTGAATTTACCGAAATATGCGCTGGTACGTGTGGTGGGCTAAATATCGTAAGCACACACACATGTTAAAAGTGGATATGCTCAAGGGGTATCCTTACGCTAGTGTTTTGCTGCAAATGCCCCTGTAGAGATATCCGGCAGAGGTGTTGACCCTGTAATGAGAAGGAGAGTGGCCCGTGGGCCGTTAGGAACTTGTAAAGGAAGGAAAAGGCTTACCCGGTCAAGGTTGAGTTTGGTGCTCTACTCACGACTTTGTTGGTCAGGACCCTTTAGAAACCTGTTGTGCTGTCGCGGATCTCCGAGGGAAATGATCCCGGAGGTGCCGGGGCTCAAGTATCCTGTCCGGCGTGCTCAGGTGTGGCTGGTTTCCTCACAGTGAGAGTAGCGTCCCTAGGAAGAGGGAACATAGAAGAGAGACTACGCGCGCGCAGTGGGCGTCATGCGCGTTGTCAAGGGAACAGAGCAATGCACTGTGTGACGCGGGTAGGGGGACTGTGCGCGCGCGCAAAGGGCGTCGTGCGCGTAGTCAAGGAAACGGAGCTAAGTGAGACACGGGTAAATAAACGTGTGGCACGCGCGCAATGGGCGTCGTGCACGGAACCAGAGCGCCGATGGTGCACTGTGGGACCTAGGAAACTGAGCGTGTTTGAATAATAAAGTTTAAAAGGCTAGAGCGCAGTGTTCTGATGGTGCTAACAGACTAAATGTTGATGGGATCCTGACATCAATCGTAGATGTCTGACAGAAAGCGCAAGTCAAAGAAATGGGGTTATATCATCATAGAGTGTGTGGGGCCCATGGGCAGACCCCTTTCTCTGAAGGTCAGAGAGGTGTTAGGCTTTCAGCGAGCACCATGGAATGGAGTCGTTCAATCCCTGATGTTGAGTGGATAAACGATAGATCCAACGTTGTTCTTTAGTGAGAAGGGTTTTTTCATTGTCGCGTTGGTTGTGATCGTATTGTTCAATCACTGTCCATGTCATGTCATTGGGAGTATGACAGTGTTGTAAATAGTGGTCAGTGAGTCTGCTGATGTTCTTTTTGCATCTTATGGTGCTGCGATGCTCAACCACTCTGGTTTTGACCTTACGTGTCGTCATCCCCACGTAGCGAAGGCCACATGGGCATGTGATGAGGTAACCTACGTTAGTTGAATTACAATTGGTATGGTGTGACTGTGTCCAGACTTTGCCTGGTTCCAGATCGAGTGTCTTAGAGTGTTCAGTTAAGTGGCACACACTACAGTTATTGCAGGGGTAGTGTCCTGTGATTTTGGGGAAACCCCATGTGTTGAGAATGGTATTGGTTGCTGGTTTGGGCGCTGTCTTGGGACGTGTGGACACTAGTTGGTCTTTAAGGTTGCTCGCACGTTTATGTGCAAAACGGGGTTCCTCCCATTGTCTTGGTCCGGAGTTTATGATGCGCCAATGTTTACGGATGATGCTGGAGACCTGGTTGGATGCCACGTTGTATGTGGTGACGCATGTCATTGGTGGTGGGTCAGTTTCTTTGACCACCGTTTCAAGGAGGGCCTCTCTATTCTGGTTGCGTGCCCTCTTTTTTGTTTTTAGGTCTCGCCTGAGCCAGCGCTTAGCGCTGCTCTGGGCGAGAGTTTTAGTAAGCGGGTTTTGGAAGTGCAAACAGCACTGGCGACCAGCTTGCGTTCACGTGAGCGTGCACGCGCGTCACGGGTCATTAAGTGCATCGCGATCGCGATCACTTTCACTTTCGCGGCTTCTTTACTTTTGCTATAATCGCGGCACCCGCGCTTTACTTTTAATGTTGAAAGTAAAGCGCCGGTGCCGCGATTGTAGCAAAAGTAAAGAAATAGATTATTTTTCTATTTCTTTACTTTTGCTATCATCGCGGCACCCGCGCTTTACTTAAAGCGCGGGTGCCGCGATTGTAGCAAAAGTAAAGAAATAGATTATTTTTCTATTTCTTTACTTTTGCTATAATCGCGGCACCCGCGCTTTACTTTTAATGTTAAAGCGCTTTACTTTTAATGTTAAAAGTAAAGCGCGGGTGCCGCGATTATAATGGTGTAGCCAATAGGTCTCGCTTTTGGGACCTTATAAGTATTTAGTTATGCAACTGTTGCATGGCTAAACACTTATAAGGTCCCAAACGCGAGACCTATTGGCTATGCCAATGCTTGTTTCCAATGATTTTTCTAGGGTAGCCTCGTTCCTGTAATCTGGATGCAAGGGCAGCCGATTGTGTTTTGTAGTCTGTAAGTTGGCTGCAGTTCCTACGTATGCGTAGGAATTGTCCGAAGGGGAGGTTTTCCCTTAGGGATCTGGGGTGAAAACTGTTGAAGTGTAGTAATGAGTTCCTGGCAGTGGGTTTGTAGTAGGTATTGGTTGTGAGGGTACCTTGCTCGGCTGTGATGTGACGGTCAAGGAATGCCAGGGTAGTGGTACTGGATGTACTGGTGAACCGTAGGTATGGGTCACGGTCGTTGAGCCATGTTAGAAATAGTGTTAATGTGTCTGGTGTGCCTTCCCAGATCATAAAGATGTCGTCGATGTAGCGACGCCTGACTTTGATGTTGGCTGAGTGTGGGTTGGTAGTGGACGATATATGTCTCTGCTCAAAATGATGGACGTAAAGTCCCGCTACACTGGGGGCAAAAATGCTCCCCATTGATGTGCCGTTGATTTGTAAGTAGAAGTCACCCTCATATTCGAAGAAATTTTCTTTAAGTGCAAGTGTGGCACATTAGAGGATGAATTCTCTGGGGGTATGATATGTCCAGGGTGTGTGCATCAATATGTCCCGCAGGACCTGGAGCGTGTCGTCCTGTGGTAGGCTTGTGTAGAGACTTTCTATGTCAAGTCCCACCATTAGTTGAGTTGTAGGATCAAAGTTCAAGTCTTTGATAATGTTTAAGAGATGTTTAGTATCTTTTATGTAGGTCGGTGTTTGTTGGACCAGAGGGTTAAGGAAGTGGTCACAGTATCTAGACAGTGGTTCCAGGAGGGAGTTAATCCCAGATACAATGGGACGTCCCGGGGTGGAATTATGCCTTTGTGGACCTTGGGGACGGTATAAAAGTATGGTACTTTAGCATTTTTGGTGCACAAAAAATCAGCTTCTTGTTTCGATATATGATGTGCTTCACTGGCGTCATTCACCACGGTGTTGATGGTTGCTTGTAGGGTTGTGGTGGGATCATTCCTCAATTGTTTATAATTGCGTCTGTCGCTGAGTAGTCTGCGGCATTCTTTGTCGTATTCTATTTTGTCTTGTAGTACAATACCTCCGCCTATGTCAGCTGGCTTGATGACAAGGGAGGGGTTGTCCTGTAGACTTCTGATGGTCTCCCGGTCTTCTCTGGAGAGGTTGTTGAATGTCCTGATAGAGTTGAGTTGCTCTATATCATGGTAGACGGCTTGTTCGAACGTGGCTATTTCCGCTGGAACACTGGTGTTGGAGGGGGTGTGAAGGTAGATTTTAGTTTCAAGCCCGTCTCATTGATGTTGTCAGAGGGGTTGTCATCGTTTGTTCTTGGTTTTTCGAAGAAGGCCTTCAGTTTGAGCTTTCTGAAGAATTCAGCAAGTTCTACGTGTAGTTTGAATTTGTCCAGTTTAGTGGTTGGGACGAAGGATATGCCTTTGTTGAGAACTGTGGTTTCTAAAGGTGTTAATGGAGTGCTGGATAGGTTGAATACCAGGGTGGTCGGCAAGTCGTTGGTCATTGTTTGCTCGTGCCTGGTTGCTGTTCCCGTGTCTTGTTGCGGGTGTTTGCACTCACTGGGTTCTCGTCTTCTGCCCAGTGCACCTGTTGGTTGTTTCTTCTTCTGCCGCGTGACCTCCGGCCCTGTCCTAAAAAAGGTGGCCTGGGGTTGCCTTGGAAGAAAGGTGGTGGACCAAGCTGGTACATGTGTGGCCAGCCAAAGTATGGATTTTGTGGAGGTCCATAAGGTGGTGGCCCATAGGCAGGTCCTTGTTGTGGTCCGTGTCAGGGCTGTTGCCATCGTTGTTGTTGGCGTCCTCTTCCTCGTTGTTTGGATGAGCCAGTGCTAGAGTCACTGGATATGGAGCTGTTGTCTCCTGATGTATCACTAGATTTGTCAGATTTGCTGGGGGGTACAAAGTTGTCTGTGTAGGGATATGTTTTGACATAGGAAACTTTCTTAAGATCCTTCTGGAATTTCGTTATTTTTGCTTGTGTTAAGTACTCCTTATAGTCTGCCATTTCTTTGTTCTGGTCGTCCAGCTTTTTCTTGTATGAAGTGATGGTTTTCCTGGAAGATGCCACCTTCAGGAGAGACTGGGCACAGATTGCGTGGCACTGCCCCAGGGATTGGCTGGTGCTGATCATTAAAACGGCTAAACGTCTATCAGAGGCAATGATAATTGACATCCAAGCCTCAGAGAGCCACTTTAAAACCACCATCACTTCATACAAGAAAAAGCTGGACGACCAGAACAAAGAAATGGCAGACTATAAGGAGTACTTAACACAAGCAAAAATAACGAAATTCCATCTGGGAAGGCACACCAGACACATTAACACTATTCCTAACATGGCTCAACGACCGTGACCCATACCTACGGTTCACCAGTACATCCAGTACCACTACCCTGGCATTCCTTGAGCTTCACATCACAGCCGAGCAAGGTACCCTCACAACCAATACCTACTACAAACCCACTGCCAGGAACTCATTACTACACTTCAACAGTTTTCACCCCAGATCCCTAAGGGAAAACCTCCCCTTCGGACAATTCCTACGCATACGTAGGAACTGCAGCCAACTTACAGACTACAAAACACAATCGGCTGCCCTTGCATCCAGATTACAGGAACGAGGCTACCCTAGAAAAATCATTGAAAAAAACAAAAAGAGGGCACGCAACCAGAATAGAGAGGCCCTCCTTGAAACGGTGGTCAAAGAAACTGACCCACCACCAATGACATTCGTCACCACATACAACGTGGCATCCAACCAGGTCTCCATCATCATCCGTAAACATTGGCGCATCATAAACTCCGGACCAAGACAATGGGAGGAACCCCGTTTTGCACATAAACGTGCGAGCAACCTTAAAGACCAACTAGTGTCCACACGTCCCAAGACAGCGCCCAAACCAGCAACCAATACCATTCTCAACACATGGGGTTTCCCCAAAATCACAGGACACTACCCCTGCAATAACTGTAGTGTGTGCCACTTAACTGAACACTCTAAGACACTCGATCTGGAACCAGGCAAAGTCTAGACACAGTCACACCATACCAATTGTAATTCAACTAACGTAGTTTACCTCATCACATGCCCATGTGGCCTTCGCTACGTGGGGATGACGACACGTAAGGTCAAAACCAGAGTGGTTGAGCATCGCAGCACCATAAGATGCAAAAAGAACATCAGCAGACTCACTGACCACTATTTACAACACTGTCATACTCCCAATGACATGACATGGACAGTGATTGAACAAAACGATCACAACGAACGCGACAATGAAAAAACCCTGCTCACTAAAGAACAACGTTGGATCTATCGTTTATCCACTCAACATCAGGGATTGAACGACTCCATTCCATGGTGCTCGCTGAAAGCCTAACACATCTCTCTGACCTTCAGAGAAAGGGGTCTGCCCATGGGCCCCACACACTCTATGATGATATAACCCCATTTCTTTGACTTGCGCTTTCTGTCAGACATCTACGATTGATGTCAGGATCCCATCAACATTTAGTCTGTTAGCGCCATCAGAACACTGCGCTCTAGCCTTTTAAACTTTATTATTCAAACACGCTCAGTTTCCTAGGTCCCACAGTGCACCATCGGCGCTCTGGTTCCGTGCACGACGCCCATTGCGCGCGTGCCACATGTTTATTTACCAGTGTCTCACTTAGCTCCGTTTCCTTGACTACGCGCACGACGCCCTTTGCGCGCGCAGTCCCCCTACCCGCGTCACAGTGCATTGCTCTGTTCCCTTGACAACGCGCATGACGCCCACCGCGCGCGTAGTCTCTCTTCTATGTTCCCTTTTTCTAGGGACGCTACTCTCACTGTGAGGAAACCAGCCACACCTGAGCACGCCGGACAGGATACTTAGGCCCCGGCACATCCGGGATCATTTCCCTCGGAGATCCGCGACAGCACAACAGGTATCTAAAGGGTCCTGACCAACAAAGTCGTGAGTAGAGCACCAAACTCAACCTTGACCGGGTAAGCCTTTTCCTTCCTTTACAGGTTCCTAACGGCCCATGGGCCACTCTCCTTCTCATTACAGGGTCAACACCTCTGCCGGATATCTCTACAGGGGCATTTGCAGCAAAACGCTAGCGTAAGGATACCCCTTGAGCGTATTCACTTTTAACATGTCTGTGTGTGCTTACGATATTTAGCCCACCACACATACCAGCGCCTATTTCGGTAAATTCACCGAACCGCACCACCAGTACGGTTCCACCTTTTGCCGCATTTTTCCCGCTAATTATGCACATTACAACTGGCAAACTTGTACTTTTGTGATTTTTGCAACCATGCTAAGACTCTTCTCTGTATGTATGTTTGTCATACATGTTGTATGTCCAGTAATGCTTGGAGAGGGAATCCCGCTCCCACACGTATAGCACCTTAGCGAGTGCCACACATTTCTGATCACATACTCACTTAAAGTGTAGATCGCACCTTCACATAACTTTCGGTCCTGAGGAAAGCCAGTTTTAAAGAAAGGCCTGGCTGAAACATGTAGACCACACATCGGATGCTGGAGTTCCTAATATTCACTCCACTAACATCCATTGCCTTGTTTTTAACACCAACAGAGGCCCAGACATTAAAATTAACCCCCTAGGGAACTGGGACCACTGTATAGCTTTTAAATTTTCACTTTCACGTCACCAACACTGCACACTCAGCAAAACACCAGCTCCGCTGTAACACAGGCGTAGAAGCACACCCGGGACACATTCGGTGTCACTGGGTGGGCCCGATGATGAAGCATGCCACAAACTAGGTTGGTGGGTGAGGGCTTCATAAAGAAACTTAATAATTTCCCCCTTCCTCATACAGTCCTGAGCCCTGTATCACTCACAAATAGGCTAGTCCTCTTTTTGATTACATATTTAAAATGTTGGACATATCCTGTTAACTTTTATATGTTCTGGTAGTGAAAAACTCTTAAATTAGTTTTCACTACTGCAAGACCTGCCTCTCCCATAGGATAACATTGGGTTAACTTATTGAATTTAATAAGTGATCACTTTCAATTGGGACCAGGAAGGAATGTCGAGTTTGGTGTCTACAGAATTGTAATTTAAACGCCCCTTTAATGGTAAAGTTGGATTTTAAGACAATTCTGAAAATACCATTTTAGAAAGTTGGTATACCATTTGGTGCCTGCAGCCTTTATGCTGGGTCATATGACTATGTGTAGCTGGCAGTTGGCCATTGTGTATTGCTCCCAGACAGTGAGATAAAAGGGCTACAGGTGTTAGCAGGATGGGCTATCTCCGACTTGATGAGGGAGAAGAGCTGTTATCCAACACACTTGCACGTCACAAAGACTCTGCCCAGCACACTCACAAAGGGTTTTGACACTAGTCTTTTGTGACCTGAGACAAGCTGGGGCCAAGGCAGGGAAGAAGGAAATTCCAAACACCTATGGGGGTGGAAACCTCCAGAACCTTCTCCTACTTCAAAGTGGGCACCAGGGATAAATAACGGACCCTCAGATCCAACTGTTCAGTACACCTCTGTAAGACTCAGAAGCACTGCTGTGCTGCTCGGTCAGAAGGACTGCTATTCTGTTGCACTGATGCCTGAGTAAGAATAATTGGCCTGCATTTTGATCCAAAGACCAGTGACTCCAAGGGCCAGTTAGCTGGTCTCCTGATCAGAGCCTCATGGACTAGGGAAACAGCCCTCCATAACTGAAGAATGTATATTGCCATTGCCAACTGGTCATGTAAATGTACTTATTAGACAGCAGTTTCACAATACAAGTAGTACCTTCACGCATGCCAGCCTGCTTTCCAAAGATATACAAGTCACATTTCTACCTAAGCTTTCTTTAAACCGAGTGTAATGAGGAGAGTTTAGCTTCCATGTGGGACACGCAACATTTTTTATATAAAATACTTACCACCGATGTTTCTGCATTGCTAAGTGGTGTAAATAAAATTGTTACTATAACCTGCGTTCAAAATTCATAATTTTTCAAACTCAGATAAGTGGAAGGGTAAAAGGCTGAGTAAGTCCTGCTTTGATTTGAACTTTTTATGAAGTAAAGTTATATGAAATCCAGCTGGAACTTACAAATTCTGTCTGTGTCACTTTGTGTTCCATTCAGTTGCAATATACTAGGCGATAACTGTTGCAATGGATTTACAATTGGGAATTTAAATGTTCAGCTTTATTTCTTTCAATGGCTATTTAGAGAATATCGGACTGCTCAATACAGTTTTCACCTGGCTAAACAAAGTCAAGCAACATTGTCTGACGATTCTCCTTCTGGTTCATCTTAAATCGGTTGCTGTGTGTCTGTGGCAGGGAAGACTATATGCAATGAGTTGTGCAATAATGTTTCATTTCAAGAACATTTCATTCTAGAATAGGAGGATGATGAATGCGCAGTGCAGCACTGACGTTTATTTGAACAGAGGGGAGAAGTAAGCACATTAGAGCATTGTCAACTTTGCAAATGAACAGAATCTTATGTTTACTGTATTGTAATCTATGGTGCCTCCTCTAGAGGGCACACGAGTTACTGTGATGTTTCAGTGGTGTTGAAAAAGTAGCGGCTTTAGACGCGGAAACGACAAGCTAAATTACCGGCGTCTTTCTCGCAATTTTAGGCCTACTGCCAAGTGTTACTATTAGGTCATCATCTGTAATGCAAATTGATTCAGACGCCTGAAAAATGGTTCAGTGCTTTGAGCACAGGCAGCCTGCGAAGAATTAGTCCTCTACAGTATATAATCACTTCATCAAAATCGGCCTGCAAGGACACCTAGGTCGGTCCCCTACTAGTCTAAACGGGCCGCCTCTCGCATCCTTTTCTTGGTTCCTGGCCACCCCATCACTCTGCAGCGTGGCAAACCGCCCCGATCAACCCCTGCTGTAAACTGGTAGCATTACAAACAAGGAGGAAAGAGGAATCCTCACAATGTCATACAGCGTGTTGTTTTAAGAACTGTCTGGCTTGCAAAGCCCCTTGCTGGATGTTGCCAGATCGCTTGGACCCTCCATTTCTACACTGAACCTACTTCGATCCTGTAAGGGGATCGAGGGCATCATCTGTGACTAGAAGGACATGATACAACGAGTAATGCCTGACCGTGGCAGGCATGGCCACCCACCGCCAACCTGTTTTAGGATGAGCAGCGATGGAGACCATGGATGCATGGTGGTTGACCGATGGTAATGTAAGCGAGGACATCATCGCAGTGCGGTATTCGGGTTAGTACCAAAAGAGATATCGTAATCACCTGAGCACGCCACCACCTTCTCCAATGGGCTTCCTGGAGTCCAGGTGTCAGGGGACAAGTGTTCTGTGCATGCGTGAGAGCCACAGGGCAACATAGGTGAATGACCACACAGGTCATGTCAATGTCCATTCTATGTAGGAGTCCTGTGCAAGAGGCGGCAGCAGCGTACAGCTTCGGCACAATGCACTGGACGGTATTTTTGGGAAAGACTGCACGTTCAAGAGTTAAAGTGCGCTGTACTATGAGCCTCCTTCACTGGTGAGTGGTTACCACTGCAAGTAGGAGTGTAGTCTATTCACGTGATATAACGGGGACCTGGCTGGCAAATGTCGCTGCCACAGGAGTTTCAGGGATAATATTGGTTATCATCATAGATTGTGGAGTTACTAAACTGTTCTGAATAGCTTCTTTTCTTTTTTATTCGTTATTCCATTATTTCTTTAGCACATAGGGCCAGCTTATACATCACGAGAGCCACTTTTCTGTCTGAAGGAGGTGACACTTTACTGGCCAGAAAACAGTGGTAAACAGTTTAACTTGCTGTTGGGAGAGAATAATATTTTCACCTGCAAGGAAATAAGGTACGGTCCTTCATTGCTTGGGAACAGAAAGAAGGAACATACATGAAAACATTTGGAAGTCAAGGGAATGGAGGAGAAGATCAAAAAGATGTGTACGAGAGAGCGGAAAAATGAGGGAAGGCTATTTCGTTTGCACATTAAAGTTGTGGTGGAAAGCAAAGGTTTTTTGCAAAGGTTCAAAGAAAGATAGAAGTGGAAAACTATTTAGAAGGTCCCGGGAAACTAGGCGCTCATTTGTGATTTTGGCGGTCATTGAATTAACAAGAGACCAACTCCTCTGGAGTGTCAATAACCGTAGAGTAAAAGAGAAATAATCAGCGAGAAACCCTGAACTGAACGAGGCAACAGCAACTGCTGAAGACATTTCTGGGTGGGTGAAGGAAATGAGGGCTGGCGGTGCTAGTGCCGAAGCTGTGAATGAGTCTGCCAGATTGAAAATAAAAATCTCTCTGGTAACAAACGAGAAAGGCAATCTAATGACCACCTCCCTGACCATAAGATAGGACTTTTCCCAGAAACGCGAGCGTCCATGAGGATGAAGACCTTAAAAATCGCATCTCGGATTCTCTCAGACCCTGAAAAAAAAGCCTAGACCACACATGAACAGGCGTGACTTATTCCTTTCACAGCAAAACGTCATCAAGATCCGACCCAGATACAAGCTGCATCAAAGGAAGACCATAATGCTCGAAGCTTGAACTCAATGGGGGCTCTATATTCCAAAGCGATACAAAAGGGGATGATGGACGGAACGTTTGAGCCAATCAAACACTCACCCCCAGTCAACTGATCTGGGTTTAATCCATCATCATTCTTTAGCTCACTCCACCACCCCAGTTCAGACATGGCCATATGCAAATCAGTCTGACCCTGTGCCTCATGGGAACAGTCCAGCCCGAACTGCCAAGCCATGTCTTCCCTGGACCGGAAACAAGCATCCTAGGACCGGTTTCTGGCATTCCAGCCGTCATCAGCCAGGCTTGCTTGAATCCAGTGGCAAAGTGAGCAAGGGACCCACGTCTGGGCATACCCCCGCCAACTTAGGGCAAACAAAGCGATACAAAAGGGGATGATGGACGGAACGTTTGAGCCAATCAAACACTCACCCCCAGTCAACTGATCTGGGTTTAATCCATCATCATTCTTTAGCTCACTCCACCACCCCAGTTCAGACATGGCCATATGCAAATCAGTCTGACCCTGTGCCTCATGGGAACAGTCCAGCCCGAACTGCCAAGCCATGTCTTCCCTGGACCGGAAACAAGCATCCTAGGACCGGTTTCTGGCATTCCAGCCGTCATCAGCCAGGCTTGCTTGAATCCAGTGGCAAAGTGAGCAAGGGACCCACGTCTGGGCATACCCCCGCCAACTTAGGGCAAACAAAGCGATACAAAAGGGGATGATGGACGGAACGTTTGAGCCAATCAAACACTCACCCCCAGTCAACTGATCTGGGTTTAATCCATCATCATTCTTTAGCTCACTCCACCACCCCAGTTCAGACATGGCCATATGCAAATCAGTCTGACCCTGTGCCTCATGGGAACAGTCCAGCCCGAACTGCCAAGCCATGTCTTCCCTGGACCGGAAACAAGCATCCTAGGACCGGTTTCTGGCATTCCAGCCGTCATCAGCCAGGCTTGCTTGAATCCAGTGGCAAAGTGAGCAAGGGACCCACGTCTGGGCATACCCCCGCCAACTTAGGGCAAACAAAGCGATACAAAAGGGGATGATGGACGGAACGTTTGAGCCAATCAAACACTCACCCCCAGTCAACTGATCTGGGTTTATGCATCTACACCTACAATCCTGACTCAATAATTAAAGGACAACCCCCCAACCCCCCACACAAAAAAAGGGCAGTGCAGGGGTGAGTAATGTTGAAAATCTCTGCAACTCAAAGTGGAACCTTCATCTCACTATCCTTCTAAAGTGGGTGATAAAATCGGCATAGCCCCAACTTCTCAAATCTGACTTTCATACTCCATACTTTAAAATAACCCAATTGTTGATATATCCCAACTTAATCCTGCAATCACAAGTCCTCCTGAGGAAACTATCCAAGCATTGCTCAGAGGCTTCCGACTACTTGAGACGCTCATGCTCAGTGCAGCACTTCTTCCACTCTCTGCGAACAGCACAGTCCCAAACCTGGTCGGCCACTACAGACTGCTCCAAAACCATGCACTCATTTTGTCTTCAGCTAACTACATATTCAGCCTGTTATCACACGTTCCAACTAAAAACCCAAGAACAACTAATCCAATAACAGAAACAAACTACAGCAACTTTATTCAAATTAAACCAAACTACTCCAAGACCCAACCAACTTCCCACCACAATACATGTAAGAAAATTGTCATATTGCAAAACAGGTCCAACCTCACACAAACTAACACCCAACCCACAGAGTCAACAACCTACATCTCTCTGAAATGTATGCTGCATAATTGCAAATTAGCTACAATTCACTCATTTGACATCAGACACACCCTGACTTTTAATGATGTATGTTCATTAATGCAACAGGTCATTCCCAACGTTTGTTAGCACCAGGATACTTCATCCTTAGAGCAGACATATAAAATAGGACACTCATTTGTAAAATTATTGTGGCTCTCAACATTTCAAATGCCTAGTAAAGGAAATTAGACCAAATAACATATCAATCATTAGCAATATCGTTTCTCTAAGTCTCTGTCAAAATCAGTTATTTTCAGAAAAAAAATCATGGAATTTACTTAAAAATATCGAAGATACAAGTAGCTGGATAAGTAGCTCAGTAGTGATAAAGAATGAGAAACAAAAACACCTGCGCCTTGGTATTCCAAAGATTTAAATGAGGAAACTAAAGCTGAGTGCTGGGAATAAAGTGGTACAAAAATCATTCCAACCTGGATTAAAAAAAAAAAAAAGAAATTTAAATAGAGCTAAGAAACTTTACAAAAGAAACTTCTGGAAGGCCATAGATTCCTTTCATAATAAACTCAATGGAGCAAACAAAAAAATAAGCCCAATAAACTATTCCACATGATCAGCAATTTAGGAAAAAACATCTCATCTCACTGTTACGGACATCTTAAACAAATGTTAACTATTCATCAACTTCTTTTAACACAAAACATAGGGCTTATAGAATAAACAGGCAGCACTTCCTACCATAAGCCTAAAAGGGAAATTTTCTAATAAATGGAAAACATTTGATCTCAAATATAAGGATTCTCTATCACAAATACTGAAAAAATGTCAATCGTCCTTCCATAAGGTAGACCATACCCCTTCTACCTAACAGTCTATACGTTGCACATATCACCTTTTTGGCAACAGATAATAAATTGCTCATTCAAGGGAGGAACATTCTCAAATTTCTTTAAAAATGTCAGGTGAAAAATGTTCTAAATAAAAAAGTGGTATGATGACATAAACCAACTAAACTTCGAACCCCTTAACGTGCTCCTAATGTGCAAAACTATAGAAAATGTTTAGAATACACAATCGAAAGAACACATCAACAAACAACCTACTTGACTCAAAGCAATGTAATTTCAGGGAGGACTGGAGAATGGAAAGTTACACTAGCTGTGCTGGATAATGCTCTGAAAATCAAGGATGACAGTGACCAGCACCCTATTCCTTACTGAATTCAACTCCGCTTTCGATATGGTTAACCAGGTTACCTTTCTTAATACTCTATAAAAAAGGATGGTATTGGTGACTTTGTTTTAAACTTATTTAGTGACAAGTCTAATATAGTCAAGTGTTTCCTTTACTCATAGGCTTCCGTAAGGCTATTCTGACCCTCACACTCTTCAACCTATACAGGGAACCTCTGACTGAAGAATTGAAAGATATCAATCGATCTGAATGTCTACCAGTACGCAAGTGACACTCAGCTATTTATAAAAAAAGTTGCCTAAAACAAGAGACAGACCCTGAACTTGACCCAGCGAGAATTCGATCTTGGTTCTCCAAACACTTCTTAAAAACTAAATCCAGGCAAAACGGAGTTGCTGCTCAAGTCCTAATAACTGCACCCAGGCTTTCAATCTGGCCTTGAACTCAATCTCTCTGGATAACTAGATGATTACTGTAAATAAAGCAACATCTCTTGGTGTCATTCTTGATGAGAAATAGTTTATGAAGGATCGCATTAGCTGCATAAGCTACTGCATTTTAAGTTTTTGCGTAGAATATACGTTACACCAGAGCACTCCCACAGAATTGACCCGTTTACGTCACATCACTGCGTGAAATGCAGGGCTCCACATGCAGATTTTGCACACTTAACTTGGACGTGCCCCAAAATACAGCCGTACTAGATTGCGATACATCGAACATTGGGACTCATGCTTGACTTAACTCTCTCTCCAATGCCCGAGGTGGCGCTTCTGGGGTACGTAGTGAATTTCCCTAAAGGAGTTAGAAAATTCGCTGCCATCAGCTTCCTGTTAGCCAAGAGGGAGATCGCTATTAACTGGGGTGGGAAAAGGGTTCCCACCTTTCAAAACTGGTTAAAAAGTCTAGCTATTGCAACACAAATAGTGAGACATATGCTACCACGCTACCTCGCACCTCACGTCCTAAAGACATTTGGGGTCCACTCAGGAATTATGCGGCATCTACTAATTTGTCATCTGATTCGCAAATAGAGCAGGGGCGTGTGCCAACTGGTGTGTGGTGACTTTTTAATGCTAGATAGCAGATATTCATGTAGCTATTACATGCTTTTGATTCATTTCTTCATGCAACGTTCCTGTTATGGACCTGAAGGGGCTGCTGTACACCTGCATAGTCGATTGTCAGTATTAGATGGGCCAGGGAATCGTGGTAGGGTGACCTGCCTATGTAACAACTGTGATAGTGTTTTTCGATATGTGCTTTTAATTATGATGTTCCTTTTTCATACTCCATAGACATTATGGCATGACAGTGAGCACTAATGCTTTGTATTACTGTAACGTTACAAAAATGATAGATAAAGTTAAAAAAAAAAAAAAAGGATTGCATTAGCTACATAGCCAAAGATATGCAATGGCAACTATACAACTTTCGCAACAATAAGTACCTTAGTTTTTTCAGGACTATTAATTTGCCATGCACAAAGGCAACCAAAAGTAAGCCCTTCAACCCTGCAAGGTATCATGCATGCAGTGGTGATTATCTTATAAAAAAATCAGAACATATCTTTCAAGCTCTAAAATTCCTAAATGAGTAGTTTTGTGTTCTAGCCAGAACCATAACTCAGTTTTGAACTGTGTTTTTTCAGTGAACATAAGTATCTATATTCCCAAACCTGAAAAAGACCTAAAATTCTCAAGGTATGGTGCACAGTGTAACTCTCGCCCCCCTGGCATGTGCAATATTTTGGCCGATGGTACAGGAAAAAAAAAAAAAAAAATCAGAAAAGGGCAAGTCTAGCAAGAGGAGAGCATAGCATAAGGGGAGTGAGTTATGGTGCGCTAGCCAGTAACTGCAAAATGTAGGGCTTTTTACAGTTTGTGCACGTTGAACCATAACTCACCTTTGACTGCTTTTTTTCAGTGAATGCTTAAATTTTTCTGATGCCCTGTATTCACAAGTCCGGACATGTATGACATTAAGAAAACCAAGAGTAAGCTAAATTTGATATAAAAAAGTGCCAAAGTTATTAGCAATCAAAAACGTTTTGACCACCCCTCCTTTAAATGCCTGCTAAAACTGGATCTGCACAAAACCTGAAATACCTTCACTGGTTGTAACTTGCAAACCGCTTGCCACATTTCATACCGATTCAAACGATGCCAAAATTATAAGCAAATTAAAAATGAATTGCCCTCCCACAGATTGGCACAAACCTTGGTATACACCAGAAAACTATCCTTTCTAAACTTAGTAAAAAAAATGTTGTGCAGATGTATTATATAGTGCCCAGGTTATGAACAAATTAACACTTTAAGCGTAAACCCATGCCGCCAAGTGGGTTTGCACAAATGTGAAATACCCAAGAGTAAGTTCAACATGCTTAGAGCCTGCCAAATTTCAAGCATATTTATCATGAGATACCAAAGTTATTAGCATACAAAAAGGATTTGATACTCGCCCTTTATCTTTGTCCCGCCTGTTGCATGTGCACAAAAACTGCACTGTGTCTCACTTTTCAACTACTTGCCATATTTGAGATTCATCAAACTGCGTCAAAGTTAAAAGTAAATGAAACTTTTACTGCACTGCGTGTCCTTTAACTTTACTGCCCTTTATGGACTAGCACAAAGCTTGACATGCCAATAGAAAAGCATTCCTTCTAAACAATGAATACAATTATGTGCAGATTCATCACACACTGCCAAAGTTACTAGCACTTTTGTCCTGTCCTTTTAATATTTACCTCCCTTTGATGAAACTGCACGAATATCAAAATACCAAAAGTAAATTCAACATGCTTAGTGGCAAATTTCATGCATATCAGTAAACAGTACTATAGTTAAAAACAAACAAACTAATGCTTTTTTTCACCTGTTAAGATACACAAGCCCATCCTACACATTTTTCAAAGACTAATATATTTTACTGAAAGAATTTATAGCAAACCACAAAATGAACACGAGCAATGTTCTACATTCATGCCAACTTTGGTGTAAATTCATTCAGCAGTTTAAGCTGTAGTGGCAAGGAACATTTTCTGTGGGCTCTAAAATGGAAATATACTTTTGTTTACATCCACCCCCTTTTATCCTGCATGAAAATGAGCATGCCAGACCTTAACTGCATACGTTAAGCAAGTGTCACATTTTGTACAAATCTGCCCATTAAGACCAAAGTTATAGCCAAATCAAAAACTGCCTTTTCGATGGAAAGTGTGGCTGAACCATAACTGCACAGCAGTGCAATATATAAAGTCCCCCATCAACAATTATGTGCTTCACGCTGTATAAACTCAAGAAAACAAAATAGTGATTGAACAAGAGAGTAAATCTACAACGATCGACCCTAGAACCCATTCTTCTTCTTATCAACATGGAACCTCTGAGGCTGGCTCTTAAATACATAGGGATAAATCTCCATTATTATGCAGTTCATACTCCGATGTACCTAAAGTTGTTGAATATACAAGACATCGACATCCTAATAAGCTGTATTTCCTGCCTAAAAAAACACTGGATGAGAAACAACTTCTGCTTTTGAACCTGGAAACCTACAGTTCCTACTAATATCAACACCTGCAAAAAAATGTGATCTCTTGCTTCCTCAATCTCTTTAACTTTGAAGGCTTCTCATTCTCACCACTATCCAGATCGTTGGGCTATATGATCAACGAGGCTCCCACTTTCAGCTTTCACATCAATGAAATAGCCAAAGCGGTGACCTCCCCTCTCAAAAAGAAAATCTACCATTATCTTCTTAAAAAGTTATGCACGCTCTCATTATCTCACAAATTTAACTTCTGAAATTCAGTTCTAGCAGGTGTACTGAATGCCCACCTAGCCCTTCTCAAAGCTATCTTCCATCTAGCTGTCAGGTTGGTTCATCAGGCAAAAAAATGACATCTCACCTATTCTTAGAGCCCTCCACTTGCTTCCTATTCTGGCTAGGACTAAGTTCAAACTGTGCATCCTCGCCAATAGGGCTACACACAAGACAAACTGCCTGCATACCTAGTAAAGCTCCTTCCCATCTCAAGATGTCTTAGAAGCAAAGAATCACTATTGCTTGAATCCCCTAAATTTAAAAAGGCCACCAACAACAAACCTTTCTATTCCTGCGCTGCTGTATCAGCCTTGAACGTGCGTCTGGACGATTTCCTTGCCATAATAAGGCTGATACTAAGCGTCTGGGCGATTTTTCTCAAACATACTAAGGCTTTTTCTTTTAAAACATTTGCATGGTACAGGAAGCCTGATGTGAAGCAATTGTATATTGCATCTTAAACATGCTAAAGCCTTGAAGAAGTCCCATGCGGGACGAAACGAGCCGCGTCGGCTATCAATTCTTGTGCTGTATTTTATGAAAAGAAAATATGAACAAAGAAATAAAGGAGAACATTTCTTAGCAATACAACTTGCAACGTGATTCATTTGGGAGACGCAAAAGTCAATACTGTTTATATTTGATTGTTGACATTTTCGTTCAGCACTGTACATCCCAAAAATGTTGGGATTTTGATTACTATTCGCCATTACTTTACAATTTACTGTAGTAGTTGAGTGCAGAGTCGTTTTGTGTTTGTGCAACCAGATATCTTCAGGACACTCAATCCTCTTTGGCTTTCAGAAAAGAATTGAACAAACTACTGACTTTCTTTTCGGTCCTACATTTACTGAGAACTGATTTACTCAATATGACTGAACTCTTGTTTTAACTGTTTTAGGCAAATATAAATAGCTTTTTATTTTTCCTTCTTTGCCCCCCCCAAAAGCAACTGAGAAGCTAAAATGGTGTCATTCCTTCCAAATGAATTAACGCACTTATGCCACCAGCTTCTTTTTTTATAAGCACCCATAACCATCCACAGTTTTCACGGGGCTATGTGTGTTTAAATAAATAAATAAATATGAACCTGTCCAAGACAAAGCAAAGGTTCTTAACTTTTTGACTTTTGTGCACCCCACCGAATCACAACTAGAATCCAGGAACCATCAAGCCATTTCTTCGATTTGAACCTCAACCTAACACAAACATTACAGAAACAAGTCGACACTGTTCGAACTCAGCCCATCTACTTTTCCTCTGCATCTTTAAATATGAGAGTTACTACATATTGGTATAAGATCCATTTCGTATTCACAAATCAGTAGATAATCATGTGCAATCAGAGCTCTCAGCATAAGGTGGGACAGAAGTAATAACTGCTTTGACACTGGCTCGGACAGACTCAGGGCAGCAATTGAGCATGGTATGGACAAAGTTAGTGATCAGGCTGAGTCTTTGTGTCAAAAGGTGAAAAGACAGTGTTTGCATAAAAGCTAGAAGACCAGGTGCTCATTATGGCAGAATATATACGGCCTACTGGGAAGTGGTACTCTGCCTGTGGAAGATTTTCAGTTCCGCTGTAAAATACAGGCACGCCCCTTTTCCAATGCAAGTGTAGGTGTTCGGGAGTTTAAGTGCCTGCTCATACAAAGCAGTGTATGAGAGAATGTGGAGCCTGAAAGGGCCTATGGGGCAGTCTGCCAGTGTGTACATGCAGTGTTCACTGAGCCTTAGAACACCGGCTAAGTGTGTAGATATGCGTGTTCCTTTTTTTTTTCTTTTTTAAGAAAATCAGAAGTAGTTCAAAAGTGTTAATGAAGCTGATACAGGTAAGAGCATGACTGAATGCAAACAGCAACTGTGCACATTCACACACTGTCCGAACTAGCGATCAGCTTCTGACTAAAAACATTTTTAAGTGCTTATGGTTATTTTTGTAAACATATCTTTACTTACTTTATTGATACATATAACAAGTACATTGGGGCAATACAACAGAGGTCAGGTAAATACTTGAAAAGCCCGCTGTATGGCACTCCCCATCGAAGGCTAAGAGATGGAGACCCAGGGTGGACAAGGCAGAATGGGCAGATCCCAGAATGGGCAGCAGGGAGGGCTAGACCATATCTGCGCATGGAGGAAACCTCTGAGCCCCTCTGAACCAGACGAAACAGCACAGTCCTCCATGGAAGGCGTAAAGAGACAGGACCATGCAAGATATGGGTCAAGTGCCAGAGGAACAAACCCTTGTTCCTCCCAGACCCTCGGATAAGAGCTTGCCATGCAGAGCCGAAGAAAATAGGCAGGAAGACGAAATGTGTCAGAGGCAGAAATCCTGCCCCCTCCTATGCCTTCCAGGACCCAGCACGCTAGGTAGGAGGAACAAGGCCATGCAGGAGAAGCTGGCCCGTGTAGGGTGCACACTAACAGGAGAAGTCGAGAAAAGAGTAAGGTAAGTAGTACCACTTAAAGGCTGTTCGGTAACGGCTCGGTATCTTGAAAAGTCTATACTGCCAAATGGGAGTCTATGCCAGGGCTAAAAACTAGGGAAGGCAGAGTCAGGCAGGCGACATTGGCAGACAAGAGGTCCTGGGTGATGGAGTCCGGATGAAAGGAAGCAGCATGTCGAGCAGGATCAGCAGGTCAAGTGTGTGTGGGTGGGGGGGGACTTCACGACAGGTAGGACTCTGAATCTACAGGGAGGGATGGAGGCAGGGTGTACTGGCAGGTAAGAGGCGGGCCACAGCCTGCCAGGTAGGAGTGCAGTAGGCTCTGCCAGGAAGAGGAAGGAGGAAGGTAGGGAAGCAGAATCTGCTTGCTACAGCTCAATGAAAGACAGGAGAGGGTGCAGAGTCTGCAGGGCAATAGGAAAGGCAGTCTGACAGGTGGCAGAGGCCTTCAGACAAGAGGCATTGTCGGCAAGAGGAACTGAACCGAGTGACCCACTGTGTGAAAGACAAGCTGTAGCAACAAGCAGAGAGAAAAGGACGGAAGAAAGAGCAAGGGACGGAAGGAAGAGTATATGCCTGTCATGACTTGATGAAAGGGAGGAGAGGAAGCAGATCCTGTCAGGCAAGAAGGGGGGCAGTCTGTCAGGCAGGAGTACTGTCAGGAGAGGGGGGTCAGGGATTCGGCTGACAGGAGGAGGCTGCTAGACAGGAGCACTGACAGAAGGGGGGTCAGGGATGTGGCAGGAAGGAATGACAGGAGGGGGTGAGGGATTTTGAAGGCAGGAGGGACTGACAGGAGTAGGCTGACAGGAGGGGGGTCAGGGATTTTGAAGACAGGAGGGACTGACAGGGGCAGTGACAGGAGGGGGGTCAGAGATCCAGGTCTCATTATATACAGGGGTGGGCCAGAGAGATGGGCAGGAGGTAGATTCTGACAGGAGGGGTATCCCTGCTAGGAGTGGACGAGGGGCAGTCTTGCAGGAGTAATGACAGGCAGGCAGAGGCGTGCAGGCAGAGCCGGACGTGTCAACGAGGCGTTGACATGGTGCATGGGAGGCAAGGGGTCTCTCGCAGCCCGCACACCCGGCCCCGGCGCGTCCTTACGTTCGAAGTCCGAGTCGTCGTCCTCATCTTCCTCGCCGTTGGACTCGGTCTGCATGGGCTGCTCCTCCGCCTCGAAGTTGACGTGAGTTTTGTGTCCGCGGCCGCCATCCCGCAGCTGCTTCTCCTCGCGCAGGCGGCTGAAGTACTGCACAGCGAACTCCACCAGGTCCGGCGGCTGCTTGCGCAGCACCTCCACGGTGTAGCCCTGCAGCAGGTCGGTCAGGCCGGCCGGGATCTCGATGCTCATGGTGGCGGTAGCGCCCGGGCGTCTCCGCGCCCCAGGGCTCAGACAGACAGCGGAGCCTGGCTCCCCTCGGCGGCCCCCTGACTGTGGTCTCCCGCCGTTCCTCCTCTTCCCCGGGCTAACACTCCTGTCAGAACCGCGCCGTACCGAGCGCCGGGAATGGGGAGCGGAGGCGGCTCTGCAGACCGGACTGCGCATGCGCAGCGCGCGGCAAAGGGAACGAGGCCGCGCGCACACCCTCGCCTAACGGTCTCCCTCTCCTTTCTCCGCGTAGGGGAATGGTGGGAGCCCAGCGCGCGCGTGCTTTGCTGACGTCACACCGCTGTTAGGAGGCGTACGGCACTTCCGCGTTTTTTTGCCCTGCTGCGTCGTGTGAACGTCCTGTCAGGAGCGGTTGCTCTCGCGCCGCCGACTGTCATTCACCTTCTACGTTTCAAACCTGCAGGAAGCGGTTCGCTCCTCTGTGAGGTGAAGTGTGACCTGGCACGGAGGGCTGGAAGGACTTCACGGAAAGGTCTCCGTGAGGTGTAGTGAGACTTGGCTTGGAGGGGTTTCCATTCTCGGAAAGGGAAAGACCTCCACGTGAAGAAGTGTGGGCAGGCAGGGTTTCGATGTAGGGAAGTTCCTCCTTCAGGTACATTGGAGGCTAGGCACAAAAGATTAAAGGCTTTTGTTTTCCCGTAATGTAACGTGCCTCTCCGCACCGAGGGTTGTAGGGGGGTTCGCGTCCCGGAAAGGCCTCCTCCGTGAGGTATAAGGAGTCCAGGCTTGGAAGGGTTTTGATTTATAGAAAAGCCTTCATGTGGTTAAGGCGCGGCTTGGCGAAGCGGTAGCTGGATGGTCTCGTTGTCAGACTGACCTCGGCAGCACCACCGACCTGTCAGGCTGTCCCCATATTGTCACGAAGTCAGTGCATTTCTTGCCCTGGTGTCCTCTCGTTTTATGGGTGGAAAACCTAAACCGTGTCTAAAAGATAGATGCTGATGGCGACTGTAAATTGTTCTGAGGTGGAGCTGAACAAATCGCCAACAAGGAATTTTCAGTGAATTTACACGGATTCAAAACTTCTTGAAATGCTCGAAAAGATCCCAAACCCTTCGAGACACTGAATGCTCATAAGAGTGGCAAATACTACGGAAACCTCGCTGTCCCTAGTCCATGAGGTTAGTTAGAGGAGGACGGGACACTGCAGGCTCG
Source organism: Calotriton arnoldi (assembly GCA_963921515.1). Classification (NCBI taxonomy): domain Eukaryota; kingdom Metazoa; phylum Chordata; class Amphibia; order Caudata; family Salamandridae; genus Calotriton; species Calotriton arnoldi. The sequence goes on along the minus strand of CAWUFW010000604.1, from coordinate 3,051,599 downwards.
AGACGGATACCTAGCTCAGCTCGAAGACGTCCTGGAACCTCGAGCCTAAAACGAGCCGGGTCTTCATTTGGTTTCTGCTGTTCCCCTCGCTCACACCAGTCACGATTTTCAAGAAAGTCTTATATCACAATGGTTTAAGATCTAATACGTATATTTAACTTTGTGTAGTGGCGCCTCAAGCAATTAAAGATGGTACGAACATTTGATGTGAAATGGGAGAGAGAAAGAATACTATTCTAGTGTCATAACTGCACAGCCAGGAAACCCTGGCTTGACCAATTTGTGTAATCCGTTGTATTTTTCTTATTCATCATCATCATAACTTTATTTTGATCACGAGGATCTTAAAAAGTGCATGGAAAAAACAGTTAAAAATACCATAAAAATATAAGCGCCATAAAAGGATACATCTCTAACATATATACAATTAAAATGCAATATAAATTATGATACAATACATTTCGAGCATTTGATCCATAGAACTAACAGAAATGTTGCTAAGCTAAAGACTATTACTCTACGGGTGTCTGTAGAAAGAATTCTAAGCACATCAAGGTAGTGGCCACGACTGATCAACCTGTACAAGGGGATTATCCACTTCCCCCTCAAGTTCTTGTAAAGGGGACAGAAAAATAATTGACACTCCATGCACTGATGCAGTCTAATGCTCTAAAGTGAAATAATCCCGCATATTTAATTAATACCTTTGTTAAAAATTTTTTTTTACGTATTTATACTTTTGTACAGTTTACATGCCAAATAATTTGTCAGCACGTGTTATGGCTTCTAGAGCTAAGCCAGACGCTTGGTTCAGTTCTCCCTGTGCATTCGCTGGCTCACACATCTCTGGCGCCTTCCTATAGTGAGTGGCAAGTCATTGTAGAGGATGGATAGATGTGGAGTCCTGGCCCTGGACTTTATTGATCTACTGGACCCTACTGGTTTGTGGACTCGCTTTCTCTATCCTTTTACGTGCCCTCTTAGTACTTTCCCCCTCGGCCGCTCTTTCCAGCCCTGACCTACATCCCTACCCCTTCATTTTACTTACTCTCCTGTCGCACCATAGTATCTGTTTATACGTTTTTTTGTAATGATCTAACAACAGATGTAAATTATGTAACTTTGTTTTTCTTCTCTTCGCAACGATCTTTATTGTAACCGATGTAATGTTTGTAAAACTGCTAATCCTCATGTAAAGCGCTCTGATACCTCTGGGTCTAGCCAGCGCTATATAAAACTCGTCAAATAAATAAAAATAAATCACAACTTCACTGCTTGTGGCAACCATATGTATCCTTGGTGTGCTATGTTAATTTGTTGGGTTGTTTATATCGTAAGCACGCCCTTATTTGGATAGTGTCATTCTCTTTTCACTTTTCACCGTCTAAAAAAGCAGCGTTCGTACCAAGACTGAAATGTGGTAACTGTCTTAAAATGTTGACATGCTCCTAAAACAGTTTATCTTCCGTTCAGTTTAATGGGATCACCTTAAGCATCACACTTCACCTTCATTCACCAGGCTGCAGAATAATGGGTATGACTGTATGAGCGAATTGCTCAGAAAGGTGACTGGTTGAATGTGGTGCAAGGAATAGAATGGTTGCAGCAAGGTGTCTTTGGAATGTGTGGGTATGGAGTTTAGAATGATGCTTGAAGTGAAGCTGGAAAGTTGCTGGAAAACATTGATCGTCTGATGTTCTTCCTGTGCCTTCACCTATGTTGTGTGATCCTTCAATAAATATTTGTCATGTGCACAGTCGTGCAAAGAGCTGCCTTTGGCTTTAAACACTACACTGGCAAAGAGCAGGTTGCCTCACAAATATGGCAGGAAGTCTTCCATCTACTGCCCCATTTATGCTGGAGCTCTGTCATCTGACTTGGTTGGTTTCTATCGGGCAGGAGTCAAACGGTGGTCTTTGGCCCCTACATCTCTGAACCGTTCACTCTGCTTTGTGTCGTACCACAGGGATCTGCTCTCAGCCCCACACTATTTAATGTATACCTGACACTCAATAGTGCTGGTCGGGAGACACGGACAGGTGAACGGTACGCACACGGCGTTCTGAAACCATTGAACCAGAATAATACAAACCCAAGGCTTCTGACTGCTGAACTTGCTGTGCACACAAGAGGCGTCCGCCCAGGACATTACCCATCCGCTATAGGACGTATCATCTTTAAAACGCCGTCCCCACCAGCCCAAACAAGATATTGAAGTTGTTGTGACGTTAGCCACTGCTCCGCATCTTGAATCCGAACTAATTTTTTCTACTATGGTCCATTGAAGTGGCACAGGCTGTGCCATGTAGAGAAAGTTTATACAAGCTCTCTTTCGTTCCAGGTCCTGAGGAGAACCCCGTTCAAGGTTCATCAGGGGTTCAAAACGCGTCGACCTTTTTCTGTTTGACCAAACAAGTGAACTTTAAAAATTAAGAATCGGGTTCACCCTTTGTTCTATGAATTGCCTGATTAAATCATGAAACACATAAATATATGTTTATTTTTGGTGATCTGAATACTACACGGTTTGGCAAGTGCCCCTAATGGGGTTGTGTTGTTCTTTAAAAAACTTGAAGACGGTTTTTCCAAACAATTATCCCACCTCCCCCTTTGGGCCTTCTTCCGTTTCTTCTTTTTGTTTTTCTATTTATTCGTGTCATTGTCTATGTATTTTCAAAATTTGGAACCTGAGCTTGTTCATGCACTAAGTGTTTTTGGTCTAATGTGATGTTTAATGTCTCGTCATATATGTGACTCAGGATTAATGTTATATATGTGTGTAATTTGATGTGGTCCATGCAAAATCGTGAGAATTGTTAATCGAAATAACATGAACGTTTAAAGTTTTCTTGATGAAATTGAATCTTTATAAAAAGAAAAAGAAAAATTTACTTTTTTGGCATAAGTAATCAGTATAGTAAGCATCAGTATTGGCAATTGTCTTGTTGTCTTGGTACCTGAAACCCCTGGCAGCGCTGATAAGATTGTTCGGTTTGGACCCTACTTCCTATGCAGATGACACTCAGATAGTGATAGCTATGTCTTCCCCCAATAACCTGGGGGGTGCAGACTTCCATAACTGCATGAGAGAAACTGGAAAATGGATGGACCAAATCTGTCTGCAACTAAATTCCAGGAAAGCAGAAGTTATCCTTTTCGGGAATAACCCTTCCCTGTGGTTCCCCTTCTGGTGGCCCGAGGAATTGGGCCCACTTCCAATTCCTGTGAAAAAAGCTAAAAATCTAAGAGTAGTAATGGACAATAAGCTAACCTTGGGGCTACAGGTGATTGCAGTTATATCTTCTGGTTTCTTTGTACTTGGAATGCTAAAAAAGATCCTTCCTTTCATCCCTCCAACTCTCAAAAACCTGTAATGTCAGCTTTAGTGTTAACCCAACTGGACTACTGCAGTGCCCTTTTCCTGAACTTGCAGCATCAGCATCTAAACCTGCTTCAAGTAGTACAGAATGCAACAGCCAGAATCCTGACTGGGACTCCCAAACATTTTTCCATCTCACAGGCTATCATCAAACTTAACTGGCTGCCAGTCTGCCAATGTGTTGAATTCAAGGCACTATATCTGGCCCCTAAGGCCCTTCATGGCATTGGTCTGGTTTTTCTGCAGCACTCAATTAAATGGTACAGACATAGGAGAACTCTTTGATCCATGGGTGCCCAGAAACTGGAGACCAACACATTTAGACTCTCAAACTGGGGGGAAGAAGCTTTGTTACAGCAACAGCCAAAGAGTGGAATTCACTTCCTCTCCAAATCAGAGCTATTTAAAATCTGCTGTCGTTCAGGAAGGTTCTTAAAACCTGGTTATTTGCCAATTAAGGAATCCATTTCATACCATATCAGTTTCACCATGAGCTAGCGCCTTGACACCTATGAGTATTTGTTGCGCTTTAGAAGCATTTATAACATAATAAATGAAGTGGAATGGAACAGAATAGCAACAGGGAAGGTCGAGTTTACAGATTTCCATCTCCTGGAACTTGCTAAGAAGTCTGTAAGCAGTACATGTGGAGTGATATCATCATTGCTCGTCAGGGTTGCAGAACTCCAGAGTGGCCTACCAAGCATGGTCTCCTTAAACCCAGTGTGTCATCTATATTGGCCGTAGATAGTAAACATAATCCAACATTATTGCATGCAATGTACCCGGTGTGACTTCTACGTGGTGGCCATTTTGGTTGCTTAAAGTGTATTCTGGAATTTACCAGGTCAAAGCACAGTATGGGGGGAAAATTGTCAGATGGAGCAATACACATTTTATTTAAAAAAAAACTAGAAGCAAGGGAAACAATTGACAAACGTGCTGCCATGTTGAGCTCAGTGGCTGCTAGCACCTGTTTTGAGATAATGGGGAAAACAATGGTTTGTTTAATTGTTGCAGTGAAGAATGTAAGTTATTGAAGGGAGGGGAACCAGCACTGATTCCTGCTGTCGACTGCAGTTCAAGAGGTTTGAAGTTTTATACATTTAAATACCACAGATATGAAGCAACACATCACAAAATAGATTGGGAGTAAGTGGGTGTTCAAAGAGCAAATATTGTCATAAGATTTTATCTTTTTGCATTATAAGGAACTACAAACGAGTGATATGGTGCAATCAGTGTAGAAAAAAGCTACAGGGGTGTGGAATTACTATCTTCTGACGCCCGGGACATATTTTTTTGTGGTCAAGGGCAAGTCTGCATGTTTATTTTGTCCACATAACAAAAGGACTGTTTGCGGCTGAATCAGGTTTTGCATCTGTTCCTATGAGGTATTTTATATCATATACAGGGTTAGTTAACGCAAGGCTCCTTCTCTTAGGGTGAGTGCTCTAAGAAATGCATTGAGTTATAAGCTCAGCATGCATTACTGAAAGTGGTTCCAATACAAAAATGCGTACATGTTGACAAAACCTAATAATTTGCAGTTATAATTCTCCCACAAAACGTTTTTATTATATGTAAATAAATAAATGAAGAAAGGAAGCAAGATTAGATTTTATTTTGTAAGCATACCATGTACTCCAAAATATATATATATTTTTTTAAACGGACAAATTTTACAAATCTGCTAAACTATTGTGCACATTCTTTGCTTTCAAAATCAAATGTACATCAATATTTGCAACTTGTAATTCAAGGTCAGAGACATATTTACTAAGCTATAGAGTGTTTTTAAGAACAACTTTAAGTTCCATTTGTCTAAAGCATCATTTAATTAAATGTTGGCATGCCAATATTTAAAATTGTAATGGAGAATCGGTGTAAAAGCAATGTGGACCCCCGTCACATGCATGTCTTTGACCCGGCATTGTTGCAGATCTACGACTTTCAGGACTTTATGGGAGTTTAGGTGAGAAACCTGTTACAGTTTCAGGTTTCCAAATGTACCTATCAAACTGTGAATTCCATTTTCGTATGAGTAAATATATATGTGCATGTAAAATTCTGCATGGCCAGTACAAATTCTCCTCTTAAAACTTTGTTTCCCCTCCGGGTGGAATATATTTCCCCATTTGCTCACACAAAAATCTTCATACTAAAAAATCCTTTTATGGGCCTGATTATGAGTAGGCCTGTCAGATGTGAAAATTATCGTGCCCAATAAAAGTTTTGACCCTGAGGTGTTCAAAATTTTTGGGATGCAATAATTATTCCATAATCTGAGATTTTCTGGAATAACATGCCAATATTGGTTCTGACTGACCAAAATCAGCATGTCCCAGTAAACACTAAGGGCCAGATGTACGACTCTAAATTTCATGCGCAAACGGGTTTGCGACCCGCTTACGCATGCAAAATGGCCCAGGGCCATGTACAATTCCTAAATAGCGAGTCGCAATTTATTTGCGACTCGCTATTTAGAATTATAGTCGCAATTAGGAAGGGGCGTTCCCTTCCTAATTGCGTCCGCAAATCAATGTATGAATGTTTTGTGACCGCAATTGCTGTCGCAAAACACTCACAAATTACCACCCTCTTCAAGAGGGTGGTAATGCAGTCGCAATTTGGAAGGGGTCCCCAGGGGACCCCTTCCACTTTGTGACCGTCTCTAAAAATATTCTTTAAGGACAGGCAGTGGTCCCAGTGACCACTACCTGCCCTTAAAAAATGAAATGAAAATGTTTCATTTGTTTTTTTAAATGCATCCCGTTTTCCTTTAAGGAAAATGGGCTGCATTTAAAAAAAAAAGAAAAACTGCTTTATTTAAAAGCAGTCCCAGACATGGTGGTCTGCTGAGCCCAGCAGGCCACCATACCTGGAAGGGCCTGTCATTCTCAATGGGCTCGCAAATTGCAAGAGGCTCATTAATATTAATGAGCCTTGCAATTTGCGACTGTTAAACACTGTTGTACATGGCAAATTGCGACTCGCAAATGAGTCTCAAGTTGCGAGGCGCAATTTTGCTGGTCGTACATTTGGCCCTAGGCCTTTCCCTTTGTTAAATTCCAGCAGGTTTAACCTCCCGAAATTTAATGAAGGGTGCGATCTTTATCGCACATAGCAAATACGGAGTGGGATACACATTACACCACTTGTAATTGTGATTCCTGCGCAAACATCTGTTTGCACAAGGATCGCAATTTTACAGGCAACTTGTAATTTTGCCCTATAAGTGAAAAATCCACTTCTGCATATGTAAGCCAAACATACATGCATAGAGAGTTCATAATATTTTGACTCTGACCAGGGCCGGACTGGGAACCAAAACCGGCCCTGGCAAACTGCTCGGCTGCCCCCCCCCCCCTGGGGTTAGGGGGGGTGCAGCCGAGCTGTTTGCGAGGGCCGGTTTCGGCCGATTTTGTTACAGGGGGCCGATATTGCTGACCCCCGATAACAAAAACGGCCCCCAGGGGCCCAAAACCGGGCCCCACCCTAGCGGCCCACCGGGGAAACGCCCGGTGCCCGCTACGGCCAGTCCGGCCCTGACTCTGACAAGACCTTGCAGAGTTTATCTAGTTGTAAACTGTAAATGTCCAGTCGTTAATATAGCACTTAGTGCATGCTCACAATTAAGGCAGACAAGGGAAAAATGGTTCAGTGGATTTTAGGTGATTTTTGATGAAAATCAAACTTGAAAAAAATGGTTCTGACATTTATTTAGTCGAGAAAGGTGGAGAAATGTAGGTGCTTGTGTTTGGACGAGAACCGTCACTCACCCTCATTGTTTGTAATGAACGTGACGGTTGCCACGATGTGGTGGTCTGGCCGATATCACAGGGGCTAACGATGTCTGGAACATTGGCAGGGAACTAGACTGAGATAATGGTATACTCTAGAAGTCCACGCTGGCCGCTCCTAATCGTTCCAATGGGGTGGTCTTACTTTGTCATATAAGGGTGTAGCCAGCCGGGGACTATGACTCAGTTTGCTTCATCTTTTTTGCCCCTTCCTATTCTCGATACCCGATTACACCATCACTGAGACATATGATGAGTCTTGAGGTTTGGGGGGGGTGGTATATTACGCAAGGCATGGTATGTTTTGTTTTTATTTCCATTCCTGTAGATAATTTTTTTGTGTATGCCTATTTAGAGTTCTACGCGCTGACAGTCTGTTGACGGTCGAGTTGGACCTTGCCTACATAATTATGGTAAGGGAAAGGTAGATGCCCTGCTCGACACGCAGCGGACGCGCGCAGCGGGCGCGCCAAAGGCAAGCCCTTCCGCGCCAGACCGTCGCAAGGAAGTATGCCGGTTCCATCATAGACATCGCATTGAATAAAGGTATCTCCTATCCTCGCGAAACTTTACTTAATCTTAGGGCGGCACCATTGTCCACCCTCGGATGCCCCTCCAAAACAAACCTCCAGCCATGGCCAACTACAGAAGGCCCTTTTTCATGTATTTACTGTCAATTCCAAAACTGTACTCTGAGCAGTAATGTCACACATGTGAGCCCTTCTCCCCAATCCCCTCTTAAGCACAAGCACAATCTGCCCCCTTCCCCGGACCTCAGCCAGGAATCAATTAAACCCAGTACAGGTTGGAAGGGGGTCTTATGCAATGTGAGATCCCTTCCCAAACACGCAACAGAAATATGGGACCTTCTAAGCTCGGTCCTTCCGGATTTAGGATTTCTGACCGAGACTTGGCTTAAACCCCACTCCACGCCTGCTATCACTCTAGCTTTCCCCCTGATTACAGGCTTCTTAGATTGGACAGACCCTCTAAAACAGGGGGTGGAATTGCTCTAGTTCACAAAGACAGCATTTCAGTCTCTGTCCTAGAACAACGCAGTAATTCCAAAATTGAAATTATGATTTTCCGCATAGATTTTCATCCTCAATTAAGCTGGAAAGGTGCCTTGGTATACCGACCCCCCGGTCCGCTGGCAGATTTTTCCATCCAGCTGACCAAACTTATTGCTCCTCACGTAATTTCATCAAATAATTTTTTGTTATTAGGCGATTTTAATGTGCGCTGTGAAGTTGAGGATCACCCAGACACATCAGTGCTCCTCACGGATCTTGCTTTGCTAGGTCTTACCAAACTTAATGAGGGCCCGACGCATGTCACACACTAGATACTATTTTTTCTAATAACCCCGGTATCAGATGTGAACCCCCACAACCCTTGACATGGACAGATCATTCGTCCATAGAATTCACCATCCAGGGTCGTCATGCTACGGCTAAAAATACTGCGAACTCGCTTGCCGTTCGTAGACAATGGTATAAGATCTCCCCTGATAGTTTTCAGGCAGTTTTCTCTCCTATCTGGGAAACCAACGACGCTTCCACTAACATTGAGGAGGGATTAGTAAGGTTTAATTCGATCGCAACTAGGACCCTTGTTCTGCTGGCGCCTCTCAGATCCATTTCCAATGCCACAAATCGCTCCCAATCAGCTTGGTTCTCCCCGGAGCTGCGCATAGAAAAACGAAAATGTAGAAATTTGGAGAAACGTTGGCGTAGGTCACATAATTTAAAAGATAAAGAAATTTTTAAGGCTGCCATCTCCTCTTACCACAGCAGTATAAAAGGAGCACGGAAAAAGTTCATCGCCCAACAACTCAATACTGCCGAAAACAGGCCTAAAGCCTTATTTCAGATACTAAAATCTTTCACAAGCCCGAGGGCTTGTGAGAAACCTGAGATTTCTTCGCAATCCCTATGCAACAACGTCGCTCAGCATTTCACCAATAAAATTGATCTAATTTATAAGATTGCTCTTGCCGAGAAACAATCCATAACTCCATCTTCCCTTTTCTCTGAGGTTCCCTCAGTAAGCAGCTTCCCCCCCATGACCAATGAGATGGCGGCTGACTTACTCCGTTCGGTCAAATCGGGTTCCCCTTCAGATGTTATACCTGCAAAAGTAGCTTCCCTCCTTGCAAATGTACTCTCTTCTCCTGTTAGTACCATCCTTAATCTCTCCCTGATAGAGGGTTATCTCCCTCAAACCTGGAAGACGGCGCAGGTCATTCCAATTCGAAAAAACCCCAAGGCCTCTATGACAGATCTGTCCAATCTTCGGCCCATCTCCCTCTTACCTCATCTTAGCAAAGTCTTGGAAAAATACATTAATCAACATCTTTCAACCTATGTCGAAACCAACATCTGCCTAGACCCTTCCCAATCAGGTTTTAGGCCCAATCATAGCACAGAATTGGCCCTATTAGAAGTCACGGATAACATCAGAATGACTCTTGATAGAGGCCATTCCACCATACTTGTGCTATTGGATCTCTCTGCTGCATTCGACACGATATCTCACCAGATTATGCTTATGAGACTGAGGGAGATTGGACTCAAAGGAGCGGCCTTACAGTGGATGACTAGCTTTTTGTCATCTCGTACTCAGACTGTCAACCTGGGCCTATTCCGTTCTAAGACCACGGAATTGACCAAGGGTGTCCCGCAGGGCTCGTGTTTAAGCCCTACGCTATTTAACATCTATATCGCTCCCTTGGCCCACTTGCTTAGGTCTCATGGTTTCCTGCCCATTTCCTACGCTGATGACACTCAGCTTCTCTTCACCTTTGATAAAACCTCAACGTATGCTCTGTCATCCTTCCCTGAAGGAATGACCGCTATATCAGATTTGATGAGGAGAAATTTTCTCCAATTAAACGCAGGGAAAACTGAGATAATGCTCTTCGGAGATGCCCCTCTTCTCTGGTCTCCAAATTGGTGGCCGGTCGCTCTTGGCCCACCCCCCACTCCCAAAACCTCAGTTAAGAATCTGGGCATTCATCTTGATCAGGCACTTACACTGAAGGAGCATGTCGCCCGTACTGCAAGCAATTGCTTTCATGTGCTGGGCATGCTACGTCGAGTCTTCCCCTTCTTGCCAGACTGCACTCGGAAAACTCTTATTCAGACTATGATGCTGGGCCGCCTTGATTATTGCAATGCTCTTCTGCTTTCTGCAAACGAGTCTTCCCTAAACAGGCTTCAGGTGGTCCAGAACACTGCTGCACGGCTCATTACGAACTCCACACCTGGAACCCCTTCCTTGCCGCTGCTACGCAAACTCCACTGGTTACCAGTCCGCAAGCGGATAAAGTTTAAGGCAGGCTGTATAGTCTACAGAGCTATCCATAAAAAGGGTCCCTCTTACATCTCGAGCAAGCTCAAGCCTTATACCCCGCATAGGACCCTAAGATCCTGCAGTAAACTTCTCTTACAGGTCCCTAGGGTCAGGAAAGCTAGACTTGGTGGGAAATCCTTTTCCCTCCTCGCCCCCCTATACTGGAATGAGCTCCCCCTACAGCTCCGACAATGCCCGGACTATCTACGTTTCAGGAAACTGCTTAAAGCCTCCCTGTTCTAATCTGTCCATAGCCCGCCCGTCGGTCCGCTACAGCGCAGAGATACCCCTTCGGGAGTGATTCAGGCGCTCTACAAAACCCTTAAATAAATAAATAAATGCTCACTGGGAGCACCCAACACTAGTTTTAGAGTGGTTGTGGTAGACACTGGTGTTGCACGTTGATTTTAAAATTCCTTTTTATATATTTTTTGTTTCTTACAGTGCCATCTGGCCCGCTCAAGATTCTGGTGCTATGAGTACAGCTGGTCAGCTGATTGTATGGCCTAATTATACAAGAAATATCTTTATTATTTCATTTTGTACACATTATATATAGCAGAGTGACTGACAACCTTGGTCCTGATGAATGCCTTGAACTATACAGTCATACATGGCAGAAACATGTTGACCACAAGATAGGGTAACATCCATATCCCTATTTCACTACGCTTTTAACTCCTATCCATTGGGGCATGTGAATAAAGTTTTTTTCGCCACCCATGAGATTGTTTTACACACTTTTTCTTTTGCACTCTGCCCCTACAGGTAGTAGTACTATACGTGCTATAGAACAACCCTGCTCCTTTCCTACGGGAAAGTCGTAGCCCACTCTGGGTACCTTGCGGTCCCAGTGTGTGGATGGGACCCTATGATGAAGCATGTCACCCTAGGGTAAGTGAGGGTTCTCGTCCAAACACAAGCAGTACTCCACATTCACCTACATTTCTCTACCTTTCTAGCCCCGTACATAGTGTGAGTTGAGATTCTAATTTGGAGCAGTACGTTTCAATTTGGGAAATTTATGCTCCTGTGAGACCCTCTGTGTGTGAGATTTATTTATTTAGTCGAGCCATTGTTGATTTGTTTCCTTTAGAATGGCTTTCTCCAGATAGATAAAAAAACCTTCTGAATGGCATTCTTGAAAAAAACGTTAGTTTCTTCATTTTTTATTTTTGTTTTGTGGCTTTTAAGTGGGCCTTTATCCTCCATAGCCCCTCCTCTTCTTTTTTTTTTCTTCTCCATATTCATATTCATTGTTTTGTTAAGACCCCTGCTTTGATATTCCCCTCGCTTTGCTCGTGTTTTTTTATTTTGCACAGTATTTTTTCTTTTACAAACCCCTTACTTACTCCCTTTCCACTTTACTCCAGTTTTTTTTTTTTACACACCCCTTACTCTTCTCGATTAATTCATTTTTACATACTCCGTACTCCCCTTCCTGCTTTGCTCCTTTTTTATAAACCCTTTACTCCCACTTTACTTCTTTTTTTACCAATCCCTTATTCCCCTTCTGCATTACTCTTTTTCAAATCTGACTTCCCCTCTTACATTTCCTATTTTAAAGCCCTTTACTCCCACTCTAATTTATTCCTTTTAAACCCCTCGTCCCCCTCCAGCATTACTCAGTTTTTAAAAACCTGCTTCCACTGCTGGTTTAATCCCTGTTTTCATACACTTGATTCCCCTACCGCTTTACTTCCTTTACAAAAAAATAAACGTCACTCCCACTCCCATTTTAATTCCTTTTTTCAAACTCTTTGCCCCTCCTGTGTTACTCCCTTTTTCACCAACCCCTTACAGATTTGCTCCCTTCTCCAAACCATTTTCTCCATTTCTCACTTTAGTCAATTTGTTGTAAACCCCTTAGTCCCACTTCATTCCAATTTTTGAAACCCCTTAATTCCCTCCCCGCCTTACTCCCTTTTTTATTTTTAAGAAACCCTTTAGTCTCCCTCACAATTGTCTTCCTTTTGCCAGCCTCTTACTTCCCTTCTGGTTTTGCTAACTTTTTTCAGACCCATTATTCCATCTCCCTCTCTACAACCTTTTTCAAACCAGTTATTCCTGCTTTGCTCCCCCCTCCCTTTTTTTTTTTATTTAAAACTCTTTGCTCCCATTGTTTAGAAATATAGAGAAAAGAGAATGCTATGTTCAGGAGATTCATTGCCAATCCACTTTGGATGTGAATGTGGTAGGTAAGAATAGTAGTAATGACAAGTTTAAAAACATCAGTGATGTAGGGCCAAAATAAAATAAGCAAGAATTGCAATAGTTGTGGCAGTTCCAATAATTTACATAACTTCAAGCCTTGCCCAGCTTACAATAAAATGAGGAACAAATGCAAGAGAAGATGACCTCTTCGAATGGTGTGCAGAGGTTTTTGATGGATGATGGTCAACCTGGTAACGAGAGCAGGGGGATAAGGGCTCTTTTGGACTGAAGCCTTAATGCCATTTTGACTGTTTGAGCTGGTTAGAATGAATGCAAAAAGTTGCCCAGGTGTTCCATAAAAATGGATTGGAAAGAAGTTGTAGTTGTGATATACCAATATAAGTAAACCTTTGGTGGCTAAGCTTGTTGGGGGGAAAAAAGAACTTGTACACAAGTAAGGCCTGCTGGATACAGATGGCATAAGATTGACTCAGCTATGTACCTCTGGGCTGAAGTGTATTTTCGTGGACAGACAATTTCCTAGGGAAATGTGTGTGAGAGCGTTAAATAGCTGGTTTCTTTGGGAGAGATCTATGCATGTGTGCAAGTTGTGAAGTCCTGGTCCCTTTGCTATGCTGGAAAATGTGTGTACTTAATATTTATGTAAGTAGTTTACATTGCTATGATCTTTTCTTGGTCATGCTATTCTTTAGGTTGTTTTTAATGACTATGGGCTTGACTCCCTTTTTACAAGCATTGTATCGGACATGTTTAAAAATGCTCATATTATTCCAATGTTGAAAAAACCTACAGTGGACTCTGAGATTGTGGATAACTTTAGGCTTATTTTCCAACTTTCTTTTTCTAGCCAAACTACTAGAGCAAACTGTGTTTTATCAGCTCTCACGCTTTGAGTTCCTAAATTTACTGCATCCCATGCAAGCCGGTTTTCGGTTGGGCTACAGTACTGAGATTGCAGTGACCACGGTCTTGGATGATCTTCGTCGCCAAAAACTTTGACCTGTGAGGGAACCTGGGTGTTCACTACTGTCTCCACTTCTATTTGCACTTTACATGGTCTTCCTGATCTTTCTGTTTCAGTCATTGAGGCTGTTCATGTATGCAGATGACTGCTAGATCATCTTCAAAATTGATGGCGACAAGGCTGAAAACTTGCACAGTTGCTTACTAGGGGTGGAATCATAGATAATTATGAGCAATCTTAAATTATATGGAGGCAAAACTGAAATCTTGTCTGCTCTTATCTCCAGCAGTAGAGTTTCCCTTTTGGCCTCCTTGTCTTGGGAAGAAACCCACCTCAGTGCATTGATTGAAAAAATCAGTTTGTCAAGTTTGATTTGGGCTTAACTACATCAAATCAAATCTGTTGCCAGCGCCTGTTTTTTCCAGCTCCGCACATTAAAGCAAATATTACCCCCTATTTACTCACATTCGCAAAGTCTAGATGTATTTGTCACAGCCAGATTGGACTATTGCAGTGCCGTCTATCCTAATTTATTGACCATGTAATTGAGGAAACTTCATGTTATATAAAACTTAAAAGCCAGGTGGTGTTTTAATTTGATGCACTCTGAATCCATCTCTCCTACTTTAGGCTCCTCGCATTGGTTACCATTAAAAAAAAAAGAGTTGTTTTCAAATCTTTGGGCCTTGTGCAGAAAGCTCTCTCTCTGAAGTTTTGCTGTTGTGTACCGTGTTTCAGCTTACAGTCTGAATCAGCCTTTTTAGTAACGGTTCCTAAATTCTGCTGAGTCTCTTTGGGCGGTAGAGCTTTCACTGTTGCAGCAGCTAAACTAAATTCCTTAAAAAAAAATAACCCTTCTTTCCAATCTCTTAATGGCCATCTTTTAAATTTCCATTTACAGTTGAAGTACATTTTTAGACTTCAGCGTCAAGGTAACTGGGTGTGGATGTTTGCGCTCAATTTATGATGTAAATAAATATTTAGATATTGCCTTATCTGTCACTTAAAGATTTACTGTGAATAAGAGTATGTTTTTATGGTGCTATAGCATCCCATGTTGAATTTAGTGATTGGTTGGATTAGCGTTGTATCTGTGTACTTTAATGTGTTTTATAGGAGGAAAGATATTTGAGGTTTTGTCATACTGCGTTACACGTCACTGTGGTGTATGTAGATGGTATTTCAATAGCGCAAATTTAGCCAAAAGGCAGCAGAGAGCTGTACATGGTCTAAAACCAGCATAAAGCCAACAAATAAAAGGGGAGGAAGCTGGGATGTGGACAGTTAATGCACTGGGCTGTCGTTTCCTTTAGCAAGGTAAGTCTTCATCTCTTTCCTAAATTGGAGTAGTCTTCATGGATATGGGGATGTTGTTCCAGATTCTGAATGCATATATGATGAATGCCTGCTGTCTTGGTTTTTTCTTTTTTACTCTTCTTTATCTGCAGTCTGATGGTTTCCTGTGGGCAACTGTTCTGAGGACCACCAGGGGTGGTGATTTTGTCTGCAAGAAAAGTGAAGGTGCTATTTCATAGCTTTGTAAATGATTCAGCTGGTTTTGAAGTTGGTTCAAGTGGGCCAATTGAGTTCTATCGGGTGGTGGGTGGTGTGATCATATTTCTTCAGGCCCTGAATGAGATGGGCTACCACGTGTAGGTTGGCCCTAAGAAGTGCCACTGTGGTGTACCCATATTAACTAGGTTTTTTGCATCCCTTAAATTTTGGCAGGTTTGAACTGCTACAATTTAATGGGGAAATTCTGTTGATGTGCAGTTAACTGCAGCTGGTAATTACATTAAACTCCATTCTTTTAATTTCAGTTGCTGGTCAAACAGATTTGCACAGATAGCAAACTACTGAGGCACTTGTAATTAAGGCCTATTGTATGGAGACACCCAGCCCCTCCCCTTGTGAGGTACTTTGTTAAGCGATCTCCAATATGAAGACAGAAGCACAAAAAATAGACTGTCACCGGCACTAGAACATTGTTGAGCTGCACTGCAGCTGACAAACTAGGATTTATCAGCTTAACACCAAGGTTGAGAACCTCTAGGTTGGAAGACCTTCTAGAATGAGCCATCTGAAAAGTAAAACAATCAACTTACATTTTGACCCTATCATGCAAACCATCGCTTAGCATCACATGCATTAAGTCAAAGAAGGTGGGAATCGTCAAACGGTACTCCTCAGTTTTGATTGTGAAGAGGACCAACTAGCTAGGTAATGCATGCATCTGTATAGATATGCAGCCCACCAACAAGGCAAATTAGAATGAGAAATAGGTCAGAACAACCATCATCAACACCAGTTCTGAAATTACATTTTAACAAATGGTTCTCGAAGATTGAACTGAACCTATGGTAGCACTAATTGGAATTCCACATGGATTCACACTATATCATAATATTCTCCACACACATGGGGCCAAGAAGGTACACTAGGTACATATGCCTCCAAAAATATGAAAAATGTTGGCAGATCTCCATGTCTAGAAACTTAGATTATCCATGCAACTTAAAAGTAATGTGCTAATACCTTTGCTTTATTGTCACAATGACAAAATGTGTAATCTGGTTGTGGTCCAGCTCAAAACTTTCTGAATGAAATGCATTGGCTGAGGATGAATTGTTCAAAAGAGTAACGACTTCAGTCTTCCCAATATACAGTAGGTCAATTATTGGTTAAGAAACCTCATTTTTTGGACTTCAGGGCCACCCCAGGCGACACTATGGAGGAGAAGATAGCCCTTTAAGCAGGCGACATTCTTCTGTTTATAACGGAACCCAACGCCACGATTCCCACCCTATTC
Source organism: Calotriton arnoldi (assembly GCA_963921515.1). NCBI lineage: Eukaryota > Metazoa > Chordata > Amphibia > Caudata > Salamandridae > Calotriton > Calotriton arnoldi. The sequence goes on along the minus strand of CAWUFW010000604.1, from coordinate 3,035,115 downwards.
CAGACGATCGACACATATGGACGGCACTCAGGCTATAAGATCAACTGGCACAAATCAGTGGTGGACAGTCCCAGACAGGTACAAGACTGGACTCTCCTACCGGGGGAACTGGGTGTGGTCGAGGAGGGTTTTACATACCTGGGTATATTTCTCACAACACATAAGGAGGTATGCTGCAAACACAATGTTTTGCGAGTATTGACTACTTTCAAAAGTGATGCGGATAGATGGAAAGCCCTGCTACTCACCATAATGGGCCAAGCAGCCATGTTCAAAATGATCACCCTGCCCCACTTCCTATACGTCCTCCTGAACACTTATCATCCCCTCCCATGAACAATAGTTTGAGAAATAGACACAGAACTACGCTCAATGGGTGGCTAGGGAAACACCCAAGGATTACACTGCAGCGTAACCCATACAATTGTGGACTGGCACTGCTGGATATTGAAGCCTAATATCGGGTGGCGCACCTGACCCCCATCGACTGGATACACGTGGCAGGACATGAGTTACTCTAGAGGTATGGAAGAGAGCGTCCAGAACACTGGGATGGGCCTGTAAGATCACCAGGGCAACGCCGCTGTGGAAAGGGACCTGGCTCAGGGAGTTGGGTAAGCGGAGGGGATTTGAACCGTGGGACATACTGAGGATCTCTAACATGGGGGACATCATTGACAAGGGTGCACTTAAACCCTTCCCTGCCGACTTCACGCTTCATAGATCCCAATTCATCAAATACGCCCAGCTACGCCATGCATGGCTGGCGGGGGACTGAAGGGGGATGACCTCCCTGAATATGCGCCACTGGAGGGGCGACTACTGCAAGAAGAGCTCACAATTAAAGCAGTGTCACTGACATACAAGACATTGAACAACAATATGCCTGATAACCTGGGCAAACTCCGGGAAACATGGAAGGGTGAGCTTGGTATGATGGAGGACATCAACTGGGAAGCAGCACTGATGCAGGTGGCGATTAAAGCTCGTTTGTGCCTCATTCAGTATAAGATCCTTCATTGGGTGTATTATGATTAGGACGGGCTGAAAACTCGAGCTGTCGGCGCTGCAGGCATGAATTGGGGGATTTCTACCTCACATTATGGAGTTGCTCCACTATACAGAATTACTGGGAAGCGATTATCAGGGAACTGAATTCTGTGCTGCAGATCTCCCTTCCCATGGACCTAAAGTTCATCTTGCTGGGGATCCCGAGCGAGTTACATATCGCCAGACCTCAGCTACTGCTTAGTGCCTTAGGCCTAGTGGTGGCGAAGAGGGATATAGTGAGACATTGGGGTGCCCAAGACCCACCGACACTACACGAGTTGAAAAGAGGAATGGACATATACATGGCGGCTGAGAGTGTCAAGTATGAGAGCAGGGGTTGCCCGGGGAAGTTTTGTAAGGTATGGGGCAGTTGGCTAAACCACTATGGGGTGGACCTACACGGTGCGATCACACAAGTCACTAGTGGAAGGGAATAGAAATGACTCCACCACCCCCTACCACCCAGGAGATACTGTTGTGTTTAAAATGTGCAGGACACTTGAAAGAAGAAATACAACACTGTGGTACACTATAATATAAATTGCAGTTGTGTGTATTCATGAAAACGGAGATGATTTGGGTATTGCCGTCTATCTCAGGTGCGAAGATTGTTCTGTTTTCCATGAAACTTGAAATAAAAAAAAAATATTCCAAAAAAAGAAACCTCATTTTTATTAAACTATGTGCAAGTGTAACAACCTAAGCCACCCAAAGGCATTTTAATGGAGAGTTAAAATAGGATCATCATTCTCACAATCAATCCCCTATGCTTGGGATAACAGATCACTCCATGTCACCAGGAAACAACCTTTACTGTCACTGATCTTGTTGCTTTTTTGGGTGCAGTCCCTTATTGATAGGTGGTTGTTGTGATGGTGTCTTCTCTAGCAATTGTGGTCACCTACTTCATTCCAGTGCGCAATAGATGCCAGCTGCCTCATGATGCATGTGGGGGGTCATGTAAAGCAGTGTTTAGTCAGTGTGGGCATGTAATGTCAGGGAGGTTTTGCAAACTTCTGGATTTACCGTTCTGGAAGTGTTTGTGTTTCTTAGAGTGCTTTCATCATCTGTCCATGGCACATGTTTTTAGATCTCGTAGTCTTCATCTTTTGACATGCTTTCCTTTTATGAGCTGAAGCAAAAACAGTAAAGGAAGGAATATTTAAATTCATCTCAGCCATTCGCAGTCGTTCAGGGCCACTTTCCAGACCATCAGAATTTTGCCTACTATGCCACTCTAAACAGAGACCACCCATATGCAAATCAGGCATAATCTTTCTCCTCTAGGAAGAGTCCATCCCAAATTGCCAGACCAGATCCATCCTGACAGGAACTCAAGGAACCCCAGACTGGTCTCTGGCTACTTAAGCCTTGTCAGTGAGGTATAGCTCGAATCCTGTAGCATACTCAGTATGTTACACACATCTGGGCATACCCATTACATTTAAAGTACTGCATGAAACAAAAGGGATAGATCCAATGCTTACATTAATCTCAGGCGATTGAACCGTAAAGCCCTAACTGCCAGGCCCCCCCACCGATGGGATCACAGCAAAATAGGCTGAAACCAGAGCACTAATGTAGGGACTCAACCTTGACAAAGCGGCGTGCACATTACTCGGAACTAAGCTGAGATACTTTGTCTCTGGAAACAAAACTGGTCGTCTATTAGCTGGTAGTCCAAAGTGGGACTTGTAACCGCCCCGCCACTCTCTCCAGAGAAGTCGCGAGGGTTTCAACATGCCACTCAGTCTCACTCCTGATCCGCAGAGGAGCTGATTTCATAATTGTTCCCAATGTGCCACAAATTCCTCGTGTCGTCCAAAGCATTCCAACAGATTGAGGCCTTCAGAAAGGCCATGTTTCTCATCTTTGGGACTCTCCCAGTTCCCTCTGGCACACATTTGGTCCCCAAGGATCTGAAGCAGCCTGCAGTTAGGTTACGCCTGGTGGATCCTGGTGGACGCCTGGTGGATTTATTTAATTTATTTATTTATTTGACGAGTTTTATATAGCGCTGGCTAGACCCGGAGGTATCACAGTGCTTTACATGAGGATTAGCAGTTTTACAAACGTTACATCGGTTACAATAAAGATCGTTGCGAAGAGAAGAAAAACAAAGTTACATAATTTACATCTGTTGTTAGATCATTACAAAAAAACGTATAAACAGATACTATGGTGCGACGGGAGAGTAAGGAAAATGAAGGGGTAGGGATGTAGGTCAGGGCTGGAAAGAGCGGCTGAGGGGGAAAGTACTAAGAGGGCACGTAAAAGGATAGAGAAAGCGAGTCCACAAACCAGTAGGGTCCAGTAGATCAATAAAGTCCAGGGCCAGGACTCTACATCCATCCATCCTCTACAATGACTTGCCACTATAGGAAGGCGCCAGAGATGTGTGAGCCAGCGAATGCACAGGGAGAACTGAACCAAGCGTCTGGCTTAGCTCTAGAAGCCATAACACGTGCTGACAAATTATTTGGCATGTAAATTGTACAAAAGTATGATAAATACGTAAACATTTTTTTTTAAAAAGGTATTAATTAAATATGCGGGATTATTTCACTTTAGAGCATTAGACTGCATCAGTGCATGGAGTGTCAATTATTTTTCTGTCCCCATTACAAGAACTTAAGGGGGAAGTGGATAATCCCCTTGTACAAGTTGATCAGTCGTGGCCACTACCTTGATGTGCTTAGAATTCTTTCTACAGACACCCGTAGAGTAATAGTCTTTAGCTTAGCAAAATTTCTGTTAGCTCTATGGATCAAATGCTTGAAATGTATTGTATCATAATTTATATTGCATTTTAATTGTATATATGTTAGAGATGTATCCTTTTTATGGCTCTTATATTTTTATGGTATTTTTAACCGTTTTTTCCATGCACTTTTTAAGATTCTCGTGATCAAAATAAAGTTATGATGATGATGGATAAGAAAAATACCACGGATTACACAAATTGGTCAAGCCAGGGTTTCCTGGCTGTGCAGTTATGACACTAGAATAGTATTCTTTCTCTCTCCCATTTCACATCAAATGTTCGTACCATCTTTAATTGCTTGAGGCGCCACTACACAAAGTTAAATATACGTATTAGATCTTAAACCATTGTGATATAAGACTTTCTTGAAAATCGTGACTGGTGTGAGCGAGGGGAACAGCAGAAACCAAATGAAGACCCGGCTCGTTTTAGGCTCGAGGTTCCAGGACGTCTTCGAGCTGAGCTAGGTATCCGTCTCGAGCCTGCAGTGTCCCGTCCTCCTCTAACTAACCTCATGGATTAGGGACAGCGAGGTTTCCGTAGTATTTGCCACTCTTATGAGCATTCAGTGTCTCAAAGGCTTTGGGATCTTTTCGAGCATTTCAAGAAGTTTTGTTTCCGTGGAAATTCACTGAAAATTCCTTGTTGGCGATTTGTTCAGCTCCACCTCAGAACAATTTACAGTCGCCACCAGCATCTATCTTTTAGACACGGTTTAGGTTTTCCACCCATGAAACGAGAGGACACCAGGGCAAGAAATGCACTGACTTCGTGACAATATGGGGACAGCCTGACAGGTCGGTGGTGCTGCCGAGGTCAGTCTGACTACGCGACCATCCAGCTACCGCTACGCCAAGCCGCGCCTTAACCACATGGAGGCTTTTCTATAAATCAAAACCCTTCCAAGCCTTGACTCCTTATACCTCACGGAGGAGGCCTTTCCGGGACGCGAACCCCCCAACAACCCTCGGTGCGGAGAGGCACGTTACATCACGGGAAAACAAAAGCCTTTAATCTTTTGTGCCTAGCCTCCAATGTACCTGAAGGAGGAACTTCCCTACATCGAAACCCTGCCTGCCCACACTTCTTCACGTGGAGGGCTTTCCCTTTCCGAGAATGGAAACCCCTCCAAGCCAAGTCTCACTACACCTCACGGAGACCTTTCCGTGAAGTCCTTCCAGCCCTCCGTGCCAGGTCACACTTCACCTCACAGAGGAGCGAACCGCTTCCTGCAGGTTTGAAACGTAGAATAAATAAATAAAAACATGGCTGCCATGAAGCTAAATATGTAATTCGGTCTGCCTTGGACACCACCAGTTGCTTATGCCGAGCAGGTGATACTATCGTGGTCCTCCTTCACTCTGCTTAGATGAGATGAATAATTTTTTCTGTAGATGTTCAGGCCTCCCGGATGAAACTGCCTTTTGACAGGTGTCGCCTGTTAGGTGAGAAGGAGCATTCTGCTCTGGAGCGCTATAAGGAAAGCTGGACCACGGTGCATTCCTAATGTCCAGTGGGATGCGCTTTACCATTCCTTTTTGACCTGCTGCGTCTTCCACCTACATCAGAAGTGACCACCTGGCCATCTTATTGCAGAAAGTGATGGCCCTCTTCTCCATAGAAGTCCCAGAGAGGGTGCTGGTCTCGAACGTAATGACTGGTGTTATTCTTGCTGTTTCCTGGTGCCAAAGAAGGACTCAGTCCTTCGTCCTATTTTGGATTTTCTTACTCTGAATGTTCATCCTGAAGCCCAACAGACTTTACCTGCGGTTCAGTCTAGGCCAGGAGCATTTCCAATTTCCAGTGCTCCCCTTTGGTCTTACCAGTGTCCCTCAGGTGTTCACAAAAGTGATGGAAATGGTCGCGGCTCATCTTCTGAGGTCAGGGATGCAGTTTTTCCCTAACTCGATGACTGGGTCTTGAAGGCAGGTGTGCTGAAGTCAGTCGTATACCAACTCCAGAGAATGGTGCTCCTGGCATTCTTAGGGTTCATTATCACATCTGACTACTGCACAGAGGCTCCCTTTCATCTGAGGTTTTCTTGATATAGTGCAGTTTTGGGCTTTCCCTCTATTACAACAAGCCCAGACATTGGGGCTATCATCCTGATGTTTCAGCCTTGGCCCTGTGTCTCAGAGAGAGTGGATCTGAAGCTTCTTGACCTATTGGCCTCCTGCATCATGCTTGACAATGAAGCCAGGTAGCACGTGCAAGCTCTGCAGTGGGAACTGAAGTCTCAGTAGGCCCAGATTCCATTTGGGTTTCGTTGGAGACTGCAAGAGATCTGCAGTGGTGGTCACTCAACCGCACTTCCAGTGGCAAACAAACCCTCTTCCTTCCCACCTAGAGTTGACAGTGATGATATATGTGTCGCTTCTGGGTTGGGGAGGTCAGCTGTGAGAGAGGTGGAGATAAGAGGTCCCTTATCCCCTGCGGAAACCCTACTCCACATCATTCTGTTAGAGTTACAGGCAATCCTCTTGGGGTTGAAAGCCTTCCTGTCATCCAATGAGGGGGAGGCTGATGAAGGTTCTCACGGACAACACCGCCAGCATGTGGAACTGCAACAAGCAGGGTGTAGTGAGGTCCTTGGTAAATGCCAGGAGGCTCTTCGCCTCTGAAGCTGTTTGGACCGTCGGGTGAAGGAAGTGACCCGATTAGGGCCACCCGGGTCACTCGCGACCACCTCTCAGCCTTCCATACAAATGAAGAGTCGGTCAGACAGTAGAGAATACAAACCAAGTATATTTTATTCAGGTACACTCGAGCGGAGTCAGTCTGACGGGCCTCCTAGGATTGCTGCAAAGGGACTGACTTCAGCCAACATAGAGATATATTATGTACAGTTTCTGAACAAGGAAAATCCGGACCCTAATGGAATTCTACTAGCAGGTGCAGCTAAAACCAAGGGGTACAGAAAGATGAGTTTCGACTCTGGGGCCAGGCACACATTATCTCTAGACCAAGGTCATGCTGTTCGTGTCTGCTGCTGGACTAGTGGGAGAAAGCCTATCTATGGGAAAGGAATGCGTTAATAAGAACAGTGTATTCATTAGCAGAGCGAGGCCTAACCTTGGAGAAAGGAAAATTTCCACATTCTGCTTCTCGAGTCAGGAAATACATAGCTCACAACATGATTCAAAATGGCGGCTAAACATAAAATGGTGCAGTGAATGCTAACTTAACACGAGAACAAAGCATAAACAGAATAGCAAAACATTTTCATTCCATCAGACCCTCCTTTTAGGATTCGCGAAACCATTTGATATTGTGAAGGAAAAAGGCGTAATATTCTAACAAGCAAAAAGACATCAATACTTGGAGCAATCCATATACTCAGTATCGGGAAAAGAAGTGGCAAGGGATGATGTTGAACCAAAAATGCCCTCGTCTATCTGCATCATGTCATGAATGTCCTTTTGCAACATGATAGCAGCACTAGTGTCATGAACTGGCTTCTTTGGCTTAAGGGTGAGAACACTTATACAATAAGTGCAGCAAGTCGGGCGACAGTGTATGCAAAGGCAACATATGAAGAAAATACTAGCAATCACAGCTAGACACATGAGAATCTTCCAACCCCAGGACGTGAACATACTCCGTCCAGAACCACCCAGATAGAGTCCAAGTACCATTTTCTTGGTGTATATCAGATAAGAGTCTATGCAATTTCTGTATGGCAGCATACACATTGGGGGCGTGGTCAGGTATGTACACACAACAGCTACTGCCAATGACGCGACAGGCCTCACCCCTATCTGCAAGTATGACGTCTAACACCATCCTGTTCTGCAAGGTAACTAACCTCGTAGCTTGAAGCTCAGCAGTGAAGTTTGTCAGTTTACCAGCCGTTGTATTAATAACCCCTTCAACAACCCTTGTTAACCGACGAATGTTAAGGCTATTAGATATGGGGCCCCAAAAGGGTACTATACCCTTCCTGGCATCCTCAAACTGTTGTAAGGTAGTATCTGGCTGATCTACATCATTTGTGTCAGTGACCTTTCTGACTCGGGACAAGTATACACTCCTATGCTGCAGGTGGTGATCTTTATGGTAATTGGGCGGAGCAACATATACCGGGGGGAGAAGAAAAAAGAGGTAACACCTGCCTGACCATCCCCTCGGGAGCCAGTCATAAACTTGGGATCCGTAGACAAAATTGACATTAGGGGGGTGGACTATCGGTCGTTCTCAATCTGTATATGGAATTGCATCTGTTCTCCCCCACCTTTATCTTCCCGGTCCCCTGGACACAGAATCTAGCTGTTGTGTTGACCACAGACACTGGTATTGGCTCGTCCTTGGTAACATTACGAGCCTGGAAGGATTGGAAATACTCAGACATGTTAAATCCTTGGAAATCAGCCATTTCCATTCAAAGCCATGTCTCGTTCTGTACTCTTTTGTATGTGTTCATGCAGGACTTTAAAAACAAGTTACCGAACGTCTCTTGTCCTGTCAGTCCTACGGGAGGAACCCTGTGATGGAAATATACATTCTGTACTACAGTGCGAGAATCAGCAGGTGTCCTATCCAGAATAGGGAATTGGGGATGGTGACGCACCATACTGAGCAATTCAAACCAACCCTTGCAACTACTGATGTATGACAGTGACATGGACAACAAATTATCACTTTTATGAGTCACTGAGGGAAGCAAGCCACAAATCCAACAATTAGTTGTATTAGACACCTCATGGGCCTGATGCAACATTTGTATAAATACATTATCTGTATAAGTCTTTCGGTGCTCCCTTTTGTGAGGGGCCAAAGTAACAAACATGTGTTCAGGGGGAATGGGTGTTGTACCAACCAGGAATGTACAGGATACTTCCCCTCTAGAAACCAAGATATTCCAAGTATTACTATTAGGGTAATCACAACTATTGATGCAAAAACTATTTTACTCTTTGTAGACCAACCCCGCTCTGGACACGGTGGTGCAAATGGCTGTTCCTCCTCATTAATAGGCCCACCAAACGGATACATTATGAAGCAAAAAGGGGAATGCAGTAAGAAGTAATAGCAAAGGCAATTGTTCCCAGTGTCCGTCTGAGCCTCACTGCCACAGGCTCCTATTGTTCATTAATGTTGGCGCTCTTGAGCACCGGTGGTGGAGCTGCTCAGTCCTAGCTCTCGAGGAATCCCACGTCGCACAGGATAACGTACCCCCCTCCAAGGAAGCACGTTCGATATATCCTGTCCAATGTCAGAACAGTGCACCAATCTCGCCTCTCCCTCAACTAACTCCGTTGGTACTATAGCAAAGTACACCCTGACTTGCAGTCCATCCCTAACTAATCTGACTTCTCCTTTGGTACACCGTCCTTCCGCCGAGGATGCAAATTGTACCTGGTGACTCCAGGCACTGAGGGGTCAACGAAAAGGGGCTCTTTAATGGCTCTGATCTCGCGGGGGGAGGGGGACCGCTGCATTTAGTACATCGTCGTTCTCAGCATCCGTTTGGGTCCATATAAGCTACGCGTCACTGAAAGGGACAAACTGAGGTATTTTCTCACCCTCAGCGTCCCCGAAACCATCCCTCACCCATTCGTCATAGGGTAAGGGCAAGGGTACTCTGCGGCAGTGACTGGAATGTATCCAATACTTTCGGCCAGCGACTTTCACAGCTGTCCTGGTAGCGAGGAGGACCAACTCGGGCCCCTTCCACCGGGGCTCCAAGCTCTTCTTCCGCTGAAAATTTCAGAGTAACACCCAGTCCCCCGGCTGGATGTTATGACCAGGCCCCTCTGGTATAGGCGGAAGAGATTCTCGAATCTGTTGGTGAATAGGACGCAAACTTTCAGTTAACTGACACAGGTAATCGGTCAACAAAGGATACTCAATCTCTGAGAACCTTCGCGGGCGCGGGACGTCCCAGACATTCGCCGGGCGTCCGAACACGACTTCGTAGGGTGACAATCCTGTCCTAGAATGTGCTGTAGTTCTTGTGGACAAAAGAGCTAGTGGTAAAGCATCTGGCCACTGAAACCCGGTGGTCTCCTGAATCTTTGCCAATTTCAGTTTGAGAGTACCGTTGTACTTCTCAACCAAACCTGCTGACTGGGGATGATTCGCCGCATGAAACCTCTGTCTGATGTGTAATCCCTCACAAACTAACTGAATAACATTGGCATTGAAATGACTTCCGTTATCACTCCAGATCAAACGGGGCAAGCCGAAGCGAGGAAAGAACTCCTTCAGGAGTATCTTTGCAGTCGTAATGGCTGTATTTTCTTTAGTGGGGTAGGACTCAACCCATTTACTGAACGCACAAACAACCACCAACACATATTTCAAATTATTGACTCTGTCCATTTCGATATAGTCCATTTGAAGGACCTCGAAAGGGAAAGTGGGAGGTGCAAAATTACCGGGTGGTGTAGGGGTACCCTTGCGATGATTGTGCATCATGCACACCATACAGTATTTCACTAAATGCGCAGTGTTAGAAATGGGATTTCTGGTTGGCTAGGGCAAGCGCCTAACCAGGCAGGAACCACCACTCTAGTCAGGGCAAGGGAGTTACACGCTGAAGATAACCCCTGCTCACCCCCTTGGTAGCTTGGCACGAGCAGTCAGGCTTATCCCAGAGGCAATGTGTAAAGCGTTTGCGCAACACACTCACACAGGAATGACACCCTAGGCACACCACAAAAGAAACTCCACACAAGGTTATATCAAAAATAGCCTTTGTATTACTCATAAAACACATTAGAACGTAATCACATATATACACTGTGCCACCTGGCACTAGGTATGACTTTACAGGGGATTATATACATTACAGGGCCAATCGGGCCACTGTCATATCCATTAGAACTCACAGGTAGTGAAAATAAAACAACCAGTAACTACTGGCAAGAGGCACTAAGCATATACACATTAGGCATTCATCATGGCATTACTGAGAGAAGCATATTATGTAAAACATCACCAGCAGTAGCGCAGTGCATATTCCATAAACATAGCAGACCCCTCTTAGGGATCAAACTGCACCCTAGGTGATCCTTACACCATATCACCTCAGGCCCCACCTAAACATAGGGGGCGACCATCAGGCCAACTGGCCTTAACCTCAGGGGCCCACCTTGGGCTTCCCCGCAATGCTCTTTGTCCCAAAGAGTCAGGGCTCTCCTAGCGGGAGGCCTTCCAACTGGCCATCTGGCTGCCGATGCAGCAGAGTACTGGCCCCAACAGGCCTGTACTAAAATGGGGGCGAGGGTGCAACTCTCCCGTGTCTCTCTGTAGACACCAATGCCCCCGACGTTGCAGCTGCCCGCAATCTGGCGGTGCAGCTGTGAAAACTGGCACCAACAGTGTGCCTTGCAAGCCCCACTCACCGGGGCTTCTCTCCTTCTGTTGCAGCTGCCCGCAATCTGGCGGTGCAGCTGTGATAACCGGCACCAACAGTGTGCCTTGCAAGCCCCACTCACCGGGGCTTCTGTCCGCAGCGCCAACCAGTAGGACGTGACAGCAGGGAGCGCGCGAGGCTCCGTTCCCTCCTCGGCGCCCGGTGAGCCTGCGAGGCACCTTCTCCTTCTGGGCAATATGTAGGGCTCCCACCGGCAACACAGGAGCCCCGCCTGCACTCAGGCACAGGCTTGCCTGACTTCCGGCTCCGGCGATACCTCCTCCGGCCGGCCACGCCCCAGGTCAAGCTCTCCTCGCCTGATTTCCGGTTTGGACGCTTGGAACAAGTGGAGCTGGAGCCCTCTTCTCGGGCTCGGGAAAATGTGGCACAGATTGCCCGCCACGCACTCACACGGACAAAGTTGAAGCCCTCCTCCCCGAGCTTCTGGGAACACGCGGGGCTCTCCTCGTCACCACGAGAGCCCCACCCCCAACCAGGCAACAACGGCCTGACTTCCTGCTCTGTGGCTCCTCTGCCACAGCGCGACGGCGCCCACCAGGCTCAACGTCGGAGCCCCCTCCTCGGGCTCAAAGGGGCTATATAAATGAAGCGCTCACGAGGCGCTAAGTCCCCAGTTCGTTAGGGTAGAGCTGGGCACAGGCAGGCCAGCACGTAGGGACCCCCAGCTAGCAGCTGGGTCCCACGGCGGTTCCTCCTCGCCCAGCAGTCCTTCGGCTTCAGCAGGTAACCAAAAGTTCCTCAAGCACTCTTTACATGGGGTCACAGCCCCAATATTTATTCTACCTATGTTCTTTGTTCTCCCCCTGGCACAGGGCTCTGTGCCCGGTCCAAACCAGTTCTGGGGGGCACTTACACATTTCCTTACATGTACACAACACCCTCCTTTGTCAGTGTAGGTCCTGGCCCCAGACACACCACAGGGGGGCGGAGCCAGCATTGTGTAAGGCAGGCACAGTCCTATTCAGGTCCAGGTGCTACTCCTCCCACTACTCCAAATGCAGATCAGCCTATTCAGCCTAGCGCTGACTCACCCAGCCCCTCTGGAGCCACTGCACCTCCCCAGCCCCTGTCACTCCAGAGCCAGACATGCAATACACAACAGGCAGGCACAAAGACACATAGCACACAGAAATGCCCACTTCTAAAAGTGGCATTTCTAAAATAGTGATAATAAATCTGCGAACACCATTACGCAGCATTTATTACCACTATTCCAAACATACCAAACTTGATCATGCTACTCCTCTCATACCAGGAATTACCACTGAAACACATATCAGGTCATCCCCAATGCATTCCTATGAGAGGGCAGCCTCACAGTAGTGAGAAACCAAAATGGCTGTTTGTCACTACCAGGACATGCCACACAGTTAAGGCACATGTCCTACCTTTTACCTACATTGCACCCTGCCCATAGGGCTACATAGGGCCTACCTTAGGGGTGATTGATATGTAGTAAAAGGGGAGTCACAGACATGGCAACCACTTTATGTGCCACATCACAGCGGCAGTAAACTGCGCGTGCAGGCCCTGCAATGGCAGAGGCCTGAGAAAGGTTTGAAAGGCTACTTTGGTGGGTGGCGCAAGCAGCGCTGCAAGCCCACCAGTAGCATTTAATTTACTGGCCCGGGTATATGAGATACCACTTTACAAGGGACTGATAGGTAAATTAAATATGCCAAACAGGTGTAGACCAATCTTACCACGTTTACCATAGAGAGCACATGCACTTTACACTGGACAGCAGTGACAAAGTGCTCAGAGTCCTAAAACCACCAACACCAGGTCAGAAAAAATACCAGGAGGAAGGCAAAAGGTTCAGGGATGACCCTGCAAAAAGGGCCAAGTCTAACACGCAGCTGTCTTTGGGATGTTGTCATTTTGCCATACGGGGTCTAACAACTTACAAATACACTTAGCACTGATATGAGCTGGCCCATGAGCCATAGTGACTACAGGAAGAACATATGCATCTGGCAACATCCATCTCTGCTTCCCTGACTTGTCAATCCAACATCCCTCATCATTCAAATTTGCTGTACTTTCTTGCCACACTGCTAACTCCTCCACCGTGGCCTCACTCTGTATTTCCTTAACGTTCTCTAGTGTATCCTCAAACATGGTGACCTCGGGCACCCACCTAGCGGGACCTGCTACAAACATTCTTTTCATCTTAGTTTGGGCTGTCTCCTTAGCTGTCTGGTCTGCAAAAGCGTTCCCCTTACCCACATCGTCAGTAACTTTCTTATGGGCGCTGCACTTCACTATTGCCAATTTCTTAGGGAGTGTCAAAGCAGACAAAAGCTTATATATAAGAGGGCTGTGTTGTATTCTCGTCCCATGAGAAGTAAGGAACCCTCTCTCTGCCCAGAGCCGCCCGAAATTATGGGTGACTCCGAAGGCGTACTGGCTGTCAGTATAAATATTAACAACCAGTCCCTCGCTCAATTCATCGACATATTGGAGCAATACATTACCTGTAGGCAGCGACAAGGAATCCAGCTGACTTTTCAATGCATGACTATAAATACTCGGACTCTCTGTATAGCCTTGAGGAGCGCAACTGAATCTGAAACTTCTACCAGCTAGGGTGAACCGAACAGATATCTGCTATCAGAATGAATTGGAATACTGAAGAATGCATTTCAAGTCAATGACAGAGAAGAATTTAGCAGAAGAAGGAATCATTGTCAAGAGAGTCGTAATGTCAGGGACCACCGGGAACTGGGGAATCACTATTTTATTGATTTCACGCAAATCAATCACAAAGCGATAAACATCTTCTCGATACTCAGAAGGCCCCGAAGACGTCCGTTTGAGGATGGGAAGAATAGGGCTGTTACAAACATTAGCAGTCGTCTCCTCAACCACTCCTTTCTCAATCAAGGCTTGCACAATTTGTATCAAAGCTCACCTGCCTGCGGAATTTTATACAGAGGGATACGGGGTAAAATAGCACCCTCCTTCACATGTATCGAAACAGGCGATATCTGCAGCAATCCCACATCTGTGTCGCCCGTTGCCCACAGTGTGGGTGGTACATCTTTAAATTCAGCAGGGAGGGGCGCATCTTTGGATAGACACTCCTTAACGCTCACCACATCAGGACCCATTGTTATATAAACGCCTGCTGGGAGCAATAAATCGTAGCATGCAATTTTTTTAGCAAGTCCAAACCCAGCAAATTCTCTCCGCAATTGGACGTCAACAAAAATGGCGAATCCACAGTGAAAGGACCACTAGTCAACGCAAGGGGTTTCGAAATTGGGCTCACAACCGGTACACCAGAAAAACCTACCGAAACATTATTATGGCCAGACAGAGCCGCCCCAGGGACCAAGGAACGAGAAATAGAGCTGTTTGTTGCACCTGTATCCACCAAAAACTCCTGAGCCAAACCATGCACATCCGCACTAACATACGTACCGCGTTGATCTACAGGTATTGGAACTGGTCCCTCACTCTGTCCCTGGCTTACCTAGCTGTAAGACATTCCTGTCACCTCATCCGTATCATAATCGTCATGATAATACTGTCCACCCCGAACGTCATCAAAATAGTTCTGATCTGAACTACCCTGAGAGGCCTCCGCATCCTGCGTCCTGTCCTGTCCACCGTTCGTCCTCTAGGGGCCGCGACCTTCTGCAACAATACCGAACACTCGCTGCACCAGTGTCCCTCCTCTTTACAGTATGCACACTGATTCGGTCCTACAGGCGTAGTATTCCTGCTAGTGTGCGGGAGCTGTCTGGCCATACCACCACGTCCTCTACCGTTTCCCCTGGAAGCCTGCTGTAACAACCCCTTCGTCTTCAAATCCTTATGCTTCTTTACTGCCTTCTCCTTATGCTTATTTTCCCTGTGCTCATAATATTGCACCATATTCAAAATAACAGAAGGAGAAGATGTGGACCAGGTGCTTTCGGAAGCCTGTAGGCAGGCCGCAATCTCAGGGAGCAAATTAGAAACAAACCTATTTACAAACAGTCGCACACCGCCTTCAATCGACAAGTCCTGTCCACTATAATCTAGAAACACACCCTCAACCCGAGTGAAAAAATCAGACACACTCTCGTCTTTCTTTTGACGACAAGCCGATAACTTGTCCCAATCAACCTTCCTCTGAGGAATAAGAGAATGCATGTATGTAATAATACGACCTGGCAAAGCAAGTATTTCTGCTCTAGGCTTATCACCTGGCTTCCATTCCTGATCCCATACTTTAATCTGATCTCAGGTACCACCCAATTCAGCAACGTGATCCTGCATGTGCACTTGTCTCCAAATGTCAACCGGAACCAACAAACTAAAGAACATTTCGATATCCGCAAGTGTCATTACTGTTGAAGAGGCTGCCTCAGTCAATTCTTTATAATAGGCAGTAGGATTTTTTCTAGGGTCAGGTAACTGAGTCTTAAGGGACAAAACCTCACTCCTCTTCCATGGAGTATAAACCCATTGTTCTTGAAAACGGGCCTCTACCCTTGGTCTAGTTACATTATCATGCTGATCCCGTAGCTCTGGTATCTCAGGATGGTATATAGGTTGTACCTCCCTCATCGGAAACTGAGGTACCGGGGTGGGGCTCTACTCCAGCAGCCTTCCCCGATAAGCAACCAATGTCGCAACATTACCAATGACATGAGCAGGCTCCATATCAGTAACATACACATGGTCCCTAATATCATATATTGTCTGCGGTGCTGCACCCTTGAAATGCTGCTCCCAAAGACCGATCAGAGTAGCCGACATGTGCTTAAGGGCATGTTGCTGTACAAATGGCTCATAATCTTTCATCACACTCCACACGTCTTCCACACTGTAAATGGTGTTACGAGCCCACTGCGCAGCCTGATTAGCCACCACCTTTTTCTCTGCATCTCCCACATCAGATCAGACCAATGTCCGCCCCATGCGCTCCTTAAATTTCGTCCAATCTCTAGCCTCATGGCCACGTACCGGTGTCTAACTACTCAGTAAAGTCGGGGAATGGAGGAACACAGTGGGGGTGACAACAGAGTGAGCGGGCACTAACGTCATCGTCGGTTGCGTCCTGGGTGTAAGTGCTGGAGAGAAAGGCACCGAAGCAATAGGCGTTGCAGATGTACTAACAGTCACAGTTGCCACAGAAGGCGAGGGCAAAGAAAGGACAGGAGGTGCCGTGGCCAAGGCAGTCTGTTCGACAGTAACAGAAGCAGAAACAGGAGAGACAGAAGAACCGGGTAGCTGGCCCTGTGAGGGAAGGGCGGAATATACCCTCTGCAGGGCATACGGAGGTGGTGGTCGAGTATCTAACAATTGCTCCACGAAGGTATCATTTTCTTCTTGGGCCACATATGATTTATCAATCTGTAACCGGAATCTCCTATCTTCACGTTCAATCCCTATCTCCTGTTTCTCTCTATCATGCGCTACAGCTTTCTGGGTCAATGTTTGCATTCTCCCTTTTCGGGCCTCCTTCTCGGCTTTCATTCGCCTCTTTAGCCTCTTTTTGCCATGTTCTGAGGGAATCAAACATAAACTGCCTACTTCTCCTTGCAAACAACTTTTCCTGTAAGAACCCAATTTTTTGTTCATCAAAGGTGCCCGTCAAAGGCCACTGTAACTCGGCATTGTCCCTCGTATATTTGTGCCATAGCGTACTAAACATAATAGGGCCAAGGCCATGCTTCACATACATATCAAAATTTGGAGTGCCGAGGGGCGTGGTCTCGCGGCAAACCAACATGGCCGCAACTTAGGGCTGCTCCGGAGCCCCTCCATCCTACCACATTAATCCGCTACAATAATCCGACGGAAAGGTGCAGAATCGGACACAAGGGCGCAAGCGAAGCCCGGCAAAGCTTTCCCGAGCGCAATCGGAGGTAGAAGGCAGTAGCTGTGCCGATCGGCGAATCTGGGCCTGTGGCTTAGGAAACCGGGACCTCGAGTGCTGGAGACGGCCGGCGGAAGACGCGAGGACGTGGGCGTGACCCCCTCCCCCATCCTCGGAGGGTCGGGGAAATTCAGGCGAGCGACTTCGGTGCCCCCCCCTCCCGCGATCGTGACGCTGCTGCCTGTGGCACTGGAGTGCAGCCCCAGAGCGGGTTGAAGCGTGCGGCGGCCAGGGCCGTGAGCAGGGAGCCAGCGGCCCAGCACTGGGGAGACTGCGGAGGGCCGGGGCAGCGTGTGTCTTGTGGTGCCCCACAGCGTCGAGGCCTGATCGGCCCCCACGGAAACCGAAGCGGGAGGAACAGAGCCGGTGAGTGACGACCCCCGGCGTCACCCTGCCTGGGGCAGGATCTGGAGCTGGCTGGAGGCCGTGATCGCCGGAGGCAGTGAGCGCTTCCAGGGCGCGACTGCGCCTACTGTAGTGGAGGCGGCGGGGGGCCCACGGGACTGGAGTGCTGCGTTCATGCGGGACCCGTTGTGGGAGCAGCTGACCCCGCCCTGCCTGATCGGGCCTCACTGACCGAAACGGGGAGTCTCTGCTGTTGTGTGCCTTTGCTGTGATTGGTGAGGACGGGGAAGAGTGAGCGTGGAGCGGCCTCCCTACTATAACTGCGCTGTGGGGGACGGCTGACTGGGGCCGAATGAGGTGATCCGCCCTGCTCCCCTGCCTATCCTTGGTGCACCGGTGGCCCTTGAGCTGGCATCGTGGATGCTCACTGCGGCCTGAGGGGTGCTTGGGGGCTGGCAGTGTCCGGGGAGCGGGGGACGACTGGCCTGAGTGGCGCACAGGTGGCCCTCCACGACCGGCGACGCCCTGAGTGCCCACCTATGTGGCTCGACTCCTGGTCCCGGGTCCCAACGGGCAGCCAGAGACGGCGGAGCTAGACAGCGTCAGCCACATCGGTACGCGACTGGCCCGGGGCTCTGTGGACATCTTCCAGGGGCTATTCCATCTGGCGCCTCCTCGGAGCTCCGGCCTAGGGAGCAGTGTTGGCCTCAACATGTCCGGCAACAGGGGTTCCCGGGCGTCTCAACAAAGCAGGCTAGACCGCTTTACCTGCCCGAAAGCGGACATTCCTGACAAGAAAGGGACCAGTGATAAATCGCAAAGTGGAGCCGAGCACGATCCCACGGAGCCCACAATGACGGACATAATGGCAGCCATTGTGGGTGTCCGCACATCTATTGACACCCTCTCCTCGGAGGTGACGCTGATCAGAGCGGATCTCACGAAGTATAGAGAGAAGGTCAAGCAATTAGAGATAACCACGTCAGTCTCGTAGAGGACACCTCGCAACTCCAAACGGACATCGGGGAGCTTCAATCATTTCGCAAGTACACGGAAGACAAGCTGGATGATTACGAGGGGCGCCTGCGACGCAACAACATCCGCGTCCTTGGAGTGCCGGAGAAATCGGAAGGTCCGTCTGTAGACCTATTTATGGAGGAACTGATCTCGACGAAGCTACAACCAAAGGGCCTTTCTAAACTGTTTGTAATTGAGCGAGCCCACAGAGTGCCTGGGGGTCGCCCAAAGCCTGGGGCCCCCCCTCGTCCAATACTGGCCAGACTGCTTAATTACAGAGACAGAGACACAATCCTTCAGGCGGTGCGGGTCGCTCCTCCAATCCACCTAGACAACTCGGAGATCACCTTCTTCCCCGACTTCACCCGAACAGTGCAGATGAGGCGACGCTCCTTCCTCGATGTTAAGCGCAGGATGAGAGAAAAAGGTCTCAAGTACGCCATGCTCTTCCCGGCTCGCTTGCGAGTTGAACTTAACGGGAAAACACGTTTCTTTGACCTCCCAGAGGTGGCATCCGACTGGCTGGACAGTCTGAAATCCTCGCCGGAACAAGACCTCACCGCTCATTGAACCCCGGGGTGATCTCTCATGGGGTGGCCTCTGGTTTCTTCAACATGAATCGCTTCAGCTGCTGTTGTACCCTGAACCGCCAATATGCAGCTCCGGCTGTTATAAACCTTGTACCAATGCCTTGGGACCTTTCACATGTGGTGAACTAAACATTGGTCATGTCCTGCACCGATTCTGTACTGGTAGGCGGGGGGCCGACGGAACTCTGAGGCCTTCCCCAGTGTGTTAATTTTCTATTAGTAGAATAGTTGGGCGACAGGCACTCTGCATTTAAATATTATGGGCCGTTTTAAGCCCGGAGTGCAGGGGAGCAGGGTGGGGGATGTTGGGAGGGACTGATGTTTATTTTGTATGTTGTTTTTTTGTATTATCTCGACAGTACGATATCTATATTCGACACCACTAGTGGAGAACCGCTCCGCTTTCAATGGGAGTACAGTATAACAGGGCTATAAAAATTTTAAGTTGGAATGTTAACGGACTGGGGGACAAGATAAAAAGAGGTGTTGTGTTGCAGTATATTAGGAGACAATCACCGGATATCGTCTTACTCCAGGAAACACACCTCGTTGGCAACACATGCAGGGCAATGCACAGATGGGGGTACTCGATGGTGGTGCATGCAGGGTTTACCTCTAGCTCCAGGGGAGTAGGCATTATGCAAAAAAAATCATTCCCTTTTTCACTCACCAATACATACATAGATGACCGAGGCAGATATGTTGGAATCACAGAGCACTTGGGAGGGCAAACCTACCACTTTCATGTCAATATACGCACCCCCGGGATGCAGAGCACAACATTCACTGACTTGAGTGCTATACTCTTGACGTTGCCTGACGGACACCTGGTGCTTGGCGGCGACTTCAATTCAATTGTTTCGGGCGCTTTAGACAGGCACCCCCCCGCGCAACCCCTCCGGCCGCTCATGTGTTCACTAGCTTCTTGGAGGCGATGGGACTGATGGATGGCTGGAGGACATACAACCCCGATAAGATACAGCACACTTTCTACTCAGGGGCGCATAACAGCCTATCCCGACTGGACTATATACTTGTCCCGGCCTCGCACATTACCAATATCCATGAGATCCGTCATCTGGCACGAGGTATCTCCGACCACTCCCCTCTCTGGGTCCATATAGTTTTAGATTACACACAGACAGGACGGGTTGCCCCAATAAACCCTTGGTACCTCAAGAACCCCAAAATACGGAAAGGCCTAATCAAAACTCTTGATGACTATTTCCTGGAAAACGAGCACACAGTTGAGTCACCTCAAACACTATGGGAAGCTTTCAAAACGGTGGTCAGAGGACAGGCCCTCTCCTTGGTGGCGGGCTCCAAAAAAGACAGGATGAAAGAAATCTCAGACATAGAGCAGGAACTATACCGCCTAGAACAGGAGGTCACCGCGGATGCTAAGCCTGAAACCCTCCACTTCCTACGCTTGCGGCAGGAAGAATACCGGGCGTTGGTCACTGACCGTGCCAAACTACTGGGACAGGAACGGCTGGGACGGATATATGACTGGGGCGACAAGGCTGGCAAATTGCTCGCATGGTTAGACAAGAGAGAACAGGCCAGCAGGCTCGTGCCCGAGATTCAGGACTCTGATGGGTCCTCGGTGACAGATCCCCAAGACATAGCTAACCATTTCGCAGCTCACTTCCAAACTGTATATAGCTCGGTGGCACCATACCCTGAAGCAGATTTTACTGATCTAGTCAAAGACATATCGCTCCCGACACTATCGGACTCGGACCTTACATTCATGGACAGTGAACTGACGGCTGATGAAATAGCTACGGCAATAAGAGCGCTGCACTCCGGGGAAAGCTCTCGGCCCAAATGGCATCCCAATAGAGCTCTACAAGCTTCGACCAGATAGATTGGCCCCCTATTTGAAGTCAATGTTTGAAGATAGCCTCGCCCAGGGGATGTTGCCATATGACCAGAGAATTGCCACCATAGTCACAATCCATAAAGAAGGAAGCCCAAAACGCAGTGTACCTCCTACCGGCCGATATCGCTGCTGAATGCGGAGCCCAAAATTCTAGCTAAAGTGCTTGCCACCAGGCTTACCAAGGTGTTGGGCGACCTAGTCCACCCAGACCAGTCAGGGTTCATGCCCAAAAGAAACACGGCTCTTAACCTGCGTAGACTACACGGGGTCCTGGGCAGGGTGCCAATGATACGAGAGGACGCTGTGGTGGTCTCTCTGGATGCCGCCATGGCTTTCGATTCACTGGAATGGCCCTATCTCTTTGCAGTGCTTGGTAAACTGGGATTTGGACCGGGCTTCAGCAACTGGATACGGCTGTTGTACAGCGCGCCGCTGGCCCAGGTAGTAGTGAATAACAGAAAGTCTGAACCCTTCGTGCTCAGCCGGGGACTCGTCAGGGGTGCCCCCTATCTCCTTTACTGTTCGCTTTGGCCCTTGAACCACTCGCAGCATGGATCCGTAAGGATGTGAGGATCCGCGGACTGCGCTGGTCAGCGGAATGGGAAGGATCGGATCTCACTGTACGCTGACGATATTCTCCTCTATCTTACATCCCCTAAGAGATCCCTAACAGTAGCCTTTGATATACTAGAGGTTTTCGGCAGGTACTCTGGGTTTCAGGTCAATTGGAAAAAATCACTCCTATATGTCCTATGGGGAGCCCCCCACAGTTGCCCCGCAATTGCCCGATCCCAGTGGTCTCAGACGGCTTCAAGTACTTGGGCATTTTTATATCTTTAGACCCATCAGTTCGGTACACCCGCAATCTGCTCCCCCACTGCAGCGGCTCAAGAGCGACATAACACACTGGAAGTCCCTCCCGCTCTCGCTATTGGGCAAGGCTGCATTATTTAAAATGATGTCACTGCCCCGATTCCTGTATGCGCTACAGAACTCAGCCGATCTTGTCCCGAACTCGTATTTTAAAGATCTGGAAGGGCTCCTGAGAGACCTCCTATGGGGAGGGAGACCACGTATCGCCATGAAAAAACGGACACTTGGCTGGTATGAGGGGGGAATCGGGTTGCCTGATATTAAAAATATTACTGGGCTGCGCATCTAGCAGCGATCAATCACTGCACGTATGGTCACCCTGACAACCCGGGGTTTCTGATGGATCGTTGGCTTTTACCTAAAGGGACCTTTTTGAGAGCTCTATATTCAAAACCGAAGAAATACCCGCTCACCGGACCCACTGCCCATACAGTTGCAATCTGGCACTCCGCTGCTAAATCAATCGGTTGGGAAAAAAAGTTAACGATGGCCACACCTTTGTGGGACTCACAAGAACTAGGCTATATGGGAAACTCAAGGGGATTTGCGAAATGGGATTTAATAGGGATTTCCCATGTCAAAGACCTTTGGCATGCTGGGGATGTGGCATCCTTTGCTACCCTACAAACACAATATGCCCTGGCGGACTCCGAGGGTTACCGCTACCTACAAATTAGGCACTCGCTGCGAACAGCTATCCCCGACGACTCGACGCCACCGGACGCTTCCCCACTAGAGGACAGACTATTGGATGGACATTTGCCTGATAGGGCCATCTCCCTCACATATCGAAAACTCATCAATCACACTGACAACCCCCTATTACAATTACGCGACAAATGGACTGAGGACGGAATAGAGTTGGACGATGAAACCTGGCAGGAAGCGGTCTCCTCTCCTAAGACGGTCGCTATCCCAGCGAGACTCAAATTGGTGCAATTAAAGATCCTCCATAGAATTTACATAACTGGTCCCCAGCTGGTACATATGGGTGGACTGACAGACGGCTCTTGTAGGAGGGGATGCGCACAACTGGGCACATTCATACACATAATATGGCACTGTGCGCCGATCCAGGAATACTGGCGTAACATACATGCGGTCATGAGTGCAGTGTTGGAGGTAGTAATCGAACCGGCGGCATCTAGATGCCTCCTTAATATCTGGGAACCTACCGACCTCAACACCTATACTAAGACATGGGTCACGCTCGGCTGCATGATCGCTAAGAGAAATATCGCGCAGCTCTGGGGAGCCCCACAGCCGCCCACGGTAGTAGCCTGGGAGCAGGATCTAGACTGGTGTATGCTGAGAGAGAAAACAGTCTATGTGGCTAGGGATGTCCCCGAAAATGGTCCAAGATATGGGCCTCCTGGAATGCATACCGAGGAGATATATGTGCACCTCCCCTTGAAGACGATAGTGAAGACCCCCCATCCCCGTGAACTCCAATGAATTATATTGCTGTACTGTATATAACCTGATTTTGCTGTAACCCTAATTGATTTTATGAATATGTACTTTCTGTCGAGACTGTTTAATAAAAAGATGTTTAAAAAAAAAAAAAATTGGAGTGCCTTCCGGAGGCGCTGGCTGACTTTCTTCTAGTCGAGCATCAGCAGAACAACAACGACAACAGGAAACCAAAAGTCTACTAAACACAGGCATTTTCAAAAGTAAGCCAAATTCGTTATGTTGCCTGGCAAAGTGTTCACAAACACTTTGTATCCAAATCGGTCCTCAGACCGCACCAAATGCAAACCAAAATCGGTCCTCAGACAGTGCCAAAGACAAACCAAAATCGGTCCTCAGACCGTACCAAAGACAAACAAAATGGTACCATATCCACAAAGAACCAGAACAAACTCACACGGTGCACGCAGGTCAAACGAATTTATTCTCCACTGCCGACTCTTCGGTCCAAACAGTCAGATCCAAGGGTTTCGCCGTTCAGGACCCCAGTCGGGATGACCACTGGGCGAGGCACCAACCGGCCAGACAGACTGCCCCAGCTGCGAGTTCAAGACTCTCTCGTGCAGGGATCCCAGGTCTGCCCGTCCGACCCGACGATGGCCCCGACCTCCTCACCCTTCCGCGGGCGAGGATGGGCTACCCGATGGAGTCCCTGTACGGGCGCCAACTGAAGGAAGTGACCCGATTAGGGCCACCCGGGTCACTTGCGACCACCTCTCAGCTTTCCATACAAATGAAGAGTCGGTCAGACAGTAGAGAATACAAACCAAGTATATTTTATTCAGGTACACTCGAGAGGAATCCAGTCTGACCAGCTTCCTAGGATTGCTGCAAAGGGACTGACTTCAGCCAACATAGAGATACATTATGTACAGTTTCTGAACAGGAAAGTTCCGTCCCTAATGGAATTCTACTAGCAGGTGCAGCTAAAACAAAGGGGTACAGAAAGATGAGTTTTGACTCTGGGGCCAGGCACACATTATCTCTAGACCAAGGTCATGCTGTTCGTGTCTGCTGTTGGACTAGTGGGAGAAAGCCTCTATCTATGGGAAAGGAATGCATTAATAAGAACAGTGTATTCATTAGCAGAGCAAGGCCTAATCTTGGAGAAAGGAACATTTCCACAGCCTGCTTCTCGAGTCAGGGAATACATAGCTCACGACATGATTCAAAATGGCGGCTAAACATAAAATGGTGCCGCGAATGCTAACTTAACACGAGAACAAAGCATAAACAGAATAGCAAAACATTTTCATTCCATCAGGGGCATATCCCTGGTCATGAACCATCTAGCAGGATCTTTGAATGCCAGGGCGGACAAACTCGGTCAACAATGCCTGGCGGATCACAAGTGGTGACTACATCCCTAGGTGGCGCAGGGAATCTTCCAACAATGGGGAAAACTCTGGTTAGGTCTTTTCACCACCATCAAAGATGCATCGTGTTGTAACTTTTGCGCATTGGAGTTCCCAAGAATACTCCAAAAAAGAGATGCATTCATACTAGAGTGGAGTACAGGACTCCTGTATGCCTTTCCACCACTGCCTTCTTCCTCAAGTTCTGAAGATCAAGCCCAATGTGCTTAAGCCATCCTAGTGGCACTTGATTGGGCCAGGAGAGTCTGGTATCCGGAACTCTTGAGCATGACCATCTGTCCTCCGATCAGGCTACCACTTCAGAACGATCTTCTTTTGCTGCAGCAGGGAAGGTTTCTGCATGCAGGTGTGTGCAGTCTGCATCTCCATGCGTGGACGTTGAGTCATGTTAGTTGAAAGCATTCGATCTGCCTTCTAAGTATGTGGATGTTATCCTTTCTGTGCTGTTCCTCTCTACAAAATCCATGCATGTAGGGAGCTTAGACAAGTTTGTGGCCTAGTGTGCAGCCCGTAACACGGACCCGTTGAAGTCTAAACTTGCTCAAGTTTTATTGTTTGTTTTGTCTTTGTCCCAGCAAGGTATTGCACTGGGCACCATTAAAGGTTATCTGTCTGTCTTTTTGCATTTACCAGACCGTCTGTCCTTGTTTAGATCACCTGAGGTTTTTAAAAGGTTTGATACATTTATTTCCTCCTAAACCCATTGTGATGCTGCAGTGGGATTTTAGTTTCGTCCTGGCTTTCCTCGTGTGCGCCATTCAAGCCAATGCACACCTGCTTTTTGTGTCTCCTCATCCTGAAATTGTTTTACTCATCACAGTTATGTCATCCTGCTGCATGAATGAGTGTCAGGCCCTTTTGGTAAATGTGCCCTACACCACCTTTTTTCCAGAAAAATTGTTGTTGAGGATCAAATCGTCCTTTTTGCAAAAAATCGTGACTCGTTTTCACGTTGGTCAATTCATCTCCTTCTCTCTGCCTCACTCCTTGAAAGAGAAGAGAATCCATCGACTGACCCCAAATTCTAACATTGATGGCAGCAAAGACCTATTGGGTGGACAAGCAGCTCTTTGAGAGGTTCTCCGGGGCAAAGGAAGGCAGTGCAGAAAAGGACTTTGTATTGGTAACTTGTAACTGATGTAACTTTGTAACAATGTGTAACCTCATGTAAAGCGCTCTGATACCTCCGGGTCTAGCCAGCGCTATATAAAACTCATCAAATAAATAAATAAATAAAATAGGTGGATAATCCTCTGCATTAAGATCTGCTACGCATTGGCCAAGTAGCATCTCCAGAGGCTTGAGGGCTTGCCCCAGCAGGTCTACAGCTTCTACCACTGCATTGCCACGTGGAGTGCCTGGTCTGGATATTTTTAAGGCTGTGATGTGGGCGTCTGTGCACGCGCTCACAAAGCACTATTGCCTTGACAGCCACATTTAAAGGGGAGAGCATTTTGCTCAATCTGATAGAGACATCTAGCCCCAGATTCCTTACCTTTGAATTTTCCCAGGCGTCAGACTGGATCTGGAAGATTTTTGGTGAGTAGTACCCCTGCACGCCGGTAGGTGGCGTTGGTCGGCTCCACGTGACATTGTCCACGCTGGAAGTGACCTCTGTGTCACCTATAGAGGCTCCACCTCAGCGCGCTGACATCAGTTTTCTTTCCACGCCAGCCAGCGCTGAGTCGAAAGAAGAGCTACCCGCCTGTCAGTTTTTGACAGGATTTTTGCAACATTTTGTCGAACTTTTTTGTGGTTTCCTCCTGGTGTGTCAAGGATTTCATGGAGGAAGACAGGTTTTAAACCCTGTGGTGCCTGTCACCGCGCCATGTCGGTGACAGACCCGCACCTCGTGTGTATGTGGTGTTTGGAGCGCAACCACGACTCCAAGTAGTGCTCTTACTGCCAGTCCATGGCACTGAAGGCTTTGAGGGAGTGGTCCCTGAAGCTGCTAGCGGCAGGGCAGGTGACTCCGCGGAAGTCACGGTCCTGCTCGAGAGGAAGGTCTTGGGACCATTGCAGTAGTTCGTAGTCTTCGTCCCATTCCAAATTGTCGGGACACTCGGGTAATAGGCGCAAAAAAACACAAGAAGGCGAAGCACGCTTCAACTTCTCCTCGGCCGACGGGACAAAGGAGCATCGGCGTTTGAGCCCTGGTTCTTCGGAACCTGGGCCGACTCCGCATCTCGCCAGTTTTCCGGGTGCCGGAGCGACCCCCCCACTCCAAAAAATTTGATGAGGCCATGTGCCTCATTTTTGAGCGGCCCGACCCTTCTGGCGTGCCTTCGGGCCCCACAGGGTCGGACGGGCCCCATCTGGTTCTGTGCCAGTGGCTGGCTCTGATGGGCCCCATGGATCCGAACCAGCACCAGTCATGCCACTGCAACCTTCCCCCGGCGCCAGTTCCGATGCCGATGCTCCTACCACTGCCGGCTTCAGCCCCATTCTGATACCCAACTACACGTAGCCGCGACGACCGACTCCAGCGCCGACAGGACCCCTGCATCCTAGGTTGGAGCCTGAGTCCTATTCTGAAGGACTAGGCCATTGGGGAGGAATGGGAGGGGTCACTGGACCCATTAGAATACCAGTATGAGCAGGATATGGACTGGTATTAGGAACTGGGTGATGCAAGCGGACTGGCCACACCTCCCTATACTGGCATGCTTTCTCCTCCTACCGTGGCTACAGAGGAGGGAGCTATGTATGCATTTGAGGTGCAGAGGGTGGCTGAGTCCCTCGACCTTCAGTTGCCCTTGGTGGCAGTCAAGACTAACATTTTGACAGAGGTGCTGCAACCGGGAGTCTCCTCCTCAGAACCCCTACTCTGGTTCAACATAGCCCTCACCGATGTCCTTCTGGGGACTTGGTCCAAACCCTGCTCATTGGCTCCTGTGAATAGGACGATTGCCTGCTACTACCACCCGCTCCAGGGGACCCAAACTTCTTCACCCAACACTCTAATCCGGAGAGCTTGGTAGTCCAAGCCTACACTTCCCATGACGCGTTCCCTGCAGCTCCCCCAGACAGGGAATCCACGAGGCTGGATTGCTTGGGTAAGAAAATGTTTTCTTCCGCCAGCCTTGCATTGCAGTGAGTGAACACTGCATGCTTATTGGCCTGCTATTTCCACAAGCTGTCGGAAAAGGTTGCACAAGTGTTGCCACAGGTCCCGGAGAAGGCCTGGGATATTCTCTCTCAAGCAGTGACAGATGAGAGAGAAGCAGTGAAGTTCACTATAAGCTGTGGTTTGTACACAACCAACTCACTGGGCATAGTGGTTTAGTTGACGGTGGTACTCAGAGGCCACTTTTCGGGAGATGTCCAGTCTTTCCTCATGGACATGCCCTTCGATGGCACACGTCTCTTCGGAGACAAGGCAGACTCGGTGCTGGAGCGCTTTAAGGGGACCCAGGCTAGTGCCAAGTCCTTGGGCCTCTCTGCTGCCCTGTGTCCCCAATCTGCCATTTGTTCCTTTCATGGCCACAGAAGGGGCTTTCAACCGCACCTACCTTATACCAGCCACCGAGCCGTGCAAGCTTCTCAGCCTCTGTGTGGACAATGGCGCAGTTCCTACCGGCCTTGTGAATCTTGTCCCACCCCCTCTCGGGCTAGCAGCTGCAGCCTCCAAGCCATCCTAGTCATGCCCTTCTGGAGCTTTGGCATCCAGTTGGTGACAGGATCCACCATCACCTTCACCACTGGCAGTCCATTACATCAGACAGGTGCGTTCTGCAGATCGTCCAAAGGGGCTACTCCCTCCCCTACAAGACTGCCCCTAACTCCATCTTATGACCGTCTGACAGAGAACTTGACCAAGTGAGCCATAGAGAGGGTTCTGGTGCCAGAACTAGACTGTGGTTGCTATTCCCGCTACTTTCTGGTCCCGAAAATGAACAAGGGCCTTCGTCCTATCTTAGATCTCTGAGCCCTCAACTACCTCCTCAAAAAGGAGACATTTAGGAGCCTCACATTGGCTCAGGAGTTGTCTGCCTTGGAGGGCCACTGCAAAGGACCTGCAGTGGTGGTTAACAAACCGTGATTGGGTCAGAGGCAGACCCCTCTCCCTTCCCCAACCAGATCTCACAGTAGTGACATATGCATGACCCCTGGGATGGGGCAGCCATCTGGGAGAGGTGGAGATCAGAGGACTCTGGCAGAATCTGGACTCCATATCAACCTGTTGGAGCTCTGAGAGATCCGATTGGCATTGAAAGCCTTTCTAACCTCCATCAAGGGAAGGCTGGTACAACTGTTCATAGACAACACCACTGCCATGTGGTACTGCACCAAACAGGGTGGGGTGGGATCGTGGAACCTTTGTCAAGAGGCCTTGCATCTCTGGACATGGCTGAAACAGCAGGGCATTTCCCTGGTGGTTCAACACTTGGCAGGTTTTATAAACGTCAGGGCAGATGAACTCAGCTGCCGATGCCTTGCGGGTCACGGATGGCGTCTCCACCCGGAGTTGGCGCAAGGTCTCTTTCAACAGTAGGGAGAGCCTTAGTTAGATCTGTTCGCCTCCGCACAGAACGCTCAATGTCAACAGTTTTGCGAGCTGGAGTTTCCAAGGCGGCTCTTGCTCAGAGACGCTTTTCATCTGTAGTGGAGTTCAGGCTTCCTCTACACCTTTCCGCCCATACCACTCCTGCCAAGAGTTCACAAGAAGACCAGGAACGACCAGGCCCAAGTTATCCTTGTGGCTCTGGACTGGGCACAGAGAGTTTATTATCTCTAGCTGAATGAATATGAATCGATCCTTCGATCAGGCTGCCCCTTCGGGAGGATCCTCTATTGCAGCAGCAGGGGAGGGTACTCCACCCAAACCGGTCACCTCTTCGCCTTCTTGCGTGGAGATTGAGTGGTGGCAGTTGATAGCTTTCGACTTTCCTCCCGAAGTCTGTAATGTTATTCTGGCAGCCAAGCGTTCCTCCACCAAGACCGTATACACCTGCTGATGAAAAAGGTTTGTATCCTATTGTACTGTAAAGTCTATTTACCCTCTTTCTGATATTTTACTTTCTATTTTGACCCTCACCCAGCAATGCCTGCTCTGGGCACTCTGAAAGGGTATCTTTCTGCCTTGTCTGCCTTCTTGCGGCTGCCATACCAACCCTCCTTATTTAAATCTCCGATTGTAAATGGATTTTTGAAAGGTCTTGTACATATGTTCCCACCTTCCCCTTTTATGATGCCTCAGTGGGACCTTAATTTGGTTGTCAAATTTCTGATGTGTGCTCCATTGAGCCTTTACACAATTGTCCCCTCAGGCTGCTCACCATCAAAACAGCCTTTCTCGTAGCCATTGCATCAACCAGGATCCTGCGTGTGTGAGCTGCAGGCTTTATCATCCAAGCCTCCCTATCTATCAGTTTTTCCTGAGAAACTGGTGCTTCACACTAGGGCCTCTTTCCTGCAGAAAGTGGTAACACCATTTCATGTGGGCCAATCTGTCACCTTGCCCACTTTCTATGCTCCTCCACCTCCCTCTATAGAAGAGGAGCAACTCCACCATCTGGACCCAAAAATAGTGTTCTACCTTGACCACACACCAGTTCCGGGTGGACGACCAACTCTTCGTGGGTTATGTTGGTGTGAAGGAAGGTCGGGAAATGTAGAAACTGATCATCTCTTGATGGGTCGTTATCTGCATCAAGATCTGCTATGCACTGGTAAAGAAGCAGCCTTCTGAAGGCTTAAGAGCTCATTCCACCAAAGCTAGGGCTGCAACCACTGCGTTAGCCCATGGAGTTCCAGTCCTGGACATCTGTCAGGCAGCAACATGGGCGTCCCTGCACACGTTTATTAAGCATTACTGCCTGGACAGTCTTGTCGGCAGGGGCGGACACTTTGCCCATTCGGTCCTGCAGGACTTCTTAGTCTAAAATTGTACGCAGACCCACCTCCGCGGATAGTATTGCTTGGGTATCTATTCAAAGGTAAGGAATCTGCTGCTAGATGTCTCTGTCAGATAAACAAGTTACTTACTTTTGGTAACGCATGATCTGGTAGAGACAATATCTAGCCGCAGATTCCTTACCCACCCACCCATCCTCCATGCAGACAGATTTCTGGGGTCGGGGCTGATCTCTTTCAGGGCCCTAGTTTGGACACACCAGTGTCAGTGCACTTCATGGGTCCGCGCTTCTGGCATGTAAATTTGTGAAAAGTAACTGACGTCAGCACGCCGAGGTGGCACCTATATAGGTGACGCGGATGTCAGTTCCGATGCGGATGATGCCACGCAGAGCCAACCGACACCACCTATAGGCATGCAGGGGTACTGCTCATGAAAAATCTCCTAAATCCAGTCTGACTCCTGGGGAAATTCAAAGGTAAGGAATCTGCGGCTAGATATTGTCTCTACCATATAAGGCGTTACCGCAGGTAAGTAACTTGTTCTTTGGTACTACAGAAAGTTTTGGCCTAAGCCAATTCACAGACTCCCACCACCTTGGGAGGTACTGCTTTGGTATTAATTCTAATTGTGAGGAGTCTGTTGTTGGAAGTGTATATCAGAAGAACAAGCTGCTTATCTTGAATAATGCTAGTTCTGGTGGATACTCTATCTGTAGATTTCTCACTGGACCATCACGCCTCCTTCTTCCTGTTCTGTGGAATGGTCTCCTTTCCCATCTTAAAAAGGTCCAATCCAGAAATCTGCACACTAGAACCGCTGATCAGTTTTTGGGCTCCCCGTCGGTGATACTGACAGAGTCAAGAAAGAAACTGAAGTCAATGCACTAGGGTGGCACCTGTATCGGCTCTGCTCCATCACTTTCTGGTCAAAACAAAGCCAGTGTGGAGTCGCATGGTGTTGCCTTTCGCCGTGCTAGAGTACTGCTGTGAAAAGCTTTCCAATAAAGTATAACGCATGGGGATTATTTTAAGGGTGAGGAATCTGTCGTTGGCGTATCCACCAGAAAAGGCACTGTTAAAGGTAAGTAACTTTTTATTTCCATTTTAGATGGCGTCAAATTTACAAATGCATATAAAAGTACATCAAAGAGGGGCGTGCTACATGATGATGAATTCCCTTAAAGAAGAAAGCCACCCTAATGAAATCGGACTTCCGAACATTCATTTTGAGGAATTGTCAGAATTACTAAATTTCTTCTATGAAAATCCTGTGATTTTTGTCATAAAAACACTACAAATTCATAATTCTAAGTAAGCAATTTTAAGAATAATTTAAAAGGGGAGAACAGGAAATTAATTGGTGCAATAGTCTTTATTCTCTGCTTACTGCAGTCCTCAAAGGAAGGAGCAGAGGAACGCAGCACCGAAAGAAGAGGTGAGGAGTTAAAGTAAGTTGGGGAAGGGGGATGAAAAGAAGGGAAACAGTGGTATGTGGCATAAGAAGAAATAAAGTATTCGTAGAGTAGGCAATAGGGATAGTTTTTGGAGAGAAAATCAAGGAAGATTAAGGGAGGAAGGTTGTATGGGGAAATGGGAGACTAAAACAAAAAAAAAGGAAAGGAGGACCTTGATGGGGCTAAGGGGGTAGCCCCTCCTATAAGAATGTGTAAGGAATGATTGCAGTTGAAAAACTAATGTATGATATAAATCACCAGCATAAGAGATTCAAGCAGATGTGGCATCCACTGTTTGATCGCCTGATGGGCAAAGAAGCAAGCTCTACTAAACCACACAGACTGAGAGACATGGATCTAAACTATTAAAGAGTCATGAATATGAATTGAAAGAAGGGGCGGTTTATTGGGAGACGAGAGGAATGACCCTCGCAGAGAACTGTTTTCCTAGAGGTAATGAGCTCAGGGATAGGGGAGAAGGGCAGAGGATCAAAAAGGACTTTTGAAGCAGGTATGTCCAATAAAAACGTTACTGGCAAATAAATAATGGATATGGATGAGGAGCAGAGAAAGAAAAAAGGGGGGTGACCTAACCACGCCCCAGTTTTAAGAAAAGTATATGGGGGAAAACAACCAGGAAGAAGTAATTTGTTTCAAGAAGGGCATTCACCAAGTTATTTTTATCAGTCTGGTGAAAGTCTTTCTAAGTGGAAAAGGTGGGTCGAAGCTGATCCCCAGGTTGGTTGTACACTGAGTACACAAATAACCATAAAGAGTACTACTTTGAGTACTAAATACCTTCGTGAATAGACTCGAATAGCTCCCATCTGTCGAAATGCTAGCTGTAAATATAGCACATCCCATTGCAATGGAAGGGGTGATTACCACTATTCACAGACAAATCAGGGAAGGCACCGGGCTAGGCTGGTTCACAGCCCTCTTTTATAGGATCTTCTTTAGAATCATTGCACAATATTCGAGAGTTTATTTAATGCCTTTGAGGAGAATCCTCATTAGAGCTGTCTGTCAGGAGTTCGAGGATATCGGGAGACCGGACCAGCCAGTTGAAGGGGTTAACGCCGTGCTGTTGCCTTCTACACAGGCAGGTCTGGAGCCCTTTAACGATAGCCCCTCGGAGGAGACCTCGGAGGCGTGGCCATTGACGTTGTACTCGGCCGTCCAATCCAGTGAGCGATTGGACGGAACAAGAGAAGGAAGCTCCCGCACGTATGTGGAAGGAGAATCCCGGGCGAGAGGAGAGCCGGAAGCGAGGGAATCCGAGAAAGCGGACAGACGGAGAGAAGCCGAGACAGGAGCAGCGGGTCCCGCTGAAGACGTCAAGCCAGGAGGCCAACGACACCGTGTTCCGCCAAGCCACCCTCCAGGAGGAGGGTGGCTTACCAAGGTACGGGCGAGACTGCAGGGGTTCCAGGGCACGGGTAGGGGAGGGTGGTGAACGCGAGGGAGGTCACAGCTGGGTCTTCACGGTGTCGGTGGTTTGTGGTGACTCCTCCTTCACTCCCCACTCCCTTGCATTGAAAGCGTCTCGGTATCCCCCTGACGTGGTGTTATTGTTTTTGTTTCCTTGGGTTTGGTCGTATTCCGGTATCGATACCGTGGACCTGCTGCGACGCCAGGACGCTGTTACAACCCCAGAGGCCCCAAGGGAGGAAGCTGGAGAAAAAAAGGGTGCAGCCCAAACCAGAGGAGGACTCTAACGTATTGGACTGTGTAAACCAAGACAATAAACCAACCTGATAAATCCTTCATATCTGGCCTCCTTACTGTCTGAGATCCCCGATTAAGTGCCCCCTTACAAAGTGGTGGAGAAAGCGGGCATAGCCTCCTCGATACACGATGGAGAATCTGGTGCATCAGTTAAGGGAAGGCCAGGCCAAGCTGGAGTGGGCTATCGAGAGAAGCTCCAGCCAGGCCGAAATGGACAGAGCTACCTTCACAGCGGCCATCCAACAACAGGCCGACCAGATGGTCAAGTTGGCAGAGGGCCAGAGCCACATGCTTATGGGCATCAGACAGGGAAGAAGCCTCGCTCCCCCAGGTACCGTAATCCCGCTACAGAAACACGTACCAGGGGAGGATCCTGTTTCCTTCTTCTTAAACTTCGAAAGGGCCGCCAGGGCTAGCGAATGGCCGGCGGACCGCTGGCCCTTCTACTTGACCCCCCTCCTTACGGCCGAAGCCCAAGCAGCTTACCAAGTCATCAATAAGGATGGTACTGCGGCCTATGGTACGGTGAAGCAATATGTCCTAGACCGCCTGGGCGTGGATGACGAGACCCACCGTCTCCACTTCACAAAAGAACGCGGCCTCGCAGGTGACACCCCGAAAACGCTCTTCTATAAGATCAAGGACGCTGCGGATCGTTGGCTAAAACCCCAGGAGTCCACTATGGAAGACGTAATGAGCAAGATCTACTTAGAACAATTCCTCGAGGCCCTGCCCTATGGTACCCAAAGGTGGCTCAGGCAGCATGCAGGCCTTACCTTGGAGCACGCCGTCGAAATGGCCACCTCCTATGTCAGGGCACAAAGTCGCCCCTCAGTAAAGGAGCCAGAGAAACCCCAAAGAGGGGCCGCAGCCACGAAGTATGACAGGAAACCGATGAAGGTACCCCTGGACCAGTTTAGAACCCGGACTGTAAGACCAGACAGCTGAACCACATCTGGCCCTCAATGTTTTGAATGTGGCGAATGGGGCCACATAGCCCGCTTCTGCAGGAAGAGAAGGGACAAGGGTGAAGACGAACCCATGGATGTCAGTTACGCTCCTCGTTCCGTCCTCTTTGCCCAAGAGACAGGGCACATCTACTATGTGAGTCTAATAGTGAACCACCGGGAGGTAACTGATCTTTTAGATTCAGGGTGCAAGCACTCCCTAGCCAGAGAAGACATAGTCCCCGCCACCGCTATGATACCAGAGAAAACAGTCAATATCCGCTGTGTACATGGAGATATCAGAGAGTACCCGATAGCACAGTTGTCCATACGAACTAGGACAGGTAAAAGCACCTTGGTCACCGTAGGGGTGCTCCCTACCCTTCCCGAGGCCCTGATCTTGGGGGTTGATAATCCTTCCTCTGCTATTCTTCTCTCCCATGCTCTTGGCGTAGGCGTAGCAGACCCGGGTCCCCACAACACTCTTTTGACCTCGGAGCCCTGGGCCATTGACAACAACTTCAGAGTAGCCCAGCTAAACGACGCCTCCCTCAGAAACGCATGGCAAGGAGCACAGGAAACAAGAAATAGGCCCCAACGCACTTATCCTTGTTTTCTGGAACAAAACGGTCTCCTCTATCGCCTTGCCAAGGAAGGAGCCGAACCCCAGCTACTAGTCCCCACCAGTTTTAGAGAGCAGATCCTATTTTTCGCACATTCCCATCTTCTCGCGGGTCATGTAGGGGCAGAGAAGACTAGCCAGGCAATCCTGGGTTCTTTCTATTGGCCAGGCATATATCTCCAAACTAAGAAGTACTGCCAGGAGTGTGCCATCTGCCAAAGGAGCAATCCCTATGTTCCCCCCAAAGTACCTCTACAGCCCCTACCCATTATAGGCCGTCCTTTCGAAAGAGTAGGCATGGACCTCATCGGACCTCTCCCTAAGTCCAGCAAGGGTCACCAATACGTCCTCGTGTTGGTTGATTACGCCACTCGTTACCCTGAAGCCCTTCCACTACGAATAGCCACCACCACCACAATAGATCAGAGGGTGATAGAGGTGTTTTCAAGGATGGGGTTCCCAAGGGAGCTGGTAACAGATCAGGGTACACCCTTTGTCTCTCGTTTAATGAGGGAGGTATGCAAACAGTTGGGCATCCAACATATCAAAACATCTGTGTACCACCCCCAAACTGACGGTCTGGTGGAACGCTATAACGGTAACCTAAAACTCACTTTAAAGAAACTGTTGAGCGGGGATGGGAGGAACTGGGATCAGTTATTGCCCTTGGCCCTGTTTGTGATTTGTAGCACTACCCAGAGCAGCTTAGGGGTCTCCCCCTTCGAACTAATGTTCGGGAGAAAACCACGTACTCTCCTTGAAATCACAAAGGAAAGTTGGGAGGAACAAGGGGTAGCTGAGGCCCAAGCCCTGTTGGAATATGCCAACCAGGTCAAATCGCGGCTATGTAAATTGAGGAGCTTAGCCCATGAGAACCTAGAAAAGGCTCAGACCCAACAAAAACACCAGTATGATAAGGGTAAGAAGTGGAGAGAGCTAACCCCTGGGGACTGGGCCCTACTTCTCCCTTCCTTCCTCCAGCCACAAACTCCGGAAGGAGTGGCAAGGTCCTTATGAGGTGGTACGTAGGGTCGGACACACCACTTACGTGTTACGGCTCTCCCCTGGGAAGACCCAGATGTACCACGTAAACCTGTTAAAAAAGTGGCTAGGGCCTGTCCCTAAAAAGCCCTGTACTGTTTCTCTTGCTACCCCCTCAAAGACCACAGTGGCGGACACCCTTCTTAGTCCTGATTTAGAGCCCCAGGAGACAAAACAAATAAGGGACCTCCTACAGTCATTTTCCGACGTCTTCTCAAACCAGCCCGGTAGAACCACCCTAGCAACCCATACAATGCCCACCATTGAGGGGGCTATAGTCAAACAAAGACCCTATCGGGTTCCCGAGGCACGTAGGGCGGCCCTAAAAAGGGAAGTAGCCGATATGTTGGCCCTAGGGGTGGTGGTACCCTCCAAAAGTAATTGGTGTTCACCAATTGTCCTGGTCCCGAAGCCGGATGGTAGTACTCGGTTCTGCATTGACTTCAGGGCAGTGAACCGAATATCCAAACAGGACGGGTACCCCCTTCCGCGGGTCGACGAGTTAATCGAGCGCCTTGGTGAGGCTCGTTATATCACCACCATCGACCTCACCAAGGGTTACTGGCAGATCCCCCTTCACCCAAAAGACCAAGAGAAAACGGCCTTTTCCACTCCAGAGGGCTTATTTTACTTTCAGTCCTGCCGATAGGCCTACATGGTGCCCCAGCCAGCTTCCAACGGCTGATGGACGCTCTACTTAAAGTACATCTTGATTATTCATCGGCATATCTAGACGATATTGTCGTGTTTAGTAAAACCTGGGAGGAGCATCTGTCCCATTTATCAGCCGTTCTCACTGAACTAAGAATTGCGAATCTGCATGTTAACGCAAAAAAGTCCAGGTTCGCTTATCAAAAAGTGAAATACCTGGGGTACGTGTTAGGAAAGGGCTTAATCGAACCCCAAAGTGAAAAGGTCAGGGCTATCCAAGACACCCCGTATCCCACCACA
Organism: Calotriton arnoldi; assembly: GCA_963921515.1. Lineage (NCBI taxonomy): Eukaryota > Metazoa > Chordata > Amphibia > Caudata > Salamandridae > Calotriton > Calotriton arnoldi. The sequence continues at coordinate 2,997,887 of CAWUFW010000604.1, read as the reverse complement.
AAAAAAGAACTAAGGGCCTTTTTGGGGTTGGTGGGGTATTACAGGCGCTTTATTCCCCTTTTTTCTGAAACCGCCGCCCCCCTCACCGATCTGCTTAAGAAAGACACTGCTCCCAGTCGTCTTAGGTCTCCAACCACCAGAGAGCTCTTGGCTTTCCAGTCCCTGAAAAACACGTTAACCACCTCCCCTTTTTTACTTACACCTGACTTCCAGAAAACCTTCATTTTACAGACCGATGCCTCGGGGATGGGGATAGGAGCCGTTCTCTCACAGTTAGACGAGGAGGGGCTGGAACGACCTGTTCTGTACATCAGCAGGAAACTCTTCCCCAGAGAGAGGGCGTATCCCGTGATTGAAAAGGAGTGCTTGGCCATCAGATGGAGTATAGACAAGCTAAGATACTATCTAGAAGGACGCTCCTTTTTGCTATATACAGACCATGCTCCGCTCACCTGGTTGCAGAGGAATAAGGGTACCAACGAACGGGTCCTTCGGTGGTTCCTGGCCCTTCAACCATACCGTTTCCAGGTACTCCACCGAAAGGGCAGAGAACAGGGCAATGCCGACTACCTGTCGCATTTTCCACGGTCCCCCGATCGGGGACTCTCCAGGGGGGGCATGTGTCAGGAGTTCGAGGATATCGGGAGACCGGACCAGCCAGTTGAAGGGGTTAACGCCGTGCTGTTGCCTTCTACACAGGCAGGTCTGGAGCCCTTTAACGATAGCCCCTCGGAGGAGACCTCGGAGGCGTGGCCATTGACGTTGTACTCGGCCGTCCAATCCAGTGAGCGATCGGACGGAACAAGAGAAGGAAGCTCCCGCACGTATGCGGAAGGAGAATCCCGGGCGAGAGGAGAGCCGGAAGCGAGGGAATCCGAGAAAGCGGACAGACGGAGAGAAGCCGAGACAGGAGCAGCGGGTCCCGCTGAAGACGTCAAGCCAGGAGGCCAACGACACCGTGTTCCGCCAAGCCACCCTCCAGGAGGAGGGTGGCTTACCAAGGTACGGGCGAGACTGCAGGGGTTCCAGGGCACGGGTAGGGGAGGGTGGTGAACGCGAGGGAGGTCACAGCTGGGTCTTCACGGTGTCGGTGGTGTGTGGTGACTCCTCCTTCACTCCCCGCTCCCTTGCATTGAAAGCGTCTCGGTATCCCCCTGACGTGGTGTTATTGTTTTTGTTTCCTTGGGTTTGGTCGTATTCCGGTATCGATACCGCGGACCTGCTGCGACGCCAGGACGCCGTTACAACCCCAGAGGCCCCAAGGGAGGAAGCTGGAGAAAAAAAGGGTGCAGCCCAAACCAGAGGAGGACTCTAACGTATCGGACTGTGTAAACCAAGACAATAAACCAACCTGATAAATCCTTCATATCTGGCCTCCTTACTGTCTGAGATCCCCCCGATTAAGTGCCCCCTTACACTGTCATATTCTAAATACGCTCAATTCCACTGGATCCCGCAATTATAAAGTAGGTTCATTGATAACTTCATATGGAGTGGGATGAAACCTGGAGAAGCACACAACCACTTGTATCTATGTACGCCAACAGGGTAATGAAGAGTCTACATCCAACGTATTATTGTGAGGCTTCCCCACTGAGATTTCTGGTCAAATGGCAAAGGAGGACACTGAAAAGCAGTTTGTTGATCACAACATAGCTGGTTCTCATTTGTGGTTGGTCCAGTAGACAGCAAGAAAGCACAGACGTTTTCATTTGTACTCTTCTGTATTAGAGCAACACTGGGTACTTAGAAAAGAGTCTTTGGAAAGAAAAGATGTATTACAGTTCCCTCCGCCTTTACACAAACATGGAACAGTTCAGACTTTATAGAACTGGATAGGGTTCTATTCGAGCTCTGCTGGGATAGTAAGTGCCTCATGCTGGACTTCCTTTTCAATAAATGGCAAATTAAATTATCTGAAGACATCATGGATTGCCTGAAGAGGTCTGTTTTCAGTAACTCCAGATGCAAACCTGGCCTCTTCATCCATCATTTAAGCTCAGAGCAGCTATAGACTACGCCATGTTTCAGAACTGGTTAGTAATGGGTGATATGAGCAGACTATGGGATGGTTAGGGTGGATAAAGGAGGGGGGGTTCAACTTGCAAGGCTTTTCCTTCCTTTCTGTTTATTATGTTCCAGCTCCTTGCCAGCATAACATTGTAGCCAATGGTGTGTATTACACAAAAGAATGAGGATTACATGGAACATAAAACAGTATGTAATAAATAGGTGAGATATTTATAAATATATATACAACTAAGTGCTACCCTAGGAAAATGCTTGACTGGAAGGATAAAAATGCCTGAATTCGTGCCATTAGAAGCAAGAGTGATAAAGGAGGAACATTTGCCTAATCCAATTTTGAGGAATTTAGACAAGTAACAGCAAAATACTCCAGGCACATTTTGGGAACTAAAGGAAACCAGTAGAGCAAGACAGAACTGTTGTAGGATGAAGATTGGCGCTAGACTTTGATGTGCCTCAGAGTAGTTAGTTATAGGGCATGCAAGTCTGAGGTTGGTGTAGCTAAACATCCTTCATAGACCATACCATGCAAGAAGCAAGCTGTGTAACATAGTATCATTAATTGTAGTCTAAAATGTTTGGAGTGCAAGGTAGAATAAAGAAGATTCAAGCATGCACTCAGGAAGATTACAATACTCTAGTGTTGATGTAAAGTGGAGGGTATTCGTTCATTGGGTGGGTGGGAAGGATGCCTAGGATGGAGATCAACCTTGGAACCCAAACTAGAGATCCTGGTTGTTTTGGGGGAAACTGCACTGGACAGATACAGAAAGTTCTGGTTGGTCACAGGTCTAACGATTACACAAGGGACATAGCAAGTGACTCAGGATTGCCAAAGACGAATAACTGGTCCAGTGGGATGGATTGCGGCATGAATCCAAAAAAAGAAGTTTGTGACTGGAGGGGCAGCTCCCGAAACCCCATTAAGTGTTACAACGTGGTTTGGTGATATTGAACTGGAATGAACAGAGGACTGGTACAGAAACCTAGGATTGGCCTATTGGGCAATGATGAAAAGGTTTAGATGATGGTTGAAGTGAACTCTGAATGGGACACCTTAGTAAAAATTAGGAAGATTGGGTTGCCAGAGGCATACTTGCCATATGTTTTTAAAATTGTTTGAGAATATTATTTTCGTAATAGAAAAATCAATAGAGTTGTTTGATGTAATTATACTGTGCCGGAGACAGCCTGTCTACACAAGATGTGAAATATATTAATGATATGATGATCTAGGACTCACAATCATATGAGAATAGCTTATTTGCACAGGGCAATTTGCATATTCTTGCTATGCACATCTAACACAGACACAAACATAGTTTGGAGCACTCCTAATGAAACTACAATATCTGTTCTGTTTGTTATTATGAAACCTGACCTCCTTGGTGCTTACTGCAGACTGCTGATGAGCCACTCATGATAAAGGCTCAATTCAAAAACAAAAATGTCTTTTTCCATAGATCAGAAACCGCATGGGTTTCTGATTGCTATCAACCTCCAAAAAGATGAAAACGACATTTTCAGAAGGTCATGGCCATTCGTGTGAAATATGTTTTTAGAAATAAACGAGAGAACAGGGTTGTATTTTTAATTCAGTAAAGCGGGCTTGCTTTGTAACTCTGTCTTGCTTTGCTGTTCCTTTGTTTTCAAACACGCAATGCGACTTGATATTTTTGAATATGACTGGAAAACAGAAAGGATGTTTTATCAAGGTCTCCCCAAGCTACAGGGAGGTTAGTTTGAGGAATGGGGTCAGTACGGCAGAGGTTGCCAGATGTTTGCCCTATAAGGCTGAGCCCAGGCCAACACCTGATGACCCAGCAAGTGCAGGGTGAAGGGGAGCGAAGAACTGGTGCTCATCAAAGATGAGGTTATTTTCACAAGTAGGTGGACTGACCCCAGAGAGTCAGATCCCTCAGGCTGGGGTCCGCAAATAAAAATAGATGAAAGTAAATAGAGCAGCTGTGAGGGTGGCCTAGTTGCAAGCCGGCAATTAGTCAAAGAACTTCGATCAGTGCAAAAGGGGATAATGGCGCTTGTGACTGTGGGAAGTGTTAACTTATTAAACATCTGTAGTATCTGTCTCTGCTTATTAGGTGCTAAGATAACATGACCGGAGGAACAGTATTCGTTCTGTCTATCACGACTCTTGTAAGCAATGTGCCTACAAAAGATGTATGTGTCCTGTAAAGTAACTGGCGCTCGCGTAAACCGCTCCAACACCTTCTGGTTGGGTTTGCACTTTACAAAACTACAAAAATGGCCCAGAATTGCGACCCTACACTTTACGTCAGGATTGTAATCACGCTGTCCTTTTTGCACCCCCGATTCTCCAGCAGTCTCAAGTGAGAGGTTCATGCACCTGCAGCACGTGGCAGATGAATTCTAAAGAAGCACTAAGAGAAGAGAGAGGAATTTTGAGTGATGTGTTCAGAACTCCAAGAGGAGATCCTGCAAGAATGGGTGTTGTCTAAATGGAATGGTCTTGGTTTCTTATCTTATTAGTAAACAATTGTTATACAAAGTTGCACAGAAATCGGGATGTCTGTAGAGAGGAATAGAAACAACTGAGGAAGGGGTGAGGGACATAATGTATTTAAATAACTAAAAAAAAGTCTGTAGTGCCTTTTCCATTTCATTTTGCTTCTGAGAACTGCTTTGTGATATCTCTGCATGTGAATATTGTATGGTGACCATTTTTTTCCCTTATCATTCAAGGGCTTGACTTCTTTATTTTTTTCTTAGGGGCAGCTGTCCGGAATCATTTGTTAAGGCTTCAGTTCCAATTAGATGGCACTGATCATCGGGGTGCAACACAGGGCTGAAGTGACAGTCAATGCTTACATCAATTTGCAAAATTATAAGTGGATCCTTGAACATTTAGATTCAGTTGATAAGTTTAAGAAGGGCGTCAAGAATGATCAAGGGTTAAGCCGTGGAAGTTGGCTGTCACTGGCTTTTTGTGTGATGATGCTCTGTACTAAGCTTTGTGGATTTTTTTCCTGCTGATTGTAGCATTCTGCAAAAACAGATAGAATATGCTGTGAAGAAGACCATGTCTTAGAGTGTTTGCATATGGAACTGACTTAGTCATGCAGCTTGGGCCAAAGTGTTTAGGTCTCTCTCTGCGATAAAAATATGAAATCATCGCCTTGCAATTAATCAAAACTACATACTTAGATAAGTAGTGACAAAAAAGTTCAACAATGCCCTAACCATAAGGATATTCCAAAGGCTTCTTGTCAGTAGTCAGGTGGACTTTAAATCCCCTTGTTAAGTCCCTTTGTGAAGTCCCAGAAAGGGTAAATGCTATCGTATGTGTCGCAGCAGATATTGCTCTTTTTGGAATGCACTACTAAAGCGTGTCAAAATACTTTGTATTTTTTCTCCTGTACACCTTTGACCAATTAATCCATACCACATACTTAGTTTTTGTGATCATTATTCATTCTTCGTAGTAATTTAAAATCATGATTTGAAGCATTTCCACAAAGTAGTTTAAACATCAACTATGATATTGTTTATCAATGTCCCTCATACCCCATGCATTGTGGGCCCTACATATCACCAGGTGGTAATTACTTCAGCTCTGGAAACAATGAAAACAATTAAGGAATGGTGGAGAATGTCCATCCCATGGATGTCATTTTTTCTAGCTTAAGTATTTGCTCTAAGAAATCATTACAGAAAAAATAGATCTTGATCCAAGAATTCCCCAAAAGACCTAAAATATATATGCTGTCAAAAATACATAAGAAATCTAAAAATCCTTTCAGACCTATAGTTTCGGGCATAGGTTCCATACGTGAGCTGGTCGGGAAATATCTAGATCATCATTTACAACCATTGGTGCCAAACAGTTGACCGTACATCAGAGACCCCACAGATGTTTTGAAGAAATTGCAACAACTTAATTTACAGGATGATAAGCTGATAAGGCTGTGTAGTGTACATGTCAAATCATTGTACACGTCCGTTCTTCACAATCTAGGCTTGGAGACAGTATAATGGGAACCTATGCAAGATGGAATACATGATTTGGAAAAAGCATTGTGGAGCATCTTCGTTTTACATTGTACCACAGTTAGTTTAACATAAGATTCTGTCTCCAGTTCAGCGACACATCAATGGGAAGTAGTGCAGTTCCAAGCTATGTTAACCTGTGCTTGCTAAAATTGAAGGAGGAACACCTCAACAATCCTATATGGACAAAGGTGCTGAAAACATGCTAGAGATTCATAGATGACATAGTCTTAATTTGGCAAGGAAATAAATATTAGAACAACAGGTGGATAAACTTAAAGTAAACGAAAGAATAGAACTCACTTATGAGATAACATCTCTGGATGTGCTGATAAAAATGTAAAATAGAAACATGAATATGGACATTTATAGCAACCCACGGATCGCAAAAACTTAATCCATTATGAAAGCTTCCATCAATATGAGCTTGAAAAACACTTACCCTGCTCACCACTTTTTAAAAAACGAAACACATTGTTTCCAACCCTGAGATATTTAAAACCAAAACAGAAATTATGTGTCAGAAATTCGTGGATCATGCCAAAAAGAAAGCGAGACGCCTACCAGATCAAACGTATTGGCAAACAAGACAAAAATAGAAAAGAGAGACTAATGTATCTACATTCTCAACGAGCAGTTTGAAGATAAAGAGGATAATATTGAAACATTAGACATTACTGCAATTTAAACCTGGTTTCAGGCATCTCTGTAGCGAACAACCACTGTTTGCGTATCAGTGCACAAAAATATCAAAGTTATGCTAACAAAGGATAAGACAAAAAACAAGAAACACCCAACAAGGGGACTATTCCATGCCACAATTGCGGGAACTGTAACTTTAGAGTTCTAGTAACAGAGATTACTCATCTGCAGCAAGGTTACAAAATGCAAATTAAAACATCAGCAACATGTGACATGCAAAATGTTGCTTATATGTTAAAGTGTCCATGTGGACTGGTATATGTTGGTAAGACAACAAAAAATGAAAGTAGTTTGAACATAAAAGCAAAATGTGTACCAAAAATGAAAAACCTTTAATTGCAGTGCATTTTAATGAGATTAAACATTACATCTGTCAACTAAAGTACATGGCCTTGGAAACACTAAAAACAATCAGGATATGATTTAAGGACAGGACTGTTGCAGAAAGACATACAAAAGACTTGTTTGTAACCCAAAGGCCTAAAACAAACAAATGGAACTATCATATTTCCTGGATATGCATCTTCAAAGCCCTGTACATACATCTGAAATATATCAGTTCTGTAGAAGCGATGATTAGTCTTGGACGACCGCATTAGACAATTCAGATTAGATTTTAGGATGAACAGTTTTGCTAGTATGGGCATATATTTTTTTTACTCAGTGTTTACAGTGTTACAATAATAAAGCTGTTGCATTTGGGCTGCGTTATCGTACAAATCCATAGAGTTTAATAAATATGTTCCTTTAAAGTTCACCTCATTTAAGGCATAGGATAGATATCAGAGAATACACCAGAGTATTAGATTAGTAAAAAGAGGGTTATGACATCTAGTGATGCCATCAGCCTTCGAAGAAAGAAAGGATATTTTCATTTGAGCACAACGTTAATTAAGATTCCTATATAACATATATAGCGAAAATCCTGTGAAAGCCTTAAAGGGATTTGTTATTTTTAAAATATAGTTAGGAGATGGTGATCAATTTTTGCACGGTCATCTTGACTAATGTGCATATATATATATACAATTTGTTTTTTTATACCCTAGTTAGATGACACCCATTGCGGGACACTTCATTTTCAACATTGAAAGGAATATAGAGTTTGAGGCTTAGTTTTACAATCACAGATATTTATAGTGAGAAGCACAAAAAAATTCCATGACAGACAATTAAGATGCAGGATTATTGAGGACACACTTTTTCGTAGCATGTAAATACACAGTTACAAAATGGTGCCCCCTTAGAGATCGAATTTGAACATACAAGTGGGATGATACACACCCTCGCATATTTATTTAAATCTGCTCCTGTGCACACACATATGTGTGGAGCTAGGCATTATGAACGAAGACTTGCTCACTTTGCCAATGAATTCAAGCTAGCCTGGCTGATGAAGGGTGTTACCCAGAAACCGGTCCCAGGATGCTTGTTTCCGGTTCAGGGGCGACCTGGCTTGGCAGTTCGGGCTGGACTGTTCCCATGAGGCACAGGGTCAAGACTGATTTGCATATAGCTGGGTCTGAAGTGAGCTAAAGAATGATGATGGATTCAACCCAGATCTGTGACTGGGGGTGAGTGTCTGAAAAGTTTCAGTACTCCGTCCATCATCTCCTTGTGTTTGCTTTGTTCGCTCTAAGTTGGCAGGGTATGCCCAGACGTGGGTCCCTTGCTCACTTTGCCACTGGATTCAAGCTAGCCTGACTGATGAAGGGTGTTACCCAGAAACCGGTCCCAGGAAGCTTGTTTCTGGGTCAGGGGCGACCTGGCTTGGCAGTTCGGGCTGGACTGTTCCCATGAGGCACAGGGTCAAGACTGATTTGCATATAGCTGGGTCTGAACTGAGGTGGCGAAGTGAGCTAAAGAATGATGATGGATTCAACCCAGATCTGTGAGTGGGGGTGAGTGTCTGAAAAGTTTCAGTACTCCGTCCATCATCTCCTTGTGTTTGCATTATGAACGAAGACGACAAAGTTCAACACAACTGTAAGAGTTCAATCACGTACGTAATATGAATCTACAGTGGTGACAATAACGAAAAATTTCTTAGCTATCGTAATGGAAAGTTTCTATTCTATTAAGGACACGGAGGTGAGGATTAGGCTGTTCTCTCTTCACTTTTATTAACCAGCAGCCATGAACATTAATGTGATTCAGGCAATAACATTTAAAAAAGAAACTACATTTCCCATGAACCTTAGAGATGTAGTCCATCCAATCCATGGTCAGTGTCGTCCTTCAAGCTCCTCTGCAGACGCTCCTTCTCCCTCTTTCTTCCTGCGACCACAGACAGAGGTTTAGGGATTCAATCTTGTTTACCAGAATCCGATCCTGAGAAAAAAACACAATAATGTCAGTGCTCTACTATCTCGAGTACATTATTTCCCTGCAGGAGAAGAATTGCAAGTCAGAAACATAGTCAGACGATACAGTCCCATCCCAATAAGAATTGAATAGAGTATGCATCAATTCATATTTACATGTCTCATAAAGCTTTCATGCACGTACTAAAAATGATCTTACAGCGGTCGGGTAGGAAAAATAAAAAGAGACCAGGGTGAGCTAATCATCGCCTCTGCGTCCTTAATAGAATTGAAACTTTCTGTTACGATAGCTAGGAATTTTTTCATTCTATGTCAGGCCCCAGAGGTGAGTATTAGGCTGGTTTAAAGCTTTTCCGCCACTAGAGATGCTTTGAAATAAAACCTCTTAAAGGTAGAGTCCTTAGAGCCAGTTTGCCTCATTGAGGATATCCTCCAATCAGGCACCCAATGAAAAAGCCTTTGAAGCCATAGCTCCCCTGATGGAGTGAGCACCAAACACTGAGGTGTCAAAGCCTTCTTCATGCATGGCCCATTTGACCCACCTGTAAAACGTAGGGGAAGAAACCGATTTATGGGGTTTCTTCAGGGCAATCAAAAGTTGACGTTCCGCTGGAGGACGGGGCTCCTCTGTCATGGATTCATAAGCTTTTTCAGCTTTGACAACACATAGCTTTTGTACATCAGGAACATAGGATTTGAAACACATTTTTAATTACATTTTGTTTGTCTCGAAATGTTGAATGTCACTCCCTCTGAAGTGAATATTCTACCTGTTATATCTAATGCTCTCATGTCTGAGACTTGTCTACAGGAAACTAAGCACAACAAGATGGCTAACTTCACCGACATCTGTTTACGTGATTAATCAATCAAGTGGCTTGTAAAGTGTGACTACTCAACCGCAAGGGTCTCAAAGGCGCTGGGGGGGGGATGACTGCAGATTTGTCGCAAGGCACTGTGGTTCAGTCGAAGAACCAGGTCTAGAGGCCCTTCCTGAATTGGGGCAGTGACAGTGATTGCCTTAGGGGGAGAAGCAGGGTGTTCCAGGTCTTTGCTGTGAGGTAGGAGAAGGATCTTCCCCCGGTCGTGGTCTTGCGGATACGTGGGATGGCAGTTAGGGCCAGTTGAGCGGAATGGAGGTCTCTGGTGAGTGCGTGAAATGAGAGGCGGTGGTTGAAGTATGCAGGTCCCGTGTCGTGTAGGGCTTTGTAGGCCTGTTTGAGGAGCTTGAAGGTTATCCTTTTGCTGACTGGGAGCCAGTGGAGGTCTCTCAGGTGGCTGGTGATGTGGCTGAGGCAGGGGATGTTGATGATGAGTCTGGCGGAGGCATTCTGGAAGCTTTGCAGTTTCTTGAGGAGTTTCTGGGTGATGCCGTAGTCGAGTCTGCTGATGATGAGTGCGTGGGTGACCGTCTTTCTGGACTCGTTGGGGATCCACTTGAAGACCTTTCGGAGCAGGCGTAGCATGTGGAAGCAGGATGATGAGACGGCGTTGATCTGGCGGTTCATGGTGAGTGAGGAGTCCAAGATGATGCAGAGGGGGTTGAGCCCAAGATGAGGACTTCAGACCTCTCTGAGTTTAGCTTGAGGCAGCTGTCATTCATCCAGGTTGTGACAGCCTTCATCCCGTCGTGGAAGTTGCTCTTGGCGACTGTGGGTTCATTGGTGAAGGAGAGGATCAGCTGGGTGTCGTCGGTGTAGGAGACGATGTTGAGTCCGTGCTTCCTGACGATGGCTGCGAGCAGGGCCATGTAGATGTTGAAGAGAGTGGGGCTCAGGGAGGCACTCTGCAGCTGATTTCTGTGGGTACCGAGTGGAACAGTGGTAGCCTGGCTCACTATGTTCGGCCGGTGAGGATGGATCAGATACATTCCAGGGCATTTTTGCAGATGCCGGCGTCGGGGAGGAGCCCTGAGGCACTCCGCAGCTGATTTCTGTGGGTACCGAGTGGAACGGTGGTAGCCTGGCTCTCTGTGTTCGGCCGGTGAGGAAGGATCGGATCCATTCCAGGGCATTTTCACGGATGCCGGCGTCGGAGAGTCTTGTGCATAGGGTGTGGTGGGAGACGGTGCGAAGGCGGCTGAGAGGTGCAGGAGGATGAGGGCTGCAGTTTTGCCTACGTTGAGGAGGGATGTCACCTGTGGCGGCGAGGAAGGCGATCTTCATACTGTGATTGCTTCGGAAGACGGATTGCAAGCGGTCCAGGATGTGGTTCGCCTTGATGAACTCGGAAAGTTGGGCATTGATTGCCTTCTCGATGACCTTGGCTGGAAAGTGGAGCAGAGAGATGGGTCTGAAGTTCTTGAGGTCCTTCGTGTCGGCAGAGGGTTTCTTCAGCAAGGGGTTGATCTCTGCGTGTTTCCAGTCTTATGGGAATGTGGCGGAGTTGATGGAGCAGTTGATGGTGCAGCAGAGTTCGGGGGGCGATGGAGGTGCCGGCTCTGTTGAAGATGTGGTGCAGGCAGAGGGCCAAGGGTGATCCTGAGTGGATGCTCTTCATGATCTTGAGGGTGTCGTCAGTGGTCAGGGGAGTCGAACTGATCAGGGTCTGCTGGGGACTGGTGTCGTTGGGTGCAGTGGTTGCGAGTGGGGTGAGAGAGTCTTGGGTACCGAGGTTGTTGAAGCTGTCATAGATCTCCTTAATCTTGCGGTGGAAGAAGGCGCTGAGGTTGTTGCAGAGGTCTTGGGAGGGTGGGATGTCTTCTGTCCCTGTGCTGGGTTTGGCGAAATCTTTGACCACTGTGAAAAGTTCCTTCTATTGTCCGCGTTGGCGTTGATCCATTCTTGTAAAGCCTCTTTCTTTGTTGTTCTGATGAGGTGGTGATGTGCCGTGACAGGGATTTCGAATGCTGAGTGTTCTTCCATGGTCTTGCTGCTCCTCCATCTCTTTTCGAACCGTCTCAAGGAGCGTCTGGCCTCATGCAGGGCGCAGGAGAACCAACTGGCTTTTTTGGAATGTGGTTTGCCTGCACTTTCTTGATAAGAGCCAATGCGTTGGCGCAGTTTGCGATCCATTGGTGGAGGTTGCGAGCTGAGGTATTAAATTAGCGTCCGCAGAGGGTGGTGTTCGGGTTGGTCTGAACCTGGAAGTGGAGGTGCTCCATGTTGGTCGCGTGGTCGTCTGAGTGGGTGGTGAGGCGGAGGGTGCTTTTGTGTACGATGGCGATGCCTCCACCCGGTTTGTTGATGCAGTCCTTGTGAATGATCTTGTAGCTGTCTGGGATGGCCGTGGCGATGTCCGGGGCGGAGGTGCACTTCATCCAGGTTTCCGTGAGGAAGGCGATGTCAGGGTGACCAGAGTCGAGTAGGTCCCAGATCTCCACGGCGTGTTTGTGGTGGGAGCATGTGTTGAGCAGGATACAGCTGAGAGAATCGGGTCCGGTATGTGTTGGTCGTGCAGTGACGTGATAAGTATTTGCTAGCATGCCAGGATTTGAAAAGACGTAGGACCTTATTAACATCCTAAAGCGTGTAGTATCTGGGACCTTGAGGAAGAGACAGTTGATTACCCCTCATAAGCTTGAAGATCATAGGGTGTTCCACCCTCCCCCCCACCCCCCACTGGACGCCCATCTACCAGAGTACAGCCTGCCAATAAGGCAGATCTAAAGGTATTAATAGGTCTGTATGCCAGTCCCTCTGAAGCCAGAAAGGCTAGAAAACTCAGGATATGGACAACTTCTTCCCCCACGGGATTCAATTGCCGTTGATGACATCAACCCAACCATCTTGACCAGGCCGAGCGATATTGTTTGGTTGTGCTAGCTGCCCAAGATTTGGCGAATAATGAGACAGCTTCTCGTGAAATACCTGGGACTTTCCAATGCTCCCAGTAATCCTCTATGCCATGAGATGGAGAGAGCTTGCTAGAACCAGATGGTGATGGGGATCCCAGAGAAGATCTGGAAACAGTGGTAGAAGGAGTGGAAAATCCCAAGAAAGTTCCATCAGAACTGGAAACCAAACTTGAAACCTCCATATTGGCGTCATCACCACCAGGTCCGCCTGTTGTCTTCGAATTTGGGAAGACAACCTCCTGATCATGGCAAAGGGAGGGAATGCATAACCTGTCTCCTTGCTCCAGCCTCCCAGAAAAGCATCCATTGCCAATGCATTGGGATCTGGTTTCCAACTGCAATATCTCTCTAGCTGGTGAACCAGGCGAGAGGCGAAGAGGTCCATAGAAAATGGGCCCATCTGGATTGTATCTCCTGAAACACTTGTTGGTGGAGTTGCCAAAGACTGACATCCCACCAGTGAGGTGAGTGCCAATCTGCTATTTGGTTGGACTTCCCCGGCAGATGTTCCGCCGTGACCAAGATCTTCTTTTTTAAACAATAAGTCCAGAAGTTTCGGTCTAGGTCTGATGGTGTCTTTGATTTTGTCCCAATGAGGTGATTCACATAGCAGACCGCAGCTACATTGTCCATTTTGTGAAGGACACAGCATTGGACTCTGTCCTTGGTCCAGCATTTCACTGCAAAGGATCCTGCCATAAGCTCAAGGCAGTTTATATGGAGGGTTTGTTCTGTGGACGACCATTTTACTCCTGTGTAGAATTCTTTGCTGCGGGCCCCCCAACCTGAACCGTTGGAATGTCATTTGATAATCAGATCTGGCTTGGAACCGAAAATGGCACGCCCGTTCCAGGTGTCCATGTGTGAGATCCACCATCGTAACTCCTCCTTGGCATCCTCCGAGATGACTGGAAATAGGTGAGCCCCACTGCAGATGGAAGATTTTGAGGCATTGAAGGGCCCAATAGTGTAAGGGATCCAGAAAGATGGCCTGTATGGAAGATGATAGAAGACCCACTATGCGGGCAATCTGGCTCAAGGAGGTGGTGGGTTTGGCTAGGTTCCTCCTGAGTTTGTGTTTGATCTTGGATAGTTTCAGTGAAGGAAGAGTCAGGGTGGCCTTGACAGAATCCACTATGAACCCCAGAAATTGTAGATTCCGAGAGGGCTTAAGGTAAGATTTCTTCTTGTAGACCACGAAGCTGAGGGACTCCAGAAGATTGATGGTCCTTTGCAGGTGACTCAATAATCTCTCTGGGCATTGGTCTAACAGGTCTATCATCTAGGTAGACAAGTAACTGATCCCTCAGGCCCTCAAGTGTTCCACCACCGGTTTCAGAACCTTGGTGAAGCACCATGGAGCAGATGATAGACCAAAAGGGAGGGAGGTGAACTTAAAAACCTAAGCTCGCCATTGGAACTGCAGGAAACGTCTGTGTGGAGGAAATATGGGAATTGTAAGGTAAGCATCTTTCAGGTCTAGCCGCATCATGCAGTCGTTGGCCTGTAAAAGATCCCTGAAAAGATTTATCCCCTCCATCTTGAAATGTCTCAATACCAGTCACTCGTTGAACTCTTCCAGATTTATCACTGGGCGTTGGCCCCAATCCCTCTTTTCCACTAGAAAAATATTGCTGAGGAAACCCTTGGGGTGTAGCTGGGCCTGGACAATCGCTCCCTTCTCCAAGAGTTGCAAGATGTCTGCCTCCACTAGGTCGGTCAGGGATTGTGAATATATTAGAGGACGTGGCCTCTGAGACTGGAAAGGGGATCCATAGAACTCTATTTGGAAACCCGTCTTTGTCTGCCGTACCAAGGTGTCTGATATTAGAGTCTCCCGGTTGTGAAAAAACTGTGATTGCCTGTCCCCAAGTTTGCTCCCCGAAAGGGATTGAACACTCACCTTCTGAGGAGTTGTAAGAAGCGTTGTTCTTGGAGTTTCCTCTCGAGCCCCTGTGGCGGGGGTGGGCTCTTGTGGAGTAAAAGTTTCGGAAGTGGGACAGGTCCTGACATTGACCCCACCGGGCACTTGCTACTCTAGGGGCGTGGTGAATGACCAGGCCCGTCGAGCGCCCACTACCACAACCAGCGTTGGCAAAAACACGAGGTGTAAAAATCCTCATAATCGCTGTCTGAGCCTTATCCAGGGAGTTGAACATATTAACACATTTTCCTAATTCCCGGATTAAAGGTTCCCCCAAAAAGATTCCAGCAGTGGGGCCTGCCGCAGATGTCGCCAACTCCCCTAATCTGTGGTCAATTTTAATTGGGAGGGATCTGCGTCTTTCGGTGGAAATTGTGCAATTTGCATTCCCCAAATAAATCATCACTCATTGAGCCCATCCCGATAGGGCTTTGAGGGATATAAGGGAACAGGATGCCTTAGCATCTTCGGCCATATCTAGGATTTTAGACAAAGGGCCTGCCACATCTAACAATTTATCTTGACATGAACACCAGGATAGGTTGATCCCCTTCTTTGGATCTCTCACAAATTTGGCCAAAAAGGTGGCCACCCTGACATCTATGTCAGGAGTGAGGGCAACTTTACCTTCTAGGGAGGGGCGCACTTCTTTATCCAAAGGTTTCCACAGATGTCCTGCTACATAGGCGGCTACCTTTGACGCTGGAACCCGCTCAGCAGAACCCGGATGTAGTAGATCGTCCGTGTCCAGCATGTCTGAATCTGGGGCCGCAGGTTCACTATCAGGTTTGGGGTTCTTTTGCGGGGAAGAGGAGTCATTAGACGGGCGCCAAGGTCTGTTAGGCTCACCGTCGGTGGCATTAGGAGAATCGTCCCCATCCAGGGGGTCTTGAGGGAGGGGTGAAAAGGAGAGAGTCCCCCGAAGTACTGGGAATGGGTGATTCCGAAAGGTGGGGTTGAGACTACATAAAGGCGTTTTTGATGTGCGAAAATGCATCTGTCTCGACCCCAGGGTGGTTTGTGTGCTTGCGCTTAGAATCAGGTAGTACATGAGGCTGCCCTGGAGGTACAGAGGCCGAGAGCCTGGGAGATTCTTCCCTCTGCGCGAGGGGTTGTTGGCACTATGTTTGTAATTGGGGTATTTTCCTCTCCAGGGGGGCCCCACATGAGAGACTGCTTTCAATATGGAGACATCCATTATTTGGCAGAATTTGTCATCGGTAGGAAGATAGGTTATCTCCTCCTCCTCCATATACTCATTGGAGTCTCCCCCAGATAATCAGCAGAGTTTTGCATAATATATACAGCCAACAGGCACTGTAGTAAACAATAATTATTGAAAAATAGAGAGGGCCGGTCTAGCTGGTAGAAAAGGCCAGGAATAATAATTGGAGATTACTGTGGTAAACTACAAGTCACCGCAAGGATGACAATGCGATGGGAGACACACACCCCTTCCTGATTTTATCTGGGAATAATAACTGCCTGGATCGTGTTCTTAATCGTACCAATTTTTGTCTTACCCCTGCGAGGTGTTCTGATTCCAGACGGGGGCTCAGACACTCCATTATCAGGAAAAATTACAGCCTCCGAGGCAAGAGAGCGTCCAGACATTCTTCACTGATTTTTGGGATTACGGGTGAAATTGATGGGCTGGCCACCGGGAGGTAGAGCGCGCTGAGCCCGAAGAATGCTTGGTGCGTGGCCCTCTAGCAGGGATTTACCAAAATTACACAAGCACTTTTACAACATTTATGTTGAAAGATAGAGGTTATTGTTTAAGTGTTCTAATGCAAATCAGTATCGCTATACCAAATTGGAGTTTGGCTATCACGATCAAGTACTGATGGGAAGCCAAGCAGGCTTTCGTGTACTCAGGATTGTAGTGTCCTATTTTGGACAAAACTGTTGAAGTTCTTAGAGTAAATACTCTTGATAGATAAAATTGCATATGGGGGTGGACACTCTCCACTGTTCCTTAATTTTTTCATAAGTACATATGGAAGTCACTACATATGTGCTAAATACACATTAAAGATTAAAAGATGCATACATTTTAGATTCAATATTCATAAATTTCAGATATCATATTCATGAATTGTTTTTGATGGTTGCAGAGATGAAGTAATCACCCCTGGGGATGTGGATCTTAAATATTGCAGTTGATGTATAAACGACTCTTGTGGAAGCACTTCAGATTATGATTTCAAATTACTACGAAGAATGAATAAAGACCACAAGAAATATCAATTACAGAGCACAACCAGTGGTATGTCTTATTATCTGACTGAAGTAGTCAGTATGGTTTTAATAAACCCAAATGCAAATACAGTACAGAAAAAGAAAAAAACATCAGATGTCAATAGCAATTAAGTAGACAAATGGAAGATCCATTGGAGTCTTGATGTAGATGACTCAAAATACAAGGTAGATGAGCAGACTACCGACACGTGTTTCGTCGTGTTGGTACGACTTTTTCAAGGCTCGCAATTGTTTTGCATCAGTGACTCAGAAAATTTCTTCTGAGAGACCCCATAAAGTTTTCTAGGGATCTCAAATAAACTAGGAACAATCACAACGACGCCACTCGTGATTAAAATTTCCAAGGTCCCATCATACGATAGTGAGGGAACCAAATATCTTCGTCCTACTCCGCGCGTCGCGTCCTCCAAGACGGAGTAGGACGAAGATATTTTAATCACGAGTCCTCAATCTATATTTCAATTCATTACGAATATACATATTTCTACATTGTATCAGATGTTTGCTTTGAACAACAGTGGACGTCTTCGTGCACGATAATGCTATTTTGATGTTTACTTCTTGACTGTTGGTTACATTTTGAACTTCTACTTGCAGCGCACAAGAATACAGGCCTCTGTCCATCCTGACTATTTTATTTTGGATACTCCGTATGTTATGAGGATTGCTGTGGCGTCGTTGTGATTGTTCCTAGTTTATTTGAGATCCCTAGAAAACTTTATGGGGTCTCTCAGAAGAAATTTTCTGAGTCACTGATGCAAAACAATTGCGAGCCTTGAAAAAGTCGTACCAACACGACGAAACACGTGTCGGCTGTCTGCTCATCTACCTTGTATTTTGAGTCATCTACATCAAGACTCCAATGGATCTTCCATTTGTCTACTTAATTGCTATTGACATCTGATGTTTTTTTCTTTTTCTGTACTGTATTTGCATTTGGGTATATTAAAACCATACTGACTACTTCAGTCAGATAATAAGACATACCACTGGTTGTGCTCTGTAATTGATATTTGTTTGCGTTATATATGGGAAGAAGAATTCCTTTCTATATATAGGACGGACACTGATAGATGGTACGGTGTTCTACAAAGAGCACACCTATAAACTTAGTACTACTACAATATTGGGATAAGATAGAGACTGAGGTGCTGACTTGTTCTTGCAACCACTGCCATCTTCCCCTTTTTTATAAGACCACAAGAACTAAGTATGTAGTAAGAATTAATTGAGAAGGAGTCATGGAGAAAAATGCATGGCGAAAAAATACAAAGGGGCCGATTCCGATTCAGGCCGGAAATCTCCCCGACCGAGCCGGACCCGGAGAGATTCCCGACCGAATCGGACCGTAGCAGCCCGACCGAACGAGTACGATGCGCACGTATGCCATCGGACTCGATTCGGTCGGACTCCCATTGAAGTCAATGGGAGCCAGTCGTACAACGCGTCCACGGGCTCCCATTGACTCAATGGGCACAACGCGAACAAGGGCGCCCCCCATACAGCGTGTTCGCGTCGATGCGGGTCGCGCTGTACATGCACGTGTAGGGGGGACCCATGGGTCCCCCCTGTGTGCGACTCGCGTGCCTACGCTTCCAGGGGGGTCCGACACGGACCCCCAAAGTGCGGCTCCGACAGCTCCTTGGAGCCGGACTGCACGAGTCGTTCGGAGCGGTCGAGATGCGCATCGTACTTACCCGGCCGGGGAACGTCTCCATTGCGCGGTGCGAGTCTTCCCCGTGCGAGTCGGTCGGAGCGGTCGGGTCCTGCGAACGAGTCGGTCGGAGATTTCACGAGCGCACGCATCGTACTCGCTCGCCCGGACGCACGTACGATTCGGTCGGGAAATAGGGCTCCGAATCGGATCCGGTAAAGCCGAATCCGATTCGGAGCCCTACCGGCCGAGATCGGAATCGGCCCCAAAGTCTTTTGACATGCTTTAAGTAATGCAACACGAGGAGTGACATTTACCGATAGGAAAAAGTGCTTTGAAGAAGCACACGGATCAGTGGGACTAACTCTCTATTGCATATGTGAAAATATAGGTCTGAATGACACTTTTCAAATAAAGCATCAAGAAGAGTGAATTTAATAATTGTAACTGTGCACAATGTTAAAGTTAATAAAAAAATCTTTAAAAAAAAGAAGAGTGAATTGAATCCATAGGGAGTGCTCTAGGTTCTATTGTGCTGCTTGTATCATTTATGAGTGACCCATTTAAAGGATTCCCTTATGCACCACCTGAAAAGGAGATGGGTGATTGATAAAGAGATTAATGACTGAAAAGGAGATGGATGAAGGAAAGGGTCTCTAGTACTATGTGGTCATACGCCAGACAGGATTAATAAAAAACACGATCTGATTTCAAAATCAATCTCTGCTCATCCAGTAAAAAATTATCCCACTTCCCCAGACCACGGTGCTGGTAAAAAGTAACTCCTTTCCTAATCAAAGGGTTTGCATCTGAAATACGCTCTATGTGGTCAACTGAATGGAGACAAACTATTTAACTTTTAGAAAGAATCTGAAGCCATTCTTATTGTGACTTCTTTGTGCCTACTTCTTCATTTAATACTCCTTACTAGAACTCTATTGCTGAGACATGTTAGGTAGTTGAACTTTCAGAATCCAACAACTTCTGGCTGGATCTTCCTTCCTCCTGCCTTCCAAGTATCATGCAAAGATCACCTCAGATATGTTAAACCTCTGAAACATGACTTGTTAAACAGTAGCAAATATTTCAACATAACTACATAATAAGAGACAATTTGAGGTGATTTCAGTTTGCGGTATTGTGCAATAAAATGACCATCTTATATATATTCATTCCTCCTGAAAGGGTGTCCTATACTCAAAGTGGCTTTTCTGGCTATCGGCTAGAGTGCCACATGGGCATCTATATATGTTTTGAAAGGCACCTCCCTAATGAACTCTAACACTGTTTGATACCTTAATTTGTAGAACAGTGTTTTTGAATTTCTCCTGTTATGTAAGTAAACCCTAAGGCCTAGTAAACCATTGCTGTTTGTTTTAACCACACCCACTGTAGGTAAATATGATAATTGAACCACAGAGACATTATTTTATTGTAGTTGAAGCGGGACAGCCAGGATTCTGGTGAAAGATGATGGCTTTGTTGCTCCATGTAGGCAATGTAATAACTAGACAAGATCTCCCCAATGATACTGTTGTATTCCGCTTTAGGGGTCCGTATATAGGTTTTCCTGAATCATGTCCTTATATAGGCACAATTCGCATTGCCCTAATATAGGCATAGAATCCCAGTCCTTATTTAGGCATTAACCGTGCACTCCAAATACAGGCATGGTCACCGACATCCGCCCACCCTAACGTCACAACGAGTTCTTAGAAACCAGACCCTTAAGCTTCGGGAGTTCCCCTAGCACAGGACTATTGATTTCTCCAAGAACTCATCTATTATGTATGAACCGTTATACCTTAAGGGTTCATTCCTGACGTCTTCCTCTGTCCGACTTCACGTCAATGCTAACATTCCAAGACACCTACCAGGTATAAATATACCTTCCCTTGCCCAAGCAAGTTAGAGGAGACCTCGACTTCAGAGGAGCCCGTATCCCGGCCTGACGCACTGAGAAGACGCTGTCATTCCTGCACGCAGACGAATCCAGCTTCCAGTGATCTGACTCCCTTC
This sequence comes from Calotriton arnoldi, assembly GCA_963921515.1. Taxonomy (NCBI): domain Eukaryota; kingdom Metazoa; phylum Chordata; class Amphibia; order Caudata; family Salamandridae; genus Calotriton; species Calotriton arnoldi. The sequence continues at coordinate 2,977,152 of CAWUFW010000604.1, read as the reverse complement.
GCGGGGTGTTAGAGTTCCAGATCCGGCTGGAGATTCCCACCTCTCTCATTCTCAAGGTATGGAGCTGAATAGAACCTAGAGGGACTCTTGGCATACTAGACTCTTGGCATACTAGACTCTTGGCATACTAGACTCTTAGTATATCATACCAGAAAATACTTCACCTACTTCTTACCTTGCACCACACTTAGGTTAGGTACATTGGGGTAGAACTAGTTTAGGGACGCATCGTATGAGTACTCGCATTTTTAGCTCATGTTATTTATGTATGTGAATATATGCTAAAAGATAATGCTAGCGCAGTATTATTTATTTCTACTGCTTACACTGTACATTATTTATCTTGCATACTGTCTTGTGATCATAACAGCACATATCTCTTACACGAGAAACAAGACTGTTCAATAAAACCCTTTTTATTGAAACGCCCGTCTTTCCTTTCTGTGTAACTCTGTAGAAACAAGCATGCACGATTGACTGAGTGAAACTGTTATCTATTGTTTCCACGATTCTGAGATGTGTTCCGATTCTAAAGGGAAACAAAAGTTGTCATGTTTTTCGGTTGCCAGAAACTACTCCCTTCTTGTTCTCAAGGAGTTTCTAGTGGCCTCTGAGCTAGCTGGCACAAGTAATTAAGTTTAATATACTTGATAGGGACATACCGACCTTAGTCCTATGTCAAACCTATAGGTTATATTATTCCAATGCGCAGAGCCTATTAGGGAAATAGGAACTACACTACATGGCGCCCAAACGTTTGGTTAGGCAGTAATTTAACGCTAGATACTGAGTAACTCAGTCGTGCTTTTCTCTCAGAGACCCCTACTCACATACTCCATAAGATGTCTGGAGTGGGTAGGGTTAAATATCCGCCAAAGCTAAATAGGACAAAAACCCTATATATTAGCTATTTTGGTTTGTTCAACGTTGAAGGATACAGTGTTCCAAAATATTGTGCACCTTATCTTTTGTTTCCTTCAAACATGTTCTACATTTTTCAAAAAACAAATGTCCATACACGGGGACAATAACACCGGGAACAGTGTAACTGCGGCTGAACCAGTCGTAACAGCTTTTAACTTTACAGGTTTAACTGAAACTGAGGAGGGTGTTATAGACATCCATCCAAACTTAAGAAGAGCCATCACTCTAAAACTTATAAAACACGGCCTACCACCGAGAGGAGGTAGAGCAGTTTTCGTGATAGAGGCACACAAATCCTTTCAGACAGAGGTATTCCATTCATGGATAGTATTCCCAGAATCAAATCCAGTAACAAGACTGTTTCACTTCTACAAAGAAGATGAACCACCAGAGGAATATATTCCTTTCGAGGATATTGAAATTCCACTAACATACCAGGAGCATCAGCTCTGGTTTAAAGGCGCCCTAAAACATCACAAAAACATTACCAGGCTCTGTCCACTAGGTAGACCAGGAGCAACATGGCCGATTCTAGTCGGCTACACACCTCATCCTGACATCGATGTAATGTCAGACGAGGAACTACTTACTCAACTTACAGAGTTAATAAAAATTTACAGACAATTAGTCCAATATGTCATGCGGACTTTCACAGTCCAACCACCATTGACAATTCCAAATCAAACCCCTCAACAGGGGAATACACTAAAAATTACTCCACAGACTTTACAAGCAGTCATGGGTAAAATGCCCACAAAATGTGAGCAAATTCCATTCTGGATAGCTCAAAAAATTCCTCAAATAGAAGCAGTATTTCCTAATACTAGCCCTTATGAGAAACACAGAATACTAACAATCTGTTTACCAATGGGGATCACACCACAACTGGAAGATTGCACCACTTGGGGCGCAGTCTTTGCTGCCATCTATACTAAAACACATGGTATTCCGTCAATTGCAGTAATACCAGATGTCCTGAAACAAATTCAAAACGAATACGGGGCAGAGCCTGCTCTGAATTTAGGTATGAAATTACTGAAAAATTTCGACCAGGTATCAACAATAATATTATCTAATATTAAAGGGGAGGCAGCAGCAGTGGCGATCCGCCAACGATTAAGAGAATTCGATGTTACAGAACATCAAACAGAACTACCCAGAATAATAGAACAATCTTATGCAGAATTAGGCAGAGATAGTTTGGGTGGAAGACCATTGAAGCCAAAACTATCTGAAAGTCCTGAGAAGGACTCTATTAAACAAACTCCTACATCTTCTAAAAAGAAGTGGGAAACTAATAAACAAAATTCAAACGAGAAACGTTCTCAATCCCGAGGTAGGTCTCCTCAAAAGGAGCCCTCTGAAAGGAGGTATAACCTCAGGAATAGGGATAATTTGAAAAAGCCTGACAGGTATCAGGATACTGATACACGTTCCTCTCGTACCTTTCAGATATCGTCACAGACATCGGAAAGAAGAGGACGGTCAGAACATAGAGAAGAACGCGTAAAATCGAAAGACGACAAACACGTTCCAAAAAATAAATCCAAACCTCAATTCTCAAAGAAGAAGGTAGCAGATCTGAAGGTCAGACATGCCGAGGATACTGAGAACACAACTCAGGAACGGAGAATGGGCTCAGACAATGCTGGACAGTGCTGCAGAAGTCACAATAGCTCGCCAGAACCTGAAGGAACTTCTGGAGATAGTGGACTTCAATGAGTACATCACAGTTGAGACTGTAGACACCAGGATTAGTTCTCCACAAAAGCTATATGGAATAACACTCCGAATGGAGGGAGACATACCAAGAAAAGTGAAAGCGCTCTTTTGGGAAAAACGTTCAAGGGGTTATGATATACTTCTAGCAGAAAAAGACTGGACACCACAATTTGTCAGGGAGTGCCCACATGGCGAGGAAATTATTATGCCTGCCTTCTCCAACCATATTCCAATTCATCTAAAATATACTTATGCCAGGAAATGGGCAGTTGCCCAGGCCCCAGCATTATATAAAAATCATGTAGGATGGGATGAGGATTCACCTCACCATAAAATACATTTAAAAAATGAACCTACTGCACAAAGGCAGTACCCAATAAAGCAAGAAGCTAAAAAACAGGTCAGGGAGATCTTAGATCAACTTGAATACCAAGGGGTGATTGAAACATGCACCTCCTCAATGAACAGTCCTTTGTTTCCTGTCTCCAAATCAGACAATATATATCGTCTAGTTTTGGATTACAGACACTTAAACACTTGTTCTAAAACATTTGCAGTGCAAAATGCACATAGTACAGCATTAATGAATAACATTGTGCGTAAAAAATATAAAACCACATTAGATATCTCAAATGGTTTCTTTTGTCAAAACATAGCACCTGAAAGCAGGTACTTAACAGCTTTCTCAATAATGTGGACCCAGCGTCAATTTTGTCGACTCCCACAAGGGTTCAAGAACAGCCCGGGGTTATTCTCAGCAAGAGTAACGGAGTTACTACAAATTTATGATAATGAGGCATTGTCATATGTCGATGATATCTATCTGACAGACGATGACCTAGATAGGCACTTGAACAGGGTGAGCACCATTATATTGGGCTTCGCCTCTGAGGGCTATAAGTTCAACTTTAAAAAGTCTAGAATTGCCCATCTTAATGTCCTTTTTCTAGGATATGAGCTTTCAAGTGAAGGCAAGAGCTTGGCAGCCAACTTTTTAGAAAGGTGTGCGCTGCTCCAACCTCCAAAGACGCTGAAAAATTTACAATCCATCCTGGGTTTCCTAAATTTTGGAAGAACTTACATTCTAAATTACGCAGAAAGGGTTAAACCTCTCTACGCATTAATCAAACCTGATTTTTCAATCAAAAATTGGACACAGGAACACACAGAAATCTTGCGTTCACTCCAAGCTAACATGTTAGCAACAAATCACTTACAAACACGCGTAAGTCAACGCAACTTAGTGATCCGAATAATTTCGGGTCCATGCGGATTCACCTACTTAACATTTAATGAGGGTGAAAAAGTACCAATTGCATACAAATCACATTTGTATACATCAAGCAGAAATGCGCTTCACTTCAACTGAAAAATACTGACGGCAGTTCAAACTGCAGTAGCAAAAGAAAGAGCTCTAGCCCAAGGGAAACGCATTATTGTCGTAACCCCAGTTCCGGCCTTAGAGGCGATAACTAAAGCGAGCATTCCAAATGCGAAAGCATTACATCCGAGAGGGATACAATGGGTTAATTCTCTTGCTGCAACAGATGTTGAATGTTTTTGATCCTGATTTAAAAACACAAGCGTTCCTGCAATATGAATATGAATGTCCTCTGCCCACTGAGATTCTGCCTCTCGATCAGTATGAATTCATAATTTACACTGACGGATCCGCACAACCCGCAACAGGGAGTAAGCAAGCTTACAGTGCAGCGTGCGCAATCGTTAAAGGTCGCATGCGCGATGGCAACTTCAGACCTATGGTGACTAAAACTCAATCTCTAGGAGATTGCACAGCTCAGCGAGCTGAACTACAAGCATTCAAACTGGCATTTGAAAGTACAGATCGAGAATTCCCCACACTAATCGTGTGCGATTCTTTCTACTGTATGCAGTCGTATAATGAATATATACAAACTTGGCTTGAAAATGGGTTCAAAGATGCAAAAGGTGGCACAATAAAGCATAAAACGCTTTGGGAACAAGTAGTTCAGTTAAAAAAGGAACTACCAAAGGCTCACGTGATCCATACACTGAGTCATCAACGTGATGGCGTTCACGTTGCAGGGAATTCATTGGCTGACGAAGCCGCAAAGGGGGCTGTTCAGACGGCTTCCGTAGCTGCGATCACTCGTTCAAAAACGAAAATAGACAGTGAGATAATGTTGGCTGTCAATGCTACGAGCAAAGGCAGTGGTGCAGCGTTACCAAAAAAGTTTCCACTCAAGTACTCTTATGTAATTGATGCGAACAACGTTCCTTTTGCTCGAATCCCTGGAGTGGGGGATAGGGTAATTCCAAACAAGGAACGCAGATTAGGACTAATCCTAGCAGCACATGAAGGGATAGCTTCTGCCCATGCAGGTATTTCTGCAACAGTATCTTTACATTAAAAGAAAGATATTGGTGGCCTGGCATTAGGAAACAGACCAAGAACTATGTTTTGGAATGTGTAATATGCCAACAGATGAAAGTCTCCACAGTGAAACGTCCTGCGCAGACACCCTGTTAATTTCAGACAAACCATTGGCTTGTGTTTACCTAGACCACTGCGGCTCCCTTGCAAAGGGACGGTAACTTATAAATATATCATGGTCGCAGTGGATTCTTGCTCTAGGTTCCTATGGATATGGCCTCAGCGCTCGGCTGACGCTCGAACTGTTATAAAAGATTTGCGAGTCTTTATCGGCACATACGCAATAGGCACGCTACATTCTGACCAGGGCCCTGCGTTTAGCTCTCGGGCTTACAAAGAAGCCATGGCCAGTCTGGGCGTTGCATTGCGGTACTCCTCTCCGTTTCATTCTGAGGGAAATTCTGTTGTGGAAAGGAAAAACCGGGACATAAAGCAGTCTATAACAGCTAGAGTATTAGGTTCGGGTGATGGGTGGGTCAAACATCTTTATGGGGTCCAACGCTCATTAAACAATTTGCCAAGAAGTTCTCTAGGAGGGGTCACTCCATATGAGGTCCTATTTGGGACAAGAATGTGGGTGCCCGATCTGGAATGTAAAGGCACAGTGGTGGAAAATAAACCGTTTGATATCAAAGATCGTTTGGCTGTTTTACAGGAACTAAATGAACTAAGATCGAAACAAAGCAACGTGTTCCTGAAGCCAACCACCACTGGGGAAAAACCGGCAGTCCCAGCAAGGCCTGTCTGGATTCCAAAAGTTGGGGATCTAGTCAGAGAAAGATTACGGACAAGAAGGAATTTGGACCTTCTTACAGACAACCAGTACCTGTCCTAGCCATACACGGAACAAGAACAGTACTTCTGCCGCCCCTTGCTGGAAAAAAGGAGAAAAGATTTGTGTCCATCGACCTCATCAAACCACAGTATGTGGCCAATACTAAATAGTAGGCCTCGTGGACTCCGACCTAGTAGCAGACACACTCCTCTCGCTACTATCCAAGAGGTTCAGACTGAGAGACTGATAACCATCGAGAATTCAGCAGTAACAGATGAAGGACTGAGCAACAATGCTATGGAACTCATCCCTCTTGAAACTCAAGTAACAGTTCGTCCAAATACACCTGTCTACACCAATGTAACAAGTGATCAACTGGTTCCAGCGATTTCTACAAATCCTGATGCAATTTCAACAATTGACAGAACTGCTTCTGGCTATTTCATTAACTTTGATACGTTTTCTGAGGATCCCAGCGAACCTGAAACGACGCCAGCATCAAAAACTTTCAAAATACAAGTACAAGACTTTTTACATTTTCTGAAAGAGACTTATCTGGTTTCACCATGGATTGAACTTTGGGTTATTTCTGGAATATTTTTCTTCCTGCTTTGGCTAGCTTTGGTTATGACTATGAGCATGCTTATAAATGGGAGATACATCCATTTGGACATTGAAAGAAAAGAAGTGAACTTACTTTTGAAACCTCACAAATCATCCCATCGTGAAACAAGAGACTTGTCTGCAGTGAACATCACAGCCGTTCCTATACAGGATGGTATAGTGTGGGACAAAACAGATTTCGATATTTTTGGCCCGACGGAACATTTGAACATTCCACATTTATTTAAGATTTCACTAAGTGATTTTGTTTCATCCAGTACCTACTCTGATGATTGGGACTTTGAAACTGTACATAATATGATGTTTGACCTAGAAAAATCTGCTGCATTTTCTAATAATGAATATTTAGAGGGTTCATCAGACTATGAACAGCTGTATTGCTATAACCACTATGGTCATCATTTTTTGCATAAATCTGCAACACCTAGAAATGTGTTTATGTTTAACCAATGGGAGCATTGTCCTACACCACCAAAAGGTAGTTCAAAAACATTTGCTAAAAAGTTTCCATATTTTTCAGGATACAATACATCTGATCCAGAAACATTTTACTATAGAAATGTAAACAAAACAGGACTGAAAATTATGTTAACTAATACAAAACAGATTTACTCTGCAAAATGTATAGCCCAACTGTCTAGACATGGTTTCGACTTGTGGAAAGAGACAATAGACACAAAATCTGTCTGGGGTACTAAAGATTGGCAAGTACAGGGGATAGAAGCTTTATTTAGAGCCTGTATCGTCCCTCAACAAATAATGTTTTTGAATGACACTGTCCAACAAACGTCTTGCCTTGGTTTAGCCAAGATTAAAGACATGAAAGCACCTTCTGTACCAACACCTGCAAGTGATAATAATACACAGGCAGCGGTTACAGTTGACACCATACTACAATTCAACAGAACAAATCCTGATTGGAGAAAATGGTTGATCTGGCCCACAGACACAAACAACTGTCAAGGGAGATTCCTGAATAAAACACAGAGGTTTACTATTTATAGGCCAGACTCACGATACGTCCAAAGACAGCATCCGGGGGTAGTAACAACATACAGTGTAGGAAAATTATGCCTCGATTGGCTGCACAAATCTACACTTAAGGATGTGAAACAACACTTATCTTTACTTAAAGAAGATGCAGACCTTAGGGAATTCTTGCTTGGACCAAGAAAACCGCGTCAAAAACGTTTCATATATGCCGGCATTTATGCTGCTTATAATGAAGCATGGAAGGTGTCACAGATGGAGGCCGCAGAACGAATACGTGAACTTGATCGTATTAACTTAGAGAAAACTCTCTCTGTGGTCGACAATGGGTTAATAACTTTGTCCTCCAGAATTTATTCATTGGACAGTATTGTATCCTCTGCTATCGACATACTGGAACAAGATTTAGCCATGTTACAACAAGGCCAATCTCAACTACGTTCTGTTATGTTATTAAGCTGGACGCTGCAATCTTTGCGAGCGGGCTATGTGCCTTGGCGTTTTATCAACACGTCGCCTATGTTTGCAGAATACAATCTAACTGATAAACAGATCGAACTGGCACAAAGGGGAGCAAAGTATACAGTACTGAGCATTGAAAAACTTGAAAAATTTCCATTTACAGTGGCAGAAAAACCAGCTACAGAATGGCTTATTCATGGCAAAATTAGTCTACCTGTGACTACTTTCCAGTTTCAGTATTGCCTTAAACAGATGCAAGCAGGCAAATATGAAAGGTTGGGTAAAGAATACATTAAGACATCCTGGAATTTACCATACACATATAGATGTTGGAGTGGGGATCGTGAAGTGTTTCTAAGCGGTACACACTGTGAAAATGCACTAAGCGGTTCACTGATTTGTCAGGACATATCTTTACACGGGGCTTGTAATGGTTCTGTGGCAAATTTGTCCTGCCACCAGCAGGGTACACCAGCTGCTGTGATTAATCCAACGTTTGGCCAACTTTCTAATGGGAGTTACCTCATGTTGAATGATCAGAGTTGCTGTGGCATGTTGCCAGGCATCCCATATCTAGTAACGGTCAACTCCAGGGTCACTTGCTGTATGCAAGTATTGTTTGCCCCAATAGACACAGTCAGGGAGTCGCCTTTATGGCCTTCGTTGAATGTCTCTTTTATACGATTTGATACTTTAAGCAGAATGAAAGCCATGCTTATACAACAATCAGTGCCTTTGACCTCGGCCAAAGAAACCTATGATCTACAAGTTGCAAGGACTTCGGCTGAGATACAGAATTTAATTCGTACAAACTGCCCTATACATTTCGTAGAAATGATAGGACGTATCTTTAACATGTCAGATACAAGCGGAATTGTACAGGTATTTAAGACCATCTGTTCCGGACTATTAGCACCTTTCCAGGCTGTCCTCGGAATCATCCCAAACTTCGCACATTCGGTGTTTGGTGGTGTGCCATTAATTCTAGCACTTGTTGCAGGAATTCTGTTTCTATTCCTCCTACTACGCTATGGCAAGCCTCTTCGCCAACATCACTCCGAGCGATGTGGAGAGAGCCCTCCTTGAACGGAAATGCCGTGAGCGAATAGTACAGCTTTTGGGCATGCCTCGTCTACGGGAACTTAATACAACGTGGTTCCTGTCATTCAGACCAATCTGGCAAGATTGCATCTTACCTGTTCTACGCTGCCTGTTTTGCGGTGAAGAATGCGTGCTAGACACATGTCTAACACTCCCATCAGTCATGCCAACGGATGTCGATACTCTGCTGGACCCGATAACGGCCCATGCTGTGTGTTGTCCCCAGAGGCTACCAATCCTGATGACGGCATTCATTGAGATCTCACAGACGCTTCCGGCTGCTGCTGAGGTACGAGATGGATCAACAGGCACACAGGTAACAACGGACGCGAACATTGCATCTTCTGCTGAAGGCGATGTTTCTCATCTCTGTGCAATTAACCTTCTGAACGAGGTGTTCCAAATGTCACCAACTTCGGTGGACGATATTTTGGCTACGGACATAGATGATCTAATGTTTACACCAGACCCATACACTGACTTTGATTCGGCTCACAGTGTACCAGGGCACCATTGAAATTTGGCCTTCATATTTTCAAAACTTGGAACTATTCCCAGAAATTGAACTTTTTCTTTTAAAACAAAATTTTTCTCGATAAGAAAAAACATGGCAAAAGAACAATCTGCTTACAGTAGAACTAGTCTTATAAAACGGACTTCTTTGAATACTTCCAGGGACACATTGTCACCTTATTTGTCTAAAAATTTCATTTAAATACCATGATATGCAATGGCTTTGATTTTAAGAACTTATCGACCATTTCGTCATATGTATATATTTCTGTTTTCATTCACGTTGCATTTACTTCTATTATATGCTTAGAATGAAAACGATGCTTTAAATGTACAGTACCTATTGCATTTCAACAGTTTTGAGCTTCTTTTAAAATGCTTTTAGAAATGTTTTTAGCAATATGTGGTACTTGATTTTATGTTTAGCATTTAAATGTTTAGCATTTAGTATTATCGTTCAATCGAAGATGGAGTGGGTGTTGTATTCCGCTTTAGGGGTCCGTATATAGGTTTTCCTGAATCATGTCCTTATATAGGCACAATTCGCATTGCCCTTATATAGGCATAGAATCCCAGTCCTTATTTAGGCATTAACCGTGCACTCCAAATACAGGCATGGTCACCGACATCCGTCCACCCTAACGTCACAACGAGTTCTTAGAAACCAGACCCTTAAGCTTCGGGAGTTCCCTAGCACAGGACTATTGATTTCTCCAAGAACTCATCTATTATGTATGAACCGTTATACCTTAAGGGTTCATTCCTGACGTCTTCCTCTGTCCGACTTCACGTCAATGCTAACATTCCAAGACACCTACCAGGTATAAATATACCTTCCCTTGCCCAAGCAAGTTAGAGGAGACCTCGACTTCAGAGGAGCCCGTATCCCGGCCTGACGCACTGAGAAGATGCTGTCATTCCTGCACGCAGACGAATCCAGCTTCCAGTGTTCTGACTCCCTTCGCGGGGTGTTAGAGTTCCAGATCCGGCTAGAGATTCCCACCTCTCTCATTCTCAAGGTATGGAGCTGACTAGAACCTAGAGGGACTCTTGGCATACTAGACTCTTGGCATACTAGACTCTTGGCATACTAGACTCTTAGTATATCATACTAGAAAATACTTCACCTACTTCTTACTTTGCACCACACTTAGGTTAGGTACATTGGGGTAGAACTAGTTTAGGGACGCATCGTATGAGTACTCGCATTTTTAGCTCATGTTATTTATGTACGTGAATATATGCTAAAAGATAATGCTAGCGCAGTATTATTTATTTCTACTGCTCACACTGTACATTATTTATCTTGCATACTGTCTTGTGATCATAACAGCACATATCTCTTACACGAGAAACAAGACTGTTCAATAAAACCCTTTTTATTGAAACGCCCTTCTTTCCTTTCTGTGTAACTCTGTAGAAACTAAGCATGCACGATTGACTGAGTGAAACTGTTATCTATTGTTTCCACGATTCTGAGACGTGTTCCGATTCTAAAGGGAAACAAAAGTTGTCATGTTTTTCGGTTGCCAGAAACTACTCCCTTCTTGTTCTCAAGGAGTTTCTAGTGGCCTCTGAGCTAGCTGGCACAAGTAATTAAGTTTAATATACTCGATAGGGACATACCGACCTCAGTCCTATGTCAAACCTATAGGTTATATTATTCCAATGCGCAGAGCCTATTAGGGAAATAGGAACTACACTACAATACTGTGTAGTAGGTGGGCGACATTTAGAGCAACATTCAGCTAAAATTAAACAACTGTGGTGCCCTTGCTGAAGGATTTAATGAAAGGCAAAGCCCACTAAACATGTAACAATGTTTTTCCAACTTGTGTTCCACATTTGGGGAAATATAGAGGAGGCTGAATACATGCTTTATAACTAGAAACACAAGTATCTGGTCTCTATGATGGCTCAAATGAGTCATTTTATTAGCTCTAACACATCTAAAGTCCCTCACTATTTTTAATGATGCTACAAGCCAAGATTTGTCAAAGGATCACAAACTGTGCAATATGTGTTTATTCATTTCTTTAAGGATTCTAATTATTGGACTTTGTCTTTTTGACATAAAAACAGTTTTAATGGAAATAGAAGCAACCAGTAACTTCATAAATGAGTAAATCATAGGTTAAAACTAAGGAAAGTGTCTTTGTATTTTAATGTCTATCTCTGTTTTTAAATAATTAGTTCAGGATTGCTGTGTGACCGTGTCCATCACTTGAGGACTATTTGTCCGAAGGTAGTTGAAGTTCTGTCTGTGCTGCTTTTTGGTGATGCTCTGTAGCGGCTCTGAGAAATCATCCTTACTTCCCTCCAATTCTGTGTTATGGCCTTTCCTTTCAAGAGGTACCCCTTCTCTTGGTAACCTGTACTCATTGCTCCTTTACAATATTGAGCACGGTGTTGGGCAGAGTGGGCAGATATGCCACCACGGCTCTTCAGCTGAAATGTTCCAAAATAACCAGCAAAAATTTGCTTTAATGATCTAATACTATCACCAGAGACAACCCACGGCATTGCACCAACAAACGGAGTCTGTCATCGATGAACATTTGGCCCATTGTACTCACGGGTGGGCCTGAGCCGGAGCGCCGTAGAGGAGAACACCCAAAATGTCACCCACAATCCTTGTGCTGTGCTCGGGCACTCAAGGAAGTGTCCAGCTTTGGTTCCGGGGATTTCAAATGGTTGGGATAGTAGACCTACCAGCACTTATCGTGATAAAGGAGCCGCCATAGGGGGAATGCTGACATCCGATGCAAACTGAAGCTGGGCCTTAGCTGTGCCTCACCCCTTGACAGAAGAGAGAGTTGTGAACCGGACAGAAAGCCCAAGGTCTGGCTGCGGGGGAAGGACCTTGCCACCAGGAAGAGATTTACCTTCAAGTGCGAAAGCGCTGCAAGGAAACCCTTTCTCAACCCAAATCTAAGCAGCCAAGAGACTTCCTTCGGATCAAATGTGGCCACTAAACACAAATCCTGAACAGACGGCACTATCTTAGCCCACCAAGTGAATTCCTCGTAAGAGAGACACACAACAAGCATTTGCAATGCAATAGGTCTCGCATTTACGCAAGTTTAAGCTATTTGCATTGTAAATGACAATGCCTTTTATTTATGTTTTAAAAACCAAAACATAAATAAAAGGCATTGTAATTTACAATGCCAATAGCTCAAATTTGCATAAATGCGAGACCTATTGCATTGCAAATGCTTTTTTTTGTTTGTAATGGGTGGCTTTCAGCTGCCACACGGGTGTTTATTCAGCTCTTGTATGTTTTCTACCTGGCACACTGGACCAAGATGCATTTACTAATGAGCACTTTGCTATGGGGCTGTGTATATATAGTATTGCAGACATTCAGATAATCTTAGTCTTGCCACAATTCCAATAATGAGGTTCCTGAGAGTCCCTTCTTTCAAAATGAGTCAGTGTCCTCTCAAACCTACTCTCTTGGCTAAGGATTGCCAAGTTTGCTTGGAGTAGTTAGCAAACTCTCTTCAAAGCCCATTCTGGATACACGTTTGTTTCAATAGAAAGGAAACAGATGTTTTTGTAAGCTTACCTTCGAAATACAATTGTCACTCAGAAAGGGGAATGAAGACTGACTACAAATTGTCTCACCTGCCCAATTGGGGCTTGGGGTAGGGTGGGGCTGAGAGGGAGGGGACAAGCATGAGAGCTCAACTGCTTAAATTAAAGGATAGTTACTAGAACCCCTACTAAACTTTCACACCAGCACCTGCATTTCCGAATATCCGGTAATCTGTTTTACACTTTTCCAGTATTAATAGCTCCCTCCAGAATCTATCGTTGCTGGAAGATATTATAAATCATGCATATGATCTACAAGCTATATACCCTATTCATTTTTCTGTATAAGGTTGAATACAATGCTCGTATCACTACTAGACCTAACATGGAACAGGGTCCTATATTGCTAGTTAAAGGTAGGGACCTGGGTAAACGCAAATTATTTAACAGGCTCGGATATACCAGGCTGTGATATATACCAGCAATATAGGTGCACTAGAACTGAACGTTGCTTGACTTAGTATAACCTGTTAGACCAGCTTGGGTAAAAAGAGGTGTGTCTTCTGATACTAACTGCGTATTTTCCTCTTATGTAGGAATTCATTGGCCTGGTGCTACTGCACCTGCTGCGCTACAGATAACACCGCCTCTGTACATAGGAGTTCACAAGCATCGGTGGGTAAAAATGCAGTGTTTACAAAATGCTGTGGCATGGCTGGTTTGAGGTCTTTGCAGGCCTGAACATGTAACTTAGGCTATTAAAGGTGTGCATGTAGGAAAACGCCATTGGAGAAAAGGCACGGACAGCGGAGTGCGGGCGAAGGGAGGGGGTGCGAAAATGCACGGACAGCGGAGTGCTGGCGGGGGCAGAGAGGGCTGCGAAAATGCACGGACAGCGGAGTGCGGGCAGGGGGAGGGGGGTGCGAAAATACACGGAGAACTGAGTGCGGGCGGGGGGGAGGTGGGTGATAGGAGTTCACAACCATCGGTGGGTAAAAATGCAGTGTTTACAAAATGCTGTGGCACGGCTGGTTTGAGGTCTTTGTAGGCCTGAACATGTAACTTAGGCCACTAAAGGTGTGCACGTAGGAAAACGCCATTGGAGAAAAGGCACGGACAGCGGAGTGCGGGCGGGGGGAGGGGGTGCCAAAATGCACGGACAGCGGAGTGCAGCGGGGGGGGAAGGGTGCGAAAATACACGGAGAGCGGGCGGGGGAGGGGGTGCGAAAATACACAGAGAACTGAGTGCGGGTGGGGGAGGGGGTGTGGAAATGCATGGAGAAGTGAGTGCGGGCGGGGGAGGGGGTTGCGAAAATGCAAGGACAATGGAGTGCAGGCGGGGGGAGAAAAAATAATAATAAACTGAGCGCCTCGGCGTGGGCTATATCACGTAATCATGCGTGGGCTATATCACGTAATCATAAATAAATAAACGGAACACAAGTGGAGGGGAGAGACAAATAAAATAAAACAAGTTACAAAAGAATAGCATGGCAGCTATTATTAGTGCTGAGGCTGCCGCAATGTTAAACAAGCTGTCGCCATTGCGCGAGTGATAAAAAAAAAGTGCTTACCCAGTAGCTAAAGGAGACTGTATAACGCCGCAAGCAAAAGATCCAGTCCGGATGGGCCGTCCGAGAAGGAGACCCCGGGGTAACAAAGAAGCCTCATTTTGAATCGGAAGCCAGCGTTTAGCATAAACGATGACGCCAGCCAATAGGAATGATGGGCGGGGCTTCAAGTCCACTTCTGAAATCTACTCGATTACAAGAAGCCTCGCAGAGCGAGCAGCGCATGCGCGCTGCAACGCAGGTCTGCGAGACCTAAAAAGGCCTGCTTCATTAAGATTCATACAACATATGTTGCTAGGGCACAACAGAGTACCGGAGGCAGCAGGCGCTCAACGTGAACTGTCAAACGACACAATGGCAATCATAAAAACACCCCTGCAAAGCACTCTCCAAACATTGTGACAAGACCTTAAGAACAACTTTAAAAAAGAGATAGATAAAAACATACAGGTCTTGAGAAACATCAGTTAACTCGAAAATTGGGGGGTTATGGGGTGATGTAGATACAGTTGGCTCCATAGTATTGAAAGTTGAGAGTAGCAGAGAATCTGAAAAGCATTTAAGAACGATACAAAAAAGCAACTCAACGCGGACAGAGGCAGATTTAAACTTAGATCTGCAAAAGTTGAAGGATCTCGAAGATTGCCATGGTCTTTGAAGAGGTGGCTGAAGGCTCAGACAGCTCTATTGTCGACCATGCTGGGTGCTGGCAGGGCAACCATCCAAAAGTCAGACTGGACAGGGCACTCTGAGTCAGAGAAAAATGCAACAAAAAGGTAAACCCAGAGACATCTTAGTAAAGTTCCACTATTTCAGAGCAAAAAAGGTGCTTGTTATCTCTAGCGAGTGCTTTCAGAGTCATTTCAGGGCTGCTCATACACCTTCTTCCATGGTTTAGCATAAGAACTACAGAATCAAGCAGCGTTCAGGCTGATAAATAAAAAAATAAGTGGAATTTTTTTTCTCGCACTGATCACTTCCCTGCAGACATGTCTTTGACTACGCTGGGACCACACATCACATCACTGATACACTGGAGGCAGTCAAAATCCTAAAACTGAATTATCTATATGAGGAAGAAGACCCTGAAAAGATAATACCTGCATCAGAAACCAAATGGCCATTGGACGATGCTTGTCTTCAGTGGCAAAAAAACATAAGAGGCGGTAGGAGGAAAAAAGGATCGCAGGACATGAGAGAAGCTCTGAGAAGGGGTCCTTGGTCAGATAGAAACTTGCAGAGGAAGGAGCAAAGGAAAGGGTAAACATTACAGATTCTGATGAAACTCCCTATTGCCCTATGTAGAATTAGTGCAATAATTTATTGACTGGTTATCCTGTACAGATGAGAATTAAACATAACAATTCGAGTGGTGGGGCGGGTAGAGTTGGCAGGGAATCTCAAAACAAGGAGTTGGCTACCCCTGAAACCTGGCAGCAGCCACTGCAGCAGCCCTCATGATTTTAGCAGTAGGCTGGCTTTCCTTTGCTTAGTGCAGCCTGTGCCCCCATGCAGGACCCCCTTTCATGATACGATTAAACTTGACACTTTACTGAATACGTTTGGAAATGTTTTGTTTGGAAGGGAAAGTGGGAGGGCAGGCATGTTAACCTTTTCCCCAGAATAACAACGCTGACACGCTCATTTTGGCACCTAGTAGGAATACATTGCCATCTTTGTTCCTATCTAGAGAAAAGCGCCATATAATACCTGCACCTCACTACAGTGATCATACAATGTCAAGGGGCATAATACCCTAGCCAAGAGGGAGGCTATATGGAGAGCAATTAAATTCCACCAATCAGATAGACTGTGTGAATCACTGACATAATACCGAAAGTCACATTATCAAACTGCAAATATTTCGACGCAAAAATATCGATATAAAAAATATCGATGTTGCATACTTAATTATAAAAATACACAAATATCGATACCACAATATCGTGATACAACTATATCGACAACACAAATATCGCACACATAAATATCGCAATACAAAATATCGATGTTTATAAATAAATATAGGACATGTCTAAAATATCGACTACAAAAATATAGACATCAATATTATCGTTTTTTTCAATATATCGACAAATCAATAATACATTAAAACAATTACTTTAAACACCATAAATACAGTAAATTGCATAAACATACATATCACATTAAATTGAACCAAAAACATAACTATCAAAATTATAACAACATAAATAAATAATAACATAATAAACACACTAATAATAATATTTTAAAATATATACTTGCAACATATTCAAACATTTTAATACTTCTTATATATATTTTATTAAAATATAATTAGTTCAACGTCTCCTTCCTCACCCCAAAAAAATAAATTACTCTTAATTAGCGTTTTCCATATAAAGAAAACAATTCCCAAGCCAAGAAACAAAGTAAAAATTAACCAATAGAAATACAGAACATCAAAATAAACCAATGAAATTCAACAAACAATTAAAAAGACACTATATAAACCAAGAAAAATCAGTCTTATTTTACACCTTAAACCAAAATAATTAAGGAAGGCGAAACTCTGCCGGATTTTGACCACAATCAAAGACTGCATCAAAATAAAGCCTACTACACTTCAGGAAAAGTAAGTAAATTACCATTTCTAAATAAGCAGTTAAATTAAAATGTAACACAGATTTCAATTGCTAACTAAAATTACTAACTTATATATTTTATCTCTTTATATTTCCACTACAGATATTACTACAAAGAACGAGAAACAATAATTTACCTCGCAAAAACATCTCACTAACAAAGTAAGTATACTTTAAAAAGACTTTGTAAAATCTCACTAAAATGCAACTAAACACCTAATATATCCTACACCCCAAAACCACCCCATTTTGATTTTTAAACCTTTTAAAAGCCTTTGCAAAATCTAACAAAAATGTTAATGAAGCTATAGTCTATCCTAAACACCAATACCACCCCATGTAAAATTGTAAAACATCAAATAAAATATGCTTTATTTTCCTTTCACAGAAAACTTCGACCAAACAGCATTTATTGAACAAAGAACATCTCCATTTAAAAACAACTAAATAACACTTGGTAAGTATATGTAAAAATGTTTTCTTTTTAACCATATAAACATGTATAATATGCTTTTTCATATATGTTCATATACATTTTTTATAGAATTTTCCACATCACCATTACTGAAGGTGCCCAATTTATAGCATCTCAGAAAGGGAAATTTTTATTGTGTTACATGGGGTACGTCTACACCCAAGAGAAGCAAACGGGCCTTAAAGTGAACTGAAAATGTTCAAAATATTATATTCCCCCAGAACTAAGGGGCCGATTATGATGGCGGGCGGACTTTGTCCGCCCGCCATCGCCCCGGTAAATGGGACCGCCCGCTATGTGTGCGGCGGTCCCGCACATGTAATGCAGTGGCGGTGGCATCCCCCATTTCCAGCATTGTGGCGGGCGGTGCTCACAACACCGCCCGCCACAGTGCTGGAAATGCATGTTGTGCATCTGCATGCACAACGTGACAGGCACAGCGCGGTGCCTGCCACCTTGTGCATGCAGATGTAGGTACCCCCCATGTGCAGCCCCCACCCCCCCAACACCCTGGGGGCCCGCAACGGGCCCCCAACAGCAAAGACCGCGAGCCTTTCCATGGCGGCGACGCCACCATGGAAAGGCTCATCTCCGCCGGCATCAAAATATGGATGGCGGTGTCTTGCAGACACCGCCACCATATTAAACCCTTTTCCGCTCGGTCGACTGTTCGGCCGGGCGGAAAACATGCGGACGGTCTTACCGTCTGCCGGGCTCCCCTCCGCCATGGTAATATGGCGGGGGGAATTTGTTGGCGGATGGGCTATGGGGGCGGGCGGATCGCCACCGCCATGCGGGCGGTGGCGATCCGCCCGACATCGTAATCGACCCCTAAGTATAACACACAGTGATGAACCTTTTATTTTCTTTGACAATAAAAATAAAGATAAAAGAATTATTATGTTTGCTACAGCAAACAATATAACTAAACTTCAACAATGCCAAACCTGGATGATGGATGGCACCTTCACAATATGCCCCAAACCATTCTACCAACTTTACAGTATCCATGGACAATATCATAACAGTTGCATCCCCTTCATATATGCATTGTTACCAAATAAACAGAATGCAACATATACTGAAATGTTAGGTAAAATAAAGCAAGAAACAAACGACTTTTTTCCTCAAAGAATAATAGACTTTGAGCAAGCCATGATAAACTCTATCCTTAAATTGTATCCCCACACATCTATACAAGGATGTTACTTCCATTTCAATCAATGTTTATGGAGACATTTACAGAAATCTGCACTTAGTGTGGAATATGCAACAAATATTACCTTTGCATACCAAATTAAAAATCTAATTGCCCTGGCCTATGTGCCAGTGACAGATGTGGCTGAGCATTATAACATTTTAATTGAAAGTCCATTTTACCAACAAAATGAACAAAAATTATCTCCCCTCCTAGATTATTTTGAGGATACCTGGGTGGGGAGATTACACAGATCAGGCCATAGGCGTCAACCTAAATTTCAAATTCCTTGGTGGAATGTGTATCTAACTACACTTAACCAAGAAGCTAAAACAAACAATGCAGTTGAGGGTTGGCATAATGCCTTCCTATCTTCTACAGGACGAAGCACTCCTACCCTATATAAACTATTACTTGCCATACAAAAAGAACAAAGCTTCCAAGAACTCAGAATGCAACAATCTGTCATCCAATTAAAACCAAAACTATCTAGACAAACTAATCAAATGTATCAATATCTCCAACAGCAAGTTCAGCTATCCCCTTCCAAAAGAGGCCTTGAGTACTTATATATGATAGCTAAAACTCTACTCTAAAACATATAAACAATGTAAATATATTATTCTGAAGAAAAAAATTATTACAATAAAAACAGTGCATTCTTTTAAATAAAAAATTAATTAATTTGTCTAATATGTGTTATAAATTTATATATACATATAGACAAATTAATTAAACAGCAAAGCAACTAAACAACAACTGCAATTAAATTAAAATCATTTCCCTCCCACAATTAAAATATTTAAAAACACTTACCTTTCCCGTTGCTTTAATACGAAAATGCCACATCTTCCAAAGTAATCCAGGTAGTTCACAATCCATAGATATTAAAAAGGAACCCCAATAAAATGTAAAAATACAACTGTATCAAAAACTTAATCCTCCAGGTAAAAATAGAAAATCCAGTAACCATAAAAAACCCGAAAAATAGTATAAAATTAAAAACCGCTCCATGAAAACCGAAAAATGAAGGAAGTATAAAATAATTATTAGTTAATATAACTAATACACACTTCATTAAAAAAAAAAATTTGCAATATTCCGTAATTCAAACTTCTTCGTCGTAAAACCTACAAAACAAAGAAAAACATTCCCACCCACACAAATGTACACATAATACACTTAAAAACATGACTACAAACATTATTCACACAGTATTAACGTAAAAACGACATAAATAGAAAAAATCTAAGTAGGCCGCAAATACGGAACACAATGTTAACAATTAATAACTAAATAAAATACTAAACACACCATAACTTCTAAAACATAACTCCACCCACACTAATTACAACATTACTACCTTCAAAATACACTTAAAATAGTTTAATATTAAAATTACTCTTACCTTCTCAGACGCGAAGCAGCTCCCTACCGCGAGCTTCTTTCTTCCCAAATGACCCAAAACAACAGCGAGCGGTTACTAAATTAAAGCCCCAAACAAATATAGCAACTATAAACATATTAAATAAATAGCTAAACTATTTATTTAATATTATACAATGGTTTAAAAATTACTGTTACATTCTAATAAAATACTTAAAAATGTACCTGATTTATTTATATTTATTATCTCTTTTTTATATTATGTAAAATTATAATAATAAATATTATGAATTAATAATATTTAATATTATAATTAGAAAAATGTATATATTTCAAAACAACTATTACTAAAACATTTTATTAATGTTGTTTTTTGTTAAAAGAAATATCAGAGTTGTAAATAAAATGAACTGTTATTAAATGTAATAATTATTAATATTAATATTTTATTATTAATATTAATAATTAATATATATTATGTTTGTATTACAAAATTGAACTATGTTATTTTTATCTGAAATGTATTGTACAAATATTTTCAGTATATAATGTTAATAAATACTTACCAAAATTTGTAACAGTTGTAAAAATGTTAAAAATGACAAACAATATTTAGCACTGTATAAAATGTGCATAAAAAAAATTCATATGCATCATGCTATATTTCTAACATATAACAATTGTAAAGTACAATTTCTTTTATTGGTAAATTGTTTTTGTATTATTTTCTTGTTAAAATATACATATTGGTAAACTGTATTTTTATGTAATAAATACACTCTCCTGTATATATATATATTTTGTGATTAATTTTCTGCTGTTTAATAAAAAATTACATTTTGGATTTACCTGTCATTTTTATGTTTTATATAATAAAAATTATTAATAAAAATGAGATTTCTATTTTTTTGACTACCTTTTCATTGCTATCACATTTAATGTAGATAATTACATATTTTGTAATAAATTATATATTATAAAATGCATAATTTTCATTGTATAATATATATATGATATAGCTGTTCTTCATGTAAATATTACTAATATGTTTTAACTAATTTTAACTCTAATAATATTATCATATATTTTAAAAACACTCACCTAAATTATGCTTACTACTCCACTCAACATAAATACCCAATAATAATTTTCATTAGAATAACTTATTTTACTATTCCTACTCCACTCTGTATTTAATTAGGGTAGGTGCTGGACACTAAACGTAATTCATTTAATATTCCCACTCCAGCCAGTATTTATTTGGGGTAGGTGCTGGACACTGAACCTCATTTAATTACTATTCCCACTCCAGTCTGTATGTAATTGGGGTAGGTGCTGGACAGTAAACCTAATTTAATTACTATTCCCACTCCAGTCAATATTTAATTGTGGTAGGTGCTGGACACTAAACTTAATTAATTTACTATTCCCACTCCAACCAGTATTTAATTGGGTTAGGTGCTGGACACTAAACCTAATTTAATTACTATTCCCACTCCAGTCAGTATTTAATTGGGGTAGGTGCTGGACACTAAACTTAATTAATTTACTATTCCCACTCCAGTCAGTATTTAATTGGGGTAGGTGCTGAACACTAAACCTAATTTAATTACTATTCCCACTCCAGTCAATATTTAATTGTGGTAGGTGCTGGACACTAAACTTAATTAATTTACTATTCCCACTCCAACCAGTATTTAATTGGGTTAGGTGCTGGACACTAAACCTAATTTAATTACTATTCCCACTCCAGTCAGTATTTAATTGGGGTAGGTGCTGGACACTAAACTTAATTAATTTACTATTCCCACTCCAACCAGTATTTAATTGGGGTAGGTGCTGGACACTAAACTTAATTAATTTACTATTCCCACTCCAATCAGTATTTAATTGGGGTTGGTGCTGGACACTAAACTTAATTAATTTACTATTCCCACTCCAATCAGTATTTAATTGGGTTAGGTGCTGGACACTAAACCTAATTTAATTACTATTCCCACTCCAGTCAGTATTTAATTGGGGTAGGTGCTGGACACTAAACTTAATTAATTTACTATTCCCACTCCAATCAGTATTTAATTGGGTTAGGTGCTGGACACTAAACCTAATTTAATTACTATTCCCACTCCAGTCAGTATTTAATTGGGGTAGGTGCTGGACACTAAACTTAATTAATTTACTATTCCCACTCCAACCAGTATTTAATTGTGGTAGGTGCTGGACACTAAACTTAATTAATTTACTATTCCCACTCCAACCAGTATTTAATTGGGTTAGGTGCTGGACACTAAACCTAATTTAATTACTATTCCCACTCCAGTCAGTATTTAATTGGGGTAGGTGCTGGACACCAAACTTAATTAATTTACTATTCCCACTCCAGTCAGTATTTAATTGGGGTAGGTGCTGGACACTAAACTTAATTAATTTACTATTCCCACTCCAATCAGTATTTAATTGGGGTTGGTGCTGGACACTAAACTTAATTAATTTACTATTCCCACTCCAATCAGTATTTAATTGGGGTAGGTGCTGGACACTAAACTTAATTAATTTACTATTCCCACTCCAGTCAGTATTTAATTGGGGTAGGTGCTGGACACCAAACTTAATTAATTTACTATTCCCACTCCACTCAGTATTTAATTGGGGTAGGTGCTGGACACCAAACTTAATTGATTTACTATTCCCACTCCAATCAGTATTTAATTGGGGTAGGTGCTGGACACTAAACTTAATTAATTTACTATTCCCACTCCAATCAGTATTTAATTGGGGTAGGTGCTGTACACTGAACTTAATTAATTTACTATTCCCACTCCAGTCAGTATTTAATTGGGGTAGGTGCTGAACACTAAACCTAATTTAATTTCTATTCCCACTCCAGTCAATATTTAATTGGGCTAGGTGCTGGACACTAAACTTAATTAATTTACTATTCCGACTCCAATCAGTATTTAATTGGGGTAGGTGCTGGACACTAAACTTAATTAATTTTCTATTCCCACTCCAATCAGTATTTAATTAGGGTAGGTGCTGGACACTAAACTTAATTTAATTTCTATTCCCACTCCAGTCAGTATTTAATTGGGGTAGGTGCTGGACACCAAACTTAATTAATTTACTATTCCCACTCCAGTCAGTATTTAATTGGGGTAGGTGCTGGACACTAAACTTAATTAATTTACTATTCCCACTCCAATCAGTATTTAATTGGGGTAGGTGCTGGACACTAAACTTAATTAATTAACTATTCCCACTCCAATCAGTATTTAATTGGGGTAGGTGCTGTACACTGAACTTAATTAATTTACAATTCCCACTCCAGTCAGTATTTAATTGGGGTAGGTGCTGGACACTAAACCTAATTTAATCTCTATTCCCACTCCAGTCAATATTTAATTGGGCTAGGTGCTGGACACTAAACTTAATTAATTTACTATTCCCACTCCAATGAGTATTTAATTGGGGTAGGTGGTGGACACTAAACCTAATTTAATTACTATTCCCACTCTAGTCAGTATTTAATTGGGGTAGGTGCTGAACACTGAACTTAATTAATTTACTATTCCCACTCCAGTCAGTATTTAATTGGGGTAGGTGCTGGACACTAAACTTAATTAATTTTCTATTCCCACTCCAATCAGTATTTAATTAGGGTAGGTGCTGGACACTAAACTTAATTAATTTACTATTCCCACTCCAGTCACTATTTAATTGGGGTAGCTACTGGACACTAAACCTAATTCAATTACTATTCCCACTCCAGTCAATATTTAATTGAGCTAGGTGCTGGACACTTAACTTTAATTAATTTACTATTCACACTCCAATAAGTATTTAATTGAGGTAGGTGCTGGACACTAAACCTAATTTAATTACTATTCCCACTCCAGTCAGTATTTCATTGGGGTAGGTGCTGGACACTAAACCTAATTTAATTGCTATTCCCACTCCAGTCAATATTTAATTGGGGTAGGTGCTGGACACTAAACTTAATTAATTTACTATTCCCACTCCAGTCAGTATTTAATTGGGGTAGGTGCTGGACACTAAACTAAATTAATTTACTATTCCCACTCCAGTCAGTATTTAATTGGGGTAGGTGCTGAACACTAAACTTAATTAATTTACTATTCCCACTCCAATCAGTATTTAATTGGGCTAGGTGCTGGACACTAAACTTAATTAATTTACTATTCCCACTCCAATCAATATTTAATTGGGGAAGGTGCTGGACACTAAACCTAATTTAATTACTATTCCCACTCCAATCAGTATTTAATTGGGGTAGGTGCTGGACACTAAACCTAATTTACTTACTATTCCCACTCCAGTCAATATTTAATTGGGGTAGGTACTGGACGCTAAACTTAATTTATTATTCCGACTCCAATAAGTATTTAATTGGGGTAGGTGCTGGACACTAAACCTAATTTACTTACTATTCCCACTGCAGTCAGTATTTAATTGGGGTAGGTGCTGGACACTAAACCTAATTTAATTACTATTCCCACTCCAGTCAATATTTAATTGGGGTAGGTGCTGGACACTAAACCTAATTTAATTACTATTCCCACTCCAGTCAGTATTTAATTGGGGTAGGTGCTGGACACTAAACCTAATTTAATTACTATTCCCACTCCAGTCAATATTTAATTGGGGTAGGTGCTGAACACTAAACTTAATTAATTTACTATTCCCACTCCAGTCAGTATTTAATAGGGGTAGGTGCTGGACACTAAGGGGTCGATTCCGATTCGGGCCGGAAAACGTACCGACCGAATCGGTTCGGGAATTTATTCCGACCGACACGTACCGGTGCTGCCCGATCCGCCTAGTACGATGAAATGCATGCGAATTACGACCGACTCGTACAGAACCCAAGCCGAACGACCGAACCGCACAAAAAACAGCTATCCGGCCGGAAAACTACACGAATCGAACCGACCGACACGCACCAGAAATGAACCCGAACGAAACGTACCCGCGAACTCCGACCCGCGCAGTACGATGCAATGCGTGTAAAACCAGACCGAGTCGCACGGAGCTCAAGCCGTACGACCGACACGCATACAAAACAGCGAGCCGAAGCAACCCAATACTCCGCGACCGACGCGTACGCCGCACATGAAACACAGCATAAACACAGCGTGAACGACTCGGAGAAGCTCGCACGAGACAACTGCAGCGTCCTACTCGGTCAGAAGAACGTCTCCTACATGCACAAAAAGTACAAAGGAAAAAATACAAAAAAAGGGCCAAACAAGCAATTACAAAGCCAATAAATACTGGGGGGAAACATGGAACAAAGACACACCCACAACTCCACCCATATAAAGGCCACAAATCCCTACCATGATCCTTTGCAAATTCAAATGACCTGCCAGCACAGAACACCAACAGACAGCAACCACAGACACACTCACAGCTCATCCATCACACAAGCCACACACCATCAGCACCTCAACAAATAGCACCCTCACATACACCCAGCAAAACCTACACTCACACACCCTCACTTGCACACCCACACACACATCAATCACCACCACCACCCATCACCATGCCCCCAAAGAAGAATCCAAAGTTCCTAGACAGTGAATTGGAAGTCCTGGTAGATGAGATCCTCAGGGTAGAGCCACAGCTGTTTGGTACATTGGCCCAACAGACCCCCATTTTGCAGAAAACCAAGATGTGGGAGAGGATCGTCGACAGGGTGAACGCACAATCACCATTTCTGCGCACAAAGGAAGACATCCAGAACAGGTGGTATGATGTGCGCAGGAGGGTCAAGGACCTACTAAAGAAGGATTACGCCTTGAGCCAACACACCGGCAGTGGCCCTCCTGCCAAACCAGTATACCTCAGGCCCTGGGAGGAGAAGGTGCGGGCCATCCTACCACCAGTGAGCGTATATGGACTATCAAACATCCCAGAGCCTGGTGAGTACACAACCAATATACCCAATATCGTGTGACAATACACACACATCACGGTCAAGGGGATAGTCAAACCATGCACCCTTAGCAAATCCACAGCAACCAAAAGATAATCATCCCAAGATGTGTATGTCAGTCAGATAAACACAATACATTCCATTTCATAGTGATATGTAACTGTGTCATGACATGTACAAACCCAACAACAAATAGAGCTAGGCAGTGGCACAAATCTAACCAACAAACACAGTCAGATATGTAGCCACCACTAGAACACCACCTCACAGGGAAGCTCACGGAAAGGAAGGAATTCTGTGTATGCTGGTCAAGTCAGTGTAGCCAATAGCATGATGGGAGTTGTAGTCACAGATATTGCTCACCCTCACAATCGCCCATCAACACCACTCTGAACCATGCTCACATCACAGGGAGTGGAAAACAACTGACAAGATGGCTGACACTGGCTACTGCTGTGGGGAGCACAAGGCCCTGCTGGGAACTGGGCACCAACAAACAACAGGACACCACTGTCAGCCATCTTGCCATTGCTGTCACACACACACACAGTGAAGTACACTCAAAAGGAAGGAAGTATGGGCATGCTGGGAAGGGGGGTGTAGGCAATAGCATGATGGGAGTGGGAGTCACAGATATTGCTCACCCTCACAATTGGCCCGTCAACACCACTCTGAACCATGCTCATATCACAGGGAGTGGAAAACAACTGACAAGATGGCTGACACTGGCTACTGCTGTGGGGAGCACAAGGCCCTGCTGGGAACTGGGCACCAACAAACAACAGGACACCACTGTCAGCCATCTTGCCATTGCTGTCACACACACACACAGTGAAGTACACTCAAAAGGAAGGACGTATGGGCATGCTGGGAAGGGGGGTGTAGGCAATAGCATGATGGGAGTGGTAGTCACAGATATTGCTCACCCTCACAATTGGCCCATCAACACCACTCTGAACCATGCTCACATCACAGGGAGTGGAAAAGAACTGACAAGATGGCTGACACTGGGTACTGCTGTGGGGAGCACAAGGCCCTGCTGGGAACTGTGCAACAACCAACAGCAGGACACCACTGACTGACATCCTGAAAGCCAACTTGCACTCCCTGCAATGGAAGCACGTTCCATGGTGGGACATCTGGCTGGGTGGGAAGGAGGACTGACAGCACTGACCATAGTTACCAGCAGCTTTTCTCACACACACCCTTAACACAAACTCCACACAACTCACCTGGGAGAATGTATTGCCTCACACTCTAATTAAATATCCCACAAAGAACCAACACCCTGGGTTATGCTGTGTGAAGCACAGGGACACTTTTGGGACTTGTAGCCAAACTAATGCAAGGACAACACTGTCAGCCATCCTTTCAGCACAGGCACACTACCCCACAGGGAAGCAGAGTCAAAAGGAAGGAAGTATGGGCATGCTGGGAAGGGGGTGTAGGCAATAGCATGATGGGAGTGGTAGTCACAGCTCAACATCCCCCACCCGCATGGCCCGGCAAGCTCACACTGAAGCATGCACACCTCACAGGGAGTGAAAAGCCACTTCAAAGATGTCTGACACTGGTGCTCTGTTGTGGGGAGCACAAGGCCCTGCTGGGAACTGGGCCCCAACAAACAACAGGACACCACTGTCAGCCATCTTGCCATTGCTGTCACACTCACACACAGTGAAGTCCACTCAAAAGGAAGGAAGTATGGGCATGCTGGGAAGGGGGTGTAGGCAATAGCATTATGGGAGTGGTAGTCACAGATATTGGTCACCCTCACAATTGGCCCATCAACACCACTCTGAACCATGCTCACATCACAGGGAGTGGAAAAGAACTGACAAGATGGCTGACACTGGCTACTGCTGTGGGGAGCACAAGGCCCTGCTGGGAACTGTGCACCAACCAACAGCAGGACACCACTGACTGACATCCTGAAAGCCAACTTGCACTCCCTGCAATGGAAGCACGTTCCATGGTGGGACATCTGGCTGGGTGGGAAGGAGGACTGACAGCACTGACCATAGTTACCAGCAGCTTTTCTCACACACACCCTTAACACAAACTCCACACAACTCACCTGGGAGAATGTATTGCCTCACACTCTAATTAAATATCCCACAAAGAACCAACACCCTGGGTTATGCTGTGTGAAGCACAGGGACACTTTTGGGACTTGTAGCCAAACTAATGCAAGGACAACACTGTCAGCCATCCTTTCAGCACAGGCACACTACCCCACAGGGAAGCAGAGTCAAAAGGAAGGAAGTATGGGCATGCTGGGAAGGGGGTGTAGGCAATAGCATGATGGGAGTGGTAGTCACAGCTCAACATCCCCCACCCGCATGGCCCGGCAAGCTCACACTGAAGCATGCACACCTCACAGGGAGTGAAAAGCCACTTCAAAGATGTCTGACACTGGTGCTCTGTTGTGGGGAGCACAAGGCCCTGCTGGGAACTGGGCCCCAACAAACAACAGGACACCACTGTCAGCCATCTTGCCATTGCTGTCACACTCACACACAGTGAAGTCCACTCAAAAGGAAGGAAGTATGGGCATGCTGGGAAGGGGGTGTAGGCAATAGCATTATGGGAGTGGTAGTCACAGATATTGGTCACCCTCACAATTGGCCCATCAACACCACTCTGAACCATGCTCACATCACAGGGAGTGGAAAAGAACTGACAAGATGGCTGACACTGGCTACTGCTGTGGGGAGCACAAGGCCCTGCTGGGAACTGTGCACCAACCAACAGCAGGACACCACTGACTGACATCCTGAAAGCCAACTTGCACTCCCTGCAATAGAAGCACGTTCCATGGTGGGATATCTGGCTGGGTGGGAAGGAGGACTGACACCTCAGACCAAATTTACAAGCAGCTTTTCACCCCCCCCCCTTAACACAAACTCCACACAACTCACCTGGGAGAATGCAATGCCTCACACTCTAATTAAATATCCCACAAAGTACCACAACCCTGGGTTATGCTGTGTGAAGCACAGGGACACACATGGGACTTGTAGCCAAACAAACGCCAGGACAACACTGTCAGCCATCCTTTCAGCACAGGCACACTACCCCACAGGGAAGCAGAGTCAAAAGGAAGGAAGTATGGGCATGCTGGGAAGGGGGGTGTAGGCAATAGCATGATGGGAGTGGTAGTCACAGCTCAACATCCCCCACCCGCATGGCCCAGCAAGCTCACACTGAAGCATGCACACCTCACAGGGAGTGAAAAGCCACTTCAAAGATGTCTGACAATGGTGCACTGTTGTGGGGAGCACAAGGCCATGCTGGGAACTGGGCACCAACCAACAGCAGGACACCACTGACTGACATCCTGAGAGTCAACCTGAACCCACTGCAAGGGTGGCATGCTTCATGGTGGGATAACTGGGCTGGGGGAGAAGGAGGGCCGGATGTCCACCAAATACAACCAATACTGTCCATGTACACACCTCAACATTCACATTGAAATGCTTCAAGTTTGCAGGACAATGTGCCACACCAATATCAACCCCTGACTGTGACAACTTAGGACAATGCAATGTACAGGCCCGCATCCAGAGGTACAGTCACAACTGTCAGGTATGTGAACCATTGATGCCTGCAGAAACATAACATACATTGTGTGTGTCTCCCAAAACAGGTGATGATGGGGACACAGCAGCAGACAATGAGGAGTCCCTGTCCCAGGCTCCGGGGGACACTGAGCTCACTGGTGTGGAACAGCCTCTGCCCTCCTCGGATGGCGAAGACCTACCTGGCACCTCCGGTGTGAGTCATCATGCAGCACCAGCAGGACCATCATCTGCACCCCCTGCACCCACCCCTCCAACAACTGCCAACACACAGACCACCCCCGCCGACACGGACAGACCAAGGACCACCAATGACAACAGCACAGTGACCCCGGCCCAACGTGGAGCAACGGACAACAACACCAGTGACAACCCCCAAGGGGGCCTAGGGTCACCTGTGCGTGCCACTGCAGGTCCCGCACTTGTCGCCAGGGGTGGTGGGAGGGGTGGTAGACATAGGTCGCTGTTTTCAGAGGGGTCTGGACTGCATGATGACCCACAACTGGTACGCATTGCTGATGCATACCAGAATAGCACTGGAGAGGTCAGCCAGGTAGTGGGGATCCTCAAGGACATTCAACAGCAGCAGGCTGCCCATCATGCCACTTGGACTCACACATGTCTCGTGTGGAGACACACATGTCCCGTGTGGAGACACACATGGCTGGCATGGAGTCCAAGTGGGACACATTGCAAGAACTGACAGCGGTGCTTAGGGACATATTGACATGCCTCCGCCAGATTAGCACCAACATGGCCACACCTCCCTGTGTGCCCACAACATCTGGTGCTGCAACAACTGCAACTGCCACAGGGAGGGAGGATGACTCTGGCGGAGAGTCCCCTGCACCGCAGCAGCCTGCACGTGAGGGTCCCCCCCCAAAGAAGAGGGGTCGTCCGAGGAAGGAGAACTGAGAGGCCGATGGCCATGTACATCCCCCAGGAACCCAACACCTGTTCTGGAAATCCACCTTTGTGTGCAGTTCACCCTGTCGCATGCAACCCAACTCTCTCACATGACATGGGGAGTTTAAGTTGGACCAATGTATCAGATGACTGTTGACTTTACTCAGGACATTTCTGCTACCAAGACTTCCAACTCATCTGGGAACTTTGGATTACAATCCCAATGTACAGCACCCACCATCCTGTGCACTATCCTCACACATGTATGTAAATAAACTCACTAATACACCATACTTGCCTCTGTTGTGATTCCAACGTGGTTTCTGTCATGGAGATGATGATCTGCTAAATGACACTGTGCATGCTAACTGCTACAGCAAGTACAACACCGTCATGTGAGTCATGGCGACGTGACACATATGAGGGAGACACACCACTAGGGCTACACAACACATACACACCAGGGCCATCTGACTCATCGCCTACACTGATGTTGCCAGGAAATACAGTGCAATGCACAGACACCACACCTATTCACAGTCTGTGTTAACTAGCCCACTGGTGCAGTAAGCAAATGTCAGTCAGATGTGTGACCACAGACAACGCACATCCCAAAGTGAAGCACAGGTTTATTACACATTTGCAACATGTTGTTTCCACTACAGATGCAAGGTAATCCCACGTGGCAGTGGCCACACAGTCAACAAGTGTAGAAGAAAGGAAGTCCAGGGGTGTGGGGCACATCACCTGTAGGGAAACGACTGCTTCCACCCTGGAAGTTGAATCACGGTGTCGGGGATCACAGTTGACCAAACAACTCTGAAAGTACCCTGTGAAGGACAGAAATGACACATAGTCAAAAGCACTGAAGAACAGGACAGAACTGCAATACTCATGCCCAATACATGTCACAAGATACCTACACAAAACCAAGTTAGCATGTCAACACTGTTGTGGAGTACAGACTACCTGTAAGGACACATCGCTGCACGCATACAGTCAAGTAGCACATGGACACACTCAAACAGCACCAGAGCACCACCAACACATATCACGCAAACTCACATCATTGACATGACATCTCTGGATACTCACATTCAGCTGAAGAAGTTGGTGATGAGCTGTGTGCGGACATCACCCTCATCATCATCACCATCACTGGCATCGTGGCCCAGGCCAGGATCCTCCACAGGTGGCGGATGTTGGTCATCGTCATCCAGGATGAGAGGCAACTCCTTCCGCACTTCCAGGTTGTGTAGCATGCAGCAGACGATGACAATCTTGCACACCTTTGCTGGGGCATATGGGAGGGCCCCTCCTGTCTTGTCCAGGCAGCGAAAGCGGCTCTTCAGGAGACCAAATGTCCGCTCAATCACTCTCCTGGTCTGACCATGTGCCTCATTGTAGCGCATCTGGGCTGGTGTCACAGGGTTCCTGAGGGGCGTCAGCAACCACGGCATGTTGGGGTATCCGGAGTCACCTACATAAAGACAATTGCACATTGGCTGAGTTGGAAAAGAGGGTGGAATACGACATTGCAGAACACACACAATGGTACAAAGTCAGTACACACCGACAAGCCAGGCACGCTGGTTCCGCATCTGTGACATCATCCTTGGGATGCGACTACTCCTCATCACGTAGGCATCGTGTGCAGAACCGGGGAAACGGGCACACACGTGTGAGATGCTCATATCTGCAAGACATACCACCAGTGCATTGACCGAATGGTAATGTTTTCTGTTCCTGTCTGCCTGCTCATGTGCCTGTGGTGGTACCAAAGCCACATGTGTCCCATCAATGGAGCCAATGACATGCGGCATCCTCCCCAGGGCATAGAAGTCACTCTTGACGTCAGTGAGTTGTTGAAGTTTAGGGAAATAGATGTACTGGTTCAGGTATCTCAACATAGCCTCCAAAACATCACGTAGCACACGGCTGAACATGGTCTGTGACATCCCACCAGCAGACGCCACAGTGTGTTGAAAGGTACCGGTGGCAAAGAAGTGTAGGGCTGCCATCACCTTCACCTTGGGGGTCAGCGCTGTAGGGTATGTCCGGCCAGGTTGCAAATGTGGGGCCAACCGCACCGTCAATTCCTCAATCAGCGGCCTGGTGAAGCGGTACCGTCGGATGCAGTCCCGTTCAACCATGGTTGAAAGGTCAGGGAATGGTCTATGGACAGCTGGTGCCCTGCTGTGCATAGGTGAATAAAGAAAGATTGTCGGTCACCCCACATATGTGGCATAGACCATACTCAATATCACATGATACATCATTACGAGACACAAGTACATGATGTGTGTGCCATTCCGTAAGGACATGTATGGCACCTACATGGCCAACATCTAACATCACAGTTCAACATGTGTCGTCAACAAGTCCCAGGTTGTGCTATGGGATATCATTAGGCTGTGTCACAGTACCCATGTACTGCTGTCACGTTCCAAACACACACCACAGTGACATGTGAGGACAGATGTGCCCCAGGCATCACAGCTCATTGACAGTTAGATTCCCAGGGACCCTGTATTGCCACATGGACACTGGCATGACATGGTGCATCATGAATACACCACAGCAAAACAACCATGACCCCCACAGGTAGTGGTCCCTGTTGCCTCTGCAGGACAGACATGGACGTCTGTGACACACACATGCACAACATCAAAGTCAATGCACAAACAACGTGGATGTGGAGACTGTCTCCCATTGTGCACATGGAATCAGAGACATTGTAAACACAACATGCACACAGACTGTGGAGGGCCATCACTATTGTGGCAATGGGTCACCCTGTGACGTACATACCGTCCCACTTGGGACTCAGGGGGTATGTGACATGACATACACATACACAACCTGGAAATGTGACCATGCCACATGCTCTGAAATGAACAGTTGCACATCACAGTGGTCATGTGCACAACACACCAAGGATTCTGTCCCCATGAACACGTGCACAGCCTGGGAGTGGCTGCCCCCAAGTGCCACCCAAAAAACCACATGTTGACCCCCATACACGGAAAAGGTAATCCAGCCTTACATGCCTTAGGATACAGTGTGGACAGGCTGTGGTGTTGTAGGTGTGCCCCTGAGTCCCTGGAAAGTAAATGTGGCTGGCATACGTTCACCTGTGACAGGCATGGTGACATATGCCAGTGACTTGTACAGGGACGCGTTGTACAGCAATGGACCGATCAGTGTACACGCATTGGCCATTGCATATGATGTGAGCGGGTACGCGTTGTACAGCAATGGACCGATCGGTGTGCACGCATTGGCCATTGCATATGATGTGGACGGATGCGTATTGTCATCCGATGTACGCGTTGTATAGCAATGGACCGATCGGTGCGCACGCATTGGCCATTGCATATGATGTGAGCGGGTACGCGTTGTACAGCAATGGACCGATCGGTGTGCACGCATTGGCCATTGCATATGATGTGGACGGATGCGTGTTGTCATCCGATGTACGCGTTGTACAGCAATGGACCGATCGGTGCGCACGCATTGGCCATTGCATATGATGTGAGCGGGTACGCGTTGTACAGCAATGGACCGATCGGTGTGGACGCATTGGCCATTGCATATGATGTGAGCGGGTACGCGTTGTCATTCGATGTACGCGTTGTACAGCAATGGACCGATCGGTGCGCACGCATTGGCCATTGCATATGATGTGAGTGGGTACGCGTCGTACAGCAATGGACCGATCGGTGTGCACGCATTGGCCATTGCATATGATGTGAGCGGGTACGCGTTGTCATCCGATGTACGCGTTGTACAGCAATGGACCGATCGGTGCGCACGCATTGGCCATTGCATATGATGTGAGCGGGTACGCGTCGTACAGCAATGGACCGATCGGTGTGCACGCATTGGCCATTGCATATGATGTGAGCGGGTGCAGCGTTGTCATCCGATGTACGCGTTGTACAGCAATGGACCGATCGGTGCGCACGCATTGGCCATTGCATATGATGTAAGCGGGTACGCGTCGTACAGCAATGGACCGATCGGTGTGCACGCATTGGCCATTGCATATGATGTGAGCGGGTACGCGTTGTCATCCGATGTACGCGTTGTACAGCAATGGACCGATCGGTGCGCACACATTGGCCATTGCATATGATGTGAGCGGGTACGCGTCGTACAGCAATGGACCGATCGGTGTGCACGCATTGGCCATTGCATATGATGTGAGCGGGTACGCGTTGTCATCCGATGTACGCGTTGTACAGCAATGGACCGATCGGTGCGCACGCATTGGCCATTGCATATGATGTGAGCGGGTACGCATTGTACAGCAATGGACCGATCGGTGTGCACGCATTGGCCATTGCATATGATGTGAGCGGGTACGCGTTGTCATCCGATGTACGCGTTGTACAGCAATGGACCGATCGGTGCGCACGCATTGGCCATTGCATATGATGTGAGCGTGTACGCGTTGTCATCCGATGTACGCGTTGTACAGCAATGGACCGATCGGTGCGTACGCATTGGCCATTGCATATGATGTGAGCGGGTACGCGTTGTCATCCGATGTACGCGTTGTACAGCAATGGATCGATCGGTGCGCACGCATTGGCTATGGCCTGGCATGGCAACGGACGCGTTTTCGAACCTTTAATGAGTCTGATGCTGTGAATTCAGTTGGCCAGCCACAACAATGTTGCAAATTCATGGGTCTCATGAAGTTGAACTTTTGAAGGATGCTGTGGGCGTGTGTAAGTGGTGCAATTCCATGAATTGGCCAGATCCAGAAGATGCAAACGACTTGGACCTATCACTTTGGACACATGGGACAGTATCTGCCTCAGCAGCACACATATAATGCTGGCTGTTCCCCTGAGAGCTCACTTGCCTGCACTACATGCTCCAGGACGACATCTGCCACCACCACTGCTGCTGTATCTGCATCCTCTGGATCCTGCAATGGCACGTACTGTGGAGAGAGCCCCAGCCTTCAGCACTGAGGAGAACCAGGCCCTGCTGGACAGCCTCCTTCCACAGTACAGCAAGCTGTATGGGAAACCAGGGGAGCAGGTGAGTGTGCTGTCCACTGCCTTACTAAATGTGCATGTTGTCTGACTAGCAAGACTTACAGTCTGCACGCCACTGGCTAGCAGGCTCACTGAGTAGTTGTCACCCCCCATAGTGTGTAGTTACATGCACTGAACAGGTATAGTGCAGTAACAGTTCATTTAAACAAGGTTTTACTTCCCAGGCAATGATACCATGTAGTAACTGCTGGCAAACTGTTCATAGCCATCGTTGCACTGCCTGTGTACATCATGTGCCTCTGTGATTCAGACATGTATATCCAAATGTGTGATGCACGGATATGTTGCATGTGTAGTAATGGCCTTTTCACTTTGTCATCCTCACAGGTTGATGCCTACCAGAAGCAGGAAATCTGGCTGGACATCGCCCGGGCAGTAAGGTCTGTGGGGGTCTACAAGCGCCGGATCCGCAACTGCCAGAAGAGGTGGCAGGACCTTCGGGGCTGGACCCGGAGGATCGCAAGGGTCCAGCTGAAGCTGTCGCCTCCTCGCAGGAGGGGCGGACACCGGACCCTGACCCCCCACATGCTCAGGATCCTGGCGGTGGTCTTCCCTGATCTGGATGGGCAGCTGAAGGCCAGACAGCAGCAAGGAGGGGGTGAGTCCATGACTGCACTGTGAACTTTGTCTGACATGCTATGTGCCCTCCTCTGGCCTGGTTAAACTTCAACAGTACATCAGTCATGTGGTCCAGGACCCATGTCCCTCAATTGTGCACTGCCCACTCCTCATCTGATACCCAGGTGTGGCCCTTACAGTCAGGAAATTGTGTCACTTGGGTACTCTGTCCTTGCATTTTGCTTAACTCAAGGTGGGGGACAGCATTTGTTCCCGTAACTCTGTGGTGGGCTTCATGGGTGGGTCCATTGCTTACACAATGCCTGAGTTCTGACATGTAATCTGCGTGTTACTTTGATATGTGGTCCAATTGCTGATCTGATTCACCACATGTGCCTGGGGTATTTGGCACACACCCATGCTGCGGGTGGGAACAATGTTTGGGCCTCAGGAGTATGTATATCAAGTGTGTCACACATACTTAGCCACCTGCCTACTGTCCAGGGCTCATCCCTCTTTCACGTGGAGCAGGACAGTCATGCCTACTCCAGGCCATACAATACACTCTGTACTCCCACTCCCGTGTATCAGCTGACACGTTGTGCTCAGTGAAATGTTCCCTCAGGTGTCTGCCTCTGTGTCATTGTGCTGTGGCTTCGTTGTCAGGACTACTGGGGTGTTTCTCGGTTAGGGCTCAGCATGCCACCGGAGATGTGACCATAGGAGACGATACTTGTGTGACATATAGGTGTTTAATCACTTGACTGTGCAGACTGGGGTATGCAAATGTGAAGTTCAGGCAGCTGTTTCCCATTCACAGCAGATTGTGAGGTGCTCAGTTTCCGAGGGTTGTGTTTCAGGTCTCCCATATGTCCAATTGGTATGACGTGGACAAATAAGAGTTCAGATGATGTGGTTTGTGGGGGATGGACATGTGCACTTGTCAGCTACAGGACTTGCATTCCCGATGACCTAGGATTGTGACACAGTGCAGACTGTTGTTGGCTGGCTGCCCTGCCCATGTGACTGGAGACAGTGATGTATGACTTTGCAGGCATGCCTGTGCCATGGCATTAAACTTCCTAAGAGTGATCCTGCAGGGGAGTGACATGTGCTACATGCACCCCATTGTGGCATTGACTGTCAGGACATGGGTGCATCATGGTGTCTGGTGCTGGTATGCATCACATGCATTTCAAAATAGACTCTGGCCATCCCTTTATCCGGACACCTGTACTGACTCAGTGGCAAGAGTTGTGATGTGTGCATGTTCACATACTTCATCGTGTTCTCTGCACTGTCCAACTACTGTGTAGGTGGTGCATTTGTCCACACTGGGGTATTGCCATCCGACAGACACCAGACAGATGGGTGCAAGGCCAGGAGGGATGTGAGTGCCATGGTTGACCATCAGACTGACAATTGGCTTCTCCTACTCTGTTTGGGCACTTTGGCAATGTTCAACTAAGGATGCCAGGGCTTGCTCTGTAATGTGCTGTACTTACTGTGGTGTGTGCGGTCAGTGCAGGTGACTGATGTTTGTCTGTTTCCCTAATTGTTTGCAGATACATCCACGGCCACAGGAGGGGACAGCTCCACGGACCAGGAGGAGCCGCAGAGCCAGACTGGGTCAGCAGCCGATGAGTGGTCGGAGGGACCCAGTGGCACGGAGGGCGAGGGGAGCCACACCGAGGAGTCCTCAGCACCATCCACCTCAGCTGAGGACCACAGCAGCTCGGAGGATGACTCCCTTGTGGAGGCGGGTGTCAGCAGCCACCACACCCCAGCTAGTATTGCTGTCCCTGCCACCACCACCACCACCACCACCACCACCGCCCTCCCATCGGCTCCCATTCCAGAGGTCCGTGGAGGCTCCCGTGTTCGGGAGCATGTCTCCTTCGTGCCAGGCACCGCACCCCCTGCCCCTGCTGCCCTGAGTGAGGAGTCTGTGTACCTACTTCGCCAGCTCCATGTAGGGCAGACATGCCCACACCACTCTGTTGACTCAGCTGGTGTCGTTATGGAGGGCATCTCATCGGGCATGTCTGCCCTACAGAGGAGCAATAGGTCCATGGACTCCTCCCTGACGGCAGCAGTGTCCCTACTCCAACAGTCCCTCACCCCTCCTACCTCTGCCCCATCCACACTTCCTGGCACCCTACCTGTCCCAAGCACATGCACACCTGCACAATCACCCAAACACACAGACACAAGCAGCACAGACACACCCACTACAAAAACAAAACGTGCACGCAGGCATCCTCAGGGGACTGATACCACACCCACAGGGGATGGGGAACAGACACACACACAGGCATCCACAGTCACTCCGCAGTCCTCCGATACCTCTCCCTCCAAGGCCCCTTCCCTTGCCTCACCTGCAACCCCACATACACAGCAGCTCTTCCTCTGTGACCTCGGCCTCTTCCCTCCAATCCAGCTGATCCAGCATACAGGGGGAAGAGGAAGTCCACCCACACAGAGGGGAGTGCCCCTCACCCCCGGACACCCTCCCCCAGGCGCAGACAGACTGAGGCCCCCATCCGCAAGTCCCCCGGACCCGGAAGAGCAAGACCCCACCGCCGCCCTGTAGCTCAACCACCAAGTCTCCTTCCTACATCCCTCAGGCCCCCACTCCACAGGTTCCCCCACCACACTCTGCCCCAGGTTCCCCCACCCACAGATACACCATCCCCAAAATGATCCGGCCTTCTCCCCCTACCACTTGCTCTTCCAGCACCCCCCGCTGCGCATGTCTGTGCCACTGGTGTGGAGACCGTGTCCTCCCCTCTGTCCTGCCCACCTTACCTGAACCCCATTCTACTCCCCTGGAGATAGGCACTGCAGTGGAGTCCACTACCACCCTGTCTGACTTGGGCACTGCAGTGGGGAACCTGTCCACTCCATCTGCACGGCCCACTGCAGTTGTGCCGGCACCCACACCATCTGACTCATGCCCCCAGTTGTGCCGGCACACACCATGTCAGACACCTCCACTGCAGTTGTCAGTGACTCTCCAGCACCCACCACCCCTTCCCTGCCTCCTTCTGGTGAGCCCTGATCCTGTCCCTGCGGTGCCTGGCCTGCCCCCCCGTATGCCCCTCCGAGGGTAATGTCCCTGGTGTGTAGCAGTGCAGGCATGCAAAGGGTGACATCTGGCACTGTCACCCTGTTTGGACTCTGATTATGGACTGGCCATTGGCCTTTGTTATATTTCGTGACTTTCCCTTCTTCACACACAAATGCTGAATAAAGCTACTTTCTGTTCTCTAGTGGTTTTGCTTCTGATGTACATGATGTTGATGATGCTAACCGTGCCCTTGCTGCAGTGATGGTGATTTTTGATCTCCAGAAAATGAAGTGTTACTGTGCAGGACCCCATGTGGTCCAGGGGGAATGTGTCCTATCCTGTTGTGTAGCCATGTCATCCTTTGCAGCAATATGAGGGTGTCATGTTTTCAATATTTGGCAATGGGATTTCCTACTTTTCTTTGCAATATCACATCTGTGGCTTACACCCCTGCACATCTGTTGTGCTTGCCATTGTTCAATTTGTCTATTTCCCTGACCGTGTGGCCATCTCCACTGGACATGCAAGTTTGGGCATCAATGGGGAAGGACTCATCTGTGTTATCAGTGCAACTTGCTATACATGTGTGTTGGATCTGTGCTGATGATTTCGGTGACACTCCCATGACCAGGCTGATATGACGGGAGCCTTCATTTTGTGCTTATTGTTGACTGAGTGACAAAGTGTTCTTCTGACATGATAGAGCCCTACAGAGACAACGTATGGCACAGCTTTCCTTACACAGGAGTGGAGTCCCCTCATGGCAGTGTGTAATTCTGTGATATTGCCTGAGCACAAGGTGTGTGTTGTGTGAGCATGTCTGTGTGTGTTCACTTACATTTTGCTAGGCAGGCTGGGATCCCTAGTGATGTTCCTGTTTGTGATGCTTGCTGAGTTGACCTATGTTCCCCCCAAGTCTTCTCCCTGGGTTCTCTGGGATGTGGGTGCATGGCACATTACTGGTCATCAGGGTGTCACCCATAGGTGTGTTTGCTGTCAGGGCTGAGTTTGTGGGCAAACGCAGATGGGACACAGTTAGGATTCCCCTTGGCACTTGTTGGTTACACCTGTCATGTAATTTCCAGTTTGTGTTAGCTTTCAGTGATTGTGACACGTTGTGTGTGTGACTGCTGCCACTCCTCAGGGTCAGAGCTGCAATGTTGGAAGTTGTCTATGTGTGTTCTTTGTGGGTAACCTTGGCTTCTTCATTGGTGTGTGACTGTGGCCGGGATCCCATTGGTTGGTGTGGTATTGACGTCATGTCCATGTACGGCGTACTGTGCAGTGTGTCAGACATTCACGAGTCTTGTTGACTGGCCATGTGTGATGGGTTTCTGCACCTTAGTTCCCACCACCACCCCTGGGATTGTCATGGGTGCATGTGCAATGTCACCAGTGCATGTGAGCTTCACTGCTGCACATTGGTGGAGATCAAGGTGTGTGGTGTTGAGTGTGTGCAGATGAGAGTTGTTGCACGGCTAGACCCCTGCCTCCATGTTGGCCTTGGCTGACAGGCCGTGCTGATTGATTTGTGCTTGTGTAGGTGTGATGGTAGTTTGTTGCTCAGGACACATGACTGTGGTTCACAGTGTGAACAACATCTAGCTTTGTCATCACAGTGGGATTATCATGCAGGCCAGTGTCACCACAATGTGGGGTCCCTGGGGGTAGTGCTGTGGTGGGTCTGTGTCTTGCTGTGTTAGTTGCTTTTCCTACAAGCTTGTGTGACATGTGTAATTTGGGCTCCCTCTCATCTAACAATGCCTGATTGCCCACATAGGGGAATCCGATCCATGAGTTACTTTTGTGTGGCACTGTATGCACATTTGTGTAATTGGGATTCAGGCCTCCTCATGTGTTGTGTGGTTGCCTGGGGACACTGGCACACCCCCCCCATCACCTGTTGTGTTTGATATGCAGTGTGGGGCTGCCTGTTTGTGTTTGTGCATCTGCACCACTGCATTGGCATATCTTTAGTGTGCCATTGGCTGTATGTTGTTTGGTGGGTTTCCCCTGCTGTCCCTGGGACTCCTAGGTCATCAGTCAGCACAATGATCATGGTTTGTGTATCCCATTGCTGCCATGGTATGGTATTTGTTCACCTCACATCTACAGTCTCCACAGGATATCTACATTTGTGTGCCCATTGGTGCAGATATGTGGGTCTGCATTATGATGGTCACTTCTGTCATTGTGTTATTGATGAATGTTGACAGTGTCAGCCCCCATGGGTGATGTTTGTCTGCACATGGCCAAAGGTATGTCTTATTTGCACTGCACTGTTTGCCTCACCCAATATATGTTGCTATGGGACACAAGCACTACTTTGCCACTGATGTGTTTGTTGTTCTGTGACCAGAAATCATCCATGCTGTTTGGCAGTTGCAGCTTTTTCCATGTCAACACTTACCTTTTGGTCACTGTGATGATGGGGGTTTAGACCCCATTGCCACAATGTTCAAAATGTGCTTCAGCTATGGACCCCACACTTACCTTTTGGTCACTGTGATGATGGGGGTTTAGACCCCATTGCCACAATGTTCAAAATGTGCTTCAGCTATGGACCCCACACTTACATTTTGGTCACTGTGATGATGGGGGTTTGGACCCCATTGCCACATTGTTCAAAATGTGCTTCAGCTATGGACCCCACACTTACCTTTTTGTCACTGTGATGATGGGGGTTTAGACCCCATTGCCACAATGTTCAGAATGTGCTTCAGCTATGGACCCCACACTTACATTTTGGTCACTGTGATGATGGGGGTTTGGACCCCATTGCCACATTGTTCAAAATGTGCTTCAGCTATGGACCCCACACTTACCTTTTGGTCACTGTGATGATGGGGGTTGGACCCCATTGACACAGTGGTCATGGTCTGCTTTCATTGTGGAGGCCACACACATTTATGTGTGACACATGTGATAGGGGGTCACATTGTATATTCAATGTCATGTTCAGTGTTGTAGGCATTTGACACAGTCTACACACGCTTGTCATGGTGTTGGGGGGATGTTTTTTTCTTACATTCCTTATGTTGGAGTATGCTGGTTGTGTCATGCATTACCCGTTCTATGAGTAGGGGTGGTGTTGGTGGTAGGCATCCAGCCCCCCATGGGTAGGGGTGGTGGTAGTGGTAGGCATCCAGCCCCCCATGAGTAGGGGTGGTAGTAGTGACAGGTATCCAGCCCCCCATGGGTAGGGGTGGTGGTAGGCATCAAGCCCCCCATGAGCAGGGGTGGTAGTAGTGACAGGTATCCAGCCCCCCATGGGTAGGGGTGGTGGTAGTGGTAGGCATCCAGCCCCCCCATGAGTAGGGGTGGTAGTAGTGACAGGTATCCAGCCCCCCATGGGTAGGGGTGGTGGTAGTGGTAGGCATCAAGCCCCCCATGAGTAGGGGTGGTAGTAGTGACAGGTATCCAGCCCCCCATGGGTAGGGGTGGTGGTAGTGGTAGGCATCCAGCCCCCCATGAGTAGGGGTGGTGGTAGTGGTAGACATCCAGCCCCCCATGAGTAGGGGTGGTAGTGGTGACAGGTATCCAGCCCCCCATGGGTAGGGGTGGTGGTAGTGGTAGGCATCCAGCCCCCCATGAGTAGGGGTGGTAGTAGTGACAGGTATCCAGCCCCCCATGGGTAGGGGTGGTGGTAGTGGTAGGCATCCAGCCCCCATGAGTAGGGGTGGTAGTAGTGACAGGTATCCAGCCCCCCATGGGTAGGGGTGGTGGTAGTGGTAGGCATCAAGCCCCCCATGAGTAAGGGTGGTAGTAGTGACAGGTATCCAGCCCCCCTGAGTAGGGGTGGTGTTAGTGGTTGGCATCCAGGCCCCTATGGGTGTATATGGCATTGGTGATAGCCATCCCACCCCTATGGTTCTACTGTTGCTGGTGTAAGTAATTTCTGCATCCCTATGTGTGTGTGTTATATGT
This sequence comes from Calotriton arnoldi, assembly GCA_963921515.1. Taxonomy (NCBI): domain Eukaryota; kingdom Metazoa; phylum Chordata; class Amphibia; order Caudata; family Salamandridae; genus Calotriton; species Calotriton arnoldi. The sequence continues at coordinate 2,933,755 of CAWUFW010000604.1, read as the reverse complement.
CGGGTACGTGTCGTTTGTTTGTGTGGTGGGTGTTTGACTTACCTTCTGCGCCGTACGCGTCCGTACCTGTTCCGGTAATAGATGTAGAGTATTGGTAGGACCTGCGCAATGGGATTCATGGTTGGTTCGTCTCGTTCGGCTTTCTCGTTGCTTCGACTCGTACTCGTGGCTGGCGTGTTCGTCTCGTAGCCGTGGATCGTCTTGTAGCGCGAATCAGAGCTTATGTGCGCCTCTCCCGGATGCTCTGACGTGCCGTACGTAGCGATGGGTTCGGCGCGTACGGAGTGCGCATCGTACTAGTCTGGCCGGACGGTGCTGTATTTTGGCTTCCGTGCGACTCGATTCTGCGTTTACGGATCCGGCTCGGGCGGGGAACAGGAGCTGGATTGGGTGAGTACGGCTGGGTCGGGATCTGGGCAGTTATGCGCATCGTACTTGCTCGTTCGGACGGATGTTCGAATCGGTCGGGAAACACGCGTTCGGCTTGGTTTTTTTCCGGATGAATAGTGTTAGGTGCGCTTCCGGCCGAGATCGGAATCGGCCCCTAAACGTCATTAATTTACTATTCCCACTCCAGTCAGTATTTAATTGGGGTAGCTGCTGGACACTGAACTTAATTTAATTACTATTCCTACTCCACTCTGTATTTAATTGGGGTAAGTGCTGTACACAAAACTTAATTAATTTACTATTCCCACTATAGTCACTATTTAATTAACACATGTTCACACTACTACATATATTGTATAACATTATAATTAATTTTTAAAAATTATATTTTTTAATTTTTTAATATCACAATTATTTTTTTAAATTTCCCTAGATTTTTAAAAATTTTAAATGTTGGTTATACTATAAATATAAAAAAAGTTTTGATCTTAACATTTAAATTTTTTTATTTTCTCAAATAACCACCCTTATCTCCTATAAATCCAACATCCCGCTCATAAATTTTACTTTGAAATTCGAAATTAATTTTAAAATAAATATTTTATTTTTACAATTTATACAAATTAAAATAATATTTTTAAAAACACTCCCCACCCTTATCCCCAATAAACCCAACATCCAACTCCTAAATTTTAATTTGAAATTCGAAATTAAATTATCAATTCATAATTAAAATCTTAAGATTTTAACAATTTTTTTTTTTGAAACACTCCCCACCCTTATCCCCTATAAACCCAACATCCTGCTCCTAAAATTTAATTTGAAAATCGAAATTTAAATTAAAAATTCATACTTTAAATTTTCTATTTTATACAAATTAAATAATTTTTTTAAAAACACTCCCCACCCTTATCCCCTATAAACCCAACATCCCGCTCCTAAATTTTAAATTGAAATTCGAAATTTAATTATAAATTCATACTTAAATTTTTTTAATTTAAACAAATTAAATTACTTTTTTTAAAACACTCCCCACCCTTATCCCTATAACCCAACATCCCGCTCCTAAAACAATATAAAAAAATACTTTTATTTTATAAAATGTAAAAAAATTTACTACTTAACATTAACTCTAAAATATTTGAAAAAACATACAAAAACGATATTTTGACATGTCGATATTTTTACTATCGATATTACTAACATCGATATTTACCAAAACACCTCAAAACGATATTAACTACATCGATATACAGAACATCGATATTTCATACTCTCGATATTATGAACTCGATATTTCTGTACATCGATATAAAAAATTCGATATTTTGACTGTGCACCAGACTGTGTATGCAGGAGACACCCTGATTAGGGGTCACCAGGATAGAATGTGTGCGTATCATGCATCCATGGCATTGAAACATAGTGGGGGCGTTGTTTACTATCGCAAGAAACTCTTCCTGAAGTTGTCAGAAACCAAAAGTAATAAGAAGGGAAGGTATCTGATTATCCAGGCTCTATCAGATTTTAGATGAACACCCCTTAACAACAGTGTCAATGTATACTCCCAACTCTGCACAAGAAACATTCTTACTATCCTTTCTGTTAACCCCTACAGGATCTGCTGTAGGAGACTTAATTCTGACAGAAGATTTAAATCTTGAATTGAAAGACAAATTCAGGTCGGCATCAAGTGAGACTGTAGCTTTCTCCAGAAAGCTCAAAGTGGCCCTGCGAGAAACTTGTTTACGAGGTTCCTGGCAGGAGTTGCACCAAATGGAAAGGATTATAAGTATTTCTGTCATGTTCTCCAAACCTACTCCTGCATAGACCTAGTACTAGTGAGCAATACCCTTGCCTCTCTCAGAGATAGCGGATATCGACTCACTGTGGTTTTCAGAACATGTCCTTATGACGGCCAAGATGAACCTGGGTGCAAAACTGAGAAGATCCCTGCCATGGCGATTACACCCATCGAATCTTGGAGGACCAGGACTGCATTTACAGTTAGCCGCATAAAAGGAAGAATATTCTACGTTATTGATAATGAGGATGCTACTGCTCTGTGGTGAGCACGAAATGCACATTCCTGATGGCACATTTAAGTAAGCTGCAAGTCTATAAATACAAAAATTGGAGAAACAATTCAGAGAGGTGAAGGGATAACAGGGAAAACCCTTGATTGCCAAATTAACATCAATAAGGAGTCAGCTAAGGGCAATTTATATGAATAATGCAGAACTAACCCTCTTCCATCTAAAAAAACACTCATATTGCAATAAATAAAATTGGCTCTTAATTAGCAAAACATCTGAGAAGGAACAGAGAAAGAGAATACATACAAGAAATTCTGCCATTGTAAAAACAAATAAGGCATAGGTATTCAGAAATGTTTATAAAGAGTTATATTTAAGAAAACCCTATTCTGCAGACTCCCAACCCAATAACTGAGCGAGATCCCCTGCCAACTCTCTCGCTTTCATTCTCTCACTCTCTCTCTCTCTATGGAGCGAGGGATAGTTAGATTGAGAGAGACGTGGGACATCCTTGAATCACCAATATCTAAAGAATGAATAAGACGATAAAAAAGATGAAAAAGAACAAGACTCCGGGGCCATGTGGCATCTCAAGCAACTTTTAAAAGACATTTGCCTACATATTGTTAACTAGACTTGAGAAAATATTCAATTACATGGTGGAACAAGGAGAAGCCACACCCACTATTGGGGAAGCCAGCATTAGTTAGGCCAAGGCAGGGCTGAAATCCCCAACTCTGTTCCTCGTGCAATCCTATAGCTCTCTTTAACCAGTATTCCAGTTTTAACCAATATTCTAGCCACCAGACTAGATATTTTTCTCCTAGAGCTGATTAATGTCAACCAATTAGGTTTCAATTGCCTTAAGACAGTCCCACAATAATATAATAAAAGGCGCACAGTTCGCCTGGTTGAAAAAAATAAATAAAATAGGGTGTTAGGTTATTAGATGAAATTTCAACTATGGTAGAAATGTTCATTTTATTCTTGTTGTTCGCAACATTCATTTGTGCTGTTATTATGATATTCCCTGTAATTATTTTAGATGTGCTAAGAAACATGTTGAGACTGTGAATTTTTTTTTAATTAACGTGTCTTTTTCTTAGTGCAGTTTGTGAGTGTGTGATAGTGTAAAGAGCAAAATAGGTTTGTTTCAGTTACCATGGCGTCCCTGAATGCCTGTTTCAGGACTGTTAGTAACCCAAAAACCCTGATAACACTTCAACTATGTATTGGTTTGGGTTCTGTGGGACTACAATAGGCTGACTTTTACTTTCAAGCGTTGCTGCATTGAACTAAGTTTACTCGTGTCACCCGTGGGTGTGAAAACAAATCTTGTAGAGCTAAGCCAGAGTCTTAGGGGCTCATTACGATGGCGGGCGGAAGCACAACCGCCGTGCTGGCGGATGCAAAAACCACCAGTTACCGCCGGCACGCAGCAGTCCACACGCCCGCCCAATTACGATGCGAAAAGTAGGCCAAACACCGCCGGCAAGCCAGCAACACCGTCCGCCATCAAAGTGCGCCCGTACACGTAGCGGCGCAGCCCAACTGACACACACCGTCCGACGAAACACGTCCCGCCCGGCGTATAAATTACGATGCCGCAAACAAACGGCTCCCACGGCCAAGAGATACCGTACGACAAACCGAAGCGGTAACACGGACGCCGAGCACGGACAACGAAGAAGCGGCTCCCCGAGCATGAATCCAGCACTGCAGGCCCTCCCCATGCTCCTGCTGATGCACCACCAAGGACGCAACGTACCGCGGAGACGCAGGTAGGCACACACACAACAAGTGCACGCAAACAGCGCACACAGTGCAAGGGCGGAAAAAGCGGACAACCCCCACCAGCGCGTGTACACTACACATCCACCATTGCATCCACATATGACACAGAGGCCAAATCGTAACATCGCGTAACACATGTGTACACACCACCTGGGACTAGGAACCAACAACCCCGTCACGGCCCCAAAGCGGCGATGACGCCGCCACACATGCGCACAACGCAGAGGCCAACCGCAGCGCCATGCATGCGTCGCACACAGACACAGGGACACAACCAAGCAGCACACACATCAGCCCCACCCCGAACGCACATGACACGTGACAGGCCTGCCACAGACATGTCCCCAACGCCCAATTCACGGACAACACCCAACGCCACACAACCGACGCACACATGTCAGTGAAGACACGCAACAGCAGGACACACCCCAGTGTAACAAACATGGCGTAGCACACAGCGGCGGCAACACCAACTAGGAGAAGCAGGGCCCCTTCGGGAAGAGGAACGCCAGTACCACACTGAAACACCCATACCACCCTGCACATATGAACAAGACATATAAAACGGAACACCAAAGAGCCCGGGGACCGACAACAGGTGGCCCAAGAATAACATTCACACGCAAGGCCCAACGCAGAGCGGAAAGGCAGCCTGCCGCCCACACAAGGGAGAGCAGACAGCACTGAATGACCTTCCATTCCAACTCCGAAACCACAGCCCTACGACAGAAGCCGGTGAATACAGCCATTGTCCAAGAATAGACCAACACAGGCATGCCGAGGAGACCGACCACAGGGCAGATAGCGCATATCACAGAAGCACACAACGGACGGGGAAGAAAGAAGAAAACACTCCCCATGTCGGCCACATGCAAGTTAATTGGAAGGAGTCACACATCACTGACCTTGAACTGTCTGAGAAGCATGTGGGATGAGGGCCCGTGTCCTCCAAACAAGCCAACAGAACACAAGTCCTGTCTCCCTACGACTACACAGAGCTCACAGCAACCTCGGAGCGTGCACATTGCAGACTGCACACACAGCTGGAGCACGCCACCACAACGCACCGCTGCGAAATGGCAACCGCAACACACCTACCCAACTACGCCGAACAGCTCAAGCTGTACAAAACCAACCTGTTGTATATATTGGGATGCGATCTCCTGTCCCTGCTGAACGTAAGTTACCGACTGACTTACCGCATCACATTGTTCAGCTGCGTCATGCCCGTCTTCTACTGTCGGAGGTGTCCCTACCAGCATCCCGTGGAGATATGCCTCTCCAACCCGGCATGTCTGAAGGCGGACCTGCTACCACTACTCCTCCCTCTGGACGCACACGACAGGGCCTGCTCTGCCTATGGGGGCATGGCGTATGTGGCCAACATCGCACCCGCACTGAAATGGGACCACTGTGCCTCCACACGACGGATCATCGAGAACAGCTACATCGAATGTCACCCAGCATGCCCCATCATGGTCCTCCAAGGGACAACTTACGAACAACACCTTGACAGCCACCATCCGCTACATTGGCTGGCAAACATGTACACCACCAATGACATGGAAGCCCTGCTGGACGGCATCGCATACCTGACAACCTGTAAATTCGTCGGACCACAACGCAGGTTCCCCGATTGACCTATGATGTCCAACCCCGCACCCATGCTTAGCTTCCGCACGGACTGGCCAGTCACCACCACAACAGCCATACCAAACGACCGGCAACTGTAACCACACCATCAACGACATCGCCATGACATCGGATATGACCGGGACATGCACACTGTTCCCCATCACATCCAGGAACACCGCATGCATCGTGGGAGGCAGTGGCATGGGCTCTGTGTATCGCACCCACATGGACGGAACTGCACGAACAACCAGGACACGACATGGATCCAGCGCACATGGACACACACACCGCTCAGTGGACATGAATAGGTCCCCTGGAGTCTGTGGGTGCTGCACCCCTCCCACCCCCGCCCCGGGAATCCCATACCAGGACCTTTGCATGGACGACAAGTGCATACAACAACAACACGACCCCAGTGACTGTGACATGTCCAGTAACCACCACAGTGCAACAACAAGTGGCACGCCGCTGCATGCACGCAAGCACATGCCCTGATGTCATCTCACATGCACGCGTGCATGAGGAACAACCGCAGCAAACCTGTCACATGGAACTGAGATGGACTGTGCCCATGATGCCAAGCGGTCTGGTAGGCTACATGTATACCGTCTGTGTCAAAGTCCGCAGCTCCGCAGCTATACGTAAATGTACATTAGCACAGCCTTGGCCAAGCAGATGTCACTCTGAAGCCCACATCCAACATGCAACAGCCAATCACATGTAACCCCACACCCTATCCCATTTGCAATCATGCTCAGTATATCCTCAACATGTATTCCGCTGCCAGTAGTGTCCACTATACTGCATCACAGAGGACAGAAGACTCAATATAATGTTTGAAACCAAAACTGTCTCCGCTGACTCATTTCACAAGTACGAATGAGAGAGGATGAGAGTATGTGAAGTACACGGCAGTCGTGACATGACCATGTAGTCCACTGGTATTGGATGTTAACGCAAATGAGTAGCACAACTGTGGAAGACACACATGTGTCGTGTGAAGTCGTATGGACGCAGTGCTCAGGTGGGTGGGTGTGACGGGTAGATGCGCACATGCCAAGTTGGAGCACGCCGTGTTGGGAGGGGTCATGAACAGTACACCACCGCTTCCCTGGGCATTGTGAGAGGACACCTGTCGGGGGGAGTGAACACGTGTGTGCACAGCAGCCGGGCACACGTACAAAGCGGTACCAGGCGCACCTCAGCCCACCCTCTGTGGACAAGCTGGATCCTGTTGTGCGCCCGCCATGCCCCTTGACAAGGCACACACAGCCCCAGTCGACCAGGTGTAACCCCAACATAGTCAATCCGCACAGGCGATACAGGGCACGGGATGGCAGTGGAGCATGGTGTGTGAGAGGTCTCCTCGCGCTCCTCCTGGTCATATCACGCAGGCAATAGAACCTCAACGTCTAGCATGGCACAAGTCAAATGGAAGTGTAGGGGGACGCACCACAGCACGAGCAGCACTGACGTCACGGGAGGTGGCTCGCACCATCCCATCCATTGCCCATCATACCAACCACGCCACATGCCATTGCGACTAAGTGCAAGCGCGTGCGCCACCACCCCCGAGCCCTCCCCAGAGAGGCCAAAGAGTGAATGTGTGGGCCATCAGCCACAGACGGACGCGGCCTGGCCGCAAGGGCAGCCACAGCCACTGGGTGTCGCAGGTGGCGGATCCGGAAGGCGAAGACTGTGATGCATAGTCCATGCAGGCCGGGTCTCCATTTGGGGCACCACGCAGGTGGACGGCGTCCCGCCACACATCATACCCTGAGACAGCCCACTCGTGCAACTGGACCCACACATACACTCCTTGCCCTCTCTGGTGCGAGCTTGGGGCTGCCTGTGCAAGCGCTAGCCTCGCAGGTGAGCATGCATATTGGGGGAGCGAGGGGAGGACATGAGGGCTGGGGCGAAGATGACTGTATCACTGTCAGTTAGTACAAGGGATGACCCAGATGTGGAAAGGAAGAGACGTGTCCCGTGTGTACTGCAACTAGTCGCCAATCCAACTACCCCCATGTCCGGAATGTAAGCCCGCACCTAGGCCCGCCCATCCGCCACATCGAACATACCACCAGCACGACAACCTTCCCATTCGAATCACTGACTGGGGGTGGCGACCAGTGAACAATCATGTGTAGCCTACCCACGCGTACATGTGGGCCCTCCATGATCCATGTCACCTGCGGCAAAGTCATGACATGCGCAATGAGGGAAGTGAGGAGAGCTGTCCGCCCCACGCGCAGAAGGTGCATCAGCTCCACAGACCCAGCAGCGAGTCCAGCAGGGGTCACATGTGCAGGGGCAGCTGTGCCTGGTGTGAAGGCACATGCATATAGACAGCACATCGACCAATGTGTAGTCTGCCCACATCTACAGTCCAAAATCATGCGGACATAGGAATTGAACACAGGGCAACACATCTTAGTTGGTGCACCCACCGTGACCAACAATGCGCAATCATCGACGTACCCGCCCTGTGCATGGCCCCCCACCCAACGGAGGCACATCCAGTGCCACCATCCCACACACACAAGCCTTCCACGGAACATGCTGTGTCCAATGGTCAGTACAGAGTCAGCGCCCATCTGGTGGATCCTGAACAGGAGACACATGCACACACATGCCAGCTCCCACTATGTACGTCTGCCACCTGGCACGTGCAATGTAACCTCTCACCTGTGACGTGTGACTGCAAGCACACAGCCGTCTTGGCATGGGGCTGTCAATGTGGACACCTGTCAATGTTTCGGGAGGTGTGATCCGTACAGTGCTGTACATAGGGTGCAGTGCTGACACCTACTACTGTCTCATATCCCCTCGTGCCACAGGTCCCACTTGTTTTGGCCGCTCAGCCTGTGCCCACATCGTCGTCGTCGTGTGCCATACTCATCCAGCCGCGGAAGCAGTTCCATGCTCAGCAGACATTCATGTTGCCGTGGCGTTGCCGCTTGACGGATATGCAGTCAGTCCCCATCAGCACGCCCCGCAAGTCATTGGGGCCTAGATCCCCATGTGCATGCACATGGCAGTGGTTTGTATCACCAACCATTGCCATTGTTGGGAGACCTGTGTAAGTGTATTGTGGCCGTGCCGTCCCAGCTTGACAGCTGGGCTGTGGCTCATGTGCTTGCTCAGTCATGTCAGTGATGTGTATGCGAAATTGCTATGTGTCGTGTTGCTTTGACATGTGTCCTCTGCCATTGTCCCTAGGCGGAGACCGAACATTGACCGCCCATACCAATTGCTGGCGGACATGGACGATACAGAGGTTATTAGGAAGTTTCGGCTGGACAGGCCAACCCTGCATCGACTGTGTGCCATGTTAGAACCCCATCTCCGTCCCCGCAGGGTGTATCCGACTGCTGTCACCCCCACGGCTAAGGTGATGGCCGCCATGCATTTCTTCGCCACTGGGTCATTCCAGCACACAGTGGGCATTGGAGGAGGGATGTCCCAGCCCATGTTCAGCAAGGTGCTGAGGGATGTACTGGCAGCCATGATGCTGTACCGAAACAGGTACATCCGCTTCCCCAGGGCTCGTGAATTGGCGGCAGTGAAGGGTGCATTCTATGCCCTTGGCAGAATCCCACACGTCGTTGGAGCCATTGACTGCACACATGTCGGCCTTGTTCCACCACAGGCCACTGAGCACCTGTACCGCAACAGGAAGCACACGCACTCCTTGAATGTGCAAGTGGTGTGCCTTGCGGACATGGTGATCACCCACGTGTGTGCAAAGTTCCCAGGCTCGGCCCATGACGCACACATAATGCGCAACAGCATCTTGCCACGACTGATGTCCAATATGCAACAGGATCGTGGCTGTATTGTCGGTGAGTATGTGGAGTGGTGTAGCGTGCTGGTTGTGCGATGCTGTCCCCTGTCCAGTTGGAATAGCAACGGTTCTCTGTGTCCCTCACACCCAGGTGACTCTGCGTACCCGAATGGGGCATGGCTGCTCAGTCCATTGAGGAATCCTCGCACCCCAGCAGACGATCGCTACAATGAGGCACATGGGAGGACCAGACGTGTGGTCGAGCGTACCTTTGGCCTCCTCAAGTCCAGGTTCAGGTGCCTGGACCGCACCGGGGTGCGTTGGCGTACTCCCCACAGAAGGTGTGCCGGATAGTGGTGGCGTGCTGCATGCTGCACAATCTGGCCATTCGGAAGCAGATCCCCTCATCGTGGCTGACGGAGATCAACCAGGGCCCCAGCCCGCAGACCAGGACAGCTCGAGTGAGGAGGACAGCGGAGAGGAGGAAGCTGGTAATGTGCGGCAGCAGCTCATCGCCCGCTACTTCACTTGACGGTGAGTGTCCATGTACGACGGCTGATGTGGCTGTATCTGTGCAGGTGTGTGTGTGCTGTGTCAGGGTGGCCGTTTGTTCACTGCGTGCTGTGTGTCAACGCTCCATGGCCAGGGTAGTATGCCACTGTTGGTGGCTGTGGCATTGTGCCCTATTGCTCTGTGCGATGTGTGTACATTGCTTGTAGTTGTTGACATGTACTGTGTGATGGGTGTGTGACACACTCATTGAATGTGCTCCTGTTCTGTCTCCCACCCCTAGGTCCCTACAGGCCCTCCAGATTCCATTGCCATGCCACGCATCAGGTGCCTTTCCGCCCAAGGTGGCCGTTGTATTCCGTACAAATAAAACACAGGGCACAAACAGCAGTTAGTGTAAGAGGTGCATTTATTTCAAACTGTGACATGTGATTGTGTGTAAGGTGATGACAAAAGTGGTGCGTGCAGTGACAATGAGCTGTCGGTCATGGCTGCGTGATGCTCAGGGTGTACCCACTGGTTCTATGTCCATAGTCCAACACACACATGCCATCCAGATGGCTGTGTGGAGTGGGATCGTAGTCCAAATCAATGCAGTGGCTGGTCAAGGAAGGCTGGCGGAAGGCTGGCTGGCTGCCTCACTTGCGCTTGGAGCGTGCGAAGTCCTCCCGGGAGATCTGTTTCCACTTCGGACGGCCCCTTCCACGTTTGCGAGGGGGTGCCTGCTTGCGACATGCTGGTGGTTGAGGTGTGCTCACTGGCTGTGGACGCAGGGGAACTGGACACTGCTGCTCGACCCTGCGCCCCGGCAGGTGGTGGCGGAGGGGGAGCTGCTGTCCCTGGCTGTGACCTCACCGCCACCACCAGCTGGCCCATGAGGTCCACGAGTTGGCCCATACGGGCGTCCATGGACCTCAGCACCCCCAGCACCTCACGCGTGTCTGAAGCAGACCTGACCCATTGTCCTTGGGCCTCTTCATAGGCCCCAAGGACTCTGGCCATTTGAGGCAGGGCATGGCTCCCAGGGGAGGCTGGCGTTTCCCTGACCCTGCTCCTCCTACCAGTCCTGCTGCCACCGGCCCTGCCCACTAGCCACATTGCTCACCACGGTCCTCGCTGTGGCTCCCAGGGTGGATCCAGTCGGCCGGGCCACCACCTGCGCTGGGGCTGGTGCCAGCGAAGACGTGGTGGTGGTGGCGGCGGTGGTGGTCGGAGCGGCGATGGTGGCGGTTGCGGCAGTGGTAGTGGCCGCAATGACCGTGGGTGTGGCCGCAACGACAGTGGCAGCAGGGGGCTGGGAATGTTCAGCAGCCCTGGATGATGGGTTGGTGGGTAGGAGGGGTCCTGGGGAGCGGCTGGGCCCTGCCACACCAGATGGGCCTGCTTGGTGGTCCGTGTCCGAAGAGGAGGACAGATCCTCCACATCCGTGTGTCCTCGTTGGGGGCTTGTAGGCTGGCTGTGCTGGCTGCTGGCTCCATCCCCAGCATCCAGCAGTTTGTCACCTGTGGAGAGAATGAGATTTGTTATTGTGTTGCACCTGGCGAAGTATGTATTTGTCGTCTGACATTAACAGTTCGTGCAATCTCGTACATGGGTTTCCCCGGAGGCGTGTGTGTGGCTGTAGCATTTGTAGTTGTGTGTGCTTGGCAATGGGACTGTGTGCTGTGCACATGTGGCATGGGACGGATTGGCCATGCCGATGGGTGTGTTGCTGTGCCCCTACTTATTGTGACTCTGGTGTATGCGGGCTCCTGGCCCATCCTGGGTCTGGTTTGTACTTTGCTTTTGGTGTTCAGATGGGACGCTTAGGAACGCATATGGCAACATGGGGGCCATGCCCCAGATTCGCATTTGGGAGGGATATGCTTTTGGGGTTCAAATGGAACGCTTAGGAACGCATATGGCAACATGGGGGCCATGCCCCAGATTCGCATTTGGGAGGGAATATGCTTTTGGGGTTCAAATGGAACGCTTAGGAACGCATATGGCAACATGGGGGCCATGCCCCAGATTCGCATTTGGGAGGGAATATGCTTTTGGGGTTCAAATGGAACGCTTAGGAACGCATATGGCAACATGGGGGCCATGCCCCAGATTCGCATTTGGGAGGGAATATGCTTTTGGGGTTCAAATGGAACGCTTAGGAACGCATATGGCAACTTGGGGGCCATGCCCCAGATTCGCATTTGGGAGGGAATATGCTTTTGGGGTTCAAATGGAACGCTTAGGAACGCATATGGCAACATGGGGGCCATGCCCCAGATTCGCATTTGGGAGGGAATATGCTTTTGGGGTACATGCTGTGAGCCATGGGTGCCGAACGTGACATGTGTTGTGGCAGCATGACAGTGCATGGTTTGAGGTGTGTGCATGCTTGACATGGCCTGCATATTTGCTGTCTGTTGTGATTACTGGACATGGCATTGGACGCATCGTTATGAGTGAGTGATGGTTGTGTGCCAGCCAACGTATTGCAGTTGTCCCATCTCCTTGGTGTGCGTGCTGCCCTGTGCCATGTGCATCACTGCAGTGCTCGGGGGGGTGTGGCCCATGTTGTGTGTTGTTGCTCACAGTGTGTCGTGCGCTTCATTGACTTCTGGCACATGGTTGGTCATGGGCATGTATCTTAGCGTGACTGCTGTATGTGTGGCAGCTGTGCGGATGACATGCCTTTCATGAGACTGGGGCTGACGGATGGGATGGATGGTATGTTGTATGTGCATGGTGTGTCTGTGTGTTTGATGGGTTCAGTGGTGTTCGTGTGCATTTATGTTGTTCCGCTCTGTTGCGTCTAGTGTTGTTTGTCTTACATAGGCGTAGTTGTGGGGTGTGTGGTTGACAGGCAGTAGGGGCTACATGGACAGGACTTCAATGGTGTTTCGGTTGTGTGTGATGAGTTGCACAGTGGCTGCCGTGTGGTACTATATTCAGTGTGGCTTGTGCATGCAGACGTGGCTCCTTGGGTGTTGCTATGTCTGTGATGGGTCATGTGGGGTGTGAGTCTGTTGTTCATGTCCGTGTGCACATTGTTCACTTGTTCGTGACGGTGGGCGGTGCTGCGTGTTCGTCTGCTACGTGACATGTCCCATGTGTTGGTCGTGTTCCGGTCCTCATGCCTCCAGTAATCCAGCCCTGTCCAGTTTCCCACCTGCAAGTTGTTCGTGCGTGCACTGTACTGGATGCCACATGGCTCTAAGCGGGGGTGCTCCATGTTGCAGGTCTGTGGGGGTGGGGGGGTGTTGTGGGTCGTGGGGGTGGCTGGACACCCACTGACACCGATTGCTGTGGACCGTGATGTCTGCCTTTCGGCTGTCGTTGTGCACTGCGGTGGCTGACACGTGGCTGTGGGGTGTGGGGGATGCTCCTCCTTGCTGTGCTGTGGGACTAGGGGCCTGGTGTGTGTTGTACTTGGGCTGTCCACCGTCCCACCCACTGCACTTTGTGTTCCTGCCACTTACCTGTTACTTGTCGGTTAGTGCAGCTGTGGCGGACACATGGGTGTGGTGGGTGCTCGTTGTGGCGCTTCTGGCATATTTGGGGACCTGTTGGTGGTTACGTGGCTGGCTGAGTGTACACATGTCCCCACGTATCTTACAGTTGTTCGGTTTGGGCTGTGTGTGGTGGTGTCTGTTGCATGTGTGTGTGATGTGTTGTGTATTGTGTGCTGGACATGGGGGTGTTTGTCCCTGGGAGCTGTGGCATGGTGGTAGTGCATGTGAGTACATAGCGGTGTGCTGGTATACATTAGTTTGTACTTACCAGCCTCCACTCCCCCTGCTAATCCGGCGAGGATCTCCGGATGTATTATGACTCGCACCTTCTCCTCCCACGCTTTGAAGGTCTTGAAGAGCGCGGGATTCCCTCCGCCAGTGACGGCAGCCAGCTCTCTGTTTTTGCCCTCCTTCTTCTTGACCAGGCTCTTGACGTCATTCCAACGTTTGTTTATTTCTCCTCTGTTCCTGGGCAGGGTCCCGACTGCATTGACCTGGTCTACGATCCGGTTCCACATTCTGTTTCTGGTGGCTAGTGGTGTGTGCTGGACCATGTTCCCATAGATTTGTGGGTGCACCTTGATAATCTCGTCGACCATGACCGTCAGCTCAATGGGCGTGAACTTGGGCATTCTTTGTGGTGCCATGGTGTTTGTGGTGCTGGTGCGGTGTGTGTTGTGTAATGTGCAGGGGGTTTGTGGTGCAGGTGTTTGGTGGTGGTGGTGGTGGTGGTTGTGATGTGTGCGTTTCTGTGGTGTGCTGCTGTCCTTGCTGTGTCACTGTGTCCTCTCCTCTCCTCTCTGGTTTGCAATGTTGCAAGGGGTTGTGGTCTGTGGGAGTGCTGCTTTTGTACTTACCTATGTGGGTGTGTCCTCATGGTCTGTTGTTTTCAGGTGTGTTGTGTCTGGGGTTCTGGCCTTTGTAGTTTTTGTTTGTCCGGGGGTGTTTTCGGGATGTGTACTGTGTTTGTGTATTTGTGCGTGCCTTGCTGTGTGGACTTGTTGGCCATGTTGTGTGCTATTGGTTTTGTGAGCGGATGGTTTCTGTGCAGGTACGTGGGCGCCATGGCTTCTGCCGTGTCGATTCTCATCGGCGTTGTTTGCGCTGGCGGGCGGTATATTTGTAGTTTTCCCGCGCTCATGGCGGTGCGATCGTAATTTCACGTGCGGTGTGTCGGCCGTGAGGGCGGGCGGTTTTGTGTTGTCGTGCGTGTTTCCGTCCGTGGCGGGCGGTTTGACTCCGACTCGGTCGATGGCGGGCGGTATCTTGTGTGATTTTTCCACCGATGGCGGTTTTCGGTTTGTGTAATCGTAATGGCGTGGTCGGTGTTCAGACGGTGTGTGCGGGCGGATTTTTGCCGCTTCCATGCCTGGCGGATTTTTTTACGCCGGGTATCGTAATGGGCCCCTTAGTCTGCGCAACACACCTTACTACGAAAAAAAGGTGCCACTGCAGACAAAAATACTTTTGAATTATGATGGGAAAACTGATTGAAACAAAAGGGATGATATCCAAACTGTTCAAACTCCTCATGGAGGTCCTCTGAAATAAAGAATGGTCACACATAAGTAGATGGTGTAAACATCTTGACAAATAAATTGATTCCAGAGTATAAGACACAGTGAGGCGGGATATTTGTAAAAGCTCCATAATCCTGAGCAATAAAGAAATTCATTATAAGGGCCTCATAGTCTCATTGCAAAAAAAATAAACCTAATGGGCCCGATTCACAAAAGTAATCTGAGACAAAATCCTAACTTTTCGACTTTCGGTATTCACAAAGGGCATTTAGGAGTAGTAAAGTTAGGATTTTGTCTCAGTTAAATTTAAGACCAAAACTTAAGTTTAACTGAGACAAAATCCTAACTTTACTACTCCTAAAAGCCCTTTTTGAATACCGAAAGTCTTAAAGTTAGGATTTTATCAGATTACTTTTGTGAATCGGGCCCAATGTTCTCAAGAGGTTCCAGTAGCGGCTGAGGGGAAATGTGGAGTGGGGAAGACACATTGCACATATGGTCGGGTTGCCCTAAGCTTTTATCCTTTTGGACGTTGGTAGTTTAAACACTAACAACTGTGGTAGCGTTCCTTCTTCACTTTCACCGAAAGGCATTGGTTTTACGCAAAAGACCAGATCATTATGAGCACCTTTCACGGTCGGAGTGATATAAGGCTATACAGCGCTTAGATGCAGCAAAGTTATCAAGCGCTTTTCAGTGGAAGAGACGAGACTGCCCCTCTGTCATAAATACCAGGCTTTCTTTTCCTATTTAGGGCCTGAGGTCCCCTTCTGTGAACAATATTTGCTAACTATTTAATCAAAAGTGAAAATGTGTGATTAAATCACATGCATATTCTTTTCATATTGTTCTGTTATTGCAAATATAATAAAGTTTACATGAACATAATCACAGGACTTAATCATTGTGGTTTATCATTCTATGTTTAATCATTATGAAATGATGGAGTTTCTAGAAGGTTTATAATTGCGTGTTACATGGTGTTGTCTTTTCCAAAGAATGCTGCCATATAGAATGAAAAAAGCTGAAAGGGCATTACACCATTCCATTCGCTGTTGACTATTAATTCCTAAAGTCTTCAACAAACCTCTGAATGTTCTTGAAAACACTTTACATAGTGATCAAAAAGTCAGAGAGCATCTTCAGGTCAGGCGACAGAAGGACAGACCCAGTCAGTCACGTGCTTTAACTGAAGCTGGGAAGGAGTCAGCCTTCACTATCTGTTTGGCTGGTAGTGCTGTTGACTGTGCTTATCGCAAGCACACACACCTGCCTTTGTGACCTGAGAATAGTACTTATTGTTCTGGAATCAGATATGCGGATGTGAAATATCTTTGAAACTTAGAATAGGTTTGTATTTTCTAATGCGCAAGAATGCTAAAATGAGTTTAGTGCTTAGAAGTAGTCAGGATGCTACAGCGTTAAAATCTATAGCACAAATGTTGGAGTTCTTCTAGTTGTGCACATTACTCATTAATTTCATTGCTTCTTTACTGTTTGTTTTTATTGCAGTTACGGTTCATCTTGTGTGCACTAGACAAGGGTTTTAGTTTTAAACTGAATAGTTTAAAACATGTTCTGTTTTCTAGTGATCTCTGAGTGCGTTGTTCATTTATGAAAGAGGATTTGCTGTTCCACTAATAGTCCGTATCATGTCTTATGGGACTGATCGTTACCTGAAATACATCTTACACAGACATTTCTCAGTGGGTTGTGTGTGTGTTGCAGTCCAACTGGTTTTCTGATTCAGGATGGCACATTGACTGAGGGAGTCAGCAAGCATAACCCTGTGACTCTAGAATAAAAGTAGAGAACGTAACACCTCAATATCTCAATGGTACTACAGACTGTGGTCCGTCCGTTAGTGACCTAGAGGGCAGATGCACTTATTGAGGGTCAGTGTGAGCTGCTGATTAAATACTTTCTTGAGGGGACACCGGCTCTTACATTGCCCTGTTAATGGAGAAAAATTGGCATTTTTTTCTCACTCTGAGGGGGAAAAGGGTTGTCTCGGGGACAGGGCCGGACTAGGAATGCAAACCAGCCCTGGCAATTATGCCGGACCAGCCCCGGGGAGGGGGGGAGGGTGCTGGTGGGATACAAGGAAACATTTCTGCTGTGCTTTTGTTACTGGGGGCTGATAATGCAGCACTGCTGCAAAACCGGTCCCCAGTAGCAAAAATGGCCCGCACCGGTCGAAAACCGGCCCCAACCCTTCCGGCCCACTGGGAAACCACCCGGTGCCCGCTACGGCCAGTCCGGCCCTGCTCGGGGAGGATGAAGCATGATATTTTACTTACCTGTATACATTTAATGAGATTACAGTGCAGTACATAGCTTTTTGGGGGAAAGTTGTGGGTATTAGGTGTAGGGGATAGCTGACATGTTGAGGTGGGAAGTATTTTTCTGTGAACACTGTGCACTACAATAGTGTATGTGATCTGTGAATCTTCTTGCCTTGTTGAACTGTTAACTTTCAATAAACGTTAATTTGGGCAAAATTGAGCAAGGCCATCCTCCTTTATAATACTGCTGTTTTTTCTTTCTGGTCGAAGGAACCACCTTTTTGTTATCTGTGTGACTCAAGACCTGGCTATTCAACTGATGCCACCCTAACAGCTAGGACCTCAGCACCTGGATACCCTTGCGGGTGATTATCTGTGCTTTATAAATCCCGATTGATTGACTGAAGTCAGGACACTGGGCTGCTGGAGATGAGCTACATTTATATTTTCCAAGTACAACCCGTGTTCTTGAAAGCCTGCCAGATACAGTCTGGGATCGGCCCACATTTTACTTCAGACAGGTCCACACTGCATGAATTATCCTGATGAAATTTCTGTAGCTGGCATTTTATTCTTAACAACTGCTTGAAGGCACCTGGCCTGATTTAGTGGATATAGTACCAGCCTGTGGAGTCAGATGAAAGTGATCATAGCAGATGTGGGTATGAGAATGTTAATTAATCGTTAGGCTAGTGTTTGCTGCCACACAGTCACCCAGAGATCACCACCATCTGAATTACTTCTCCTTACTGGAGTCACCCAGAATCCTTTACTAATGCTCACAGCAGTATTGCACATTCCTTGTCCGCCCCCCCCCCCCACGTCCCCTGCTAATGGTTGTCAGCACCAATCTCTACATCAAGCAAACATGACCGCATGATATAGATCAGGGGTAACCAGTGTGTGATACATTTTCAGGATAACTCTTTAGATGTTTAAATGAGATCATTTTACACTGATTGTATGTAAATATAGCTAAGGTGGTTGTCCTGATGATCTGGCCTTCTTGAACCCACATTGGACACCCCTGACATATAAGGGACCAGCTACGAGAACCGGTGCGTTATCAATGCGTTTACTGAAGTATCAAAATAAGACCTTGTGAACGTGTTTACAAGGGTTGGAGATGTTTTGTTACACTATGCTATGTAAAATTTACCATGCACCACCCTGCCACCTAAGGAGGCTTAAGACTTTGATTAGATGTGCAGCAGAAGGACAGATGATCTCTGGAATAAGCAATATTGACCAAAGACATCCTGCAACAAAATTGTCCAAGAAGTGCACTGTGTGCATAATGTATAGACAGATAGGCAGGAAACACGTGCCTCGTCCCAAAAATGTACTCATCTCAGAAATGTTTCAGTTCTGGGAAATGTATGAGGAATGCATTAGCTGACACAATTGAAAGGACTCATTTATTAACCAAAATTAGTAATGCATCTTTAGGAGAAATTCATCCATCTGAGAAATCTGCCTTCTCTGTTATTAAACATCTGTATTATAAGCATTTTAAAACAAACACCTCTACATTTGTCTTTTGTTTGTCGAATCCTATTAGAATAGGAAGAAAATGTGGTTTAATGGTCATGTTGTTAACCAAATCCCAACTTCAGGACTGAACAAAAATGTGTGGTTGTGGGCAAATTGCTCTATCATATTGGGCCGGAAATTTTAAAATATGTGTGATTTTTACAACCACTTGGTCAGTGTGCAGATCCAGTTGCATGTTCATGTCACCCTCCCTCATCACAAACTTATTTATGTAATTCGGTCTTAACTGGACCCTATTACCTCCACACTGTTCGACTTACAGCGCCTCATTTTGAGGTGGTCAGGCTCTAATACAAATACACCCAGTAAAGTGCTCACTGCTCTCTAGAGGTAGGCTTGCTGCAGATAAAGAAACTAAAATTGATTAAAAGAGAGCTTAACAAGCAAATGGCCTCTTCATTTTTTTTAACTAAAAAGAATAAAAGTAGAAAATACATGAAATGGGGTCAGATAAGAAGCAGTGTCAAAAATGAGTAATTGGACACTGTCCCTCAAGGGTATTTTTATGCTTTGTAAACCAAGGGTTCCTGAAAAAGTACCTGGATCTCTTAGCTCCATTATTATTCAGAAAAATGCTTTTGGGAGATCTGTTTTAGATTTTGTCAACATCTTTAGGCATTTTCCACTTTCTAAAACATTTTCGTAAATCTAAGGTATCTCTTTTTGCTCTTTTCACCAGTGAAGAGTTTTTCTTAGCTGTGCTTTCAGTCGCCATGCTAACTCTCTTTAATGAATGTCACTCGTTTGGTGGGGGATGAGTCATTAAGTGAAGAACAGAACTCTGTGTTGTTTTTCTCCTGGATAGTCACATTGTTGGGAAGTGCATTTGTCGAGAAATGCCTGAAAGACAGACAGGCGACTTGTCTGTGTGTTAAGTAGAAGAGTGAACGTCCTCTCCTTAACAGTAAGATTTTGCATCCAGAGTACACTTGCCCTAGCAAGACAGCTAGGATGTACCATGCCCTTGGTTTAGATTGTCAATGATCCATTAGCCATCATCATTGTCATCACGCTTCACCAATACTGAGAATCTCACTCAATGAAGAGGACTGACTTTCAAGACAAACTTTGCATTTGAAATTTGTCTAGGTCCTGGTAGACCCCGTGGAAGACACACTATCACCTTTTCTGCATTTCCTATAGGATAACATTTAACACCATCTTATAATGCTTTCCTATGAGGTAGTTTTTGTCTTGGTTGATGCCTATAGCAAATTTTTGTTTTTCATTTTTGTGACTTCTTTTGATTATTTTGTCCTTTTAACTAACTCGGTTCACATTTTTTACATTGTATTTATTTGCTGTATTGTTGCTAAGCTAGTTGTTGCTCTTGTACCACATTCATTGTCTCTAAAAAAGCCTGGCGTCTTGTGCCAGGCTACCAAGCCTTAGTCAAGGATTCCTACAGAAACCCATTTACTTTGGGGTCCAATAGTTTGGGCTTCATGGAAGGATAGTCACAGCTCACACAAAGACAGTGACTTCTAGGAGTCACATGTACTATTGTTCAATTTACCAAATCATAATTTGCAATTCTTAAGAATTCTCATTTTGTGATTTGGTAAATGAAATGTACTATTGCGTGCATTTTCCAAATAGCGATTTCTTAGGATTCGCTTACCTAAACTACCTGATCCCAAAAAAAGATTTGGTAGCATTCCCAAAATTCAAACAGCATCCAGATACGCAAATGATAATCAGGAAATACATTGTTGAAATTACATTCAAAAGCACAGGAGCTGTCAGGAAGCAAGTTACCAGCTTCTGGATTTACCAGCAATGGTATGCCAGGAAGGGCCGCAGGAGGGCTCTCCTGGAAAAAGGAAGCAGGCATTTTCTGATAAGGAAATAGAAATCCTTGTTAAGAATGTGTTCCTAACTATGAACAGCAATTTGGGAAAGATTCCTCAATTGTTCTTGAAGCAACTAAAAAGCGCATCTGGAACTGGATTCAAGATTGAATTAATGCTGTGGTGGTTACTACATGCAGTGTGGCTGAGATACGGAAAAGGTGGTATGACCTTCGCTCCTGAACGAAGAAGAAGTTGGTAAGTCAGAGGAAGGAAGTTGCTGGCACTGGGGGGGGGGAGGGGCATCCACAAATCCAACACCCACACCTTTGTATGAGGCCATTGAAAGCACCTTATCTACAGAGGCTTTATCTGGACTTACACATCAGAACTTCCTCAGCCAAACTCAGGTTAGTGTAAAATTGAAAAACGAATTCATTATTTAAAATCAATGAGTCATTTTATTAGATATTTAGCATACTTCTTAGGAAACAATTTTAAGTTCACAAAGGTAAATTTCAAATAAAAATGCAATATGTTTTAGCTTACATGTGGAAATACATTTTGGGATTTATAGTAGATTACAATTCTTCCAACTTTTCTATTTCAAAATTAATTAACACTTCAATATATGATTTGCCAATTGGAGCCTGTAAGAAAAAAGTAAGCCATTAACTTTATTTTCAATATTCATGTAAAAAACATTTATAAGAGACATACATTTATCATGCTGTTGCTTGTATATATGTCCATTCAGCATATAACACAAACTAACATTTTTAACATATCATATTACACTATTTCCCTACAGGTGTAGAAGCAAAGATTCCTAAGGGCCTTGATTATCACAATCTGGATGAGGTAGAGTTTCAGAACACTACCACCAGTGATCTTCCTACACTAATGGACAAGTACACCTACATTTTCTGAAACAACAGTGTCTCCAAGTAGACAAGCTGCTAGAGCTTCTAGATATGTATGTGTGACAACCCAACGCAGAACAGACTTTTACATCCAAAGACTTTGGAGTCAAAGATTCATACCACTACGACCACAGCTTTCTCAAAGGCATGATGAAACAGGTGTGACACCATCTAGAGAAGAGTGTGTGCATATAGCACAATCCATGTTAGAAGTTTCAAAATAAGCGATTGGACGCTATAATATGATTGGCAGAAACATGGATGAAAGCTTGCCTGGAATGATTAATAGCCCTGATAACTTGAATTAAATCATGAATTCTGTTCATGCTATTCTTGGGGCGACTGGGCAACAGAGCAAAAGACATCACAAGTGCTCAAAATGCAAAATTATGGGAAGAGTGTTGAAAAACTGGCAGCTGCTACAGGGTTACTCAGCAGGAGAACCATACATATTCATCAGGAAATGGCACACTATAGCAAGGATGTTGCAAAAGCTTGGAGCAGGTTACATCATTACTGGAATTGCCGCAAACTATGCAAACTAATTCCAGTGATCAGGCAATCCTGCTCTAGAAAGTGAGGAGGCTTCCAGCACTAGGCGTGTGCTTAGGTGTTATAAGATGTAGGCATTCTGGTAGTCAGGCTGATGAAATAGAAGGGGATTTTTTGCAGAAAAACATAGAGGCCCACTTCTATCAAGCTAGAATGACGCATTGAAACCATTTTGTAATAATCAAAACAGAATTTTTTCATTTAGTTTGCATTTTTAAACATCCTTAAAACATGTTTTCTTTTTTACCTTTGTGTATCATCAAATTTCTTTTGAATAAACATGGAAATAAGAGTTACTTGTCAGCATTGGGACTTTGAGTGTTAACTTAGAGATTTCATTTACTACTTTTAATACACTTACCACAACAATATTTGTTGTATTGTAAGCGCGTTCAGCTCTGGTGCCATCATGTGATGGGTTTGGTGGTGGAAGATCTTACTCCTCGTCTGAGCTGTCTACCTCGGGCTGCATAGGAGTCCCCTGCCTGGTTTTAGGTTTGTGCAACATAGCACAAACTGCGACTATCTTGCAGCCACTGGTGGGGAATATTGGATAACCCCACCACTTTTATGACATCCCTGGTTCATCGGTGGACAATATCATACGTGTAGTAGCATTGAATTATGGGGTCATAATTCACGTCAGCAGAGCATAAGCACTGTCACCTAACACAAAAATAATGAAGAATTTTAAAACCGTGCAAAACAACGTATTACTAAAACTTAATCTACATTCATATAAGTATTGTAGTATTTCACCCAACTCGAGTGTTCGGGCTTCCTTACCCTATCTTACAGCCCTTGTAAAAGCTGATTGCTTTCATTGGCCTCACATGTAAACGGCGATAAGGTTTCTTACTGAGGTGCTGCCACTTTTCTCCCTGGGACCAGACTAAACTTGAAAAGGTCCTTGACCACGTCTTTATGGAACAAATCTATTTTATTAGACATTTGAAAAGCGACTCTTTAGTTGTACACAGCCTTCTGCCTACAACCACAGGGGCCGGTGGCTACAAACAATGCTTTCAAAGGTGTACAAGAGGTGCTGCAATAAGGCCAACATCCCGAAGGCAGGCAACCAGTAGAATCAAGGCTAGTGAGTCCAAGCGGCCTGTACCTTCTGAGAGTCCGAGTGGCACAAAACAGAATTCTCCGTGCAAGAAGAAACAACAATGAAAAGAACCCCTCCCTCCCGCCCACCCACCTCCCATAACAGAGAAACAAAAATGAAAAGAAGAGAGGGGACCGAAAAAAAGGGGGGTGGGGGGATTCCGTATCTAAATGTCATGGGCTGTAGGGGGACCCTATTCCTTATGCCCACCTGTGCCCGCTTCTCCTATCTGGGATCAGTGCAGGTCTCAGTAGGGGGTATCAAATTAAGTACTTGCAGAAGCTTGGGGCAGTGACCTCACGGAGATCTTTCGATAATAGTGAAATGAACGGAGCCCATAGTTCAGCATATTTCTCGCTTTTCTGAGTTTGGATTAATGAAAGCCGTTCCATTGCCAAGGTCATCCAGAGCCTATGAAGCCAGGCCGAGTGATCTGGAACCGTGGCAGTACCCCAGTGTAGTAGGATCGCCTGACGCGCTGCAAGAAGAGCTAGTGCTATCTGCCTGCCGCGCAGTGACCGCAGAGGGAAGGTGAGAGGGTTTGATAGACCTAGGAGGGTGTAAGCTGGAAAGCAGGGAATCTCAATATCGAAAGCCTCATCAATATCATTTAGAACCAATTTCCATAATCGCTCCAGCCTCGGGCAGTGCCAAAGTAGATGCGCTAGGGAGCCTGACATCCCGCAGCCGCGCCAGCATTCTTCGGTGTGGTTTTTGTTCCATTGGTGTATCCTAGCAGGAGTGAGATACCAGTAAGCCGCAACTTTAAACGCGGATTCAGCCCCTGCCGTATTATAGGCTGTGTGATGCGCTCTGTAGTGGATGTTATCCCATTCCTTGTCTGTGAGGGCCCTACCTAGTTCCACCTCCCACCTGAGTTGCCCACGAGTGCGAGTCTCTGTCTGGCGTGGCGTAAGAAGCGTATACAATTCCGTTATGAGGTGTTTGTCGTCTGTTTTCTTCGCCACCCATTGTTCAAAAGGGGTAAGAGTGCGAGAGGCCTGCGGGAGGTAGGCCCGAGAGGTGGCCCAGTGTCGCATTTGTAAATAATAATATTCATCTGAGCGGGGAAGGTCAAGATCGAGGCGTATGCGGCTAAACGGAATGATGCCCTCGAGATCGAAAAGGTGGCCTAAGCGCTTGCAGCCCGCTTCTCTCCATCTCTGTGCAACAACGGACTTGACGCCTGGAGGAAAGTCCGGGTTGTCAACTAGGGGCGTCATCGGGGAGGGGATTGTAGTGAGGCCTTTTGCCAGTGCTACTTTGTCCCAGACTTTCATGGTGGCCGCCGTAACCGGAGAAGAATATAGGCCCCAGGCGCGAAGGCAGCGGGGGAGACAGATTTCACGCCAGATGTTCGCGCCCGCCACCGCTTGGTCCATGAAGGTCCAATGCTTCTCTGACAGCGGGCGATTCCACTCTAGCACGTATCATAAATGCGCCGCCTGCAAGTACCTATGAATGAGAGGTAGCCTCACCCCTCCGTCGTCTCTGGAGCGCGAGAGTTGTGCTACCGAGAGGCGTGCCTTCTTGTTTCCCCAGATGACGTTATTCAACGCTAATTGCAATGACCGCACAGTGCCGGGCGGCGGTGTTAACGGGAGGGTCTGGAATAGATACAGAATGCGTGGTAAGACCATCATCTTAACCGCCGCAATGCGTCCGAACCACGACATTGTGTGTTTGGCCCACCCATCTAGGGTTCGTCGCGTCTGTGCTACCAGAGCAGAGTAGTTCACTTCCAGCGTGCGTGGAAGTGAGGGGGTCAGCAGGATGCCCAGGTAAGGAATAGGGTCGCGGGACCAGTGCAGAGGGAGAGACTGTCGAAGGGCCTCGGCCTGTGGTTGTGGTAGGGATAGGTTTAGTACCTGAGACTTGTTGAGGTTCACTTTAAAGCCCGATATCCGGCCAAAAGTCTCGAGCTCGTCTACCAGCACGGGAAGGGAGGTAAGTGGCCGCGCGAGAGAGAGAATGATGTCATCGGCACAGAGGCTAACCTTATGGAAGTCGCCCCCGAATTTGAGGCCCTGGATGTCTGGATGGTCCCGGATTTTCTGTGCAAGTGGTTCCATGTAGAGGGCAAATAAAAGGGGCGAAAGAGGGCATCCTTGCCTGGTGCCCCGAGCAATCTTAAAAGGAGATGAGGAGACCCCGTTAGCTCTGACAAACGCACGAGGGGCTTGGTATATGCATTGTACCCAAGTGAGAAAACGAGGGCCGAACCCAAAGCTACGGAGGACGTCGAACAAGTATGGCCAGCAAACTCTGTCGAACGCCTTCTCCGCGTCGACCGAGAAAAACACTGCACCCACCTGAGAGCGATGGACACTATCAATGAGGTGTAGAAGGCGTTTGGTGTTGTCGCTCCCCTGCCGGGTAGGGATGAATCCCACTTGGTCAGGATCAATGAGACCACCCATGAGAGGATTCAGCTGCGCCGCTAGAATGCCCGTGAACAGTTTCGCATCGATGTTGAGTAGCGAGATTGGGCGGTACGAACCGCAATGGCTTGGGTCTTTATTGGGCTTAAGGATGACAGAGATCGCTGCCTCTCCCATCGATTCTGTCATCGCTCCACTGTCTTGGAAGGAGTTGAATAGACGCGTGAGGAGGGGGGCCAGTTCATGACAAAACGTTTTATAAAAAAGAGCTGGATAGCCGTCGGGCCCAGGCGATTTATCTAGCTTCAGTTTAGCGATGGCGGAGATAACCTCCTCTACTCGAATAGGGTTTTCTAAAGGGTCTGCTTCCGCCTTCGGGAGACGGGTGAATTTGCTAGTCGCTAGGTAGTCCCGAGTCTCGGGGGTGTCTTGTTGGTCAGGGCTATAGAGAGCGCAATAGAAAGATCGAAATTCCTCAACAATCTGGGAGTCCAGATGAAGTTCCTCTCCAGCTGAGTTTCTGAGGAAAGAGATGGACCCGCTATAGCTCTGGCACGCAGCCTCTGCCCCAACACTTTCCCGCATTTGTCACCTCCCATATAGAACTTGTGTCGCAGGCGAACCAAGGCGTATTCGGCCCTGTCAAGGTCTAGGCGTTTGAGGAGTGTCCTTTTCTTTTCCATCGCGCGCCAAACCCGTGGGGCCCCTGTGCATTTATGTATCGCCTCTAGTTCCGCCACCTCCTGCTCAAGAGCTAAGCGGGCTTCCCTCCGTCTACGGGCCTCTGCCGAGGAGATGGCCATAAACTCTCCTCTCAGGACCGCTTTGAGTGCTTCCCACACCGCAGCCAAGGAAGCTTCACCATTGTCATTAAGTTGGAGGTAAGTCGTGATCTTGTCGCGCACTTCCTTCACAACAGCAGGGGAGAGTAACAGGCCTACGCGCAACCGCCATCTAGAAGGAGCGTGCCCAAACCCATCAGAGCGCAGTGAGAGTGAGACATGTGCATGGTCCGAGAGGGAGCGCACAGCTATTGAAGCGTCCTGTACCCTCGGGAGAAGCGCATTCGAAACCAAGAGCATATCTAGTCGCGCGTAAGTTTTGTGTGCAGCCGAATAATGGGTGTAGTTGCGCGTGTGTGCGTGGCGTAGGCGCCAGACATCATGTAGGCCATTCTCAGCTAGCCAGCGCTTCCCTTCGGGGGAGAGGGCTCCTATCTGTGTATGGCGTTGCCCTGATCGGTCCTTCTCGTTATCCATTACTAGATTAAAGTCCCCCCCTACTACTAATGCTGGGTCAGGAGAGGCCAGACCTTCCGTTAAATGCCTGCGGAGGAAAGCTTCCTGCTGTGTATTGGGAGCATATACGTTAAGGAGGGTGAAGACAGTGGGGCCCCATTGGATCCTGAGTGCTAAAGCCCTCCCCATGGACTCATAGAATGTAGATAGGACCTTACCCTCAAATTTAGCCCCAAGTAGTATGGCCACCCCGTTCTTTTTTGTCACCCCAGAGGACCAGAATTGGCATAGAACGCGTCGGGAGCGCATGCAGGGAGTATCTTTAGCAAGTAAATGGGTCTCCTGAAGCATGCAGATATCGCCCTCGGTCTGCTCGAGAAGTGAAAGAATCGCAGTGCGCTTCGTGGGGTGGTTCAAGCCTCGGACATTAAGGCTGATAATTTTCAGGTTTCTAGGCATCGGTACTGGTGGGGAACATGCTTGCTGGTCTTCTAGTACGTCGGGAGCGTTGCGCAGGAGGTGGGCTGGAGCATGCGTGGGCCCTTACGGGGGGGCAATAGTCCCTATATGCGATACGGAAGATCACCCCCAAAAAAAAAAAAAAAAGGGACAAAAACCCCAACAAGAACACAACGTGAAATGTCCAGCCTGAACGGGCATAGTCTCAAATGAGGACAGCATTCGTGAGTGGCCTACGGAAAGACCAACAAATACTCTACAAAAGCTTGGGACAATAAAGAAGAACAGGAGACTAAAGTCTGTCTAGTGTAGGAGATCAGGGGGGAACGAGACTTCCAGGTACAGAGAACCAGGTGGCATGCACGCCGCAGGGGGAAGTCTAGGGAGTCGGGGAAGGTGGACCATTGTTGGGCTCCTCCGGCTCCGTTACAATACTACCACCCCTTGAGGTACATTGAAATGCTTCTCGGGGTACACGGGCGGTCCTGGGTCTGAGAGAGGGTTGAGAGCACTGCATCACGTTCTTTTGCCATTTCCTCTGGACCTGGCTTTGTGGAGGTCGAGGGTTTGCCGACAGTCTGCCATCGGGGAAGCCGTTTCCTTTCATGATTTGAGGGACTATCGGTCGGTGTCGGAGTCGTGTCTGCCGCAAGTCCCAGGAGATCCATGGTGTCGGCAAGGGAGCGCATCTGCCTCAGCTTCCCTTGGTGTTTAAAGATGATTCGGAAGGGATGGCCCCACGAATCCGGTATTCCCTTGTCCCGGAGAAAGGACGTGACTGTTCGGAATTCCCTTCGTCTGGCCAGAGTCGATGCTGCTAGGTCTTGGAAGAGGGCCAGAGTGTGCCCTCGAAACTGAATCGGTTGGGCCCCCCTGGCCTTGCGCAGAATCTGTTCTTTAAGCTGGAAGTCATGTACGCAGACTAGTACATCGGGCGGGGGGGCCTTGCCGCCTCTTGGTAGGCCCACTCGGTGAACGCGGTCCAGCTGGATCTCTTACGTGCTATCTTCGCCCAAAATTTGCTGGAAGAGGGACAAGACGTAGCCTCGCAGATCCTCCCCTTCTGCCTTCCAGGGTACTGCACGGATGCGGATGTTATTCCTACGTGATCGGTTCTCGAGATCCTCCGTGTGGGCCTGGAGGTCCAGAGTCTGGTCCCGTAGGCGGAGGACCTCCTGCTGGAGTTGATGCATATCGTCCTCTCTCGCCAGTTCGTGCTCTTCCAGGACGGCAACTCTTCCGCCTACTTCGTCGACATC
The DNA here is from genome assembly GCA_963921515.1 of Calotriton arnoldi. NCBI lineage: Eukaryota > Metazoa > Chordata > Amphibia > Caudata > Salamandridae > Calotriton > Calotriton arnoldi. Next base: position 2,905,039 of record CAWUFW010000604.1, on the reverse strand, counting down.
TCGGCGCACCTCCTTGAGATCCGACGCCAGCTGACTCTTCAGTTCCAGTATATCTTCCTTGATGGCAGAGAATAATTCCAGCATGAAGGCCTTTGTTGCTGGGCTATCTGCGATCGAGTCTGCGTGCCCCTGATTTTTGGAGAGTCCTTGGGATGCCTCTGTACTCCCGGGCTGCTTAAGCAAGAGCTCCTTGAGGGATTTCTCCTTTCGTGCGCGGGCTGAAGCCATCGTTGCACACCAAGGTGCGGGAGGCGGTACGGGAGTGTGTGCCAGCCAAGAGTGTCACCCCGGCCCTCGTTACGGTGTCGCACCTGCGGTCCGGGTCTGATCCTTAGGCAACGTAGGGCGGAGTGTGTGGGGGGCCGTCTAGTCTCGTGGTCCCTTTAGGAGGTCTCGTTGTTACTACCAGTGGGGCTCAGGGACACCCCACCCCGCAGTTCTAGGCGGTCGACTGGGCACCGTGCTGAAGGGCGCCGTGGGCCAGCTGCAGCACCGGGAGTGCTCCCTCTCTGCGTCCGATCCGGGTCCTGCATGCTGCTCTATGTGGGGAGTCAGTCATGCAGCGAGTCTCCGGGTCGCACCACTGCTGAGCCTGGGTGGGAAGGAAGCGGTGGCCTGCCAAGACACTAGTTTGCAAAGTTCTCCAGCCCCAGGGTCGTTTAAGGAAGAGCTGCGTGGGTGCGCTAAAGGGTGGAAGTTCTAGCGCCCGGGCGTCGCACAACTCACCGGGTGTCCCTCAGCCGCCAGGTGCGGGGCGTGCCATCCGCCGTGGTCGGACGACCAGGTCTCGCTGCAGCCAGGGCAGCCCACTTACTTTTGTGTCTTGGAAGGAAGGCACCGGTGTTCTGTCTCGGGGTCTCTACCATCCGCCGCTACTCCCCAAGAGCTGCGTGGGTGCGTCCAAGGGGCCAACTCCCAGCGCCCGGACACTGCACAGTACCCCAGAGAGCCTCCAGCCGCCGGTCGCGGGGCGAGTCGCCCGCGGCGGCCGTGCAATCAGGTCTCAGTGCAGCTAGGGCCACTGCAGGTCTCTCACCCCCGGGTCGTGGAGGCTCTGGCGCCGCGTCCCTGTAGCTCAGCAGTACGCCTCGATGCAACATGGCGGCTTGGGGCCCACTCTTCGCTCAGGCCGGGCCCCTGTGTCGTTATGCGCTTGGTAGAGAGCGCACCCGCGGGAGCCACCGGCCAGGCGCCGGCTCTGCCAGACTTCTCTTCAGGTAGGGGGCCGCCGCCGCTGGGTTGATGGGGCCGGCCGGCGCCACCTCAGGCCAAAACGTGGGCGATGACAAGATGGCGGCCTCCCGACAGGCCGCGTCCACGGCCCGGCTCACCGTCTCGAGTGGCGGCAGGCCCCGGCACCTGGGACCTCCAGTTAGCGGTGTGGGCAGCCGCCGATGTGGAGTGGGGGCTCCGGCGCCCTCAGGGCCTGCGCTGCAACGTCAGGAGCGGGGGTTGTCCAGGCGACGATCTCGCGGCCTCCTTCCCGGCCGCGGATACCCCAGCGCCGTCTGTTGCAAAATCCTGCAGGAGCGCCCAGGCGATCAGGATTCTGCCTCGCCGAATTACCGGAGTGATCAGGAGACTGTACGCTTAAAATTCCCGTCGATTGCAGTGCAGGGAATGGGGCAAATACAATGCTAATGGTATGGCGGGGCCGGAGGAGCAGAGTTCTGCGTCCTACCGTGTCGCCATCTTGGCCACGCCCCCCGTGCTTGGGTCTTTAAAGACACATGTAATCTCTAAATTCGAATTCGTTGATGTTTTTGGAATAATGACCGTCGATTGTATCTCGCTGGTTACCCGCTTTCTCTTGATTTTCCTAGAAACGTCACCAGTCACTCTCCCCACGTCACTTTCTCTAGCTTTCCACACTCTTATCCACACCAGACATTAATCAGAATTCTCAGTTAATACTCGTAGGAGAAAAAAATGGAAAGTAGCTGGTAACACTCTCTAGTATTTCTATTCTACCATAACATGGATGGAGCTGGGTCAGGTGGCTTAGTGGACTAATGAGTCCACTGTAGGGACCTGTGTTTGACCTTATGGTCACAATTCTGGTGGGTCCACTCAGCCTTTCATCCTTCTGAGTTCGATACAAAGAGCACCATTGAGTTGGTAACAATAAACATCTGTTTTTCAGCGCCGAGATACCCTTCTGGGTGAACGTGCACTTTAGAAATACACGTTATGTTATGATTGATTTAAGTACAGGCTTGCCGCACAGGACTAGCTATTGTGCTGTGCACGTGTGGCTGCGTATCCTAGTCTCATCGCCAGCTAAAAGTAGTAATTACAATACGAGCGAAGGAAGATTAAACAGTAAGATTTATTCCTGATCCCCCGCAATCCTCGACTCACAACAGGTTGGAGATCTGCCGGGCGTGAAGCAGTCGTCACCATCGGTGTGAGGAGAAACATTCTAGACTATGGCTTGTGGGGGGCAGGCCCCATGCATAAATGCAAGGATATAACAGGTTACTTTCTGCTCCTTCAAGCACATCCATCTAGAAAACCCCCAAAAAGAACTGATCAACCCACCCAGACACAACCAGCCCTCGACTGATGCCAACATCCTGTTCAACATCTACAACCGCACTCCCGTAAAACGTGACGCTCCTTCGAAAACTCATGCCTTCAAGCCTAGACTGCACTCAAGGTCAGGATAGAAAAGAGTGATGGATGAATGCTTGAATTAATCTCAGCCAGAGGTAAATACCCGGGGAGCATCCCAGTCCATTGTTCTTTTGCTCAGCATGCCCCCTCAGTTTGGTCCCAGACATATGCAAATCAGTCTTGACCCTGTGCCCAATGGGAACAGTCCAGCCCCAACTGCCAGGCCAGGTCTTCCCTGGACCGGAACACAGGCAATCCAGGACTGGCTTCACCCTTATTATGGCTCATCCCTGCCTAGGGCGTCAGCACCATAGTTCACCTAAGAATTTACCGGGTAAAACATAACTGCACTGGCTGTAATGGAATAGCCCCCAGACTTCACCCTCATTTTACCATAGGGGGTTATTTGATTAAAGTCAACAGAGCCCACATTTCTGAAGGATAACAGCTTTGAAAACGGTCTAAGGAGGCATTTTACAAAAGAGGGCGAGTTGGCATTGTTCTCAGCATCAGAGAACCCCTAAAATTCAAAGCAAATAACATTCCGTTTCTTGAGGTGCTAAAATTCAATAAGACTACAAGCCACGATGAACTTACACAGTATTGGTACCAGCCCCAGCCATTGACTGTTATGTCCATACATGTACCTATAGATTTATTTTGAATTTCTTTAGGACTGTTCGAGATGCATTCTTCATTCAAAGGTGTATTCCGATAGCCGGATCCCTTTCCGCCCCGTGTTTGGCCTTTGGGGTGCGTTCATCGCTCCGGCCTCATTGCACGTGTCTGTATAATCCAGATTCGGGTGGAATCGGGTATACAGTGAATGCAATAACACACTGCTCGCTTGAGGGTCTCCAAAGACCCTTTCCTCTCGGGAAACCTTGGCTTTATACAAGCTTGGGGGGGAAAGTACCGATTCCTACGTAATTCCCCTTTTCACGGGCTCTGATTCATAATTATGCGGTAATACCGCACCTGCGAATTACCGTGGCACCAGTGAATCTGGGTGCGATGTTACTCAAACCCTTTTCTACGTCATTCACAATGAAGCCCTGCGTATCGATTTGCCGTTTTCGCACATTTTCTAACCCTCTTCAGAGTCTCATCTCACTTTGTTCCCACGCGTCTTCGCCTTTTGTTTTTAGTCTCGCTATCGCGCGCGCCGAAATTGACAGGCCTGGCATCTAAAAATACCATTATAATCCACTTACTTGAGGCATGGCATTCTCGGCCCCCACTCCTGGCTTCCCCTTGTGAGATTCCCTTTAACACCAACGTGATGACGCCACACAGCTCACGTGCTCGCCTTCTCTCCTCGCGCCTCTGGTTCGTTGCTCAGATTTCCTTCTTTTGCTGTTTTTACTCTTTTTTCGCAATAAATACATTTGTTCAGGTGTGATGTTAGTTGACACCTTTGAATGTTATTAAAATTACATGTACAATATTTAATATACTTATAGGTAGAATCATTTGATTCTATGGCCGTGGTGTTTTCCGCATAACTATGGATGTGCCATATTTGTCACATAATCCAACATTTGCTGCATAATCTGCAGATTTTAACCCCCAAAAAATTTCTAGCTCAAATGGACCACAAGTTACTGAAAATCTGGCAACACGTGTTCCAGCGCAGCGGAAAGCCCTTTGCACAAGTTGACTTGTCATCTTCCAATTACCTATTGCTGTATTTGGGTGTTAAACTTGTACTAAAAGGTGAGATCTTCGGCCAGACAGTTTTACCATGTTTAAAAGTGACAAAATAATGAAGTAACACTACCACAAAATGGGCCACAGTTTTGACTTTTCTTACTGCCTGTTTAGTCAACCCAGCAGCATAATTTTGGTCCTTCCCTGCTGCATAAAACCAGTGGCCCGGCTTATAGGGACGATCCGGCAGCTCTCTTCAACCATTGGTCTTTGTTGTGTCATTCACATTTTACTACCACCCGCAACAGCATATATCATGGGACAAGGGGTCAGCCGACTTCAGCCATTGGCTAAATTCACTGAGTGACAGCATTCTGCTCTTTCACAACAGCACTTCTTCAATAGTTCTTGCACAATAGCTCTTGCACAACAACTCTTGCACAATATCTCTTGCACAATTGGCACATCCATGCACTGAGCAGTTCTCTTCAGTGCCGGAGCCATTTGGCCAGAGACATTTTTTCCCACCTCTCATCTTTCTTATTTTTTGGCTTATTAGTTAAGATATTAGATGGATGTCAGTGACGTAGGAGACCTTTAGACAGTCCACAGGCAAGACTTACTGAGGGGCAGATTGAGTCAGCTGGCACGGGAGCTTTAGGGCCTGCTGCCTTTTGGTGAATTGCTGGCAAGTGACAGCAATCTGGTTGAGGAATGGCCTGTGGACAGAGAAGAATGAAAAAGATGTTCAAAAAGAACTCTGTCACTTTAAGCATTTCAGAACATCCCTGTGAGACCACATCTCATATGTCGACTATTGAGCGAGCTGGTTGGTCAGCTAGTATTTTACTCAAGATTTTGTAGTCCCTGTTGGGCATGGACAATGGCCTATAAGACTTTCTCTGTAAGAGGCCACACTGTGGCTTAGAGAGGGAAACCATTGTAGCTTTGCACGTTGTACTCGGTAGTGTCACCTGAACTCTAGCCTCCTCGATTACCATGGCCAAGCGTGGATGGGCAGCACCCCCACTTGTGTCAGGTAAAATTTGAGCGGTGGGACATCCATGCTTGGGATCTTTCCGCTGGCTACCTTAAAAGTTTTCCCTTTAAGTGGAGTGGCTGGAACCTCTGGTTATTCATCAGTCGGTGTTTGGAGGCAGCCATGCTCAAGGCAACTTGCAATTGCTACTTCGTCCTCTGATTTGATCACTTATGGTTGCATAATAATCAGTGAATACCAACTTGATCTCTACTCCCTAGTCATGGGTGCCCCTAGAGCAGAGGTCTTCAAACTTTTTGATGCCGAGACCCCCCTGTCAAAAGTTTGTAGGCGTAAGGACCCCCTCCTGACAAATATTTCTGGAACCTGGTACTCCTCATCCTCGACAACCATAAACGTCCCCAATTCCCACAGCAAATCAATTTTATGGTGGGGAAACAATATTAAACAGTGTTTAGCAAACCAAAAGTTTGTGGGTGACTGTGGATTGGTATCAGAGGCTTATTACACAGTTCTTAAAGAATTACCCAAAAATTCACAATGGTACTTTTTCACAAATAAAACCTATTTTGGCAAAACTTATTTGGATGATAACACCTTTCTGAACTCAAGTGATGAGTGTGCTTGTTTTTCTCCAGAGAGACGGTCAATCTATGATTGCACCTTATAAATACAAGTTTAACACCCAAATATAGCAATAAGCAACAGAACGGTGACCAGTCCCGCTCTGCCAAGGGCCCTTAGTGCGCAGCAACACGTGTCGCTGATTTTTAGTAACTAGTGAACCGGTTGAGCTATTAACACATTTTTTTTGTTAAAATCAGCAGCTTATGTGGCAGATGATTGACTATGTGACTTTTGAAGGTTTGCTTGTTTTGTAAAAAAGTGTTCACTGATTCAGTGTTGTAGCGGTAGGTTGTAGCGGTAGCGCATGGTCCCTTAATCTGCCTCATATTTTAGGCAGCAGGCCTCGTAATTATGACTTATACAGACTATAAATGCTGCCTTACCGAGAGCAAAGCGATACAAAAGGGGATGATGGACGGAACGTTTGAGCCAATCAAACACTCACCCCCAGTCAACTGATCTGGGTTTAATCCATCATCATTCTTTAGCTCATTCCACCACCCCAGTTCAGACATGGCCATATGCAAATCAGTCTGACCCTGTGCCTCATGGGAACAGTCCAGCCCGAACTGCCAAGCCATGTCTTCCCTGGACCGGAAACAAGCATCCTAGGACCGGTTTCTGGCATTCCAGCCGTCATCAGCCAGGCTTGCTTGAATCCTGTGGCAAAGTGAGAAAGGGACCCACGTCTGGGCATACCCCCGCCAACTTAGGGAGAACAAAGCGATACAAAAGGGGATGATACCGAGAGCAGCACAAACAGCCTCGGTGCACAGATCTGCGGAGCCCTACGCAAAATTACATTTTCCCGTTTGAGTGCTCATTTTTCCCTAACAAGGGCTTTTGAGGACACTATTGTTATATGGCCCCCTTTTGGGGTCATTTGTTTATGCAGGCCGTAAGGCAGCTATTTTCAGTGGCCTTAGTCAGGGCCACTGGAATTATGCAGCAGGAGGCCCAAATTATGCAGCAGGGTTGGATAAATTATGTGGCAAGCAAAGGCAAATTATGCAGCACATTTTGGGAAAGTATCACTTCATTATTTCGACATTTCTAAACTTGTTAACACGGTCTGGGCATTAGTTGCAACTCATTAGTACCACTTTAACACCTAAACACAGCCATAAGTTACAGAATTATGACCAGTCAACCTTTACAAAGGATCTTCCACTGCGCAGCAACACCTGTTGCTTTGTTTTTAATAACTTTTGAACCGTTTGAGCTCGGAAACTATTTTATGTTAAAATCTGCAGATGATGATGGATTATGTGGCAAAAGTAGAATTATAAGAAAATTGCTGCAGCCAGTATAATCACATAATTCCAGTGGCCCTGGCCTTAGTGTTGCACTAGCTCTGAGCACAACTTCACTGCCAGGCATCCCTGCTACTGACACATATGGTAGTGCTCCGCCCCATGTGTGACGTCTGACACGACGCTATGCTCCACGTTGAGCAGAGCAGATGGGTGACGCACTGGAGGACATGCAAGACACCACCCATCTCTTCCCTAAGCCTAGACAGCACACTTCAAAACACCCAAAGCTCTGGCCGCCCACCCAGATTTCAGAAATACTGGGAGTACTTTTATTAATTTTATTATGTGGTATTTCAAACTCGAATAACTGCTACAGTTGGTAAGTAATATACTCGAGGAAAATTCCTTGACAGAAATGTGCTTGAGAATAAACGGGCCACAATGATTTACAATAGATTTGTAATGCAATAGGTCTCGCATTTAAGCGGGTTTAAGCTATTGGATTGTAAATTACAATGCCTTTAATTTAAGTTTTAAAAACCAAAACATAAATAAAAGGCATTGTTATTTACAATGCCAATAGCTTAAACTCGCGTAATTGCAAGACCTATTGCATTGCAAATGCTTGTTTTCCTTGCTCCTTACTGGCCTTCAACACCTCCTCCAGGATAGTAATCGCTATGTAAATATATTTACAATAAGAAGCGCGCACTTCACAGCTCATCCCAAAGCTTTCAGTGATTTGATCAATGAAAGCCAGTGCCGGCTCCCAAGCATTCTTTACAGCTGCAAATTGCCCTTTACGTTTTCAGATTAACTCGTAGCGCATATTTCTATTCTTTTCAGGCAAGCAGGCATCCTGGAAGGAAACCTTGTTTAGCTGTCTGATCAGCTCCGGTTTCACATCACAAGAAAACACTCCCTGAATGGCATTGCAGCTTTTAATTTCACAATGAACTGTCTGGGGACTTTTTTTTTTCCAGAGTCCAGGCAGAAGTGAGGCCCGGGAATGCGCGACCCCCTTCCCATGACTCCACAACCCCCGTGGGGGTCGCGCCCCACAGATTGAAGACCTCTGCCCTAGAGTGTCTGTTCTTACCAACCAAGCTACCAGCGTTGCCCTCTCCAGGTCCTTAATCTTGTTAAGTTACACCTGCACCCATACAGAGGCCCCGCATTATCACCTTAAACACCTCCCATTCAGCAATTATGCTAGCCACTGTGCCTATATTCTCCACAAAATAATTTCTAATTTCCTCCTGTCGCTTTTCCCAGTATACATGGTTTTCCATTGTTCTGGTACTCAATTGCCTTGTTGGGATGGCTGTGGTAATCCTTCTGCAATGTAGAGTCAATGCAAGTGAGTTATGATTGAACAGTGCATTGACGAGATATTCTGTATTCATTTCTGTGCTAAGCATGTGAGGCGTGAGCAGAATGATGTTCAATCAGGAATACAAGTGGTGCCCTGGGGAGTAAAAGGAGTTTTCCCTCTCATCTGTGTTTTCTGCCCTCCATGCATCAGCTAATCCCCAGAGTTCACTCCATTGCTGATCACCGTTGCCTCATGTACCACGGAGGAATAATGAAGAGGTAGGTGTTATCTATCATGTCACGACTTGCTCCCTGCGTTCTGGTGTCCACCACCAGGGGGCTGAACTGTGGGACTCTCCAGTGTCATAATAAGCTACTGGACCCTCCCATTCATGCATATACTGACTTCCAGTCATTTGGACACTATTTGGGAATTGACATCCATTCCCAATCCATGCCGGGTTTTGTGGAACGCAGCCTTCTCATGCTTGAAACTCCATTACCTAGAATTCCCTGCTCACTGCTTCGTCTCCACCCCTGCAGGCCAAGGATGGGTGGAGGAATTCAGCTCACCTGTGGCTGGCTGCTGCTAGCCTGCTCACACCTGATGCATGTGATTACTATGAGCTCTTTTAAGCCCCAGCTCTCCACAGTCCAGTGTTGGTCATTGTAGCTGTATACCGGTGAGACCGATCCTTGTTTCCAGTGCTCCCTGAGCTTTTGCTATCCTCGTTTCTAGAGTTTCCTGACCTTTAGTTATTTCTTGTTCCTGACCTGCTGCTGTTTTCCTTGTTCCTGAATTAGCACTGCCTGCAGTGCTACCTTGACTCCTGAGCTTTAGCTCAATTCTAGTTCCTGCTCCTGAGCCTTAGCATTCCTTGTTCCTGAGCTACAGCAGTTTCCCTTGTTCCTGAACTAGCACTACCTGCAGTGCTACCTTGACTCCTGAGCCTTAGCATTCCTTGTTCCTGAGCTGCAGCAGTTTCCCTTGTTCCTGAACTAGCACTGCCTGCAGACAGTGCTACCTTGACTCCTGAGCCTTAGCATTCCTTGTTCCTGAGCTGCAGCAGTTTCCCTTGTTCCTGAACTAGCACTGCCTGCAGTGCTACCTTGACTCCTGAGCCTCAGCATTCCTTGTTCCTGAGCTGCAGCAGTTTCCCTTGTTCCTGAACTAGCACTGCCTGCAGTGCTACCTTGACTCCTGAGCTTTAGCTCAATTCTAGTTCCTGCTCCTGAGCCTTAGCATTCCTTGTTCCTGAGCTGCAGCAGTTTCCCTTGTCCCTGAACTAGCACTGCCTGCAGTGCTACCTTGACTCCTGAGCCTTAGCATTCCTTGTTCCTGAGCTGCAGCAGTTTTCCTTGTTCCTGAACTAGCACTGCCTACAGTGCTACCTTGACTCCTGAGCCTTAGCATTCCTTGTTCCTGAGCTGCAGCAGTTTCCCTTGTTCCTGAACTAGCACTGCCTGCAGTGCTACCTTGACTCCTGAGCCTCAGCATTCCTTGTTCCTGAGCTGCAGCAGTTTCCCTTGTTCCTGAACTAGCACTGCCTGCAGTGCTACCTTGACTCCTGAGCTTTAGCTCAATTCTAGTTCCTGCTCCTGAGCCTTAGCATTCCTTGTTCCTGAGCTGCAGCAGTTTCCTTGTCCCTGAACTAGCACTGCCTGCAGTGCTACCTTGACTCCTGAGCCTTAGCATTCCTTGTTCCTGAGCTGCAGCAGTTTTCCTGTGTTCCTGAACTAGCACTGCCTACAGTGCTACCTTGACTCCTGAGCCTTAGCATTCCTTGTTCCTGAGCTGCAGCAGTTTCCCTTGTTCCTGAACTAGCACTGCCTGCAGTGCTACCTTGACTCCTGAGCCTCAGCATTCCTTGTTCCTGAGCTGCAGCAGTTTCCCATGTTCCTGAACTAGCACTGCCTGCAGTGCTACCTTGACTCCTGAGCCTTAGCATTCCATGTTCCTGAGCTGCAGCAGTTTCCCTTCTCCTGAACTAACACTGCCTGCAGTGCTACCTTGACTCCTGAGCCTTAGCATTCCTTGTTCCTGAGCTGCAGCAGTTTCCCTTGTTCCTGAACTAGCACTGCCTGCAGTGCTACCTTGACTCCTGAGCCTTAGCATTCCTTGTTCCTGAACTGCAGCAGTTTCCCTTGTTCCTGAACTAGCACTGCCTGCAGTGCTACCTTGACTCCTGAGCCTCAGCATTCCATGTTCCTGAGCTGCAGCAGTTTCCCTTCTCCTGAACTAGCACTGCCAGCAGTGCTACCTTGACTCCTGAGCCTTAGCATTCCTTGTTCCTGAACTGCAGCAGTTTCCCTTGTTCCTGAACTAGCACTGCATGCAGTGCTACCTTGACTCCTGAGCCTTAGCATTCCTTGTTCCTGAGCTGCAGCAGTTTCCCTTGTTCCTGAACTAGCACTGCCTGCAGTGCTACCTTGGCTTTTGAGCTTTTGCTAAATTCTTGTCTTACTCTAACACAGCCTTCAGTGCTACTTTGTGTTCTTGACTCCTGATCCAGCTCTATTCTAGTATACCCTTGTAGCCTCCCCTTCTGTATGTCTTTTTTCAGTCCCTGCCTTTCCTCCCATTTCCTTGGTTCCAGTTCCTAGTTTGCTTTCTTTCTATTCTGCTGTCTTGCTTCTGTTACCTTATATGTTTTTTACCTGCTTTCTGCCAAGTGTGCCCTGTGATTTCCTTCCTTTCCTGTTAAGCACTCCTCCTTGCTGGCTCCTTGTCTATTGTGCTTGTGTTTAGTTCTACCCCCTTGCTGTTACTGCCTTGCGTGTTCCTGTTTGATCGCCAGGATCCGTGGGCACAGCTGACTACCTAGGTGGGGTTTCTTGTTCACTGTGAGTATTGTCTTTGAGTTACATTTATAACATCACCTTAGGTATAAGCTCCCCAGACCCTGCCTTTGCATACATATCCTATATGTGGGTATTTGAAGTCAGTGTCTGTAACAGCAATTGTGGGTGAGAAACTTACTGAGCTTCAGTCTTACCGTGTGGAGCTCCCGAGTGCTTTACCCCACATTCCCTTTATTGTTAATGTTGTTTTATATTAATGTCTCGCACGTCCGTCCTTGGTGTAGTTTTTATCAATACTAAATCACCTCATGAGTGCCTGTCCTTTCTGAGTCTTAGCCATCTTGTTCCTTCGTGCAGGCTTCCCCTTTGGATCCCTTTTCTCCTCTGACTTCCTGTATGATCCTGGGCAGCGCTGTACTCCTCTTTCTGCATACGTTTGCTACCCAGTTCCCAGTCCTTGCCCTAGTCCCTGACTGTGTACCAGACAGTCCCTGACATATCATGGGAGATATTGATCATCCAGTTTGGACATAAAGACAGGTTATCAAGATTTTAAATATATGTTTCAATTAGACATCGTTATTGACAAACAAATTAACAGGTTATTTGAGGTTCTGTTGTTGTTGACCAACCAACACGTTTCGCACCACAGCCGGCATACAGGCCTGGATCGTTTTTTACTCTAAAATCAACTCTAAAATCACATTAATGCTAACCGTCTCCTGAACAAGTTTGTCTTCAGATCACACTGCAGCGCGGAGACTCCTGCCTTACACATCGTAGATGATGCCATCCGGACCACAGATGAATGTGACCCCTGCATCCTGATACTGCTGGACCTCTCAGCTGTCTTCAACACAGTTGACCATCGTACCCTCACGCACACCCTGGAGTCTCAAATGGGATTCACAGGCAATGTACCTCATTGGTTCTCCTCCTACCTTTCCAATCAACACCAGTTTATTCACATGGGCACCCTTGGTTCGCTCTTATAGGTTACAGGACGGGTCCTCGACCCTCCATTACTAGGGACAGGTGTAGGGCCCTGCACAAAGCTAGGTTAGTGTGATACCAGTATACAAGTCAGGATACTAGTTTCATTTGCACTTGGGCATTCAGGGCAGGGGTACATGCCCGTTTACCATGGAGGAGACATTCCTGTCCCAACACAAAGATTCACAAAGGCACCAGCCGCTCACTGATTAGGGAATCAAGGTAAGAAGACAAGTGTGCAGAGGAAATGGTTGGTTGACATCATCTGGCACAGGATTATAACTTCATTTCAAACGTGTCTAATCTTTATAGCTTAGTATGCCTTTCACTTCCTCGTTCCACAAGTTCCTCAGTGGAAGGGCCAATGTTGTAGCATGTGCAGTGACAATTTCATAAGGCGTGTCTATCACAGAAAGTGCCGAAGGATACCCGGATGTTGTTTTAATGATGGGGAAAGGGAGGAGCTGTGGATGCCATCCGTTTAAGTAACAGATCTTTGTGTTAAAATATGTTCATTATTCTACAAATGGTAGGAAGAGAGAAGAGAGAAAGAGAGACAGTTGTGAACGAAGAGTGTGAGGGGTCATAGTAAGAGAATAGGGTGACAAGAACGGTGAAACAAGAAAGATGAGAAGAGAGAAATGAAAACTGAAGAGGGCAACATGAGAGGGATGGGGAGAAAGAGAAACAAGGGGAGGGAGAGAATGAATAGAGCTAGAGAGCAAGAGAAGGAGGGAATATCTAATAGACAAGGGATGTAGAGATCAGGAGGGACAATGGGAGCAGGAGAATGTAAGTGCAGCATTACGGTGCATATTTGTATTATTGCCATTTTTTCTTGGGCAGGCCTCTCTCCCCTCCCCCTTTCACACCCCAAGTAGGGATGGTCCCTGTAAAGGTATAGCAAAGCGTCAGCTGTGAGATCTTAAGTTCATTGATAAATGTGCAAGTGAATAGCAGAAGTGGATTCTGTAGAGAGTGACAGCAGCAAGACTGAAGTATATGACAACAGGAGTTGCAGCAGTTATGGAGTACTGAGCGATCCAGCAGGACTTTCAGGGAATGACAGATACATCGTGGACAGTAAAAGCAGGAGATAGAAAGCAAGCCCCGGAAAGCATAACGTAGCGTGTATTTGTAAAGAGCACTTTCAATGGCGCTGAATAACAGGTGTTTATTGTTACCCAATTCAATGGTACTCATTTTATCGACTTAAGAAGGATGAAAGGTTGAGTTGCCCAGCAGGATTTGAACCTGTGACCATTAGGTCAACACAGACCCCTACAGTGGACGCATTAGTCCAATGAGCCCCCAGACCTGGCAGGGTGAAAGTGGTGACGCTGCTCCAGAGTCATTTGTTCTGGGGACGATCTTGAGGGCACCTGTGAAATCGTTGGAGGGACTGAAGTCCCAGGGAACACTGCCTTTGCCGCTGCCCGCATTCCTGCAAGCCCGCACTCACCCTGGTGGGACCACAAGTCCCAGGGTGCACCTGTCATCTCTTCCCGCCACCGCCTAACGAGGGGGAGGCGCCAGCATCGCGCTTTAAAGCGTTGCCTCACCCCCGCGGCGCGGGACGCTGCTCCAGAGTCATTTGTGCTGGGGACGATCTTGAGGGCACCTGTGAAATCGTTGGAGGGACTGAAGTCCCAGGGAACACTGCCTTTGCCGCTGCCCGCATTCCTGCAAGTCCGCACTCACCCTGGTGGGACCACAAGTCCAGGGTGCACCTGTCATCTCTTCCCGCCGCCGCCAATGAGGGGGAGGCGCCAGCATCGCGCTTAAAGCGTTGCCTCACCTCCCGCGGCGCGGGACGCTGCTCCAGAGTCATTTGTGCTGGGGACGATCTTGAGGGCACCTGTGAAATCTTTGGAGGGACTGAAGTCCCAGGGAACACTGCCTTTGCCGCTGCCCGCATTCCTGCAAGCCCGCATTCACCCTGGTGGGACCACAAGTCCCAGGGTGAACCTGTCATCTCTTCCCGCCGCCGCCAACGAGGGGGAGGCGCCAGCATCGCGCTTAAAGTGCTGCCTCACCTTGCCCGTCATTGCCAGGAAGAGGCAGGGCATGGCCACCCCCTTTGGCTCCTGAATCAACATCGCATTTATACCGGTAAGACTTCTCTGGGACCTTTTTCCAGTTGCTTCTACCCGGCACACACAGATCATCTGGCAGAAGCGCTAGTACGCTCCCCTTATTTACCACTTGGATTTGGTGGCAGACTCAGGGAACATGTAACCCAGCGACCCACAAGAACAATCTGTGGAACTCAATCGTGCTCCATATTATGTTGGTCATTAACCAAGTCACTTTCTACATGTACTATTGACTCCTTAATATCCCTTTTTTTAAAATAATTTTAGTGTTATTGGTCTACAGTTTGTGTTTTATGTATCCCCCTCTCTAAATTGCAATCCTGGTCTTGTGCCCTAGTCTGCTCCTTTTAGGCTCACACTGGGGGTGACCCTTCCTTGATTAGAATATGGGCAAGCGCATTTGTGCTGTAAAAAATCGCCCTCAGGTGCCTATCCCGGCCCCTTTGCCCCAAACATCTATAGACAGGATGCTCCAGAGGGCTATTGGGGTGGTATCGACCGAAATAGAACTGACGGAGAGGCGCCTGTCTCTAACCCCAGACATATTCAGACAGGGGTCAGAGTCACCTATCTCTCAATCAATAATTCCTGGTTCCCCATTGAGACCAACAGAATCCCTGTCTGGAACAATTGAGCCATCCTCACCATCACTACAACAACCCCCAGCGAAGCCAGTAACTCGTAGAGGTGGCACCACCACTAGCACTTCCAAGACTATTAGACGTAAATCAGGAAATAGGGCAGGAACCAACAGAAGGAAAAACCCAGAATTAGTAAACAGCGTAGCTGAAATAGTTAGCAATGGAAGAATGACCGAACCCCTCACTAACCCTCAAACAGCTTCTGACTGTCCTTCCTGGGTGAGGAACCTGATAGTGGAGTTGGAGACCCAGATGAGAGCTATTGTAAAGGAAGAGCTTGCGCTCTTTCTCAACCACATAGGCACAGGGCAACTGACTGGGTTGAGCTGTAAGGGCAATTCCCCTGGTAGTACTGCCCCTGTCTTAGGGAAGAGGAAAGATTGTAGCTCCCAGACAGATAGTATAGCCCAATTCTCCCCTGGCAAGCATGGACCTTTGAGGGTTGTATCCCCCGCTGTCCAAAGGAGTGCCGGAAGGGCAGAGGCACTTAGTAGCGTGCCAATTGATAATACCTCCTCACATACTGAAAAACCGGATACCCATCCACTTCATGATCCCAGGACAACAACTGGCCCTAGGAGGCCCATTAATGTGAAAGGGAGTAATCACTCTGCCCCTTCTAGGGAGGACCTACATCCGTATAGAGCACAGGGAAGGCAGGGAAAGGCTAAACCTAGTAGAGGCGGAGGATACAGGATCAGCACTCCTGACTACACCGACTATAAACCTACCCCCAGCCTCACTCCCTTATGTTATCATATTAACAGGGGTTCCTGAGATTAACAATGGCCAGAAAGAAACGCAGCTAGACCTCAGGAACAAGTGTCTCTTTTGGCTAAACAGGCACAAGCATTTCACCGATGATAGGGCTGGAGAAATTTTGATGTTCGAAGAGTTGGATGGGTGTGCAAAAATCCAAAATTAATACAAGGAGATTGTATAGTCATCAACTTTAGCAATCCCTTGACTGTACAAACTTTAGCAGGTCAGTTTGCTAGTCCTCATGCACCGCGTACTGAGGTTCGAGCTCATACTGTAGATTTTTTTTATTTTAACACTCACACCCTACCTCGGACTCCAATATACAGGGCCCCAACAAATAGGTTCCAACCCTATCCAATAGCAGGACAACTCCTCAGACCTCTCTTTAACATCCCAGTGGCAAACAGATATGGGGTCCTTGAGGAGGTGGATTGACTCGCACTGCAAGGTGGCCATAACCCTAGCAACGGGATTTGGGGGGCCAAGAGGGAACTAGGGGTGAACACTACAGGGCATCAGACACAGTATACCCTCAATAGCAACGGAGACGAACCAGGGGACCAACAACTTTCATCTCACTGGGGAGTCCTAGATTATGACGGGATAGGTGTAGACATGCTCAACAACCCACCTCCAACTCCTTCGGACCATTTAACTCCTGGCTTACCCAGGAGTGCCCCTCCAATGGAGGATGTTGAAGTAATCCCCATGGTCCAGCCAGATGTCATCCGAAGCCCTAGTAATAACAGTCATAATTCTCATGGTGGTAATCCTATCCCTGGCCATAAGCTAAGGATTCTATCATGGAACATTGCTGGAATAAAAAGCAAATTGCACTGTCCAGACTGGGGACAATTTGTGGGCACCCATGATGTTTGTATGTTTCAGGAGACTTGGGCAAGAGAGGATATAGTGAGGGGGGGCTATGCAATTTTCAATGTGCTGGCTACCATAGGGGAAGAGGTAGACCCTCGGGGGGTTTATGTATTTGGGTCGCCACCCACTTGGATTGTACTGTTGAGCAGGTGAACACCTCATCCAACGATATCCAGTGTATTGTACTCACTTTTCCCCCAGGATAAAATTAGCTTTCATCAACATCTATTCCCGTCCTGTAAGTATCACACAGGAATCCCCAACTATAGACTTACTTAACACTTTTATTGACTCAGTATCCCTGAGTGCAAGGCTGATTATCGGGGGAGATTTTAACTGTCAATTTGAGCCCCTGGTTGCCCCTACTGACGCTCCCTCTAGTGACGAGGATAGTCTTTGGCTAATCCCTGATCCTCAAATTCCACCGGTAAAGGCCTGGACTCCTCTGGTACTCCAGATAAACGCAGTAACTTTAACCCACTCTCTGAGGGCGTGCAACGGCCGTACTAAGTCTGACCAGCCAGGGAAGCTAACTTTCAATAGAACAGGACAATCCTCTCTGCTGGATTATATCCTAGTGGAGACAAGCATTTGGCAGTGGGTTGTCGACTTCGCTGTCATGCCGAGACATGACAGTGATCATAACGCCCTGATAGTGGAGTTGGAGCCTCCAGAACTCTACAATCCCACGGCCATTGGAATCCTTGTAGGTACCAACCTAACACTTGCCAATAATAGAAGGAAAATCAGATGGGGAAGTCTTAAGCAGTCACCAGACAAGGTAGCCGCATTATATTCTCTAATCATCTCGCCCTTAATGGAAATGGAGCTGGCTGCTACGTCACTTAACACTCCACAAACCATTAGTAGACTAGAGGCTCTGCATGTAGAACTGTCAACAAGCCTGACTAATATTTTTAACCCTCTGACACACTTTAAGGTGAACAAAGGTGCCAAGCAAACATGGTTTAATAACTCTTGTCGCAAGGCAAAGGATGCCCTCATAGATGCTATCAAACATAAGGATAGACCCTTAATTAAATCAAGCAGGGCCCTGTATTGAGACAGTATCAACTCAGCCAAGAAGAATTGGGAGCTTGAAAGATGGGATGCCATCAAGACAGCACTTTCTAATAGGGACATGAAGACGTTTTGGTCATTAGTGAGCACAGACAGCAGTGTAGAGAACTCAGCGTTAGAGCCAAATATTGCGGCAGCCGCATGGAAGTTGCACTTCCAAGCTCTGTACTCCACTGAGGAAGCCACAGAACCCAAAGATGAAGTATCTCTAGCAATCTTAGGGAACCCCCACGAAGACCCCCAATGGTTTACTCTAACAGAAGTTTCAAACGCAATTAGGAAGCTTCCCCTAGGCAAGGCCCCTGGACTAGATAAGATCCCGGGGGACTTATTTAGGGAGGAACCTAACATCTGGGGACCCTATCTTTGGGCAATATTTAATGCCATCTTGATAGGCATGAAGATCCCGGATACCTGGCTAGGGGCTGAAATCTTCCCAGTCTTTAAGAAAGGTTCTCCCCTCTTGCCCACCAACTACAGGCCGATCAGCCTGATAGACGTCACTCAGAAATTGTTCGCCAGGATTCTCCTCGAGCATCTCCACCCCTGGATGGAAGAGCGTGGAATTTTGAGTGCGTATCAGGCTGGTTTTCGGAAGAATATTTCCACCATTGATCAGCTCTTCAGGCTCCAACTATTATATTGGAAGACGGTGTCAATAGAGGGTGGCAGCCTCTATTTGATATTCGTTGACCTTAAATCGGCCTTTGATCTGGTCCCCCGAGCCAAACTGTGGGAGGTTCTTGAACAGCTGGGTATCCCGCCCTACCTGTTGTCATTGATCATGCGATTGCACACAGGTAATTTTGCCCAAGTCAAGTATGGGAAATTTGGGGAATTGACCCCCCGCTTCCCAGTCAACAGAGGCGTAAGGCAGGGGTGTGTGCTGGCCCCATACCCTGTTTTGTCTTTTTATTAACGCTCTGGTGGACCAATTAAATGAAGAAGTGGACAATGACGCCCAAAGCTGGTGCTTGGCAAGGTGCCAGCAATGATGTTTGCGGATGACACCTTGTTGTTATCTAAGTCCCCTATGGGCATTCAAAGGATCTTGGACAGTTTCTCCTTATTTTGTAAAAATCCGGGGCTGGAGATCAACACAACAAAGACCAAATATATGGTCTTCAACCCAGCTAAAACATCTCGCCCTAACCCCTCCTTAAATGGCAACCTGTTAGAGAGGGTGACTGTCTTTAATTACCTTGGTGTCACGTTGTCCGATACCTTCGAATGGGGCCCACAACTTGATAAGGCAGGCTTGAGGCTAGCGCAGATGGTGGGGGGAATCTCTAAAACCTTTAGGAACTCCCTATACAAACCGCCTGGCCCGGTGGCTGAGATATATAAAGTACAAGTAAGGAGTGCTGTAATGTACGGGGCGGAACTATGGGGCCACCGTCCCGCAGGCGGACTGGCAAAAATAGAGAACCAATTCATGAGAAAGCTCTTGGGCCTACCGCCAAGCACCCCTCTTATCCCCCTGAGCCTGGATTTAGGATTCAAACCGATTGTAGAGGAGATTGGACTCAGACCATTGACCTTCTGGCGCAGACTGTGGGCGACCCCTGAACTAGCAGTCTACCAAACCGAACTTAAGGGGGTTTTGGGACTCCCGGGGGCAGGAAAATTGCCATGGTTCAAATACATAAAAGAAGCATGCGCTAGATTAGGCATGCCTAACCTATGGAGTTATCCAGAGGAAGTGTCCCCGACAATACCACGACTCGAACTAGTTAGAGCCTATAGATCGCTCAAAATAGCTGATTTGCAGGGGAACACCAAACTCGGGCACCTAACGGCTGATCTTCTTAATATTAAAGCCCAGTATTTTTTCGAGCCTTTTCTGGATGATATACAGCCTTCCATGGCAAGGAAGCTGTATATCCAGTTTAGAACAGGGACCCTCCCAGTTCATGCATTCACGAACAAATGGTCAAAAGATCCCTCCATTGGGTGTCCCGCTTGCAATAGCCCTGATGAGTCCGACATTCATGTTCTTTTTTTTTGCCCTGGCTTTAAATATGCCAGGCGGCGTTGGCTCGTACCACTTTGCAGAAATTTGGGCTGCAGGCAGTGTTTGGAGGTGTTTAGAATTCTAAGATCTGATACCCCCCCATAGTTTTTGCCGTGTCCCGATTCCTTAATTCTATGTGACATAGGCATAGGGTCATGCTAAACTCACCTCACCAACCATAAATATTTCTCCCTGCACTTTCTCTCTTTTAGCTTTTTAACATTTTAATATTTTTTATCTGGTTTTAATCATTTTTATTCTTAACTGTTGTAATGATACAGGATAAACCAAAATGCATTGTGGCTACTTTTTATAACATGTCGTCGATGGAATTCTCAAATATGCTCTTATTTAGCTATATCTGTATTTGTATTTTCTACTTTTTATGGCCTTCAATGACCGAAATAAAGTTTGTTGAATGGATGGAAAGTGGTGACAGCACACACATATTCACTCACTTATACCCTCATCTCTGTGGATTAAACACGTACTTCTGTGATCAATGTGAGAGACACATACAATTGATGCCTTAGCTGTGCATGTTCCCTATGTGATGGAAGGTTGCATTACTGCTGCTCTGCTGTATCTATCTCTTCTGCAGAGAAGGGAGGTTTGTACTTGTTTTGGTGCAGAACAATGAAGCCTGCTTTGGGGCTGCGTGTTCCTCGTAACATGTTGTAGGCAGAGGTGGGCGAGCCACTAAAGGCTCAAGCCTGGTTCAAGCCAGATGCGTGGCTCTTGGTCAGTTCAAGGTCCTTTCGGACCCTCAAGCTGAAAACGAGCCGAGCTTAAAAATGTCTTCTGCCCGGCACTCAGCTGAAACACCGGCTCATTGTATGGACGCCATGGCATGGTGCGGAAGTGCTTTGAAAGGGAGTTATGTTTTCAAGCAGCATTACATCCCTCTCCAATCACTTTCACAGGAGTGCACCCTGAATATCAACCCCAGAATAATAATGGTGCACAATATTGAGGACAAAATATAGAAAAAAATATTGACAGGTAAGTCTAGATTTTCTATACATACCTCCACATATATATATACCTATGTGGTACATATTTCTTCAAGGAACATAGATGTGAATTGAGGAATAGTAAATATATACTTCTGTATACGCACATACCCTTTGATATTCTGTCCTTGATATTCTTGTACCACAATATTCGGGTGGTCGATATTCCTTGATATTCTTGTACCACAATATTCGGGTGGTCGATATTCCTTGATATTCTTGTACCACAATATTCGGGTGGTCTATATTCCTTGATATTCTTGTACCACAATATTCGGGTGGTCGATATTCCTTGATATTCCTGTACCACAATATTCGGGTGGTCGATATTCCTTGATATTCTTGTACCACAATATTCGGGTGGTCGATATTCCTTGATATTCTTGTACCACGATATTCGGGTGGTCGATATTCAGTAATCACTTTCACCGCATCTTCATAACCAGTGCGTCTGTAACGAATCGACCAACCTCTCGCCAAGCTCCACCCCAAACCAAACCAACAAAGTGTGACCTGGTTGAGTCTGGCTCCAGCAAAGCTATGCGCTTGCCTCAGTGAAAACTGGCCACTCTGAGGTTCCTTTGTTTTGCACATGTGTGCTCTTGCTGAGGTAGGTGTTGCATCTCCATAGAAGAGATGGTACCAGGATAGTGCACCCAACCCCTCCTTCCATTCATGCTCAGTCTAGGCATCAAATTCATTTGGCACCCTGTTACAGCACATTTTGCAAATATGAACCTTCTGAGAATGTAATGATTGTACTACTGACTATCGACACCAACAATATTGTGGTACAAGAATATCAAAGGACAAAATATCGAAAGGAGAGTGCAGATAGGTGTGAGAAGTTGGCCTGGCATATGCTGTCCACTAGTTCTAGTGGGCACCTTGCACCAGTCCAAACGACCTTTATTGATGATAGGTTTAAAGACAACCTTTATTGAAAGCTATCCTAGTGGTAGCTATGGAGAGCAGCCTTCAGGCTAAGTCTTGAAGGAGTGTAAAGCTAATTGTTTTACCAGTCTATAATCTCATGAATGACCAAATGAAAGGAGAACCACACCAGGTATATATATAAAATATATGTATTTATTACTAAACACTACCCACTAGTCTCTTTATGAGGCTAGAGGTCAAAGTACACGAGTTACAAGTCAAATAGCACAGTAAATTAGCACAATATACGATTAGCCCTAGGGGCGTACCAAACCATATATTAAGAAAGTGGTATAAGAACCACGACTTATGAAGACACAAGGCCTAGAGCCTGTAGAATTGCTGGGACCCCAAGGAACCACCCAAGGTAGTGACACAGGGGACCCATGGGGGCTGTGTGCAGTGTGTGAACACAGCCGCGAGCTCCGTTAAAGTCTATGGGAAAGTCGCGGTCAGAGTTTTAGAGTTTAAGGACACTTAGAAATGGACTAGGACAAAACCCTCTTGGACTTAGACAGTTCTAGGGTTACCACCCTCGGGAGCACCGGAGTACTCGAGTTACCTCACCCAGGGAAGCCGGGTGCATAGGTGTCGAATGGTGTCGGGTCGCTGTCTGTCGATTTCAATGGCAGCCTGCGAAGAAGTGCTGCTGCCGGGAAGATGCGAAGTGTCCGAAGAGATCCAAGCCTGGATTGGAGATGAGAAGAACCTGAAAGCAGAGGGGATAGAGTCTGGGTCACTTTCCAGTGACCACGGGCAAGATAGGCGGATGCCCACCGATGTCGGGTGTTTCAGGTGAAAGAGGTGAAGCTTGACTCTTCAGCCACGAGGCCCCGGAGGCGTCAACGATGACCAGGAGCTGGATTCGAGCTGTCCCACGAAGGATGTCGAGTGCTGCAGCGTTGGTGTCCGGATTGAACACAACAAGCCTTGGCAACAGCAACCCATGCAGAAAGGAGAAAGATGCTTCGGGGCAGACCAGCAAGGTCTGAGAGACTCACCACTCGGTGGGGAGTCAGGGCACGTCTGGAGCAACCAGGAAAACCCAAATAAAATCAGAGTTGCCTTCACAGGGACCCACCAGTCGACGGACCAGGGATCGCAAAGGTGCCTCAAGCGGAAATGCAAGAAGCGGGCCCACTGAACACTCATGGAGTGTAGGCTCACAATCTTCAGTGCAAATGGTGCTCGGGGCCTGGGCTACAAGTAACCCAAAGCACGACTTCAAGAGATGTCAAGAAGTCAATGCACTAGCAAATGTGCATGGTGTCCAGGAGTTCTGGTTCCACATCACTCGTGAGGGCTGCGGGTCTCAGCTTTGCTGGGGACTCGGGTCGGCCTCTGAGAAGTGTGGAAATCCTCTTCCGGGGCTGCAGGTACTTCGGAGTCCGGCGGGAGCTTCGGAGATGCAGACCAGCAAATGCTTTGTTGGTGCCTGCCAAGCAGGGGAGTCACTCCTTGACCCCAAGGGAGATTTCTCCAGTCCTCTAGTCTTTAGTAGAGCGTCGAAGTTCCAGGATTCAGTTGCAGAGTTTCGTCCATGGATATCTAAAGTCCTGTTGCCAGGGGTTCCTTACTTATACCTAAGAAAGGGGTTGGACTAACTCTGGGGACCCACCTATGGGAGGGTTTGGAAAGAGGGGTGGCTACACCCATTTCCTTTGTCCAGTTTTCGCACCAGAGCAGGGGCTGGTAGCCCCTGCAACCGGTTTGAACTGGGGTATGCACGAGGACACCAAATGTGCCCCCAGTGCAGGACTTCAAAGCACTCAGAGAGTGCACCCACCCAGCCCCATTACACTAAAGCCTGTCTGGGAGGTGGTAACACCTCCCTACGACAGGAAACCTATTGTCCAGGCCTCCCCTGCCGGAGTTTCGGTCAGCAGTGGGAGGTCAGACTCGTGTCTGTGGCTGCAGCATCCATTTTGTGATGCCAGGGCTCTGTTTAGCTGGTACCGGGTATACCGGTGCTGTCATGTCTCTCCCTCTAGAAGGGTGGGATCATTGTGGGGGTATGATTCCAAGGTGTTTGACACCAAACACGACATGTTTCCGTGCAGCCATCCCAAAGTTAGCATTTACCGTTTAAGATATAATGCACTTAAGAGTATATGGTCAGGCTGCACCACAGACAACCCCGGAGAGGAGATTCCGAAGGCTGCAGAGGGGCTCTGCTCATGCAGGGGCACCCTCTCACATAAAACCAAGCACCCTGCCTTCAGGATTGATAAGGCCTGCCATAGGGGTGACTGATAGGCTTCTATGTGCAGTGATAGGTGAGATATGGTGAACCTATATCTCTGTAAGGGGTGCAGGCACCACCTTACTCAGGCTGCTGTAGCAGTCCTGTGGTGTCATTTTGGATGGCCTTCCAGGGGTGGCACAATACATGCTTCAGCCCCTGGTAGGCCTCTGGGGTACCTATGCCCTGGGTACATAGTATACCATATACTAGGGACTTATAAGGGCACCCCAGAACCCAATCTGGAGTGTACCTAAGGTACTAGGAATCCATTTAGAGAGGAAGCAGCTAGGCTGGGGTCCTGGATAGCAGGGCCCCAGCCAGACTAAAGTCGAAAAACAGTGAAACATCAGCAAAAAGTGGGGGTACCCATGTGAAGCAGATCCTACTCTCCTACAATAGGGAAGTATAGATTTACTATTCCTAACTCCATCTGTGTACCTTGGAGATATATGTATCACATTAGTACAAATATGTGGAGTTAGAGTATAGAAAATCTAGGCTTTCCTAACTGTCCATATTTTATTTCTGATTTTCTGTCTTCAATAGTGTGTTCCATCGATATTGTGGTTTTGATATTCAGGGGCATACCGAATATAATCTTTTGGAAGTGATGTGACATCAGTGTTCTGCATCCGTGTGCTATTCCATTGGGTAACCAAGTGCAGGTCAATAGTTTTTCTACTACCATGGTCCCAACTGCTACTTGTTTTCTTAAAATGTTGTACTTTTTTCTTCTTCTTTGCGCAACAAGATATACTTTCGAGAATTCCCGTGTCAGCATTTGCTCTCCAGCTATGATCTATTGGAAGCTGTTTATAGAAATATTAAAACATTGCAAATACCTTTCTCAACAGTCCAACAATCTGGCCACGCCTCTTCACAATTCCCTCCCTTTGAAAGCAGAGTCTTTGTTATATAGGGCAAAATCATTCAGTTACTTAAATGCATCCGAGCTGGTGAAAAGGGGAACATGGTTTGAGAAGAAACATGTTTCAAGCCCTAGCAATTTTACAATGAAGCAAGATGTTTGTCATGTTTAGGTGAGTTTGATTATCCACTCGCCTCATTTAATTAACAGCAACTGAATGGCATGTAAGGACCAACAGGAACACAAGGACAGATAAGTAAGACGTATTAAGTTACATGTATATGAGGCGGAAGTGAGAGCAGCATAAAACTGAGCGCCCTGCCTCCGCTCAACTTCACTTTATACTTTTTTCTAGAAAGAGTTCTTGAACCAACTTGATTTAAACGGTGATAAGTGTTATTTATTTAACTCAATGTACTAATTTAACTCTTCAACAATTAAACACAAAGCACTGTCCTTTGGTAATAAATGGGAGAAAGGATGATATATCCGTCCAGTGGCTGAACTGCAGATTGTGTCATCGGAAACTTGAGTTCAGTCCCAGCTACTCACTTGACTAAATTCTGTGATTTAGACAACAACGACACTTCACAGCACCTCCTTTTCCTGATAATCACATTTGAGAGTGCCTACAAATAATTCAAGAGCCCGTCCTTAACACGTGGAATCGTTTCGCTGTAGTATGTTAGATTATACCACTGCATTGAGGGGATTTATTAGAAGTGATAGTTTCTAAACATGCGTATTCATGATTTCCGCCCCTGCCCTGACAACTTTGCTATTAGTGAACAAAGAGACAAGTCAGTTCTTCAGCTGTCATGTGCCCTGTACAGATGGTCAATGTTGTTATTGATGGAGCTCTATTATAGCTCTATTATAGTATATTTAACCATACACAAGAGAGAGTTTGTGCAGCACACTGGCTTGGCTCTCCTAATTAATTTGCTGGCTCACCCACCTCTAGTAGTAGGTGTTGCCATGCGAGGGCCGCCCTAGGCTCCCTATGAAACAGCACATTTGTTTTAAGGGCCACTGTACTGCTCACTTAGCCAGGTCTGGTGGCTTAATGGGCTAAAGTGTCCACTGTAGGGACTTGTGTTGGATCTCCTGGTCACAGGTTCAGATCCCAGCAGGCCCTCTCAGCCTTTCATCCTTCTGAGGTTGATAAAATGAGGGCTGTTGAGTAATAATAAACATCTTTTATTTAGTGCTAAGAAGCGGTGAGCGTGCACTTTACAAATACACAGTTATGTTCACACGGCAGTCAATGGGAAAATGCAGATTTTCCTCATATCCTTTCTTGTCCCATTCCTTATTTAAATGAGCTTAAGCATTTCCTTCACCTTTAAGTCATCATCTCCCAAAGCTATTTCTGGTATATTAACAGGGCCACTGGAATTATGCAGCAGGGCAGAGCCAAATTCTGAGGCAGGGTTGACTAAATTATGTGGCAAGAAAAGCCAGATTATGCGGCACATTTTCTGATAATATTGCTCCATTATTTTGTCATTTTTACACTTGTTAACACTGTTTGAGCATATGTTGCACCTATTTAGTACCGGTTTAACACCCAAACATAGCAATAAACCACAGAAAGCTGAACAGTAGTTGAACATTTGCAAAGGGCCCTATACTGTGCGACAACACATGCTGCTGTGTTTTAGTAACTTTTGAACCGCTTGAGCTAGAAACAATTTTTTGTTAAAATCTGCAGATTATGCAGCAGATGATGGATTGTGTGGCAAATGCGGCATGTTAATAATTATGCAAAATACGCCATGGCTGCACAATCGCATAATTCCAGTGGCCCTGTCTATTAGTTCTGGATGAACTTCTTCAGGTAACTGTAAGTCATCTTCCTCCCATTTGACCTTCCTGTTTTGTTTTTGTCCCCTTTCTTCCTAGGGCTGTTGGAAGATTGTTGGGGCACTTTCCACTCTGTTTTATTTTTTTTAATTGCTGGAGCACTACAAGAGATTTGTGCAGCAGTCCCAAAATACATACCAGATTTTGGAGAGTGAGCGGTTTTCCACTTTCCAGTCCTGGCGGCTCTTGTAGCCTGCGTTATTTGAATGCCCTGGTAATAATGGGGTCTACAGAGCGGGGAGTGTTCTTAAGCAAACGTTACTTATGGCCTGCTCGTGTTTTTACTCAATCTTTCATGAAGCCGAGTGCCTGCAGTTAGTATAGCACTAAGGTGATCAGAGGCGGCTCCTCCGCTATGGCGGAGGAGCGTTGCACCCCCGCTGAGAGCCAGCTGAGGAAAATGGAAAAATAAAACAATAATAAAACCAATTTATTATAGTTTTATTTTTCTTTCCCCGCTAAAGCCAGCCAAGTCTGGGCAGGGCGGGCCATGATGACACCAGGGAGGGAGTAGTGCACACTGCAATGGCACATGATGGTTTGGCCGGCCGTCTTAGGCTGGCCAAACCGTCATGCGCACTTAGGTTTCTCCAACCCAGCTGTGTTGCACGCCGGGTTGGAGAAACAGCACAGACTCCCAGGCACTGTCGGAGCGGCAAACCGAGCAGCTCAGACCAATCCTGGTGCTTCTCTCATGCTATTGAAAGCAGCGCCAGGATTGGGTGGAGAGCCTGTGCTGGTGTCACAGGGACTGCTGGGACACCTTCAGGAGAGAAGAGGTTCACCGAGGCGGCCGGCAGCATCGGCGGCAGAACAAGGGGGCATATGTATGAAGCCCATTTCCCGTTCGCAAACGGGCCGATTCTCAGAATCGGCACGTTTGCGAACGGGAAAAAGCCTTTTGGGATGTATCATCCCAAAAGGCCCTCGCAAAATAGGGAATCGCAAATTTTGCGATTCCCTATTTATGAATCGTATTTAAGGAATCGCAAATTGCGATTCCTTAAATGCGATGTAGAAAGCACCCAAGTTGTGCGATTTCTCCTCAAGAAATCGCAAATTACCACCAACTTCAAGTTGGTGGTAATTCGCGATTTCTTTGAAAAATGCACTTTTGGCATTTTTCAAAGTGCCATGTGGCACGCATACATGCCCTTAGGGCATGTATGTGCGCCTCATTTCAGGGGTGCAACAGGGTGTCCTTATGACACCCTTGCACCCTTGAAATTGCATTCGCAATTTGCGAGTACTTAATGGGTACTCGCAAATTGCGAATGTCTTCCCATTCATTTCTATGGACCTCTAGGCCCATAGGAATTATGGGAAGGTATTCCTTAATTGCGATTCACAATTTGCAGTCGCAATTAAGGAATGCCAAGGAATCGCAAAATATTTGCGAATTATTTATTACATCCCATTTTGCGATTCTCAAATAGCGATTCTCTACAAATCGCTATTTGAGAATCGCAATAACGGTATTTGATACATATGCCCCAAGTACTTTTTAAAAATTATTATTATTTCCCTAATCCTCCGTTCTGTCCCCCCTCTCTCGCCCCCCACTTGAGTTTTGCGGTGGCTGCCATTGAAGGTAATCGCCTGGATGGGTAGTTAAACTGTGCAATGCAAGGGGCCCATTTATGGCGAGAATACCTGCTGTTTGTTCCTGCAGTACACGTAGAAGAAACCAAGTTCTAGGCCTATACAGAGCTGTACTTTTAAGTACAACTGTCTAGGTGACTTTTGGAGCAATTTATGACCTCATCTAGTATCCTACTTCTTCTTCTTTTTTATTCTTTTTATTAAGACAAACAAGAAACAATACAGATATACAGGCATTGCAGACATCACATTTTTGGGCTCCGTTAGTATATTGCTACATTTCTTTACACTTATTAGGTCGACAATATTTCTTGGGGCCCCCCTACATCTCCACATCCTCCCAGGAGTTCCACTTACCCCATATTTGCATCCATTTTTTGGGGCATCCCCTTGAGATATAAACTGTTTTCTCTCGGAACATACACCAGTCCATATCTTCAACCCATTCCCTTATTGTCGGCGCCTCCTGCGCTCCCCACTTTCGTGCGATGTTTCTTTTTGCCACAATTCCCCCTAGGGTCACCCATGTCTTCTCTTTAGTTCCAATATCCGTTGGGTCCCAAATGTTCAAGAGGCACAATTTTGGGTTCAATACGAAGTGAGTTCCCAGTACGTCCCCCATGCATTTGAGGACTGCTTTCCAGTATGTTACTATCATTGGGCATTCCCACAAGATGTGTAGGAACGTACCTTCTTGATTGCAATTACGCCTACAATTCGCATCCTCCTTATAGCCCATCCTAACTAATGTGCACCCTGTATAGTATATTCTATGCAGCACTTTCAATTGCACCAGCCTCAATTTCAACGAGATCGCCACCTCTCTGGGTGACGCTAAGGCCTCACGCCACTCCTCCTCATCTAATTCGTGTAATTCTTGTTCCCATTTTGTCCGGAGCTGGTGAAGTGGATCCGGGGAGTTATTGATCAATTTGGTATGGGTCAGCGAAATTGCCCTGTGTGGCAGGTATCCATCTAACAGCCGATCCTCAAGAGGCGAGGCCTCTGGAACCGACCCCTCCCGGGGCAATACCGTTTTTAGTGCATGTCGCACCTGCAGATATCTGAATCTCTCACTCTCCGCCAGCTCATATTCCCGTTGTAACATCTCGAAGGTTGCTACCTCTCCCTTTTTCAAGAGATTTCCTACCCGCGATATCCCAATAGTGTCCCACTCAGCAAAACCTTTCGTCTTCCAAAGGGATCCGAGCTGTTCAGCGTCCCACAGTGGGGTAGGGAGTGTTACTGTCTTAGCCCACCCCATACTTTTCTGCGCAATGTGCCACACCTGAACTACATGGTAAGTGGCCCTGTCAGTCCCATTTTGGATGGGTTAGAATACAAGGCTCTCGTGTAGTTACTACCTGACAATAGCCACCTGTCCAGCGCATACCCAGGGTCATCATAGGGCTTATAGACCCAATGATTAATGAAGGATAGCTGAGCCGCCCAGTAATACTTTTTGATGTCAGGCAGTCCAATACCCCCGTCATACCAGTTCTGTACCAATTTCGAATTTACAATTCGGGGCGGGCTGGTACCCCAGAGCAGCTCTCTCTGCGTGCTCTCCACGGCTTTGAAATAGGCCGCTGGTACCATATCTGGCGCGTTATGTAGGACATACAAGAAACGAGGCAGTGACATCATTTTGAATAATGCCGCTCTACCCAGAAGGGAGAGCGGCAACGCCTTCCAGTGTTCTACATCACGCCTTAGCCGCTGTAACGGAGGTAGCAAGTTGGCAGTGTAGAACAATTTGGAGTCCTTGGTGATGTACAACCCCAAGTATTTAAAGCCATCCTCGGCAATCTCCACTGGACAGCCCCTGGGAAAGGAAGGGGGGTTGCCATGCAATACGAATATCACCGACTTTGTCCAATTTATTGCATACCCTGAGTAGGTGCCAAAATTTTTGAAAATATTAAGGACCCTGTGCAATGACCTAGTTGTGAAGCTAGATATAATAGGATATCGTCCGCATAAAGAGAAATGCGATCCTCCCAGCCCTCTGCCCATCGCAGCCCACGAATTACCGGATCTTTACGGATCCAACAGGCCAAAGGCTCCAACGTTAGTGCGAACAGCAGAGGGGATAAAGGACACCCCTGCCACGTGCCTCTGTGAAGCTGGAAGACCGTAGATCTTTTATTATTGACCACGACTTGGGCAAGCGGCGCTGAGTATAGAAGTTGAACCTAGCCTATGTATTTGGGGCCGAAGCCCAACCTCCTCAATACAGCAAATAAGTACGGCCATTCTATGATGTCAAAGGCCATGGTGGCATCATGTGACACCACCATCGCATCCTCCCTCAGTGTACTTACCCTCCCCATGACCCCATTTAGTCGTCTCAAATTCAGTGACGTGTTTCTAGCTGGCATAAAGCCGGACTGGTCCGCATGGACCAGTTCGGAAATCACACGCACCAATCTGGTGGCCAAGAGCTTAGCCAGTATCTTGACTTCTGCATTTAACAGGGAGATAGGCCTGTAAGAAGAGCATTTACTCCTGGGTTCCCATTCTTTATGAATGACCACCAATGTGGCTATTCTCTGATCCTGCGGGAGGTATCCCTTCCCTAAACTCTCCTCATACATAGACTTGAGGTATGGGGCAATCCTATCTGGCTTCAATTTGTAGAGCTCAATGGGAAGCCCATTTGGGCCCATTGCCTTTCCCGACTTGAGGGTTCGGATAGCCTGTGCTATTTCTTCCTGAGAGAGGTCACTGTCTAGGGAGGCTCCATCCCCCTCTGTCAACTGCGGCAGTTGCATTTCCGACAACAAGTCGGCCGCCTCACTTTCCTGTCTCGTGGATTTGGACGCGTACAGGTTTTCATAGTATATTGCAAATTTGTTAGCGATATCTTGGGGATTTCTAAGGACGCCCCCGTACTCCCTTCCAGCTCCACCACCAGCCGACTCGCCATTTCCCTCTTATCAAGCCATGCCAACAGTTTCCCAGCCTTATCACCTAAGTCATAAATACGGCCCAGTTTGTGCCTATCTAACGCTTTCGCGATTTCCCTGGCCTCCTCCTTGTATTCATTTTGTTTAAGCTTAAGAGTATGCGCGGGTTCCTGTCCCCCCCCGTTTGTGACTTCACTCTCTAGTTGTGTTATCTCCAGTTCTAAACTGAGCAGCCTCGCGTTCTTTTCCTTCCTAGGCCCTGCCACTTGTGCCACTGCCTGTCCCCTCATGACTGTCTTGAAGGCTTCCCAGAGGGTACCTGCCGAGTCTACTGTTCCTTCATTCTCCGTAAAGTAGTAGTCTATTTCTTTGGTGATTTTTTGTCTAATTACTGGGTTACGCAGGTGCCATGGGTTTATGGGCGCTACACGGGTGGTACTACTGTCGTGCATTGCAAATTGCACCCATACTGGGGAATGATCCGATATGCCTCTCGCTAGGTGCCTGATCTGCTGAATGTATTGGATCTGATCAGACGGAGTGAGGATGTAGTCAATTCGGGAGAAGCTGTTATGAGCCCCTGAGAAAAAGGTGAAATTTACATCATTAGGATGGTGTATTCTCCAACTATCCACTAGTCCCATGGCCTCCAGGAAGTGAGGGAATCCTGCCTGAGCCGTGTTGAGTATTCGGGGAGGGTAGCGATCCATACTATTTAAAACTACCACATTAAAGTCCCCACCCATGACCAACTTTCCTGTAGGGAGTGCCATCAGCACCATCCCCAAGTCTCTCAAGGCCACCTGTTGGAGGCCTGGCAGTAGGTACACCGACAGTACATTCAGTCCCCGATATTGCCCATTCAGTCCCCGATATTGCCACATATCTCCCCAAACCGTCTGTCTGTACCTGATCGATACTCAAGGGGAAGGACCTTCTTTGCAATATGCCAACTCCACGCGATCCCGTGGTAAATCCAGAGTGGGCCACTAGGCGGTACCCCATTCAGCGGTGCACCTATCTCTAGCCCTCTCCTGTCCGCACGCTACCCGGCGGCTGTGGAGGTTAAGAGAGACGATGCTACAGCGCCCCGCGGTGATTCAGCGTATCACCAGGTCTATAGAGGACTACCTGTCCAACAATGATACTCCGGTCACCCCCATAGCCATGTTGTGGGACACATTGAAGGCGGTAGTTAGGGGGGAGTTCTTAGCAATATCCGCACAGGATAATAAACCCGGAGAGAAAAAAGGGAGCAACTCTCAGATGCAGTGGTGGAACTGGAGCGGATACACCAAAGAACTGGCGCTCCCAGGGTCTTGAAGCAATTGATGGCGGCGAGGGCCCAGCTTGCCTGCTTGGACATTGATAGGGCTGAGCAGGCGGCACTGAGGCTACGGCATGCCTTTTATTCTAAGGGAGATAGGTACGGGAGGCTTTTGGCCAACAAGCTGCGCTCGCAGCGGCAACTGGCCAACGTCCCACTAATTATAGATCACACCGGGCAGGAGCAGACCACTGATCAAGGCATTGCGGACAGCTTCCGGCAATTCTACGCATCCCTCTACAAGGCGCAGGAACTTCCGGAAACGGCTCCTACGCAGTATTTGCAAGGTGTTAACACCGCTAGGCTGGTTCCTAGCCAGGTGAAAGACCTTGAAGCACCGTTTAGACTTGAGGAAGTCATTTCCGCCATTTCACGATTAAAACCACTTAAATCTCCGGGCCCTGATGGCTTCTCCTCCCTCTTTTACAAGGCATTTTGCCATATCCTGTCCCTGCTCCTTACGAGGGTATTCAATTCGATCGGTTCGTCCTCCCCTATTCCACCCTCGATGCTAGAGGCGTTAGTCACGGTCATCCCTAAACCGGGGAAAGATAAGCAGAACTGTGCGTCCTATCGCCCTATCTCTCTCCTTAATGTTGACCTCAAAATATTCACAGGGATCCTGGTACAGAGGCTCTCTTCTTGCCTTCCTGGGCTACTCGACCCGGACCAGTCGGGCTTTGTACCGGGCCGCCAGTGCTCGGACAACACAAAACGCCTCCTCCATATAATCGACAAAGCCGAGCGCTTTCAGGACGAATGCATGGTCCTTTCAGTAGACGCCGAGAAGGCGTTTGATAGTAAGTAAGTACATTTTTATTATGCTTGATTAATTAAAACCATTGCATACATTACGTAAGCATTAAAATCGAAGCACATTGCGCTTGTGCAAGAATTAAACATGTTAAAACAATCCGCTTTATATTGTACGTAAAACAGTTAAAATTATCTCATAAGTGTTAAATTCCTCAATACAGTTAATGCTTAATCTAATTAAGAATCAATTTAATAAAAATTATGTATTTGGGCTATCAGTCCACCAAGTTCTTTCGCAAAATTTTGCTCTAGGGTTTTTATCTTGTGCGGGTGGTGCACTAGCCACTCGAGGTATTCCCAGGCTACAGATAGCCAAAAGCAGGTTACGCCTGTTTGTAGCGTCTTGTTGCCATTTTAAAGAGTCTTAAATTGGCGTAACAGTGCTGACTCAAGTGATACCCATGTCCTTTGTGTGGGGCAAGTTCGTGACATGTGAGGTTAGGTTTTTCAATCTCTCTGCAGTAAGATCAAAAGATTTAGTAAGGCGGCAGTTTAGCTGCACTAAAGTTGTATTAAAGCACAACATTAGCGCCTGCCTGCAGGACCTGACTCCATGCTGATTAAAAGATGGTTTTAACAGAGTGCTCCTTATATCCTTTTGTTTTTTACAAATGCAGATAATATGGATGAGGTTCTCCGTGCCACAGGCGCACAAACGGCATAGCGGATCTCCTCCTCTTCTTTCCCAAGGCGGTAAAAATGGGTTAATTGAGCCAACTCCCAAGCGAAGTTTTAAAATTGTTTCCTTAATCACGATCTTTGTTCCTGCTTTGAAGTAGAGTTGGGGCTTTAGAACGTCGTAATTGTTGAGCACGACCCAACCATGGGCACGCTTTGACAGTGCTTCCTTGTCCTCTATGATTGATATTAATCTTGTTGTCTTTGTAACGAATTTTTTTAATACTGGGTGAGCCGTTGGGCTATTCCAAAGGTCTACCAGGCCTAGAATCTTGATGGATTCCAAAAGATACTTATTGGCTGGCAATTTTCCGGTACGGGACAGCTCTACCCAAAGGTGGTTATTCAGGGTCCCTTCTTCGGCGGCTCTAATCTTATGCCAGCATTTTACGAAGGCTCCCCTTCTCTCTGTCACCTGGTTTTGAAGCCCAAATTCCAGCCTTATTTGGGCTGGAGAAACATATTTTGGGAGCTGAAAGATCGCTCGATAGGAGGTCACTATTACACTGTCTAGAGTTGTTGCATCTTTCCCTCTCAATTATTTGCTCCCGTAGGTGTTCGTAGGCTGTAATTTGGCTCGCAAAACGTTTAAGAAGGGGTCTAGTGTTAGGTCCGGCAGCAGCTTCTTCAGGGGTTTTAGTGCAAGATAGGTCATAGTTCCCTTCCTTCTTAAGGACTCCATCTGTGGCTGGATCTAAAAGGATGCCCAAGTATTTGTAGCAAGTTACTTGATTTAGACGATCCCCATCCAAATACCAGCTAGGATGTGTCTTCTTATGGTGGTTTACTATCATGATTTTGGATTTTTTGAAATTTATTTTCAAAGTGTTCCGTTGTGAGAATTTTTGAGTCACATCCAAGAGGTGCTGAAGACCAATGAGAGTCCGACTGATCAAGACTAGATCATCAGCATATAACAAGTTTGTCAGTATCGTGTTGCCTAACTTCGGTGCATGTGATGAACAGCTGTCCAATTCCCCAGGTAAGTCCGCCAAGAAAAGACTGAATAACAGCGGGTCTAGGACGCATCCTTGTTTTAAACCCTTAGTGGTAGGAATTCTGCTTGAGAGATGCGTCCCAGCACCTAGCTTTATTCTAATCCACGTGTTGGTGTGCAAAAGCCTAAGTTGATCTAGAAGAGGAGTTGGTATCCCCCAGCTGTCCAGTTAGAGCTTTGTACGTCTACATGGTCGAAGGCTGCGGTGTACTCTATAAAGCAAAGGTAAAGGGGGTATTTACCCTGCTTCGCAGCATCTATAAGCATAATTAAAGCCATGATGTTGGTTGTAGTGCCTTGCCCTTGTCGGAAACCTGTTTGTGTTATGGGAATAATGTGGTTCGTGGAGGCCCAACTTGCCAGTTCGTTTAAAATAATCCCTGCAAAGTATTTTGCCTCGGTATCAATGAGGGCTATCAATCGATAGTTGTTTGGAACAGACTTCTCTCCTTGTTTGTGTATTGGGCTGATAATTGAACCTCGCCATGACTCTGGAATTGTGTTGGTGCCAAAGGCGTGTCTCAAAATTGGGACTAGTGCGTTTCTCCAGAATTCGGGATCTTGTTTATACAGCATTGGAGGGATACCATTGGGGCCAGGTGCTCCCGCCCGTCTGCCTCTCGCTATTTGTTTCCGTATAGCCAATGCTGCTGGACCATTTTGCTCCTCTGCTGCACTGGATAGGTAATTAGGACTTAATGATGATGTCGTCTCCTGTTGCGTCAGCCTTAGTTGTCTGCTGACCTCTTCATATGGGCGATGTTGATTTAATGCTGCCGTAGTGGAGTTGTTAGTGCAGGCATTTCCCTGGTGGTCAGAGGGGATAACAGTTTTTAGCTCCGGGTCGTTAAAGTGTTTGAAAAGATAATCGACCCAAGTTGCTTCTGTAATGTTAGAATCAATGCCAAAGTGGTTGGGCTGCTGTAATTTGTTAACTGATTGCCAAAATTTGGCGTTGTTTTTCTGATTAGCATTGTAAAGAAGTTTCACCCATGACTCATTGTCCTTTGCTCTTTTATTTGCCCATCTCCGCCGTTTCTGTGATGTCTTTAGTTCACGGAGGGTACTTTGCAGGCTCAAGTTGTTTGGAGATTTGCGAAGTGACTTTAGAGTTTGATTTATGGATTGCTTTAATTTTTTTGAAGCTGGGCTTTTTGCCGTCTTAGCTGGGATGGCTGGGGCTTTCTTCTGTCTTATGCCCGGCCTGGTTGTAAATATTTATCCAAGAGATGTGACAAACTTTTCCCAACTTTCCAGAGGCTGGGCTGACCTGTCTCCTCCTTGAATATACAGGTCTTTAGCTGTTGATGATATTTCCTCGATGTTATTTGAGTTGCACCTTATTCTTTTGAGATTACTGGTCTCGTCCAGCACAATGGTTTTACTGATTTCCGGTGTTTGACTCGTACTTGTTGTTAGACTTAACTCTTGTGGCATGTGATCACTGAAGTCGTTCTAGCAAATCTTAAAGGTAGCAATTTTATTAAACAGAGTTAGAGTTGCGAAAGTAAAGTCTAAATGTGATGATACTGTAGCCAAATGATACGTGGCTACTGGTGGGTTGTCCTCCTTAAAACGACCATTTAGGGCTCTCATATTTAAGTGTTCCAATTCCCGGAGCAGGTATTTCGCACTTCTCACAGGCTTGGAGGACTCAATTAAGCCTTGCGTCGGAATTCCCCAAGCGCCTGTGAGGTCCTGCGTGGGGTCATCGTCCGGAGTGGGCCCTAGGAGATGCATGTTAAAATCTCCTGCCAAGATGATAAGGTCAGTGGCTTCCTCGTCCATTACTCTCTTTAGCTCTGTTAATAACTCTTTCGCTACTTTTGATTTCTGTTTTGGGTGCACATAAACATTTATTATGATTATTTCCTGTTTGAGCTGGTTAAGCTTCAGCATTACTTTTGCGGCCTGAATGCAGCTTGGAGATGTTAAGTGGATTTTTATAGGAAAGATATCTCCTATTTCAGTAATGGAGGCTAGGAGCAGTAGGCCACCCGAACGGCGACCGAAGACTGATCCCTTAGTTGCTGGTAATATGTGAGAAGTATAACCTTGCTGTTCAAAGGGCTTGTCTTCCCAGGTCTCCTGGAGCAGGATTATATCGAAGGATTTCAAATAGTTTAGGATCTCTTGGTCACTCGTTTTGGAAGCTAGGCCATTAATATTCCAGACACATATGGTGGTGCTGTCTCGCTCTGTTAGAGATGACTGAGTTTCGGTCATCTGTTGTCAATTTGTACACGGTGATGTTATTAATCGCTGTGTGCACGCCCAGTTGTTGTTTATTGGAGGGTGTGTTGGGACGGTTTGACCTTGAGTTGGTAACAGTGCGATTGTCAGATTAGCCTCAGTCACTGTGCCAGGAGTTCTGCTCTTTGCTCCTTTCAAAACTGAAAAGGTCGACAACCTTGAGCTATTTATATCGCCACTTAAAAAGGGTGTTGGATATAGTGGTTTTGGTACTGGCTTCAAAGTTATCCCCCAATTTTGAAATTTAATTCTTTCCCGTAAGATTCTGCCTGCTACCTCTGAAGTTCTCCATCTTGTGTTGGTCGCTTCAGGGCTTTGGCAATTGTTATTTGACAAAAATTCTATTGACAGTAGGTCGGAGGTAGAGATGTCCGCTAAAGTTGTGATGGAGTGTAAAAGCCGTAGTATGTTCCCTCTATTCAATATATCCACACAACCTCGTGACTTGTATTGAGGGAAAAATTTTATGGTATCAGTCGCTTCTACCTTTGATGATTCTTGATTATGAGGCTGTGTGCCATCTCTGCTGTTTACTTTGTGATCGGTTGATTCCTGGTTTTGAGGCTGTATGCCAATGCTTTTATTTGCTGTGTGGGCTGAGGGTCTGTGGGGCCCGCCAAGAATCAGACACGAAAGGGTAGGTACTCTTTGTCGAGTTTTATTCCAAGGTATATATGGGCAAATGAAAGTTCCAAACAATCGGGGGTGGACCACTTCCGTCAGTGGATCTTCGGGGGCTTTTCTCCGGTCTGGGGTCGTCTCAGCGATCACGTCCGTCGAGAAGGAGCCAAGGGAGGGTATATATCAAAAGAAAAGAGAAACTACTGTCAGTTTCATAGTCCGTCTGGACTAGAATGATAATTGGGAAGGGAAGTGAGGGAGAGAGAGAGAGCACCACCATCCGCCACCCGTGAAGTTAAAAAGCGCAACGAGGTACAACAGTAGGATTGTACTGTAGGTGTTTTAGCGGGGCGTTTGCGTGCCTCCCTCCGCCCTTCTAACAGGCTTCCCACCCAGAGGTTCCTTATCGTACGCTGCTTTGAGGCGAGCACGTACCTGTTGTAGCCACGTTCCTCCGGGGACGTGGCTGGCTTCTCGCGGTGCCGAATCGGGTCCGGCGCCCCCTTTACTGGACAGTGTTCCGTCTCCTTCACTGCCGGCTCTTCTGGTCCTCCCGGTCGCAGCTTGTCGTACGATGTCGGTCTGGCAAAACTGGTCAGCTGTTCCTCCTTCTCCTTCGTCCAGTCGGCTTGCGCGCTGAGTTCCTCCTGCGGCCTCGTTATGACTCCGGAGGTGTGTCCGTCCCCTCCAATCGGAATCCCCG
Organism: Calotriton arnoldi; assembly: GCA_963921515.1. Lineage (NCBI taxonomy): Eukaryota > Metazoa > Chordata > Amphibia > Caudata > Salamandridae > Calotriton > Calotriton arnoldi. Next base: position 2,866,478 of record CAWUFW010000604.1, on the reverse strand, counting down.
GTCCGGGTTGGTGGGCGGGCTCAGAGTCCCGAGCATCCAGGTCCTTAAAGCTCCACAGCACCTTTGAAGCTGCAGAGGACTGAAAAGAGAGGAGGGGCGAGAGATAACGAGGGAACATGTCGGGATCCTCTTCTCCCGGCAGGTCAACAGCCGGAACATCGTGACACATCCCCGCCCCAGAATGTTCCCGGTCGGGGAACAGAGGAACCCGGGAGAGGAAGTCCGCATTACCATTCTCAGAACCCCTCCGGTGTCGAACCTCAAACGAGAAGGGCTGCAAGGAGAGGAACCACCGGAGGATCCGCGGATTCTGTCCCTTATTACGGCTCAACCAGAGCAAGGGGGCATGGTCTGTGTACAGGATGAAATGTGAGCCCTCCAGGTAATATCTAAGCTTGTCCACTGCCCACTTGATCGCCAAACATTCCTTCTCGATGATGGGGTATCTTTCTTCGCGGGAAATAGCTTACGGCTGATAAACAGCACCGGGTGGTCCATACCTTCAGGGGAGGTCTGGGAAAGGACGGCCCCAATCCCCCGATTAGAGGCGTCGGTTTGGAGGAGGAAGGGTTTTGTGAAGTCAGGGGACCTAAGTATAGGTGCAGTAGTGATGGCATCTTTTAGGTCCTGGAATGCCCGGAGGGCCAGAGAAGAAGGATGTGAGAGATCTTTGGCCTTCACCTGCTGTTTGAGTAAGTCTGTTAAGGGACCTGCTATATCTGAGAAGCGGGGAATGAATCTTCGGTAATACCCTAAAAGACCCAGAAAGGCCCGAACTTCCTTTTTAGTAGAAGGGAAGGGAGTGTTGACTATTGCCCTGATCTTTTCTGTCTGTGGCTCTATTACCCCGTTCCCTAGGAGATATCCCAAATACTTGACCCGCTGAAAACCCACATGGGACTTCTTTGCGTTCACATGCAGACCTGCCTGTTGAAGGGCCTGTAGAACCGCCTGGCTGTGTCGTAAATGCGCTTCCCAGCTAGGACTGTAAATGACGATATCGTCAAGATAAGCCGCTGAATATCCCTGGTGTTCTGCGAGGACCTTGTTCATAAGTCGCTGGAAGGTGGCAGGTGCCCCGTGTAGGCCGAAGGGGAGGACTGTGAACTCAAAGAGGCCCGTAGGGGTTGAGAACGCGGTTTTCTCCCGATCTTGGGGTTTGAGGGGCACCTGCCAATACCCCTTTGTGAGATCCAACGTAGTTATGTATTCGGCATCCCCGAGCCGTTCGATGAGTTCGTCCACCCTCGGTAGCGGATGTGCATCGAACTTAGAGACAGCATTGACGGCCCTGAAGTCTATACAAAAACGTACGGACCCGTCAGGTTTGGGCACGAGGACTATGGGGGATGACCACTCGCTTTGGGAGGGTTGTATCACCCCCATTTTCAACATGTTTGTTACCTCAGTGTTGATAGCCTCCCGTCTGGCTGCAGGTATCCGATACGGTCTTTGTTTTATGGTTTTACCTGGTGGGGTGGTTATGGAATGTTCGATCAGGTTAGTTTTTCCGGGACAATCCGAAAAAAGAGGAAAGTATGGCAGAAGAGCTTCAAGTAGGGCCCCTTTTGGGAGTCTGTCAGGGCCTCATTTACACCCAGGTGCTCAATAGTGCTCTCTGGCTCCGTCAGAGAGAGCGCTAAGTGTACGTTTTGGGGCACTGGGCCGAGCCACTTCTTAAGAAGATTTATATGGTACATTTGGGATTTCTTTGGTGACAGCTGTACCAGATAGGTGGTGAGCCCTATCTTCTTTACGATACGGAAGGGCCCCTTCCATTCTGAGCGGACCTTTGCTAGACTAGAGGGTAGGAGGATCAAAACCCAATCGTCTACGTCCAAATGTCTCCACCTCTTCCCTTTATCATAAAAGAGTTGTTGCTTGGTTTGGGCTTTTTCGAGGTTGGCGTCCGCGAAATCGCGTAGTTTATGGATGCGGGTGCGCAACGCAGAGGTATAGTCAAGGAAAGAACGGGTTTCTTCCTGCTTCTCCTCTTCCCAGGCTTCCCTGGTGATCTCCAACAGATCGCGCGGACGCCGTCCAAAAGAAGCTCAAAGGGTGAACACCCCAAACTGCTCTGAGGTTGACTACGGATTACAAAGAGAGCTAAAGGGAGGAGCATATCCCAGTCTCTACCTTCTGAGGATAACATCTTTTTTAAAGAGAGCTTTAAGGTGGCGTTATACTCTCTCGCAAAGACCATCGGTTTGGGGGTGGTATACCGAGGTCTTTATGTGGGATATATCTAGTGTCTTACAGACCTGGGACATCAATCGTGAGACGAAGGGGGTCCCCTGGTCGGTGAGTATCTCTTTAGGAAAACCGACACGGGAGAACAACTCGACCAGACGGTCACTTATGTTGGTGGTAGTGGGGGCTCTCAGGGGAAAGGCCTCGGGATAGCGGGTGGCGTAGTCGACGACGACTAGCGCATACAGGTTGCCCTTTTTTGTGCGGGGAAGGGGGCCTATCAAGTCCATCCCAACGCGCTCGAAGGGATTACCTATGATAGGGAGCGGTTGTAGGGGAACAGCTGGAGGGCGGTAGGGGTTTTTCGTTGGCAGATTTCGCATTCTTGACAATATTTGGAAATCTGGGAATACACCCCCGGCCAATAAAAATTCCGCAATAGCATCTGTGTCGTCTTTTGTGTTCCCCGGTGTCCAGCCAGCAGGTGTGTGTGCGCAAAAACAATAACTGCTCTCTGAAGGCCTGTGGGACGAGTAGTTGGGGAGAAGCTTGATCATTCTCTGTTCTGTATAGGAGACCCCTTGAGATGTGAAACAGAGGATAGACCGGGTTTTGTGTTGTGGGAGTTTGTTTGGCTCGTGACCAGGCATGTTGTAGGGTGGGGTCGTGTTCCTGACAATACCGGAAACTCCGGTCAGAGAGCCAAGGGGCTTGAGTGAGAAGAGCTACCTGTCCTGGGGGAGAAGGGTTAAGGTCCTGCATGGTCTCTCTGAGCAGTTGTATAAAGAATGGGTTGTCTTGTCCTAATATCAAGTCCTCCGGGAGGTATGGTAACACCCCGAGTTTAACCTGGAGGGTCTTCTCACCGGACACGAGGATGGGGAGGTGTATGACGGGGTAGGTATGAACGTCTCCGTGAACACACCTTATGGGTATGCGTTCGGTGGTGCTAAGGACAGAAAGGACACGAGGGATTCCCGAACAACAGACTGACGACAGCCCGAGTCAAGGAGGGCTTTTACTGGCTTTCCGTTTACCTGCACACTCACATAAAAACATGGCCCCATTTCCTCTGTATATAGGACCGTGCGGGGGATACAGCTCACGTCCATGGGTTCTTCTGTCTGTTTTTTTAGGGGGCAGAACCGGGCGATATGGCCCCACTCCCCACAGTCAAAACACTGTGGTCCCCTGGACGTTGGGGTCTCGGGGTGGAAGCGAGGACGTGGCGGTTCTGGTATAGATCTTGGGACCCTTCTCTCCGTTCTTGGGGGAGGTGCGGCCAGCCGTTGTTTACTTGTGTCCACAGGAAGGGAGCGGGGCTGGGCCCGGGCGAAAGTGGTGGCCATATCTACTGCTTGGGAGGCGGTTAGGTTAGGATGCTGCCTCAGCCATCGTTGTGTGGGGTAGGGGAGGGATTCCAAGAATTGCTCCAGATAGATTAGTTCCATAATCTCCTCCTTTCCCCGTTCCTGGGGCTTCAGCCACTTGTCGGCTGCAGCTTTGAGCTTGAAGTATAGTGTCTTGGGGTTATCTCCGGGCATTCCCTCTCCTTCCGAAAGCGTACCCTATAGGCCTCGGGATCCACGCCTAGATGGTCTAGAATAATGTTTTTCACCTCCGCATATGGAGTGGTACCCGTAGGATTGGCCACCTGGTAGGCGGCCTGTGCTTCCCCGCTCAGCAAAGGGGCCAGGAAGAAGGGCCACTTGGCGGCCGGCCACCCACAGGCCCGTGCCGCCCGTTCAAAGTTAGTTAGAAATACATCGGGATCCTCTCCCGGGAGGTACTTCTGTAAGGAGATGTGGGGGTTGGTTGGTTGGCCCCGGTGCGGTTCTGCATCTGGGTAGTCAGCTGGAGCTGGTCGACGGCTACCCTTTGTATGCACTCAACCTGTTGACCCATAGAGTCCTTGAACACCTCGCGGTCGGCCTGGGCCGACGCCATCTGCTTCTCGAGGGCCCATTCCAGCTTCTGCTGACTCGTAATCAGCTGTTGTATTAGGTTCTCCATTCTGTCTATGGAGCTAGAGTGCCCGTATTCTCCACCATGTGTGGGGCCCGCCAAGAATCAGACACGAAAGGGTAGGTACTCTTTGTCGAGTTTTATTCCAAGGTATATATGGGCAAATGAAAGTTCCAAACAATCGGGGGTGGACCATTTCCGTCAGTGGATCTTCGGGGGCTTTTCTCCGGTCTGGAGTCGTCTCAGCGATCACGTCCGTCGAGAAGGAGCCAAGGGAGGGTATATATCAAAAGAAAAGAGAAACTACTGTCAGTTTCATAGTCCGTCTGGACTAGAATGATAATTGGGAAGGGAAGTGAGGGAGAGAGAGAGAGCACCACCATCCGCCACCCGTGAAGTTAAAAAGCGCAACGAGGTACAACAGTAGGATTGTACTGTAGGTGTTTTAGCGGGGCGTTTGCGTGCCTCCCTCCGCCCTTCTAACAGGCTTCCCACCCAGAGGTTCCTTATCGTACGCTGCTTTGAGGCGAGCACGTACCTGTTGTAGCCACGTTCCTCCGGGGACGTGGCTGGCTTCCTCGCGGTGCCGAATCGGGTCCGGCGCCCCTTTACTGGACAGTGTTCCGTCTCCTTCACTGCCGGCTCTTCTGGTCCTCCCGGTCGCAGCTTGTCGTACGATGTCGGTCTGGCAAAACTGGTCAGCTGTTCCTCCTTCTCCTTCGTCCAGTCGGCTTGCGCGCTGAGTTCCTCCTGCGGCCTCGTTATGACTCCGGAGGTGTGTCCGTCCCCTCCAATCGGAATCCCCGGTCCGGGTTGGTGGGCGGGCTCAGAGTCCCGAGCGTCCAGGTCCTTAAAGCTCCACAGCACCTTTGAAGCTGCAGAGGACTGAAAAGAAAGGAGGGGCGAGAGATAACGAGGGAACATGTCGGGATCCTCTTCTCCCGGCAGGTCAACAGCCGGAACATCGTGACACATCCCCGCCCCAGAATGTTCCCGGTCGGGGAACAGAGGAACCCGGGAGAGGAAGTCCGCATTACCATTCTCAGAACCCCTCCGGTGTCGAACCTCAAACGAGAAGGGCTGCAAGGAGAGGAACCACCGGAGGATCCGCGGATTCTGTCCCTTATTACGGCTCAACCAGAGCAAGGGGGCATGGTCTGTGTACAGGATGAAATGTGAGCCCTCCAGGTAATATCTAAGCTTGTCCACTGCCCACTTGATCGCCAAACATTCCTTCTCGATGATGGGGTATCTTTCTTCGCGGGGAAATAGCTTACGGCTGATAAACAGCACCGGGTGGTCCATACCTTCAGGGGAGGTCTGGGAAAGGACGGCCCCAATCCCCCGATTAGAGGCGTCGGTTTGGAGGAGGAAGGGTTTTGTGAAGTCAGGGGACCTAAGTATAGGTGCAGTAGTGATGGCATCTTTTAGGTCCTGGAATGCCCGGAGGGCCAGAGAAGAAGGATGTGAGAGATCTTTGGCCTTCACCTGCTGTTTGAGTAAGTCTGTTAAGGGACCTGCTATATCTGAGAAGCGGGGAATGTATCTTCGGTAATACCCTAAAAGACCCAGAAAGGCCCGGACTTCCTTTTTAGTAGAAGGGAAGGGAGTGTTGACTATTGCCCTGATCTTTTCTGTCTGTGGCTCTATTACCCCGTTCCCTAGGAGATATCCCAAATACTTGACCCGCTGAAAACCCACATGGGACTTCTTTGCGTTCACATGCAGACCTGCCTGTTGAAGGGCCTGTAGAACCGCCTGGCAGTGTCGTAAATGCGCTTCCCAGCTAGGACTGTAAATGACGATATCGTCAAGATAAGCCGCTGAATATCCCTGGTGTTCTGCGAGGACCTTGTTCATAAGTCGCTGGAAGGTGGCAGGTGCCCCGTGTAGGCCGAAGGGGAGGACTGTGAACTCAAAGAGGCCCGTAGGGGTTGAGAACGCGGTTTTCTCCCGATCTTGGGGTTTGAGGGGCACCTGCCAATACCCCTTTGTGAGATCCAACGTAGTTATGTATTCGGCATCCCCGAGCCGTTCGATGAGTTCGTCCACCCTCGGTAGCGGATGTGCATCGAACTTAGAGACAGCATTGACGGCCCTGAAGTCTATACAAAAACGTACGGACCCGTCAGGTTTGGGCACGAGGACTATGGGGGATGACCACTCGCTTTGGGAGGGTTGTATCACCCCCATTTTCAACATGTTTGTTACCTCAGTGTTGATGGCCTCCCGTCTTGCTGCAGGTATCCGATACGGTCTTTGTTTGATGGTTTTACCTGGTGGGGTGGTTATGGAATGTTCGATCAGGTTAGTTTTTCCGGGACAATCCGAAAAAAGAGGAGAGTATGGCAGAAGAGCTTCAAGTAGGGCCCCTTTTTGGGAGTCTGTCAGGGCCTCATTTACACCCAGGTGCTCAATAGTGCTCTCTGGCTCCGTCAGAGAGAGCGCTAAGTGTACGTTTTGGGGCACTGGGCCGAGCCACTTCTTAAGAAGATTTATATGGTACATTTGGGATTTCTTTGGTGACAGCTGTACCAGATAGGTGGTGAGCCCTATCTTCTTTACGATACGGAAGGGCCCCTTCCATTCTGAGTGGACCTTTGCTAGACTAGAGGGTAGGAGGATCAAAACCCAATCGTCTACGTCCAAATGTCTCCACCTCTTCCCTTTATCATAAAAGAGTTGTTGCTTGGTTTGGGCTTTTTCGAGGTTGGCGTCCGCGAAATCGCGTAGTTTATGGATGCGGGTGCGCAACGCAGAGGTATAGTCAAGGAAAGAACGGGTTTCTTCCTGCTTCTCCTCTTCCCAGGCTTCCCTGGTGATCTCCAACAGATCGCGCGGACGCCGTCCAAAAAGAAGCTCAAAGGGTGAACACCCCAAACTGCTCTGAGGTTGACTACGGATTACAAAGAGAGCTAAAGGGAGGAGCATATCCCAGTCTCTACCTTCTGAGGATAACATCTTTTTTAAAGAGAGCTTTAAGGTGGCGTTATACCTCTCGCAAAGACCATCGGTTTGGGGGTGGTATACCGAGGTCTTTATGTGGGATATATCTAGTGTCTTACAGACCTGGGACATCAATCGTGAGACGAAGGGGGTCCCCTGGTCGGTGAGTATCTCTTTAGGAAAACCGACACGGGAGAACAACTCGACCAGACGGTCACTTATGTTGGTGGTAGTGGGGGCTCTCAGGGGAAAGGCCTCGGGATAGCGGGTGGCGTAGTCGACGACGACTAGCGCATACAGGTTGCCCTTTTTTGTGCGGGGAAGGGGGCCTATCAAGTCCATCCCAACGCGCTCGAAGGGATTACCTATGATAGGGAGCGGTTGTAGGGGAACAGCTGGAGGGCGGTAGGGGTTTTTTCGTTGGCAGATTTCGCATTCTTGACAATATTTGGAGATCTGGGAATACACCCCCGGCCAATAAAAATTCCGCAATAGCATCTGTGTCGTCTTTTGTGTTCCCCGGTGTCCAGCCAGCAGGTGTGTGTGCGCAAAAAACAATAACTGCTCTCTGAAGGCCTGTGGGACGAGTAGTTGGGGAGAAGCTTGATCATTCTCTGTTCTGTATAGGAGACCCCTTGAGATGTGAAACAGAGGATAGACCGGGTTTTGTGTTGTGGGAGTTTGTTTGGCTCATGACCAGGCATGTTGTAGGGTGGGGTCGTGTTCCTGACAATACCGGAAACTCCGGTCAGAGAGCCAAGGGGCTTGAGTGAGAAGAGCTACCTGTCCTGGGGGAGAAGGGTTAAGGTCCTGCATGGTCTCTCTGAGCAGTTGTATAAAGAATGGGTTGTCTTGCCCTAATATCAAGTCCTCCGGGAGGTATGGTAACACCCCGAGTTTAACCTGGAGGGTCTTCTCACCGGACACGAGGATGGGGAGGTGTATGACGGGGTAGGTATGAACGTCTCCGTGAACACATCTTATGGGTATGCGTTCGGTGGTGCTAAGGACAGAAGAGGACACGAGGGATTCCCGAACAACAGACTGACGACAGCCCGAGTCAAGGAGGGCTTTTACTGGCTTTCCGTTTACCTGCACACTCACATAAAAACATGGCCCCATTTCCTCTGTATATAGGACCGTGCGGGGGATACAGCTCACGTCCATGGGTTCTTCTGTCTGTTTTTTTAGGGGGCAGAACCGGGCGATATGGTCCCACTCCCCACAGTCAAAACACTGTGGTCCCCTGGACGTTGGGGTCTCGGGGTGGAAGCGAGGACGTGGCGGTTCTGGTATAGATCTTGGGACCCTTCTCTCCGTTCTTGGGGGAGGTGCGGCCAGCCGTTGTTTACTTGTGTCCACAGGAAGGGAGCGGGGCTGGGCCCGGGCGAAAGTGGTGGCCATATCTACTGCTTGGGAGGCGGTTAGGTTAGGATGCTGCCTCAGCCATCGTTGTGTGGGGTAGGGGAGGGATTCCAAGAATTGCTCCAGATAGATTAGTTCCATAATCTCCTCCTTTCCCCGTTCCTGGGGCTTCAGCCACTTGTCGGCTGCAGCTTTGAGCTTGAAGTATAGTGTCTTGGGGTTATCTCCGGGCATTCCCCTCTCCTTCCGAAAGCGTACCCTATAGGCCTCGGGATCCACGCCTAGATGGTCTAGAATAATGTTTTTCACCTCCGCATATGGAGTGGTACCCGTAGGATTGGCCACCTGGTAGGCGGCCTGTGCTTCCCCGCTCAGCAAAGGGGCCAGGAAGAAGGGCCACTTGGCGGCCGGCCACCCACAGGCCCGTGCCGCCCGTTCAAAGTTTGTTAGAAATACATCTGGATCCTCTCCCGGGAGGTACTTCTGTAAGGAGATGTGGGGGTTGGTTGGTTGGCCCCCGGTGCGGTTCTGCATCTGGGTAGTCAGCTGGAGCTGGTCGACGGCTACCCTTTGTATGCACTCAACCTGTTGACCCATAGAGTCCTTGAACACCTCGCGGTCGGCCTGGGCCGACGCCATCTGCTTCTCGAGGGCCCATTCCAGCTTCTGCTGACTCGTAATCAGCTGTTGTATTAGGTTCTCCATTCTGTCTATGGAGCTAGAGTGCCCGTATTCTCCACCATGTGTGGGGCCCGCCAAGAATCAGACACGAAAGGGTAGGTACTCTTTGTCGAGTTTTATTCCAAGGTATATATGGGCAAATGAAAGTTCCAAACAATCGGGGGTGGACCACTTCCGTCAGTGGATCTTCGGGGGCTTTTCTCCGGTCTGGGGTCGTCTCAGCGATCACATCCGTCGAGAAGGAGCCAAGGGAGGGTATATATCAAAAGAAAAGAGAAACTACTGTCAGTTTCATAGTCCGTCTGGACTAGAATGATAATTGGGAAGGGAAGTGAGGGAGAGAGAGAGAGCACCACCATCCGCCACCCGTGAAGTTAAAAAGCGCAACGAGGTACAACAGTAGGATTGTACTGTAGGTGTTTTAGCGGGGCGTTTGCGTGCCTCCCTCCGCCCTTCTAACAGGCTTCCCACCCAGAGGTTCCTTATCGTACGCTGCTTTGAGGCGAGCACGTACCTGTTGTAGCCACGTTCCTCCGGGGACGTGGCTGGCTTCCTCGCGGTGCCGAATCGGGTCCGGCGCCCCCTTTACTGGACAGTGTTCCGTCTCCTTCACTGCCGGATCTTCTGGTCCTCCCGGTCGCAGCTTGTCGTACGATGTCGGTCTGGCAAAACTGGTCAGCTGTTCCTCCTTCTCCTTCGTCCAGTCGGCTTGCGCGCTGAGTTCCTCCTGCGGCCTCGTTATGACTCCGGAGGTGTGTCCGTCCCCTCCAATCGGAATCCCCGGTCCGGGTTGGTGGGCGGGCTCAGAGTCCCGAGCGTCCAGGTCCTTAAAGCTCCACAGCACCTTTGAAGCTGCAGAGGACTGAAAAGAAAGGAGGGGTGAGAGATAACGAGGGAACATGTCGGGATCCTCTTCTCCCGGCAGGTCAACAGCCGGAACATCGTGACAGGGTCCAAAATAGGGAACGTTAACTTTATTTATTTCGTGGTTAAAGTTGTTGTGAGGTGTTATCAGTTTGTCGGTTAAAGGCCTGGTTGCATCTTGCGTACTGATGCCTTGCTCGAGCATTTATCTCGAGGGTAGCAGTTGCTCGTAATGACTGTCCTGCGAGTCCAAGCCTGGCTTCGGCCTTATAATTTGTATTCCTTCGGTAAGTGCCTTCCTATCTATGGATGTAATAAGTGGCTCTTGCCTTGGAGTTGTACTTAACAAATTACTACCCTGGCTTAGAGGGCTAGGAGTGGAATTATTACCTGATGGTCTTCTAGTTGATTCGTTGTGATCTTCCGGATTGTTGCTATCACTGGCTGGAGGGCTAGAACCCCTGTGCTGCGCCTTTAAAGTATTGGATTTTATAGACCATACCTTTGTGCATTCTGCCAGGGCTGGAGCCAGAGAATTTAGAATTTCCTCACTTTTGAGGTCGGTTATAGCTAAGCTCGGCTGGGTCTGAGGCAAAGTAGTCGAATATTGGACCTGAACAGTTGGTTTCTTGTTCCTTCCTTTCCTTTTTTGCTTACGGCCAATTTTTACTGATAGATTATTTTTATCTGGTGATCCTATTTTGTTATTTTGCAAGGAACCCCTTCCTCCTGGTAAGACTTCGCTATGTGGTGATGTCGTCACCGTTGGTGCGGGGATCGATGTTGAACTACCCTCCATGAGGTTAACATTACTCACAGTTTCCTGGGTTATGGTTATTGGTTTCAAGATGGACAATAAGTCACCCTGTATTGTCAGAAGCGTTAATAGTTTATCCACTATTGGGGCACAGGAACATTCTTGTTGCAGTGACTGTGTTTTAAAGGCCGCTTCTTGCCCTCTCTTTACTAAGCCATTCAAATCACCTAGCTTCCTATCAATCCCTGATGTGTAGTCGGCTAGAGTTTGAAGAACTGTAAGCTGTAGATCCAATTTGTGAGATTGGTATTGTAATGCCTCTGTTGAGTATTGTATGGTGCTTAAAAGAGATTCCCAAATTAAGTTTTTATTTTTGTTTGTATAACCGATGTTGCTTCGTTCTGAACGCGCAATTTTAGGTTGATTTTTGGGATCATGACTGTAGGAGGCGACTAATTCCTCCCACTCCTGGGAGGCTAAGAAGGACATGTCGCCATTGTCACCATTAAAGGTGTGGAGATCTTCATTGAGAGACAGCTGGCCTTGCTCTGATTTTTTTTCAAAAGGGTTGCCAGGTACCGGCAGAACCACCGAGGACGTTGTTTCGGCCAAGCAGGTGGATGATGAGGATTGAAGAAAAGGGGCTTTTAGTTGTAGTACGTGCTCCCGTGTTTTTTGTTCCTCCTGCTGTGTTACTACTGTTGAGGGAACTTGTTGGGGCTCTGTAACGAGTCCCGTATCAACACCTGCTTGTTGAGATAAAGTTTGTGTGTCTGTGCCAAGACAGATCTCTGCAGCTTGAGGGGAAATTTGATGATACTTGGAGTCTAGTTCTGATGTTATTCCCCAGTAGCGGTCGGTGGTGGGAGTGCCGCCGGGCGCTGACGTGGGGCGGGGGAGGGGCAGGGTGGGGGGTAGTAAACTACGGATTACGGCGGATTACAGGTAAGTAAACATATAAATAAATAAAACGAATTTCGTTTCTCGCGCTGCATCGCATGCAGCGCGAGAAACGAAATTCGTTTTATTTATTTATATGTTTACTTACCTGTAATCCGCCGTAATCCGTAGTTTACTACCCCCGCCCACGTCAGTGCCCGGCGGCACTCCCACCACCGACCGCTACTGTTATTCCCCTTGCTGGTGAGATTTGGAAGTTGCTAGCTCTAATGGGCCTTCAAATGCTGCCCTAAGCAATTGAGAGTGCGAAGAAGAATTATGAGCGTTGAGTGAACTAACCTGTGGAGTGGTTTGTAAAGAGGTGTTGTGAGCGTTGAGTGAACTAACCTGTGGAGTGGTTTGTAAGGAGGTAGTTCGCTCGATGTTGTTGTCCTTCTGGTGGTCGACTTGGCGGTCCAGTTGGTCGCAATCATACTCCTTGTTTATGCGTGGTGCATTTGATTCTTCGGCTGATTGTGTTACTTCATGGCTTTGCCGAAAGAGCAGCTCTCCCTCTCTGGTTTTCACGTCGATTTTATCTCGGAATCCAATGTTGGAATGTGTTAGGGCTACGGTTTGCTTTATCGCAGATTGTAAAGTTTGATCAGGAGAGCCTGATGGTGAGTTCCCATTGACTCCATCTTGATATCTGTCCTTGGAGTGAATTAATGCAGTGGTTTGCTTTTTCGTAGATTGAAGAGTTTGAGCAAGGCTGCCTGGTGGTGAAAGTAAGAGAGGGGTTTGCAGCCCTTCAATGGCGCCACTTTTAGAAAAAATTGCTGTGCCGGGATCTTTCAGGAAGGAAAATTTTGTGTATATCTTAGGCTGGAAGGAGTAAGGGTTTCTCCTTGATGGTAGCCCTTCTATTCCAATTAAGACCTGATCCTCTGGGCCCAGCCTCGTGTTGGCTACAATTTCTTTTTCCTTTTCTGTTACAGTTACAATTGCAGGTGTAGTTGAAAATTTGCTTCCTTCCTGGCCTGATGAGTCGTTGTTATTTGCCACATTATAAAACAATCTGTTGAAGGGGTTGGAGGTCATATTGTGCATCGGTTTGTCTTTTGTCTCATCAAGTTTTTCGCGTTTCATCTTATGGCTATCTGGGCCAAAGTCAATTGGACTAGTGTCTCTAGGCCCACCCCTACCCTCGCTCTTCCGTTTTGTTGCTTTGAGTTGTGATTTTGGTTGTGGTTTAGGTTTCGTTGGGGCTTTTCTCACTCTGCCAGACCTCATGGCTCTCTTGTGACCGACTTGCAAGATTGAATTTGTCTATGTATCCTCGAGGCACGCCTTGATAGTGTTGTACCAGTGTTATACCAGCCAGAGGCTAGAGTCGAGTTCCCAAGTGACTTGTGTATAAAAGGAGCAGGAGGATTAAAATTTTATCGTGGGGAATTTAATAGTGGAATCGTAGGCGTGCAGGGGTCGGTGGGGTCCGGGGGAGGCGCCACCAAGCACCACCACCAAGCTGCCCCCTACAACCTTCCAGAGGGGGCTGTGTTGGCTGTGCTAGCTCAATCCTATACTCCTCTCGAGGCGGTAGAGTGGTGGGGCTTCTGCCCTCTGCTTCAGCCCTCAGCAGTTGTAGCAAGATTTAGTAAGTTCGCAGCTAGGTTCCAGATGGAGCGCCCCCAGTGCGGCTATACGGCAGTCCGGCCCGCCACTGCTCACCTCACAATCTGGGTGGAGAACTGGTGGAGAACCGGCAAGTTCGAGTTACGGTAGAAGCAGCAGTTGTGGCTGGTTGAGCAGCTGCATGGGTGGGGGGAGGTAGGAGGAGCGAAAGGACAGCACCGGGCCGGTGCCGCAAGGGCCTCGATGCTTCCTCAGTCGTACCCACAGAGAGAAACCGCCAAGAGGACCGCGGGAGCTGCGACGGAAGCGGGGCAAGCACCCTCTCAGCAACTACTCAGCGGCCCCCACCCGCAGCTCCGATACCTGCTCACGGCTCGCTGCTCGCTTGGTGCGGTGCAGTGCTCCCTCCTGCCGCCGCTCGCTTCTCGCCTCTTGCTCCCGCTCCCACTTCCTGCTGCTGCTGCTGTGGACGAACTGACGCATTGCTGCTGTGGACGAACTGATAGGGTACACTGGCCCTATCTCAAAGCCACTTTACTTCACTTTGGGCTGCCAGATCGCTTCGTCAGTTGGGTCTTCGCTAGTTATACCATCCCTACCGCTTTGGTCCGGGTAAATGGAGTTGTCTCGGCCCCCTTCTCTATCCAACAAGGGACGAGACAGGGGTGCCCTCTCTCGCCGCTCTTATTCGCTCTATACATGGAGCCCATGGCGCAAAGAGTGCGGGAGGACCCCTTAATCTCCGGAGTAAAGTTTGGAGGCGAAGATCACAAAATCAGTCTATATGCTGACGATGTGGTAGCCACCCTGGAGCATCCGGAACAGTCGCTTCCCGCCCTGCTGGCAGAGCTTGAACGCTTCTCGCTTGCGTCGGGATTCAAGATGAATGTTAGTAAGTCCCTGGCTCTGAGTCTGACTCTCAGACCAGCTCCGTTGGACTCCCTTAAACGGTCTCACCGCCTTCAGTGGGCTCCGGACTCTATCCCATACCTGGATCTGTAACTGGCAAGCAATGTTCGCAGCACTGTCTCCTTGAACTACACGGTGCTGCTGCGGCAGATTCGCGACTGCCTCCGATGATGGCGGCCGTACTCACTGTCCTGGCTGGGCCGGGTCGCAGCCATTAAAATGGCAATATTACCTAAAATCATATATATATTCCAGACCCTTCCAGTGGCCCCTCCCACCGGGGGTGCTTCGGGCACTGCAGACAGATATAGAATGCTTCATCTGGCGGGACCAGCGGCCCAGGTGCGTAGAGACTTAAGTTATAGAGCTCCAACAGAGGGGGGTTTGGCGATCCCAAACCTGCAGGAGTATTGCTGGGTGGTGCAATTGTGGGCTCTGGTCGAATGGTCTCAGCCGGAGTCCGAGAAACACTGGCTGTTCATGGACAGGGCGCTGGCTAAGTGATCACTGTGGGGGGTTCCCTTCCTTTCTAAATCGGCTAGGCCGCGCAATCTGTACCTATCCAAGGTGACGCACTCCACCATGGCGGCTTGGGACAGGGTGGCTGTCTCACGGGGTCTTAAGACATTCCCGTCCCCAATCACACCGATAGTCAACAATCCCGACTTCTCTCCGGGAATGTATGAAATTAGCTTCGCGGAGTGGTCAAAAACAGGCTGTCGCTCAGTAGGCCACTTCTTTGATGTAGAGGGGCCATTGTCCTTTAATGACCTGCGGGCGCAGCATAACCTTTCTGAAAATGAACGTTACCGTTACCAACAGATTAGACACTGGGCATTGCAGCCAGAGGTACGAAAGGGGGCAGAAAGACAGCTGACGTCTTTTGAAAAATGGCTACTCACTAGACACACGGATGCTTGATTGACTACGGATCTTTACAAACTAATCCGTGGAGATTCCAGTCTTGACAAAACACCTAGTCAGCAGAGATGGGAGAAGGAACTGGGCAGGACTTTAACGCCGAAGGAATGGCAGGACATTCACTTCAGGGCGCGCCACTCTGCACATAGTGTCGCTAATATAGAGACTGCGACGAAAATAGTAACTTATTGGTACCTGACACCTCCACGGCTTCACAGAGGCAATCCAGCACGTAGCCCCTTATGCTGGCGGGCTTGCGGGTCGGAGGGTACACTCACCCATCTACTATGGGAGTGCCCCCAGCTTTCCCACTACTGGCAACAGGTTCTGGATGACATTGATTCCCATTTCCAGACTCGAATACCTTGCTTCCCATCTTATACTCTTCTGGGCCTGCCCAACCCTATTACTTTCCCGCTTAAGTCAAGGAGGGGGAAACAGATGGCATTAGCACTAGGGGCAGCTCTACAGAACATCCTATCCCATTGGGGGAAAACAACAACGCCTACCTATGTTGGATGGCTGCATAGATTGTGGGGGGTACTCGGAATGGAGAAAATCTCCCTCTCACTGAACAAGCCACGGGCCTCCTTTCATGACCTGTGGGGACCTATTCTCTCACTATTGACTTCCGAATTCAAGGAACTCACCTGCCCCAAATACCTGAGGCTTCTACGTTTAGCAGACCCGCCTCAGAGTGAACCTTCGACTGAGAGGTCTACACAGGACACACAGGGCTAGACGACCTGGATTGATACGCACCTTACGCCTTCAAGAGGCGAGGGAGGGGGGATTTGGGGGAGGGGGGGAAGTTCTGCTGTTTGCTATGTTCTAGTCCTTTGGTTTCACGGCTACTGTCTTAGCTTTCAGATTCGCAGACCCTGTTGCAGGGTTCATGAAATGTATGCCATTCTCATATGTGGTTTGTCTACCTTAAAATCAAGAAAGAAATTTAAACAAAAAAAAGAGAAAAGCACACCCAGCCCTTCTGCCATGAACAGAAATCTTGGGAAGGAAATAAAAGGAGGTTTGATCAGAATAAAAGTAAAAGATATGATTTGTTCCACAATAGATCCCATTTTCAACCAAAAGGGTTTCGGTCAAACATTTTTCTCTTGGTAGTCATTGAGAAGAAGAGGAAGGAAACCCAAAACAACGCTCGTCACTATGCCCCATTTTCAGGTCTGGTTGGGGGTCGTCTGGTCCTTTTTCAAGTGAAATGGGAAAGTTGTATTTCAGGCAGTGGATTCTACAAATTATTTATCAGGGCCATGCCATGGATATCTGCCCCGCAGACAAAGGACTGTTTAAGTAAAAGAGCACTTCACTACAGAGTGGCATCATTAGTAAAGAAGCAAGCTATTCTTCTAGGGCCATAACAGGAATGGGGAAAAGGTTGTTACTCTATTGTGTGTTTTGTAAAGAAGCCCTCACAGGAATTCAGAATTATTATCAACCTAAAATGCCACAATATGTTCATACCAACAGTTCATTTCAAGATGAACGCCCTAGAGCAGGTCATTTCTGTCATTTCAGAAGAGGACTCCCTAACCACGTTGCTTACCTTCACATCCAAATTGCTTTCTGCCATCAGAAGTCCCCAGGTTTGTTGTCGGAGAACAACTTTGTCAGTTCTGGGTCCTGCCTTTTGTATTCAAAACAGCTCCCAGAGTTGGCACAAAAGTTTGGTGATGGGTCTTCCTCACAGTTAAGGAATATAAATGCATGCTTACCTGGACAAACTTTTGATTTATTCTTTTTCACAGGAACATACTGGGAAAGACACCAAAGTGGTTATCTACAACCTTCAAAATGTTGGTTTTCAGATCAATTGGACAGTCTCAGTTACTTCTGTCACAGAGCCTGGAATACATAGGAGCATTGCTCAACACACGCTTGGGGAACATATTCCTTCCAGACTCCAGGAAAATGAACCTCAGAAGTCATGGAAAATCTATAGTAAAGTCAGAAGCCCCAGCAAGAGAGTGGCTTTGAGTGCCAAGAAACATGGTGACAGAGTTTTTTACGGTTCCCTATTCTACCTTGAAGCTGTTCTAGAATGTTTGTCTTATTTTCTGTGCTTCTTTTCCCTTGCAGGCTGGAACACTTTTCATCATCCCATTGACCCTTCTTCACCTAGGGTAGGCGGTATATCATATCCCGCCTCATTGGGTGCCAGTCCAAGAAAGATATGACAGTCTCATTCTAGTGACTCAGACTGTTCGAGAACAGTAAACATGGGGGAGGATGTCCTCAACCTTGAACCAGAAAACAAGGTTCTTCTATCCGATAGATGTTGACCACAGACCCCAGTAGATTGGGATGGTGGGTGGTTCTGGGTTCCCAACCAGCTCAGGGACACTGAACAGGTCCAGAGAAAAAGAAATCCTCCTACTGCAAGGAGCTAACGGCAGTCTGGAAGGCTATGCATTTTTTTTCCAGATCAACTCAGGGGGAAGGCTTTGTTGATTTGCACCGATGATATGGTAGCAAAGGCATACTTAAATAGCTAGTTTGGCACAGGATATTGAGCTCTCAATTTTTTAACTCATGAGAAATGTACTTGGGGCAAGTAGAAACTCATTTGACTGAAAGTAGTTAACATTCATAAATATTGGGGGGCGTGGCTTAGCCACCGAGCGCAATGGCTGCACTTCGGTAAGGCTCCGGACGCCAGTTGCCTTAAACCGCCAAACTATCCGTTCAAAGATCCGATTCTGACCCCAGGAGTATAGCGGAGTGTGAGGTTAGCAACCGCTGTGGCTCCTATGCCAAGGCAACCGCTGGTGCTGGAGTTTCTAGTGAGAAGGAGACGAGCACTGATTGGGCCCGAAAATCCCCGGGCTAAAGTCGGAGTTGGCCGGAGGAGACTTCCGAGAGCAGCGGCCAAGACTCTCTGATCTCAGCGGAACCCCGCATGAGGAAGGGAGTTACAGCATAGCTGGGCCCCTGGGAATAGCTGGACTGCAGGATAGGCTTTCCCCGCTCCCCCCCTGAGGTATGGGGAAGTGGGGCGTCACCGGGGTAAACAGAGGCTGCCGAGTGGACTTGTGACGCAGATATTGCCCCATCGGCGTGGCCACATTACTGTGGGGCCCAACGTGTGCTGCAGCTGGGTGAGTGAGGCCTCAGAGCACGGCAAACAACGGCGCTGAATTATAGGGATTGCGACCGGCCACATTAGCTCCATGTGGTGGTGCCCCAGACGGGGAGTGTGCCGAGAATGATCCGTGCGATCAGCAGACCAGGGAATGTAGCGCCGGGGAAGGCATAAGAAGCATTAGATTACACTGCGGCGAAAGTGAAGAGTCCTGAGGGCCACGGACCTGGTGCCTAGTCCCAGGTTGATACTTGGAAATCAAGCTAACTCTACTAAAAGAAGCGTGTTAGTACTGGCGATTGTGCCTCAGAAGGTGGTGCTGGAAGGCAGTGTGCCCCCAGTAAGAAGAGGTGACAACCGGAGTGTTGGGACGCCATTTAATCAAACTCAGCTGTGTGATCGCCGACTGGTGGCCCTAGCAAGACAACAGATTGGGAGTTTTCCCACAATACCCTAATCAGATTAAAGGGCAGCATACACTCGAGCACCGAGTAGGGGCTACTATTGTAAGGGACTCCTTTTGGGAAGCGGCGACATGTCTGGGCCAAAGGGACATAAAAGCATGCTCTAGACCAAGTTAGATAAATACACCACTCAGAAACCAGCAAAGGTGGAAGGAGCAAGCAAAGGGGAGACGGAGCGGGCGCTGAGCACATCCAAGGATGAGCCGACGCTTGTAGATGTAATGGCGGCCATAGCGGGAGTGCGCACATCGCTGGAGCATAGAATGGATACAATATCTATCGAAATGGCGCTAATCAGAACCGATCTTCAAAAAACGAGTGAAAAAGTGAGAATCATCGAAGGGATTACCACAGAGCTTAGTAATGATGCCCAGCAGATCAGGAAAGAGATTAAGGAACGTCAAACCGCTCAGAAAAGAACAGACTCCCAGTTGGATGACTATGAAGGCCGTGCGAGACGCAACAACGTCAGAATTATTGGGGTCCCTGAAAAAGCAGAGGGACCGGCAGTAGACCTATTTGTAGAAGATTTAATCGTTAACCATCTTCTGCCCAAAACCCTATCAAAATTTTTCTCAGTCGAGAGAGCGCACAGAGTACCAGGAGGAAGACCCAAGCCGGGTGCCCACCCCCCCAGGCCGATTCTGGCGAAACTCCTCAACTTCAGAGACCGGGACATTATTTTGCAAACGGCTCGTGCTAATCCTCCTCTTAAATTCGAAAACAGAGAACGGTCTTTCTTCCCGGACTTCACCATTGCGGTCCAAAGACAAAGAAGGACCTTCCTGGGCATGAAGAAGCTAATGCGGGACAAAGGTATTAGCTATACAATGTTATTTCCTGCGAAACTGAGAGTTGAAGCGGATGGCAAGTCATGGTTCTTTGACTCCCCGGAGGCGGCACAGGAATGGTTGGAAGGCTGGCGGCCGGCAAGAGATCACAATGCACGGTGATGCAGAGGCCCTCAACCTTATACGTACAGTGGTCTAGCCCAATTATGACTATTGACTAAGATATCCATGGGCTGAATTTCTTCTCCCTACACCTGCAGTATCGAGATGACACGTCGAGCGGATCACAGGGATAATTTATGCGCTAAGTGACTCTATTCGTGCATGCTAACGTTTATGCAATGATAAGTGGGGATATCTAGAGGCGGTGGAGGAACCACTGGGCGGGAGTAGCCAACCCCCCCCCGATTTTCTAGTTAGTTACATAGTTAAGGGCGACAGGCACTCTGCACTATTGGATCGATGGGCAGTTCTGAGCCCAGAGTGCGGGGAAGCAGTGAGGTGGGTAGCTGGGGACTTATAGTTGTAATGGTTCAATCAAGGGTCAATCAAGTCAATTTTATTGCTGATAATGGAATAGGTGGTAGGAGTGACACAACGGGAGTTGGGTTGGGGGCGGGAGTACTTGGCGGGGGGTTGAAGGGAGAGGATATTGTCCTGATGAGTGAGAAAATGTTTAGGCTGTTATCCTGGAATGTCAACGGCCTGGGTGATAAGTTAAAGAGAGGCATTGTGCTGCAGTTTATTAAAAGACATGCCCCGGAGGTGGTGCTCCTCCAAGAGACACGCCTGATGGGAAATACCTGTAAGGCATTGGATAGGTGGGGCTACCGTCTAGTTGTGCATTCGGGGTTTACTACGAGCTCACAGGGGGTTGGCATAATGGTGCACAAATCCTTTCCCATGTCGATAGACCGCACCTGGATTGACAAACAGGAAAGCTACGCAGCGGCCTCGGGAAGGTGGGAACGTGGGCCGCTAACGCTGGTATCAATTTACGCCACACCGGGACTACAGGTTGTCACACTGCGAGACTTGGGACATACAATGATCGAATTCCCTAAAGGGCGATTAATAATAGGGACTTTAACTCGGTGGTGTGTGGCAAGATAGATCGCCGTCTGCCAAGGGATTTGGGGCCTGCACAAAGGGTTCTGTCCACCTTCCTAGATGCAATCGGATTGGTGGACGCCTGGCGGATTCGCCATCCTACAGAAATCCAGTTTACATTTCTCTCGGGGGTCCATCATAGCCTCTCCCGCATTGACTATATCCTTATGCCTGCCAAACAGGTGGGACACATCACTGAAATCAGGCATATGGCACGAGGCATATCTGATCACTCTCCGGTGTGGGTGCAGCTGGGAGCGGCAGGGGGTCAGGTGGGTAGAGTGTCCCCAATAAACCCATGGTATTTTCGCATTCCCGCCATACGGCAAAAATTGACCCAGGTGATAGAACAATACTTTCAGGAGAACGAGGGCTCAGTGAGGTCGGCGACTACGCTATGGAAGGCGTTCAAGACAGTGGTTCGAGGGCAGGTCATCTCCCAAATAGTCGGAGCAAAAAAAGAAAAAACCGCTGAATTGGAGAGGCTAGAAGGGGAAATATTGGAGTTAGAAGGAGAGCTCCTGAGACTTGGGGAGCCTGATTTCCCGGAAGTACTGCACAACTTTAACCTCAAACAAGATGAATATAGAAGTTTAGCCGACGATAGGGCAAAATCATTGCACAGGGATAAACTCAGCAGATTATACAAATTTGGAGATAGAGCAGGGAAAATACTTGCATGGCTGGATCGCCCTGATCAAGCCAACCGCCTGGTAGCAGAATTGACAGATGCAGAGGGAGAGTCAATTACTGATCCGCAGGAAATAGCGGACGAATTTGCCAAACATTATAGTCAAATATACACATCTCACTCTTGGGGTTCGATTGGGGATTCGAGAGCACTGTTGGCTGACATAAAGCTCCCAGAGTTGACGGAGGAGGACTGTAATTCATTAGATAGCAGGCTGACTAATGACGAAGTGGCGCGAGCCATTAGAGACTTGCAATCCGGGAAGGCCATGGGCCCTAATGGCCTCCCTATCGAACTGTACAAACTAAAGCCAGATAGAATCGTGCCTTATCTTATAGCCATGTATGAGGAAAGCCTTGAGACAGGCCAGCTTCCCCGCGACCAACGACTCGCAACAGTAGTAGTCATCCATAAAGATGGTAAAACCAAGAGACCGTTGTTCCTCATACAGGCCCATTTCAATGCTGAATGCGGAGGCAAAGATTTTAGCCAAACTCCTGGCAACACGTCTGGTAGGAGTGGTCTCTGGATTGGTGCACCCAGATCAGTCCGGTTTTTAAAAAAAACAAACATCCAGAAATATTAAATTCTCAAGCAGATCATCTGAGCAGAATCTTCCCTTGTTCTCAATATTTTGTTCTCAGCCCATTCGTTTTTCAAATGATCTGCCAAAGGTGGAGTGGCGCAGTAGTAGACTGTTTTACATCTCACCTGAACGCCTAGCTCCTGAAGTATTTCCTGAGATTTCAGGATCCGCTAATACCGGAACTAGATACCTGTCTGTGGCCGATAGGCTTTCTTTATGCCTTCCTTCCTATTCCCTTGATGCTGAAGGTGTTAGCGAAGATCCATAAGGAGACATCAGGGGTAATTATAGTGCTGTCTTATTGGACAAGGAGGCCTTGCATTTACCTGTAGATCAAGAATGGATCTTCCCATTGTCTCCGTCTCCTCTAAGTCAACCTCCTCTTCTTCTAGCTATTCGCAGTAGTATATATTTTCAACAATACCAAAAGGACTGTGAATAAAGGGACACCTTGGTTGTTTGAGGTATTTTTATTGATTATGACCCTGCCAGGAACATTATTCAAAGTGCTCCCTGGAATATGGTTGAACCCATCCTGGTTTTTAGGGACCAGTATGAGACCCGATGATGAAGCCTGCCACTACTAGAGTGAGCATTTGTAAAACTTCTCCTGGAGGACTGCAAAGTGTTAGAAACAGCAATGGGAAGATCTGTACTCATAAAACCCTTCCTCTTAAACTCCAAAGAGACAGTCTTAGACAACTGCGAATAGCTAGAAGAGGAGGTTGACTAAGAGGAGGCGGAGACAATGAATGGGAAGATCCATTCTTGATCTACAGGTAGATGCGAGTCCTCCTAGTCCAGTAAGACAGCACTATAATTTCCTCTGCTGTCTCTTTATGGATCTTTGCTAACATGATGAAGCATGCCGCTACTAGAGTGGGTGAGGGTCTAACAAAACAAGAATTTTTTTTTTCTTTTTTTGTGCCAGCAGGGTACTTTGCTAGAGGTTGTCTCTTTACCTCTATTAGGTGTGGGATATTCCTTGTGGTGTGAGTTTAGTTTGGGAGAGTGTATCCCACTCCTCCTGATTGGAAAAGGTCTCTCTTCCCTTCCGGATAGAGGGCTTTTCTTGTAATACTGTCATAAGGTTTCTGCACATACACAGAGCTATGCACAGGATAATAGGACCCCGGAATACAGTGGTTTGCCTACCATATACCGTAGCACCCAAAACCCCAACCCAACTAGCTTAGCATCCCATTAGTACCAAAGCACCAATGATTGGACAACCCAGAACACGGTGTCTTTATCTCAGGACTCGCAGAAGCAAGAACACTCTTTCGTCACTCACTCGTACTTGTCCACAATGCGCGTATGAAGAGACACAGGGTAGATTAAAATATTTATTTCAACTTACGTGCTCTAAGGTACAGTACACGTGTCAGCACTAATAGCATAATGCATATGACTAATATAAGCAGCATGGTTACAATTCCATAGAATACAAACGGGGAAAGCATTTCATAACTCAGTGGATAAATGTCTAAATAACATTACCACCCTCCCGTGCAGTAAGATAGTTTATTATAAAAATAGAAGACCTCTGGGCTTTGACTAGCGAACCCTCATACCTCGGTCTCTAGATGCAGAACTACATCAGCAGACAATCACAGCTCTTCTCCCTGGAAAGGATTCCTCCAAGTGTGTTAAGCGCCAGTACAACCGCAGTATTAAAGGCACACAAAGTTTCATGTCATTTGCGCCTAATGTTATGTCTGGGTGCGCGAGACTGGCCATATCAGGAAGAACCGAAATACATTGTTATGCGACCTTGTACATGTTGTGCAGTCTGAGCCCAAATCGAACAAGAGAAAAGGTGAAAGACAGAAAGTGCAGACAGCGCAAAAGAACTTGGCAAGAACAAAGGGCGAGGGAGCCCTGGCTCAGTGTAACGTGCGCAAAGAAAAGCAGCATGGCAGCTAGGCCTAGGCCAACATAGTAAGGCAGGCAACAAACCACAAGACACCCTCCCCTGGACAGTCCGGCGGCCAGGACAGAGGGCAAAAAAAAATCCAGCAGAGCACAGGGAGCGCCCAAACGGCGGAGGACAAGTCAATCCATGAAAGTGTAAGTGCAGAAAAAGCCATACCCTCCAATAGGACATCATTGGAATCGTCAAAAAACATAGATGCCATCCAATCCATGAGATCAAAGAGCAGGAATGCTCCTCAGCAGAGGGAGCATCCAAAAGCAATGCGGGACAACTTGCGTGATAAACGAAATAGCTTTGATGTAGGAGATCCTGGGCAGCCGCCCAGATATCCCATTGCGCCAAAATCCCCAGTGCAGCCGCACGCGCCATACAGCCGGCAACGGAACAGTCCTGCTCATGGGCCTCTAAGGGACCCATCAACTGAACAAAATCCGGAACAGACAATGACGAATTGGAGAGGCAATAATCCAAAGTCCAGGTGAAAGGACAGCGGACACAAGTCATTACAGGTTGCACGCAAGTGAAATACGCAAAGCGAAAAGAAAGAGTATATGACACACTCAGTGTCGCCAATGGCAAGACACCAAAACCAGCCAAAAGGCGCTCACGGAGCAGCTGGAGGCGGTCCGGATCGAGCAGGTCCCATCGGGGAGCAGCCATTGCGCAGAAAACAAATTAATAGCAGGACACCAGCCGCCAAAGCGATGATCAACGGGAAACCGCCAAAGACGCTAGAAAAAATAGAATGAATAAATGCCGGGATGACACCAAAAATAGTTTGGAAGGAGGACACCAAACCAGACCCCACGACTTTAAAAAGTGTACCAAACCCTCTGTGTTAGATGCGTTAAAAACACGATGAATTAACTCCCCAAAATGTTGGGGGAGATTAGTGTTCAAAAGGGCCTGTATTTCACTGTGGGTACTCGCCACCTGGAGAATGAATGTCTCCCGGGCGGACGTGAGCATAACTTCCTCGTTCAATAATAGTGCCTTTATTCTGCTCAGTCTATTGAAATCTGCCTCCATGGTAGGGATGGAAGGCCAAATAGAGATATCAACCTTGCCATGAGGGGGAGGAAAAAGCACATTTTTGCAGCAGACAACCCTGTGCGAAACTGTTACAATGTAAGGAATGCCAGCCTGCAGGCCACAACAGTTTTCGTTATTTAAAAGTAAATAACTACCATTGGAAAGGAGAGTGAAAGTAGGAGAAATAACAGGAGCAGGAATACCTTTCAGCACACAAGCAAGATTAGGAGCGGAAACGCTACATGAGCCATGCAATTTAATGTGTTTACAAATAAGCGAATGACCCATAGTCGAGTCGCAGGACTCCCCGTGAGAAAAACTTCCTTGCCGTCCCGAAGGCATTTATACATGAAAGGCAAGGACCAGAGTTCATGCAGGAAAGCACTGCCCAAGGGCTGGTAACGGCCCACAGGATAATGTTTCATGCACGAATCAAATTCAAACAAGGAAAAAGGTCAAGCGATAACCCCATGAACTAGCCACACAGCAGAATCGAGTTCTGCAATAGAGAACGGCAAAGGATCCATCTTTTCGATATGTAATAAAGTGTAAGTTGCATCTTTCATGGACATGAATTGCTGTTTGTCAGTTAAATTAAAAGGTAGAAACAAGGCAGAGGTGTTCAAAAAATGCCAAGGAACTTTACCTAACTTGAGCGTTTGTAAAGTCCATGCAAACTGCATAACTGAGCGCAATTGATTCTGACCATGATATAACACAGAAACATCATCTTGTACAATATCAACAACAGAGGACACAATATTCTCTAAAGTATAAATGCGAGAAGACAGGGTATTAATACTATTGTCAACAACAGCAAGCACCTTTTCCAAATTTGCTTGATCTATTTCCCGAAGACGGGAAGCAGCTTCAATTTGTGACAGCTTCCAGAGTTCATTATACGTTTCATAAATGAATCTCTTAGGTCGGGGACCACGAGGTCCCAAAACAAAGTCGGACAGATCAATATTGCCTGAAAGGAGGGACAAATGTTGTTTAACAGAATCAAGGGACGAATGTTGCAGCCATTGTTTGCATAATTTACCAACAGAATATGTAGTGACAGTACAGGAAGCAGTAAATCTCGGATCAGGCCTATCCTGTGTGTAGCTAGTACCTGAATCGTGAAAACGCATTTGACATGCATTAGATGATATAGGCCATACCAACCAGGGTGACAGGTCGATTTCGGAAACATTAAACAAATTATTCTGTAACAGAGCCTGTAGGGTCGTCAGGGTCAAGTTAAGACGTGAGCTATCATTGGGAAAACTCGACAGGGATGGAATTGAGGGCGTGTTTAATTGTTTAGTGTTAGCTAAGCCCCAACACGTAGTCTGATAAATAGAATCATTTAGGAACATAATTTGGGTAGGGATAAGGCAAGCACGGTGCAATGCCTCGGTTCCTTGTACCTGCCATGGCTTGGAGCCCCAAATAGATTTCAAATCTACTGTATCCTCCCAGTACTCATAACCACCCACTGCTAGGGCACTTAAAAAGGAACCCGAATAAAGCAATTTGGTGTGTGTTAACATAATTTTCTGAGTTGATGTGGTATTAAGTCTAAAATAATAGGATGCAGGGTTTGACCGATTAAAATCAGTAAAATAGGTAAACTTATTTCGAAGAGTTTGCGAGCTACCTGGCAAGGGGTTTGGACAATGTTCCCATTGGGTGTAGTTAACAGAACTACGCAGAGCACTTGGCTTATGGAGAAAATGATTACCCCAATGTTGGTAACAATACAAATCGGCATAATTCGCAGAATTCACATACAAATCTTCAGCATTAAAAGATGCATAATATTTTAAATCGGCAAACAATGCTTCAACGGCATGCACATCCCAATCATCAGAATGAATGTTATTTTGTACTACATCACCCATTGAAACACGAAGGACATTAGGTACATTAATAATTTCTGTCGGACCATGGATTTGATAGTTCACTGCATCCCATACGATGCCATCAGCAACTGGAAAAGCTGAAATGTTCACAAATGTGTGGTCACGCTTCATGATGTGAGACGAGGAATGAGGAGCCAAAGTTCCAGAAACATAATCTACAGCAGAGCGTTCAGGTAAATAGTGACCATTGATTAGTAGAAAAAACACTGTGACAAAGCCAATGGACATGAACAAAAAAATCAAGAAAAGTACCAACCAGATGTATGTCCAGGGTGGAATCAAAAAATTGTCTCTAAACCAGGATACCAAAATACTGAACTTGGATGGGACTTTGGAAGAGGTGGAATCCGAATCAAAGGAATAACGAGTCGGGCCGAGTGGCGTCGTTGGTTGATGTGCCACTGATTCAGATGCAGGATAGGTATACTCGTCCTCGTCGATGTTGGTGGAGAGTTGGGGATCAATTATAGTTTCAGGCAAAGGAGAGGATTCAGGCAAATCAACCATCTCAATTACAGCATCAGCGACCGTTCGTGTAGATGGGCCACGAACATATGTCCGATAAATGGCAGGACAAGAGACCGCTGGTGTGACACTATTCAGGATCGGCCAGGCGCTGTAGCTTGACATTTTCCACTGAGATGTATCTGTTCTCCTTGCGACCAGGAAGCGGTGGTAAAATGACTGTACGTGTTCCCTTCAAGCCCAGAACTGGAACCGGTGCACGAAAAGAGGGGCCGAATTCTTTCTTGTTTTCAACCTTCTCTCGAACCAGTTCTCCAACCTTTGGAAGCCAGCCGGCTACCGGAATCTGCAACGCAGGATCTGTGGCTGAAGGCAAATGTGTAGTTGCAAGTTTGTCTCGGGCTTCTTGTAAGTCCTGTAACATAGCAGAATGATTATCTACATCAAACTTGGCGGATTGCGCCGCGATGTCTGGACCCTCAAGGTCAGGCACAAACATTCTTATGCCAAAGAGCATTTCGTATGGGGTCCGCCCACCCAGAGGTCTTCTAGGGAGATTATTAAGTGCACGCTGAACGGTATACAAGTGGGCCAGCCAGTTCCTGCCAGTACCTATAACTCTAGCTGTTAAGGATTGCTTTAAGTCATGGTTCATTCGTTCAACGATAGAGTTGCCCTCAGGCCTATACGGAGACGAAAATTTCACCCGCACCCCAAGCGAAGCCATTGCATCCTTGTAAGCCCTAGAGGCAAACGCCGGACCTTGGTCCGAATGGAAGGTGCCGCATGCGAAAATTCCCACAAAGACACGCAAATCCCTGATTACATTTCGAGCGTCAGCACTACGTTGTGGCCAGACCCAGAGGAACCGTGTGCACGAGTCCACTGCTACTAAGATGTATTTATAGGCAGTGTCTGATGAGAATGGACCGCAGTGATCCAAGTAAACACACCCAAAGGGTCTGTTAGCAATGCAGAGCGGGGTCTGTGGAGGGCGTGTTACCGTGGAAGGCTTAATCTGTTGACAAACGTCGCAGGAAAGCACAAAAGCACGGGTGTCTTTATATAATCCACGCCACCAATAACGCTGCTGCAAGATGGAAACTGTAGCTGACACACCTGCATGAGCAGAAGCCATGCCTTCGTGTGCAGCTGATATCAAGGCACTCCTGCGGTCCGCGTTGGGGATCAGCCGATCTCCAACGTCAGGTATTGTAACATAAGGAACCTGTTCGGGACTTAACTTGTAAGAATACTTGGAAGGAAAACCTGTAGGGTAATTATCACCTTCCTTGGATGCAGCAATAGCTGCTAGAATAACAGAGTCAATTTTAGACATGGACCTGGTAACCGCTGCTACTGAACACGTGACTACTGCCGAACGGGCAGCTTCATCTGCCAGATCGTTACCAATAGCGTGTGCGCCCACCCGCTGATGGCCTAAGGTGTGAACCACCTGTGTGAGGGGCAGACGTTGTTGCAATTCTGCCACTCGAACCCAAAGCATTTTATGCTTAATTGTGCTCCTTTTGCGTCCTTGTAGTCATTTTTCGACCAGAAAAACAGATTGTCATTGTAAGATTGTACACAGTAGAAGGAATCACATACAATAAGAGTAGTCTCATCCTGAGAAGCGAACTCAAGCGCAAGTAGCAATGCATGCAGCTCGGCCAATTGTGCGGTACTATCTCCAAGTGTGCGAGTGTGCACTACAGAGGATTTGAACGTTCCATTTACAAAGGAACCCGCAACAATAGCACATGCAGCTGAATAAGCGTGCTTGGACCCAGTGGCCGGTTGCGCCGAACCATTTGTGTAGATCACACATTTGTAATCCTCAAGCGGCAATATAAACAGAGGAGGAGGATGAACGAATTCATACTGTAAGAACTCCTGAGTCTGAAGAGAAGAATCGAAAATAAAGGTGACGTCTGATGACGTCAAGGATGTAGCCCATTGTATCCAACGGGGATGCATTGCTTTTGAGTTCGGTACACTTGCCTTTGTTACTGCCTCTAGGGCAGGACAGGGTGTTACCACCAGAATTCGCTTTCCCTGTGCCAGTGCGCGTTCTTTTAGAATCGCCATTTGCACTGCAGTTAGAACTTTTTCGACAGATGTAAAGCGCAATTCAGCGGAAGTGTACAGATGCGACTTGTATGCGATGGGTACTGTATCACCTTCATTAAAGGTTAAGTACGTAAATCCCACCGCCCCGGAATTATTCTAATCACCAGGTTTGTGTGGTTATCACGAGTCAAAAGATATTTAGACTCCAATAGGTCTGTCTGCAAAGACTGCAGAATCAAGGTATGCTAAGGCAGCCAGCAAGACCTTGAATAATTAGGTTGTATCAAAGCATACAAAGGCTTGATACGCTGGGCATATTCGGGAATGTAAGTACGCCCGAAATTCAGGAAACCCAGCAAAGACTGAAGTTTCTTCAGAGTATTTGGGGGGCACAAATGTGCACATTTTTCCAAGAAATGGGGGCTAAGCCCTTACCTTCGTTGTTGAGCTCATAGCCCAAGAACAGAACGGTAAATTCAGCAATGTGTGACTTAGCAAAGTTAAATTTGTAACCCTGCTCCGCAAATTCAAGAATAATGCGGTCCACTCGAGACAGATGCGGAAATAATTCGTCGTCCGTCAGATAAATGTCATCAACGTACGAACATGCATCTTGGTCTATGCTGTCTAGCAAGGAGACAACACGGGCGGCGAATACACCCGGACTATTTTTGTAGCCCATGGGTAAACGCCGGAACTGGAATAATTTACCACCGGATGTGAATGCGGTCCATTGACCACTCTCCGGGGCTAGGTTGTGCGTGTAGAAACCGTTTGAAAGGTCAAGTGTCGTTTTGTATTTTTTACGAACAAGACTGTCTACAAGCGCAGAACTGTGTGTATTCTGCACCGCAAAGTTCCGACAATGAGAATTTAAATGCCGGTAATCCAAAACTAAGCGGTACGATCCATCGGGTTTAGAAACCACGAATAGGGGATTGTTCATAGGTGATACGCATGGTTCGAGTACTCCCTGATATTCCAACTGTGTCAGAATTTCGGAGACGGGGCCTTTTGCCTGCCGTTTGATGGGATATTGGGGTTGTGGCTGCGGTAGTGACCGCAAAGGTATTGCATGGGGAGGTGATTCTACATCCCATCCCACATGGTTGCGGTATAACGCTGGAGCCAGGTACACAGCCCAC
Organism: Calotriton arnoldi; assembly: GCA_963921515.1. Classification (NCBI taxonomy): domain Eukaryota; kingdom Metazoa; phylum Chordata; class Amphibia; order Caudata; family Salamandridae; genus Calotriton; species Calotriton arnoldi. The sequence continues at coordinate 2,836,066 of CAWUFW010000604.1, read as the reverse complement.
TCAGCTGCAAGTGCTTCAGCTTTGTCTTTTGGGACATGCCGTGAAAAGCTTGGAAGGATAACCTTCTCTCCTTTATGTGCAGCGAGAACGAATGGGGGTGGCCAATCCACCTCTGCTAACAAAATGTCATATGAAGAGGTTAGATTTTCCCAAAAAATCCCTGTTATTTCACGCGGTATATCACCTTCAATTTGGATGACTATGTTGTACAGTCTGTCTCTACAGTAACGAATGTTTCAGTTGCTGTCGCCTCCATATGAGGACGTAGCACCTCCCGCACTATGGTAACTTCCGCGGCGCTGTCTAGGAGGGTCACTGCCCACGTCCAATTCAGGAGTCTCGTTCTCACGGTCTGTGGCATATTTCGCTGTTACAGCGGCAACTTTTTCTTCTGAAATTGCGGCCGAGAAAGGTGAAAGTCTTCTGCTTTCCCTCTGACTTGTTGTCGAGGTTGGTCTCGCTCCTGGGGAGCCTCTCGGCCCCTTCCTCTATCTTGCCGTCCTCCTCCACCAGCCTGTGACGACGTCTGGGCCTGTGAAGAACGAGGAGAACGCGTATCAGAGCTCTGAAACCTTTCTGGTGATTTAATTCTCGACCTATCACGTAAATCATAAGTACGTTCAGAAGAAACTGAAACTGGGGAAGCGCCTCTCGACCCCGGCTTCTTTTGTTGCTTACCCTGTTTTTTCTGTCTCCAACTCTTTTTAGTGAAGACTGGTCTATCATCTTTCTCAGATGTACTTTTTGTTTGTGTAATTTGTGGTTGCGATTGAGTTTGCATTTTTACAAAAGGCTTGTTGCCTAGGCTATTTCTTCCAATTGTTTTATAAGCCCGGGCAATAATTTTCGGTAATTCGCGAGGCCTGTCCAACTCTGGGACCAAAGCCAAAGCATTCGCTACTTGAAAGTTCATAGCATCGCCCTTGACATTTCCAAGGATCAGTTCAGCTACTACATCAAACACTCCCACTAGTCTCATCCCTAATTCCACAGCCGCTTCAGGGCCATGTTCGTCTTGTACTTTTTTAATTACAGAGGGTAGAACCGTCATGGAAGGAGTACCAAAACATTTTGAATAAACTGCTGCGAATACCTTACCCCAGTTTTCACATGATGTCAAATCGGGGATTAAGTCTTTTGGCAAACTTATCGTAAGGATGCGGTGTTTATCCACCGGGGATGTATGTGGAAACACCGCTTCTATCTGATCGAACTTTTCTGCAAGCCAATAAGGATAATCGTCCTTATTTTGTGGACGTTTGCCCATCACAGAATTTACCATGACAGGACTTATGGTCACTCCAGCTGCAACAGCTGGTTGGCCAGCGACTACAGGAGCAGCTCCATGGAGGCTACCTGTAACGTATGTCACTAAAGCTCGATGCACTCGCACCAGTTCGGTATGCATAGTGCGCAGATCCGCAATCGGTAATGCCAGATAATTTGGATGCGGGGTATACCCGGCCAATACAGGCCAAGTGGCCCCCTCAATGGATAAGGGGCCTAAACGAACTGCGGTATTTGGTTGTGGGAGGGCGCCATTAAACCAAACACGGTGCTGCCAAGCCGTGAGAGGCACTTCAAGATTAGTATAGGGTCGATAGGCAGCAGGAATAGCGGTGGGTTTATATTCATGAAACAGATTATCACCTGCATCCACCGCCTCAAAAGTGATCCAAGTGTAAAACACTTCAAAGTGATAAGCCGGATCGGCTTGAACCACAAAGACCAACTCGACCCCAGCATCGGGCACTCCGTATACACCTAGGTGTTCTCGGAGTGGTCCTCGGCTATGTGCAGCTATCGCCACACCAGCCATAACTAAACAATTGTATTCGACAACCTAACAGGGAGCACAAAATGGGTTATTTATGTAACCTTTTGTAATAACTTCAAGCTTGAAAGAACCTATAAAACGTTCAATATAGGAGGTATCACCGTCACTTACGCCTCCGGAAGCGTACGTGAGGGTTTTGTGGACAAGCACAAGTACTACTCAAGCATTTCGCAGATAAGTTGCCCCACGTTGGCCGCGCCATGTCATAAGGTTTCTGCACATACACAGAGCTATGCACAGGATAATAGGACCCCGGAATACAGTGGTTTGCCTACCATATACCGTAGCACCCAAAACCCCAACCCAACTAGCTTAGCATCCCATTAGTACCAAAGCACCAATGATTGGACAACCCAGAACACGGTGTCTTTATCTCAGGACTCGCAGAAGCAAGAACACTCTTTCGTCACTCACTCGTACTTGTCCACAATGCGCGTATGAAGAGACACAGGGTAGATTAAAATATTTATTTCAACTTACGTGCTCTAAGGTACAGTACACGTGTCAGCACTAATAGCATAATGCATATGACTAATATAAGCAGCATGGTTACAATTCCATAGAATACAAACGGGGAAAGCATTTCATAACTCAGTGGATAAATGTCTAAATAACATTACCACCCTCCCCGTGCAGTAAGATAGTTTATTATAAAAATAGAAGACCTCTGGGCTTTGACTAGCGAACCCTCATACCTCGGTCTCTAGATGCAGAACTACATCAGCAGACAATCACAGCTCTTCTCCCTGGAAAGGATTCCTCCAAGTGTGTTAAGCGCCAGTACAACCGCAGTATTAAAGGCACACAAAGTTTCATGTCATTTGCGCCTAATGTTATGTCTGGGTGCGCGAGACTGGCCATATCAGGAAGAACCGAAATACATTGTTATGCGACCTTGTACATGTTGTGCAGTCTGAGCCCAAATCGAACAAGAGAAAAGGTGAAAGACAGAAAGTGCAGACAGCGCAAAAGAACTTGGCAAGAACAAAGGGCGAGGGAGCCCTGGCTCAGTGTAACGTGCGCAAAGAAAAGCAGCATGGCAGCTAGGCCTAGGCCAACATAGTAAGGCAGGCAACAAACCACAAGACACCCTCCCCTGGACAGTCCGGCGGCCAGGACAGAGGGCAAAAAAAAAATCCAGCAGAGCACAGGGAGCGCCCAAACGGCGGAGGACAAGTCAATCCATGAAAGTGTAAGTGCAGAAAAAAGCCATACCCTCCAATAGGACATCATTGGAATCGTCAAAAAACATAGATGCCATCCAATCCATGAGATCAAAAGAGCAGGAATGCTCCTCAGCAGAGGGAGCATCCAAAAGCAATGCGGGACAACTTGCGTGATAAACGAAATAGCTTTGATGTAGGAGATCCTGGGCAGCCGCCCAGATATCCCATTGCGCCAAAATCCCCAGTGCAGCCGCACGCGCCATACAGCCGGCAACGGAACAGTCCTGCTCATGGGCCTCTAAGGGACCCATCAACTGAACAAAATCCGGAACAGACAATGACGAATTGGAGAGGCAATAATCCAAAGTCCAGGTGAAAGGACAGCGGACACAAGTCATTACAGGTTGCACGCAAGTGAAATACGCAAAGCGAAAAGAAAGAGTATATGACACACTCAGTGTCGCCAATGGCAAGACACCAAAACCAGCCAAAAGGCGCTCACGGAGCAGCTGGAGGCGGTCCGGATCGAGCAGGTCCCATCGGGGAGCAGCCATTGCGCAGAAAACAAATTAATAGCAGGACACCAGCCGCCAAAGCGATGATCAACGGGAAACCGCCAAAGACGCTAGAAAAAATAGAATGAATAAATGCCGGGATGACACCAAAAATAGTTTGGAAGGAGGACACCAAACCAGACCCCACGACTTTAAAAAGTGTACCAAACCCTCTGTGTTAGATGCGTTAAAAACACGATGAATTAACTCCCCAAAATGTTGGGGGAGATTAGTGTTCAAAAGGGCCTGTATTTCACTGTGGGTACTCGCCACCTGGAGAATGAATGTCTCCCGGGCGGACGTGAGCATAACTTCCTCGTTCAATAATAGTGCCTTTATTCTGCTCAGTCTATTGAAATCTGCCTCCATGGTAGGGATGGAAGGCCAAATAGAGATATCAACCTTGCCATGAGGGGGAGGAAAAAGCACATTTTGCAGCAGACAACCCTGTGCGAAACTGTTACAATGTAAGGAATGCCAGCCTGCAGGCCACAACAGTTTTCGTTATTTAAAAGTAAATAACTACCATTGGAAAGGAGAGTGAAAGTAGGAGAAATAACAGGAGCAGGAATACCTTTCAGCACACAAGCAAGATTAGGAGCGGAAACGCTACATGAGCCATGCAATTTAATGTGTTTACAAATAAGCGAATGACCCATAGTCGAGTCGCAGGACTCCCCCGTGAGAAAAACTTCCTTGCCGTCCCGAAGGCATTTATACATGAAAGGCAAGGACCAGAGTTCATGCAGGAAAGCACTGCCCAAGGGCTGGTAACGGCCCACAGGATAATGTTTCATGCACGAATCAAATTCAAACAAGGAAAAAGGTCAAGCGATAACCCCATGAACTAGCCACACAGCAGAATCGAGTTCTGCAATAGAGAACGGCAAAGGATCCATCTTTTCGATATGTAATAAAGTGTAAGTTGCATCTTTCATGGACATGAATTGCTGTTTGTCAGTTAAATTAAAAGGTAGAAACAAGGCAGAGGTGTTCAAAAAATGCCAAGGAACTTTACCTAACTTGAGCGTTTGTAAAGTCCATGCAAACTGCATAACTGAGCGCAATTGATTCTGACCATGATATAACACAGAAACATCATCTTGTACAATATCAACAACAGAGGACACAATATTCTCTAAAGTATAAATGCGAGAAGACAGGGTATTAATACTATTGTCAACAACAGCAAGCACCTTTTCCAAATTTGCTTGATCTATTTCCCGAAGACGGGAAGCAGCTTCAATTTGTGACAGCTTCCAGAGTTCATTATACGTTTCATAAATGAATCTCTTAGGTCGGGGACCACGAGGTCCCAAAACAAAGTCGGACAGATCAATATTGCCTGAAAGGAGGGACAAATGTTGTTTAACAGAATCAAGGGACGAATGTTGCAGCCATTGTTTGCATAATTTACCAACAGAATATGTAGTGACAGTACAGGAAGCAGTAAATCTCGGATCAGGCCTATCCTGTGTGTAGCTAGTACCTGAATCGTGAAAACGCATTTGACATGCATTAGATGATATAGGCCATACCAACCAGGGTGACAGGTCGATTTCGGAAACATTAAACAAATTATTCTGTAACAGAGCCTGTAGGGTCGTCAGGGTCAAGTTAAGACGTGAGCTATCATTGGGAAAACTCGACAGGGATGGAATTGAGGGCGTGTTTAATTGTTTAGTGTTAGCTAAGCCCCAACACGTAGTCTGATAAATAGAATCATTTAGGAACATAATTTGGGTAGGGATAAGGCAAGCACGGTGCAATGCCTCGGTTCCTTGTACCTGCCATGGCTTGGAGCCCCAAATAGATTTCAAATCTACTGTATCCTCCCAGTACTCATAACCACCCACTGCTAGGGCACTTAAAAAGGAACCCGAATAAAGCAATTTGGTGTGTGTTAACATAATTTTCTGAGTTGATGTGGTATTAAGTCTAAAATAATAGGATGCAGGGTTTGACCGATTAAAATCAGTAAAATAGGTAAACTTATTTCGAAGAGTTTGCGAGCTACCTGGCAAGGGGTTTGGACAATGTTCCCATTGGGTGTAGTTAACAGAACTACGCAGAGCACTTGGCTTATGGAGAAAATGATTACCCCAATGTTGGTAACAATACAAATCGGCATAATTCGCAGAATTCACATACAAATCTTCAGCATTAAAAGATGCATAATATTTTAAATCGGCAAACAATGCTTCAACGGCATGCACATCCCAATCATCAGAATGAATGTTATTTTGTACTACATCACCCATTGAAACACGAAGGACATTAGGTACATTAATAATTTCTGTCGGACCATGGATTTGATAGTTCACTGCATCCCATACGATGCCATCAGCAACTGGAAAAGCTGAAATGTTCACAAATGTGTGGTCACGCTTCATGATGTGAGACGAGGAATGAGGAGCCAAAGTTCCAGAAACATAATCTACAGCAGAGCGTTCAGGTAAATAGTGACCATTGATTAGTAGAAAAAACACTGTGACAAAGCCAATGGACATGAACAAAAAAATCAAGAAAAGTACCAACCAGATGTATGTCCAGGGTGGAATCAAAAAATTGTCTCTAAACCAGGATACCAAAATACTGAACTTGGATGGGACTTTGGAAGAGGTGGAATCCGAATCAAAGGAATAACGAGTCGGGCCGAGTGGCGTCGTTGGTTGATGTGCCACTGATTCAGATGCAGGATAGGTATACTCGTCCTCGTCGATGTTGGTGGAGAGTTGGGGATCAATTATAGTTTCAGGCAAAGGAGAGGATTCAGGCAAATCAACCATCTCAATTACAGCATCAGCGACCGTTCGTGTAGATGGGCCACGAACATATGTCCGATAAATGGCAGGACAAGAGACCGCTGGTGTGACACTATTCAGGATCGGCCAGGCGCTGTAGCTTGACATTTTCCACTGAGATGTATCTGTTCTCCTTGCGACCAGGAAGCGGTGGTAAAATGACTGTACGTGTTCCCTTCAAGCCCAGAACTGGAACCGGTGCACGAAAAGAGGGGCCGAATTCTTTCTTGTTTTCAACCTTCTCTCGAACCAGTTCTCCAACCTTTGGAAGCCAGCCGGCTACCGGAATCTGCAACGCAGGATCTGTGGCTGAAGGCAAATGTGTAGTTGCAAGTTTGTCTCGGGCTTCTTGTAAGTCCTGTAACATAGCAGAATGATTATCTACATCAAACTTGGCGGATTGCGCCGCGATGTCTGGACCCTCAAGGTCAGGCACAAACATTCTTATGCCAAAGAGCATTTCGTATGGGGTCCGCCCACCCAGAGGTCTTCTAGGGAGATTATTAAGTGCACGCTGAACGGTATACAAGTGGGCCAGCCAGTTCCTGCCAGTACCTATAACTCTAGCTGTTAAGGATTGCTTTAAGTCATGGTTCATTCGTTCAACGATAGAGTTGCCCTCAGGCCTATACGGAGACGAAAATTTCACCCGCACCCCAAGCGAAGCCATTGCATCCTTGTAAGCCCTAGAGGCAAACGCCGGACCTTGGTCCGAATGGAAGGTGCCGCATGCGAAAATTCCCACAAAGACACGCAAATCCCTGATTACATTTCGAGCGTCAGCACTACGTTGTGGCCAGACCCAGAGGAACCGTGTGCACGAGTCCACTGCTACTAAGATGTATTTATAGGCAGTGTCTGATGAGAATGGACCGCAGTGATCCAAGTAAACACACCCAAAGGGTCTGTTAGCAATGCAGAGCGGGGTCTGTGGAGGGCGTGTTACCGTGGAAGGCTTAATCTGTTGACAAACGTCGCAGGAAAGCACAAAAGCACGGGTGTCTTTATATAATCCACGCCACCAATAACGCTGCTGCAAGATGGAAACTGTAGCTGACACACCTGCATGAGCAGAAGCCATGCCTTCGTGTGCAGCTGATATCAAGGCACTCCTGCGGTCCGCGTTGGGGATCAGCCGATCTCCAACGTCAGGTATTGTAACATAAGGAACCTGTTCGGGACTTAACTTGTAAGAATACTTGGAAGGAAAACCTGTAGGGTAATTATCACCTTCCTTGGATGCAGCAATAGCTGCTAGAATAACAGAGTCAATTTTAGACATGGACCTGGTAACCGCTGCTACTGAACACGTGACTACTGCCGAACGGGCAGCTTCATCTGCCAGATCGTTACCAATAGCGTGTGCGCCCACCCGCTGATGGCCTAAGGTGTGAACCACCTGTGTGAGGGGCAGACGTTGTTGCAATTCTGCCACTCGAACCCAAAGCATTTTATGCTTAATTGTGCTCCTTTTGCGTCCTTGTAGTCATTTTTCGACCAGAAAAACAGATTGTCATTGTAAGATTGTACACAGTAGAAGGAATCACATACAATAAGAGTAGTCTCATCCTGAGAAGCGAACTCAAGCGCAAGTAGCAATGCATGCAGCTCGGCCAATTGTGCGGTACTATCTCCAAGTGTGCGAGTGTGCACTACAGAGGATTTGAACGTTCCATTTACAAAGGAACCCGCAACAATAGCACATGCAGCTGAATAAGCGTGCTTGGACCCAGTGGCCGGTTGCGCCGAACCATTTGTGTAGATCACACATTTGTAATCCTCAAGCGGCAATATAAACAGAGGAGGAGGATGAACGAATTCATACTGTAAGAACTCCTGAGTCTGAAGAGAAGAATCGAAAATAAAGGTGACGTCTGATGACGTCAAGGATGTAGCCCATTGTATCCAACGGGGATGCATTGCTTTTGAGTTCGGTACACTTGCCTTTGTTACTGCCTCTAGGGCAGGACAGGGTGTTACCACCAGAATTCGCTTTCCCTGTGCCAGTGCGCGTTCTTTTAGAATCGCCATTTGCACTGCAGTTAGAACTTTTTCGACAGATGTAAAGCGCAATTCAGCGGAAGTGTACAGATGCGACTTGTATGCGATGGGTACTGTATCACCTTCATTAAAGGTTAAGTACGTAAATCCCACCGCCCCGGAATTATTCTAATCACCAGGTTTGTGTGGTTATCACGAGTCAAAAGATATTTAGACTCCAATAGGTCTGTCTGCAAAGACTGCAGAATCAAGGTATGCTAAGGCAGCCAGCAAGACCTTGAATAATTAGGTTGTATCAAAGCATACAAAGGCTTGATACGCTGGGCATATTCGGGAATGTAAGTACGCCCGAAATTCAGGAAACCCAGCAAAGACTGAAGTTTCTTCAGAGTATTTGGGGGGCACAAATGTGCACATTTTTCCAAGAAATGGGGGCTAAGCCCTTACCTTCGTTGTTGAGCTCATAGCCCAAGAACAGAACGGTAAATTCAGCAATGTGTGACTTAGCAAAGTTAAATTTGTAACCCTGCTCCGCAAATTCAAGAATAATGCGGTCCACTCGAGACAGATGCGGAAATAATTCGTCGTCCGTCAGATAAATGTCATCAACGTACGAACATGCATCTTGGTCTATGCTGTCTAGCAAGGAGACAACACGGGCGGCGAATACACCCGGACTATTTTTGTAGCCCATGGGTAAACGCCGGAACTGGAATAATTTACCACCGGATGTGAATGCGGTCCATTGACCACTCTCCGGGGCTAGGTTGTGCGTGTAGAAACCGTTTGAAAGGTCAAGTGTCGTTTTGTATTTTTTACGAACAAGACTGTCTACAAGCGCAGAACTGTGTGTATTCTGCACCGCAAAGTTCCGACAATGAGAATTTAAATGCCGGTAATCCAAAACTAAGCGGTACGATCCATCGGGTTTAGAAACCACGAATAGGGGATTGTTCATAGGTGATACGCATGGTTCGAGTACTCCCTGATATTCCAACTGTGTCAGAATTTCGGAGACGGGGCCTTTTGCCTGCCGTTTGATGGGATATTGGGGTTGTGGCTGCGGTAGTGACCGCAAAGGTATTGCATGGGGAGGTGATTCTACATCCCATCCCACATGGTTGCGGTATAACGCTGGAGCCAGGTACACAGCCCACTCAGCTGCAAGTGCTTCAGCTTTGTCTTTTGGGACATGCCGTGAAAAGCTTGGAAGGATAACCTTCTCTCCTTTATGTGCAGCGAGAACGAATGGGGGTGGCCAATCCACCTCTGCTAACAAAATGTCATATGAAGAGGTTAGATTTTCCCAAAAAATCCCTGTTATTTCACGCGGTATATCACCTTCAATTTGGATGACTATGTTGTACAGTCTGTCTCTACAGTAACGAATGTTTCAGTTGCTGTCGCCTCCATATGAGGACGTAGCACCTCCCGCACTATGGTAACTTCCGCGGCGCTGTCTAGGAGGGTCACTGCCCACGTCCAATTCAGGAGTCTCGTTCTCACGGTCTGTGGCATATTTCGCTGTTACAGCGGCAACTTTTTCTTCTGAAATTGCGGCCGAGAAAGGTGAAAGTCTTCTGCTTTCCCTCTGACTTGTTGTCGAGGTTGGTCTCGCTCCTGGGGAGCCTCTCGGCCCCTTCCTCTATCTTGCCGTCCTCCTCCACCAGCCTGTGACGACGTCTGGGCCTGTGAAGAACGAGGAGAACGCGTATCAGAGCTCTGAAACCTTTCTGGTGATTTAATTCTCGACCTATCACGTAAATCATAAGTACGTTCAGAAGAAACTGAAACTGGGGAAGCGCCTCTCGACCCCGGCTTCTTTTGTTGCTTACCCTGTTTTTTCTGTCTCCAACTCTTTTTAGTGAAGACTGGTCTATCATCTTTCTCAGATGTACTTTTTGTTTGTGTAATTTGTGGTTGCGATTGAGTTTGCATTTTTACAAAAGGCTTGTTGCCTAGGCTATTTCTTCCAATTGTTTTATAAGCCCGGGCAATAATTTTCGGTAATTCGCGAGGCCTGTCCAACTCTGGGACCAAAGCCAAAGCATTCGCTACTTGAAAGTTCATAGCATCGCCCTTGACATTTCCAAGGATCAGTTCAGCTACTACATCAAACACTCCCACTAGTCTCATCCCTAATTCCACAGCCGCTTCAGGGCCATGTTCGTCTTGTACTTTTTTAATTACAGAGGGTAGAACCGTCATGGAAGGAGTACCAAAACATTTTGAATAAACTGCTGCGAATACCTTACCCCAGTTTTCACATGATGTCAAATCGGGGATTAAGTCTTTTGGCAAACTTATCGTAAGGATGCGGTGTTTATCCACCGGGGATGTATGTGGAAACACCGCTTCTATCTGATCGAACTTTTCTGCAAGCCAATAAGGATAATCGTCCTTATTTTGTGGACGTTTGCCCATCACAGAATTTACCATGACAGGACTTATGGTCACTCCAGCTGCAACAGCTGGTTGGCCAGCGACTACAGGAGCAGCTCCATGGAGGCTACCTGTAACGTATGTCACTAAAGCTCGATGCACTCGCACCAGTTCGGTATGCATAGTGCGCAGATCCGCAATCGGTAATGCCAGATAATTTGGATGCGGGGTATACCCGGCCAATACAGGCCAAGTGGCCCCCTCAATGGATAAGGGGCCTAAACGAACTGCGGTATTTGGTTGTGGGAGGGCGCCATTAAACCAAACACGGTGCTGCCAAGCCGTGAGAGGCACTTCAAGATTAGTATAGGGTCGATAGGCAGCAGGAATAGCGGTGGGTTTATATTCATGAAACAGATTATCACCTGCATCCACCGCCTCAAAAGTGATCCAAGTGTAAAACACTTCAAAGTGATAAGCCGGATCGGCTTGAACCACAAAGACCAACTCGACCCCAGCATCGGGCACTCCGTATACACCTAGGTGTTCTCGGAGTGGTCCTCGGCTATGTGCAGCTATCGCCACACCAGCCATAACTAAACAATTGTATTCGACAACCTAACAGGGAGCACAAAATGGGTTATTTATGTAACCTTTTGTAATAACTTCAAGCTTGAAAGAACCTATAAAACGTTCAATATAGGAGGTATCACCGTCACTTACGCCTCCGGAAGCGTACGTGAGGGTTTTGTGGACAAGCACAAGTACTACTCAAGCATTTCGCAGATAAGTTGCCCCACGTTGGCCGCGCCATGTCATAAGGTTTCTGCACATACACAGAGCTATGCACAGGATAATAGGACCCCGGAATACAGTGGTTTGCCTACCATATACCGTAGCACCCAAAACCCCAACCCAACTAGCTTAGCATCCCATTAGTACCAAAGCACCAATGATTGGACAACCCAGAACACGGTGTCTTTATCTCAGGACTCGCAGAAGCAAGAACACTCTTTCGTCACTCACTCGTACTTGTCCACAATGCGCGTATGAAGAGACACAGGGTAGATTAAAATATTTATTTCAACTTACGTGCTCTAAGGTACAGTACACGTGTCAGCACTAATAGCATAATGCATATGACTAATATAAGCAGCATGGTTACAATTCCATAGAATACAAACGGGGAAAGCATTTCATAACTCAGTGGATAAATGTCTAAATAACATTACCACCCTCCCCGTGCAGTAAGATAGTTTATTATAAAAATAGAAGACCTCTGGGCTTTGACTAGCGAACCCTCATACCTCGGTCTCTAGATGCAGAACTACATCAGCAGACAATCACAGCTCTTCTCCCTGGAAAGGATTCCTCCAAGTGTGTTAAGCGCCAGTACAACCGCAGTATTAAAGGCACACAAAGTTTCATGTCATTTGCGCCTAATGTTATGTCTGGGTGCGCGAGACTGGCCATATCAGGAAGAACCGAAATACATTGTTATGCGACCTTGTACATGTTGTGCAGTCTGAGCCCAAATCGAACAAGAGAAAAGGTGAAAGACAGAAAGTGCAGACAGCGCAAAAGAACTTGGCAAGAACAAAGGGCGAGGGAGCCCTGGCTCAGTGTAACGTGCGCAAAGAAAAGCAGCATGGCAGCTAGGCCTAGGCCAACATAGTAAGGCAGGCAACAAACCACAAGACACCCTCCCCTGGACAGTCCGGCGGCCAGGACAGAGGGCAAAAAAAAATCCAGCAGAGCACAGGGAGCGCCCAAACGGCGGAGGACAAGTCAATCCATGAAAGTGTAAGTGCAGAAAAAAGCCATACCCTCCAATAGGACATCATTGGAATCGTCAAAAAACATAGATGCCATCCAATCCATGAGATCAAAAGAGCAGGAATGCTCCTCAGCAGAGGGAGCATCCAAAAGCAATGCGGGACAACTTGCGTGATAAACGAAATAGCTTTGATGTAGGAGATCCTGGGCAGCCGCCCAGATATCCCATTGCGCCAAAATCCCCAGTGCAGCCGCACGCGCCATACAGCCGGCAACGGAACAGTCCTGCTCATGGGCCTCTAAGGGACCCATCAACTGAACAAAATCCGGAACAGACAATGACGAATTGGAGAGGCAATAATCCAAAGTCCAGGTGAAAGGACAGCGGACACAAGTCATTACAGGTTGCACGCAAGTGAAATACGCAAAGCGAAAAGAAAGAGTATATGACACACTCAGTGTCGCCAATGGCAAGACACCAAAACCAGCCAAAAGGCGCTCACGGAGCAGCTGGAGGCGGTCCGGATCGAGCAGGTCCCATCGGGGAGCAGCCATTGCGCAGAAAACAAATTAATAGCAGGACACCAGCCGCCAAAGCGATGATCAACGGGAAACCGCCAAAGACGCTAGAAAAAATAGAATGAATAAATGCCGGGATGACACCAAAAATAGTTTGGAAGGAGGACACCAAACCAGACCCCACGACTTTAAAAAGTGTACCAAACCCTCTGTGTTAGATGCGTTAAAAACACGATGAATTAACTCCCCAAAATGTTGGGGGAGATTAGTGTTCAAAAGGGCCTGTATTTCACTGTGGGTACTCGCCACCTGGAGAATGAATGTCTCCCGGGCGGACGTGAGCATAACTTCCTCGTTCAATAATAGTGCCTTTATTCTGCTCAGTCTATTGAAATCTGCCTCCATGGTAGGGATGGAAGGCCAAATAGAGATATCAACCTTGCCATGAGGGGGAGGAAAAAGCACATTTTTGCAGCAGACAACCCTGTGCGAAACTGTTACAATGTAAGGAATGCCAGCCTGCAGGCCACAACAGTTTTCGTTATTTAAAAGTAAATAACTACCATTGGAAAGGAGAGTGAAAGTAGGAGAAATAACAGGAGCAGGAATACCTTTCAGCACACAAGCAAGATTAGGAGCGGAAACGCTACATGAGCCATGCAATTTAATGTGTTTACAAATAAGCGAATGACCCATAGTCGAGTCGCAGGACTCCCCCGTGAGAAAAACTTCCTTGCCGTCCCGAAGGCATTTATACATGAAAGGCAAGGACCAGAGTTCATGCAGGAAAGCACTGCCCAAGGGCTGGTAACGGCCCACAGGATAATGTTTCATGCACGAATCAAATTCAAACAAGGAAAAAGGTCAAGCGATAACCCCATGAACTAGCCACACAGCAGAATCGAGTTCTGCAATAGAGAACGGCAAAGGATCCATCTTTTCGATATGTAATAAAGTGTAAGTTGCATCTTTCATGGACATGAATTGCTGTTTGTCAGTTAAATTAAAAGGTAGAAACAAGGCAGAGGTGTTCAAAAAATGCCAAGGAACTTTACCTAACTTGAGCGTTTGTAAAGTCCATGCAAACTGCATAACTGAGCGCAATTGATTCTGACCATGATATAACACAGAAACATCATCTTGTACAATATCAACAACAGAGGACACAATATTCTCTAAAGTATAAATGCGAGAAGACAGGGTATTAATACTATTGTCAACAACAGCAAGCACCTTTTCCAAATTTGCTTGATCTATTTCCCGAAGACGGGAAGCAGCTTCAATTTGTGACAGCTTCCAGAGTTCATTATACGTTTCATAAATGAATCTCTTAGGTCGGGGACCACGAGGTCCCAAAACAAAGTCGGACAGATCAATATTGCCTGAAAGGAGGGACAAATGTTGTTTAACAGAATCAAGGGACGAATGTTGCAGCCATTGTTTGCATAATTTACCAACAGAATATGTAGTGACAGTACAGGAAGCAGTAAATCTCGGATCAGGCCTATCCTGTGTGTAGCTAGTACCTGAATCGTGAAAACGCATTTGACATGCATTAGATGATATAGGCCATACCAACCAGGGTGACAGGTCGATTTCGGAAACATTAAACAAATTATTCTGTAACAGAGCCTGTAGGGTCGTCAGGGTCAAGTTAAGACGTGAGCTATCATTGGGAAAACTCGACAGGGATGGAATTGAGGGCGTGTTTAATTGTTTAGTGTTAGCTAAGCCCCAACACGTAGTCTGATAAATAGAATCATTTAGGAACATAATTTGGGTAGGGATAAGGCAAGCACGGTGCAATGCCTCGGTTCCTTGTACCTGCCATGGCTTGGAGCCCCAAATAGATTTCAAATCTACTGTATCCTCCCAGTACTCATAACCACCCACTGCTAGGGCACTTAAAAAGGAACCCGAATAAAGCAATTTGGTGTGTGTTAACATAATTTTCTGAGTTGATGTGGTATTAAGTCTAAAATAATAGGATGCAGGGTTTGACCGATTAAAATCAGTAAAATAGGTAAACTTATTTCGAAGAGTTTGCGAGCTACCTGGCAAGGGGTTTGGACAATGTTCCCATTGGGTGTAGTTAACAGAACTACGCAGAGCACTTGGCTTATGGAGAAAATGATTACCCCAATGTTGGTAACAATACAAATCGGCATAATTCGCAGAATTCACATACAAATCTTCAGCATTAAAAGATGCATAATATTTTAAATCGGCAAACAATGCTTCAACGGCATGCACATCCCAATCATCAGAATGAATGTTATTTTGTACTACATCACCCATTGAAACACGAAGGACATTAGGTACATTAATAATTTCTGTCGGACCATGGATTTGATAGTTCACTGCATCCCATACGATGCCATCAGCAACTGGAAAAGCTGAAATGTTCACAAATGTGTGGTCACGCTTCATGATGTGAGACGAGGAATGAGGAGCCAAAGTTCCAGAAACATAATCTACAGCAGAGCGTTCAGGTAAATAGTGACCATTGATTAGTAGAAAAAACACTGTGACAAAGCCAATGGACATGAACAAAAAATCAAGAAAAGTACCAACCAGATGTATGTCCAGGGTGGAATCAAAAAATTGTCTCTAAACCAGGATACCAAAATACTGAACTTGGATGGGACTTTGGAAGAGGTGGAATCCGAATCAAAGGAATAACGAGTCGGGCCGAGTGGCGTCGTTGGTTGATGTGCCACTGATTCAGATGCAGGATAGGTATACTCGTCCTCGTCGATGTTGGTGGAGAGTTGGGGATCAATTATAGTTTCAGGCAAAGGAGAGGATTCAGGCAAATCAACCATCTCAATTACAGCATCAGCGACCGTTCGTGTAGATGGGCCACGAACATATGTCCGATAAATGGCAGGACAAGAGACCGCTGGTGTGACACTATTCAGGATCGGCCAGGCGCTGTAGCTTGACATTTTCCACTGAGATGTATCTGTTCTCCTTGCGACCAGGAAGCGGTGGTAAAATGACTGTACGTGTTCCCTTCAAGCCCAGAACTGGAACCGGTGCACGAAAAGAGGGGCCGAATTCTTTCTTGTTTTCAACCTTCTCTCGAACCAGTTCTCCAACCTTTGGAAGCCAGCCGGCTACCGGAATCTGCAACGCAGGATCTGTGGCTGAAGGCAAATGTGTAGTTGCAAGTTTGTCTCGGGCTTCTTGTAAGTCCTGTAACATAGCAGAATGATTATCTACATCAAACTTGGCGGATTGCGCCGCGATGTCTGGACCCTCAAGGTCAGGCACAAACATTCTTATGCCAAAGAGCATTTCGTATGGGGTCCGCCCACCCAGAGGTCTTCTAGGGAGATTATTAAGTGCACGCTGAACGGTATACAAGTGGGCCAGCCAGTTCCTGCCAGTACCTATAACTCTAGCTGTTAAGGATTGCTTTAAGTCATGGTTCATTCGTTCAACGATAGAGTTGCCCTCAGGCCTATACGGAGACGAAAATTTCACCCGCACCCCAAGCGAAGCCATTGCATCCTTGTAAGCCCTAGAGGCAAACGCCGGACCTTGGTCCGAATGGAAGGTGCCGCATGCGAAAATTCCCACAAAGACACGCAAATCCCTGATTACATTTCGAGCGTCAGCACTACGTTGTGGCCAGACCCAGAGGAACCGTGTGCACGAGTCCACTGCTACTAAGATGTATTTATAGGCAGTGTCTGATGAGAATGGACCGCAGTGATCCAAGTAAACACACCCAAAGGGTCTGTTAGCAATGCAGAGCGGGGTCTGTGGAGGGCGTGTTACCGTGGAAGGCTTAATCTGTTGACAAACGTCGCAGGAAAGCACAAAAGCACGGGTGTCTTTATATAATCCACGCCACCAATAACGCTGCTGCAAGATGGAAACTGTAGCTGACACACCTGCATGAGCAGAAGCCATGCCTTCGTGTGCAGCTGATATCAAGGCACTCCTGCGGTCCGCGTTGGGGATCAGCCGATCTCCAACGTCAGGTATTGTAACATAAGGAACCTGTTCGGGACTTAACTTGTAAGAATACTTGGAAGGAAAACCTGTAGGGTAATTATCACCTTCCTTGGATGCAGCAATAGCTGCTAGAATAACAGAGTCAATTTTAGACATGGACCTGGTAACCGCTGCTACTGAACACGTGACTACTGCCGAACGGGCAGCTTCATCTGCCAGATCGTTACCAATAGCGTGTGCGCCCACCCGCTGATGGCCTAAGGTGTGAACCACCTGTGTGAGGGGCAGACGTTGTTGCAATTCTGCCACTCGAACCCAAAGCATTTTATGCTTAATTGTGCTCCTTTTGCGTCCTTGTAGTCATTTTTCGACCAGAAAAACAGATTGTCATTGTAAGATTGTACACAGTAGAAGGAATCACATACAATAAGAGTAGTCTCATCCTGAGAAGCGAACTCAAGCGCAAGTAGCAATGCATGCAGCTCGGCCAATTGTGCGGTACTATCTCCAAGTGTGCGAGTGTGCACTACAGAGGATTTGAACGTTCCATTTACAAAGGAACCCGCAACAATAGCACATGCAGCTGAATAAGCGTGCTTGGACCCAGTGGCCGGTTGCGCCGAACCATTTGTGTAGATCACACATTTGTAATCCTCAAGCGGCAATATAAACAGAGGAGGAGGATGAACGAATTCATACTGTAAGAACTCCTGAGTCTGAAGAGAAGAATCGAAAATAAAGGTGACGTCTGATGACGTCAAGGATGTAGCCCATTGTATCCAACGGGGATGCATTGCTTTTGAGTTCGGTACACTTGCCTTTGTTACTGCCTCTAGGGCAGGACAGGGTGTTACCACCAGAATTCGCTTTCCCTGTGCCAGTGCGCGTTCTTTTAGAATCGCCATTTGCACTGCAGTTAGAACTTTTCGACAGATGTAAAGCGCAATTCAGCGGAAGTGTACAGATGCGACTTGTATGCGATGGGTACTGTATCACCTTCATTAAAGGTTAAGTACGTAAATCCCACCGCCCCCGGAATTATTCTAATCACCAGGTTTGTGTGGTTATCACGAGTCAAAAGATATTTAGACTCCAATAGGTCTGTCTGCAAAGACTGCAGAATCAAGGTATGCTAAGGCAGCCAGCAAGACCTTGAATAATTAGGTTGTATCAAAGCATACAAAGGCTTGATACGCTGGGCATATTCGGGAATGTAAGTACGCCCGAAATTCAGGAAACCCAGCAAAGACTGAAGTTTCTTCAGAGTATTTGGGGGGCACAAATGTGCACATTTTTCCAAGAAATGGGGGCTAAGCCCTTACCTTCGTTGTTGAGCTCATAGCCCAAGAACAGAACGGTAAATTCAGCAATGTGTGACTTAGCAAAGTTAAATTTGTAACCCTGCTCCGCAAATTCAAGAATAATGCGGTCCACTCGAGACAGATGCGGAAATAATTCGTCGTCCGTCAGATAAATGTCATCAACGTACGAACATGCATCTTGGTCTATGCTGTCTAGCAAGGAGACAACACGGGCGGCGAATACACCCGGACTATTTTTGTAGCCCATGGGTAAACGCCGGAACTGGAATAATTTACCACCGGATGTGAATGCGGTCCATTGACCACTCTCCGGGGCTAGGTTGTGCGTGTAGAAACCGTTTGAAAGGTCAAGTGTCGTTTTGTATTTTTTACGAACAAGACTGTCTACAAGCGCAGAACTGTGTGTATTCTGCACCGCAAAGTTCCGACAATGAGAATTTAAATGCCGGTAATCCAAAACTAAGCGGTACGATCCATCGGGTTTAGAAACCACGAATAGGGGATTGTTCATAGGTGATACGCATGGTTCGAGTACTCCCTGATATTCCAACTGTGTCAGAATTTCGGAGACGGGGCCTTTTGCCTGCCGTTTGATGGGATATTGGGGTTGTGGCTGCGGTAGTGACCGCAAAGGTATTGCATGGGGAGGTGATTCTACATCCCATCCCACATGGTTGCGGTATAACGCTGGAGCCAGGTACACAGCCCACTCAGCTGCAAGTGCTTCAGCTTTGTCTTTTGGGACATGCCGTGAAAAGCTTGGAAGGATAACCTTCTCTCCTTTATGTGCAGCGAGAACGAATGGGGGTGGCCAATCCACCTCTGCTAACAAAATGTCATATGAAGAGGTTAGATTTTCCCAAAAAATCCCTGTTATTTCACGCGGTATATCACCTTCAATTTGGATGACTATGTTGTACAGTCTGTCTCTACAGTAACGAATGTTTCAGTTGCTGTCGCCTCCATATGAGGACGTAGCACCTCCCGCACTATGGTAACTTCCGCGGCGCTGTCTAGGAGGGTCACTGCCCACGTCCAATTCAGGAGTCTCGTTCTCACGGTCTGTGGCATATTTCGCTGTTACAGCGGCAACTTTTTTCTTCTGAAATTGCGGCCGAGAAAGGTGAAAGTCTTCTGCTTTCCCTCTGACTTGTTGTCGAGGTTGGTCTCGCTCCTGGGGAGCCTCTCGGCCCCTTCCTCTATCTTGCCGTCCTCCTCCACCAGCCTGTGACGACGTCTGGGCCTGTGAAGAACGAGGAGAACGCGTATCAGAGCTCTGAAACCTTTCTGGTGATTTAATTCTCGACCTATCACGTAAATCATAAGTACGTTCAGAAGAAACTGAAACTGGGGAAGCGCCTCTCGACCCCGGCTTCTTTTGTTGCTTACCCTGTTTTTTCTGTCTCCAACTCTTTTAGTGAAGACTGGTCTATCATCTTTCTCAGATGTACTTTTTGTTTGTGTAATTTGTGGTTGCGATTGAGTTTGCATTTTTACAAAAGGCTTGTTGCCTAGGCTATTTCTTCCAATTGTTTTATAAGCCCGGGCAATAATTTTCGGTAATTCGCGAGGCCTGTCCAACTCTGGGACCAAAGCCAAAGCATTCGCTACTTGAAAGTTCATAGCATCGCCCTTGACATTTCCAAGGATCAGTTCAGCTACTACATCAAACACTCCCACTAGTCTCATCCCTAATTCCACAGCCGCTTCAGGGCCATGTTCGTCTTGTACTTTTTTAATTACAGAGGGTAGAACCGTCATGGAAGGAGTACCAAAACATTTTGAATAAACTGCTGCGAATACCTTACCCCAGTTTTCACATGATGTCAAATCGGGGATTAAGTCTTTTGGCAAACTTATCGTAAGGATGCGGTGTTTATCCACCGGGGATGTATGTGGAAACACCGCTTCTATCTGATCGAACTTTTCTGCAAGCCAATAAGGATAATCGTCCTTATTTTGTGGACGTTTGCCCATCACAGAATTTACCATGACAGGACTTATGGTCACTCCAGCTGCAACAGCTGGTTGGCCAGCGACTACAGGAGCAGCTCCATGGAGGCTACCTGTAACGTATGTCACTAAAGCTCGATGCACTCGCACCAGTTCGGTATGCATAGTGCGCAGATCCGCAATCGGTAATGCCAGATAATTTGGATGCGGGGTATACCCGGCCAATACAGGCCAAGTGGCCCCCTCAATGGATAAGGGGCCTAAACGAACTGCGGTATTTGGTTGTGGGAGGGCGCCATTAAACCAAACACGGTGCTGCCAAGCCGTGAGAGGCACTTCAAGATTAGTATAGGGTCGATAGGCAGCAGGAATAGCGGTGGGTTTATATTCATGAAACAGATTATCACCTGCATCCACCGCCTCAAAAGTGATCCAAGTGTAAAACACTTCAAAGTGATAAGCCGGATCGGCTTGAACCACAAAGACCAACTCGACCCCAGCATCGGGCACTCCGTATACACCTAGGTGTTCTCGGAGTGGTCCTCGGCTATGTGCAGCTATCGCCACACCAGCCATAACTAAACAATTGTATTCGACAACCTAACAGGGAGCACAAAATGGGTTATTTATGTAACCTTTTGTAATAACTTCAAGCTTGAAAGAACCTATAAAACGTTCAATATAGGAGGTATCACCGTCACTTACGCCTCCGGAAGCGTACGTGAGGGTTTTGTGGACAAGCACAAGTACTACTCAAGCATTTCGCAGATAAGTTGCCCCACGTTGGCCGCGCCATGTCATAAGGTTTCTGCACATACACAGAGCTATGCACAGGATAATAGGACCCCGGAATACAGTGGTTTGCCTACCATATACCGTAGCACCCAAAACCCCAACCCAACTAGCTTAGCATCCCATTAGTACCAAAGCACCAATGATTGGACAACCCAGAACACGGTGTCTTTATCTCAGGACTCGCAGAAGCAAGAACACTCTTTCGTCACTCACTCGTACTTGTCCACAATGCGCGTATGAAGAGACACAGGGTAGATTAAAATATTTATTTCAACTTACGTGCTCTAAGGTACAGTACACGTGTCAGCACTAATAGCATAATGCATATGACTAATATAAGCAGCATGGTTACAATTCCATAGAATACAAACGGGGAAAGCATTTCATAACTCAGTGGATAAATGTCTAAATAACATTACCACCCTCCCCGTGCAGTAAGATAGTTTATTATAAAAATAGAAGACCTCTGGGCTTTGACTAGCGAACCCTCATACCTCGGTCTCTAGATGCAGAACTACATCAGCAGACAATCACAGCTCTTCTCCCTGGAAAGGATTCCTCCAAGTGTGTTAAGCGCCAGTACAACCGCAGTATTAAAGGCACACAAAGTTTCATGTCATTTGCGCCTAATGTTATGTCTGGGTGCGCGAGACTGGCCATATCAGGAAGAACCGAAATACATTGTTATGCGACCTTGTACATGTTGTGCAGTCTGAGCCCAAATCGAACAAGAGAAAAGGTGAAAGACAGAAAGTGCAGACAGCGCAAAAGAACTTGGCAAGAACAAAGGGCGAGGGAGCCCTGGCTCAGTGTAACGTGCGCAAAGAAAAGCAGCATGGCAGCTAGGCCTAGGCCAACATAGCAAGGCAGGCAACAAACCACAAGACAATACTCCCATTCTGTATTTGGTTTGATGAAGTTTTACAAATACCATATACACTCAGAATTGGACTTCCTTTGACAATTGGTGTAGGCCTAAAGACCTATTGCCAGAGACTTCTCCAGAGTTTATCCTACAGTTTCTTTAAGATAGTTTCGATAAACGTTTATCTTTATCCATAGTCATCAATCAAGGCATTTAGATCTCCTTGGAATGACCTTTCTTCAATGTTTCCATTGGTTTCTCATTTGCTTATGGAATTTGATTTATTAAGACCAAGAGTTAAATCCCCTTATCCATCTTGGCATTTGCATTTGGTTTCAGACTTTCTACAAAAGTCTCCTTTTAAGGCTTTAGAGATAGTTTCTCAAATATATTTTACTCCTGAAGTGTTTTTCTATTAGCCATGACTACAGCAAGAAGACTGACTGAATAGGGTTCCCTTCTTTGTTGTCGCCCTATCTAAACATTTTTGATGATCTGATTGATTGTTTCACTAGATTTATAATTTCTACCTAAAGTAAACACTTCCTTCCTTAGGAATCAGGACATTATTTTTCCTTTCTTGGAAGCGTGCTCCTCCTCAGATTCAGGTGCATGGATCCATCTTTTGGATGCAGTAAGAGCTCTAAAAAAAGGTACCTAAAGAGAACAGCTGAATTTAGAAGGTCGGAAAATCAATTTATTAATTTTGGGCCTGCCAGGAGAAGTGCTGAGCATGTACGTCCACTTTAAGTAGATAAATAAAAGCTATAATTTCCCCAGTGGACTTCAGGCAAAGAAGTTCCAGGTGCAGCTCAGGCTCCTTCCTCCAGGGGAATGTCTGCTTCTTGGGCAGAATGGCCTGGTGAGTCCAGTGTTGACATATGCAAGGCTGCCACCTGGGCTTCCCTATGTATGTTTATTTAATGTTATAGACTGAATGTGGTTCAGGGATCTCTGTTATCTTTGTTCATCAGAGATCCTTGTTAAAACAATGTCCTGTTTAAATACCACTTTCCCTAGGCACAGCATTGAATGGACTTTTGTACTGATTATCCATTTGTTTGTTTCACTTGGTGAGTATAGTATTAAACCTTTTTTTTTGGAGCTGCACTCTGGGTGTGATGTATTCTTCTTTATATTTTGAGTCTTCTATCAATCGCTGATGAAGGCATACTGCGTGGGTATTGCTCATTTAAGTAATGAATGGAAGGAGGGAGGAGAGGAGGAGGTAGTGCCCAGATTACTTTCCAGTAATCTTCATTACTCCGATTCTTCCTTTTTCGTTCCAGTACTCAACAAGCGTTCCCCCCACCCTACATCTTTCAACAGGCTTTTTTGATAGAAGGGCTTGGTAACATCGGGAAGGTCAAATGGGAGGAGGGCTGTTCATAGGATGTCGTTCTTTCAGAATTAATAGACACAAAAAAGAGCTTGGGGAGATGGTGACCTAAGGGTAAAGAAAACTAGCTAATGTAAGTAGGTACTGAGACCAGGAAGGAAGAATATGAGTGATCAGGATTACCAGTAAGTAATCCAGCCTTTCCTCTTGCAGTGCTTTAAATGGGCCGGTACTGTCTGGTTCTGAGTACCGGCACTTTTTTATTTTGAGAGGGAGAGTACCTGCACTTCTCAAGTGTGACGTGATACTTTTAATTGGAGAGTACCGGCACTTTTTTATTTTGAGAGGGAGAGTACCTGCACTTCTCAAGTGTGACGTGATACTTTTAATTGGAGAGTACCGGCACTTTTTTATTTTGAGAGGGAGAGTACCTGCACTTCTCAAGTGTGACGTGATACTTTTAATTGGAGAGTACCGGCACTTTTTTATTTTGAGAGGGAGAGTACCTGCACTTCTCAAGAGTGACGTGATACTTTTAATTGGAGAGTACGGGCACTAATAAAAAAAAACAATCTAGATCCCAGCGACCACAGCAACTATAGACCTATCGCGAGGATTCCTTTCCCGGCTAAGGTCTTGGTCAGAGCAGTTCACACTTCCATGTGGGGTGCCGCAGGGTTCCTCACTGAGTCCCACCTTGTTCAACTTATATGTGACTCCCTTAGCTAACATCATCAGGCTGTTTGGCTTCTCATTGGTTTCCTACGCGGACAACACTCAAATAGTGGTGTCCATCTCAAGTAACTCGGAGGAAACTGCTGATCGTTTTAGCCAATGTATGTCCCACGTAGACCAATGGATGAATGCAAACTGTCTAAAGCTCAATGGAAGCAAAACAGAGGTTCTCCTGATGGGATCTGACACCTCTTTTTGGTCACAGAACTGGTGGCCTCCGGGTATGGGAACTCCTCCAGCCCCAGTTCATAAGGTAAAGAATCTGGGCATCATCTTTGATGACAGACTAACTTTCCAACATCAGATCAACAAGGTTGCCTCTCTGGTCTTTCTAACACTAAAGTCAATCCGGAAGGTGTGCGCCTTTATTCCCCCCGAAGCAGTAAAAACACTGGTGACGGCTTTAGCCATGGCCAGACTGGATTACGGAAATGCCCCATATCTGGGCCTTCAGAAACAGCACATGCTCAAACTCCAGCGGGTGCAGAACGTAGCCGCTAGAATGTTGCTGCATATCCCCAAATTCCAGTCCATTTCCCAAGGCTTAAAAAAACTCCACTGGCTTCCGGTAAAAAAAGAGGATAGAATTTAAATCTTTATGTCTAGCGTACAAAGCTATGCATGGAACAGGACCTGCGTTCCTGAAACAACACTTCACCTGGTATCATCCATGTAGAAAACTACGTTCAGCTCAGAGCAATCTCCTCCAGACACCCAAATTTAAGAAAGTTCGCTGGGGAGGAAGCAGTTTTATCCTGAACACAGTGAAACTGTGGAACACGCTTCCATTAGATATGAAAAATTGCCCAACGCTACTTTCCTTTAGAAAATTACTGAAAACGTGGCTATTCTCAAACTAGTTCTTACCTTTTTCCACTGAAATCTTGGCAGACACCTCCGCGCAGCGCCTAGACGCCCCTGGGCATTCGAGCGCTATATAAATTTCACAATCAAATCAAATCACTTCTCAGAAACAAGCAGGCGCTCTGTTACAGAGGACCTGCACTTCTATTTTTCCATTTCAAGCACTGCTTTATAGTAGACACCACCGGTCTAACTTTAAATCAATGGGCCAGATGAGTAATCAGTGCAAAGAAGCCTCCTGTGGTGCAGTAGCACTATACAAAACCAATCTAACATAACATACCTTAAGACACGCACAGGTGAGCGGCTGGCATGCGTAGCAGGCAGGGCCGGCGCTAGGCATGGGCAGTGTGGGCAGCTGCCCAGGGCCTCGCACTCAGCCCACCAGCATGGGGCCCCGCACCCATCGGGTGTCCTGTTGCTTCCCTGCCGATCCAACTAAAAGACAGGTGTCTCCTTGCAATTAGGGTCCATGGGAGGGGTCCCCTCCCCGGGCCTCTCAGGGATGGTGTCTGGAGGCCTAGGGGAGGGAGACGCTTCCTCTTGTCTGAAAGTAAAAGTATTTTAAAGATTAGGTTCTACTGTGCTTTCAGAGAAGCAGTTTACGCCTAACCGCCCTGAGAATATTTTTAATGCAGTTTTTAGTTGCCGTCTTGTCCTGTACACGCGTTACTGCTCCCTTTGGGTCTTCCTAGCTAAAATATCTTTTTAGTCATGCCAGTTTTTGAGCTGTCAGATCCTCATATGCCAGCCGTGTGACGTCACTTCCTCCCCCGAGGTTCCATTTGGCGCGGGTCACCAGTAGTGTGTGCCCAGGGGCACGGGTGAGGGAGGGAAACAGATTAGAAACCTTTAAACCTGTGATGAAAGATTACAGGAAATGTTTTCAACAGGTTTTAATTATACCCGAGTCCAGGAGGAGGGAGTGCTGACTTCATAAGGAATGTGTAACGTGGGCTGGACTGGTCAGAAAGGCGGTTGCAGCCTCTAAAAGGAGCGATGGTGCACTGACGTGTCACTGACTCTCCCCAACCCTACCGATCCTGCAGACAGGCCGCTCTATCAGGAATGTTGTTGGTATGGTATCCCAATGTTATGGTCCGCCCCTCTGTTTTGCCTACCAAAAACATGAATGTGTCGTTGTGTAACGTAACTGGTGCTCATGTAAAGCGCTCCAATACCTTCGGGTCGAGTGAGCGCTATGTAAATCTGCAACAAAAAAAAAAAAAGGAAGAGCTCCTCAGCTTTACCTCCCGGTTCCCACGTGAGTAAAAGCTGCGAGCAGTCGTGGGCGTAACTGGGGCCTTACACCAGCAAACGTACATTCTGGGTTTTCACATATTTGTCTCCGACATACCTTCATACTCTGGAAAAAGTAGGAGATTTACTCCTGTCAAGAGCAGGAGTAAATCCCTTTCCTGGATGGGAAGAGAGAAAGAAACAACCACAAACCTGGCGGGGGCTAGGAGCTTTTGCCAGAGGAAGAAAAGAAAAGGCGCGAGAGCATTTGCAAACGCGTTGCTGACTTTCTTATGCAAAAATATACGTGTGTGTACTTTACTCATGACAAAATGGAATTCCCAAAGTTCCCAAAGGTGCTTTCTTGAAAACCAGTGTCTGTTGTAGGTTTCCATGAATAACCTTAAACATTTGTTTTGCCTCATACACCATTTGCTCTCTCGCTTTGCTGTTCCTTTTTAGAGATTTACTCCTGCAGATGTTCAAAAACATTTGGGACTGTATTATTTTTTTTAACTGGGCCTTTTGCCCTCTGGAATAAACACATTTCTTTCGCTTTCCCTCCTTTGATCTGATGTTTGAACGTCATGATGTTTGTGATCAGATAGAAGGGAAACAAGATTGCTGTGGGATTCCAACCAGATTCAGATCTGCTGCAGAACAATAACAAAAAGTTAGCCAATCAGAGAGCTTCTTTGCATTATTTTTTAATTTTTCCAAACTTTTCAAGCAAATCAAATGGTATTCCAAGAATTTGCGCATGAGTATGTGACAGCTAATTTTTTGTCTTTTTCTGGCTGGGTTAAGACATCACCAAATTTGGAAAGGGCAGCATGGCCAATCCATGCGTGGCTCCTAAATCTAGTGAATTTTTGTTCAGTGTGCTTTTTTGCAACTTTTGCTGAGGAGAAGGATACGTATGAAAATTCCCATTTTAACCATTAAAACATTTTTTGGACCCAAATGTAATGAAGGCTTTCCTTGACCAATTTGCTCCAAATTTGGCAGTGTACTCACATTCCAAATTGAAGTTTGGTGCAGATTGTTCAAAGGGGGCAAAGTTTTTAGGGATGCAAATCCGATTTTGGAAGGGAGTACTGTGTCATCAGAGACTCGAAAGTTGCCAACATGATGCACACACCATACACACAGGCGCGCGCGCGCACACACACATACGCAGGCGTGCCCCCCACCTGCTGTTGTGTTGTCGAGGAGCGAGAGGAGGAACTCTCAGGAACTTTCAATATCAAAGCTTGATTTAGGATGAGGAGTAAACGAGAATTCTCCAAGAGTTGGAGAAAATATTAAACCTGGAGGAGAATCCGCAGGTGGAGAATCCTCTACAATACTCATAGTAATGTGGAGCAATTCAGCTGTGGATTATATGTCAAGACACACAAAAGAAAGGGGAGAGAGGTCCCTCTTCTTTTCCGGCCTCCCTTTCCAATGACCATACACTTACACACAAAGAGGAAAAGGAGGAAGTAACATTCTTTATCAGAATAAAAACCTCTCAAGGATAAATGCAAGGTTTTTTTATATTGCCCTCACCTACTAATAGTGGCTTCATCACTATGCAGACTACAACATCCCTGCGCAGACCAACGGCTGGGATGGAGCAAAGGGTAATGGGGAAGGCAAAGCACATATAGAAGGATCCACAATGCAGAAAATGGCCAAATTAAAACTACCTCGGTGATGTCCTTGGTTCCTCTTTAATATTGGGCCCCCCAGATAGGATTAAAATTAATAACAGTGATGAAATGGGGATATTAATGCCCCTTCAACCCAACTTTCTGCTATCTCATCGACATGTTTCTGCCGGTTTTCATCGCCCTACTGGGTCGTTCGGACTTCCTCAGGACTAAAGATCCCACACTTATACCCCTCCCTTTTATTTGATCAGTATTAAGTGGGTGGAGGTATATTTCCAATACGCGGTGACCTTACTTGTCACTCCTATGTAACCACACTTGGAGTTATCCAAGTCTTATTAGGATATTCTCAGGAACCGGGGTGCAAGCGGGAGCATCTCCCTGTGGTCACAGTTTTCAAGGGACGGACGCCGCTCAGTCTTGCCGCTCACTGCCGTCCGAAGGTTAAAAAAAACCTTGCGTTATGGTTGTGATATAAAATTTTACTTCCTCCTTTTACTCTTTGTGTGTAAGTGATTTTATGTCAAGACCATGGAAGTTTGAGAATTTCCTTAGCTACCCAACTCTAAATCAGGTTTTAAAGGTACTGAGCACACGCAGCGCTTCCTAGCACCGCAACAATGGAAGAACTGCGAAGAGCCCTGCAGAACTACGAAGCAGTGAGTGCGTACATGCTGCAAGTGCCAGCATTCAGAGGGATGCTCATTAGAGCCACGGTGGAGCACAAAAACACAACAGATAAGCGCACACGAGATAGTGCGGATCAGTATTATTAGAAACAACATCTATCACGTTACCTCTATTTTTAACATGAGTAACTGGCTGCTGTAGCCAGGTGGCATGAAAACTGCTGAAATACATCAACACCTGCAGATAGATGACAGTGCCCCAACCCACAAATGAATGTTTGACACCCCGGTGCATGCTGGTAAGACGTGGTATATTTTTGGATTTTTGTTGTAAGGCAGTTGCCATTACCAGGCAAACTTTTAAAATACAAAGGACAGGATCAGTCTAACTGCTGAAAAATACATAGGATGGGGCAGTATCACTCAGGAGCAAAAAAACAAATAAAATAAGTGCAACATGTGGGTATGAAGATAAGTTAAGGAGGAAAGAAATGCAGGAGTTCCACTCAACAGGGGGTTGTGCGATCACGGTTAGAAAGCTACTGCGTTGATGTTTAGGTACTAGGACCCAGTACAGCGGAATGCTTTTAAGCATCTGCAAAACAAGTTTACAGCCAAATAACAAACAAAGAACATATCTAATTGGAGGGTGAGATGGGTTCCAATGGAAACCAGTGGGAAGAGTTTTATGTATTCGGATGCCACTGTGTAGTTATAGTTAGGACCTCGTTATCATAGGAAGAACATTTTTTGGTTTGCTAATAACTTTGGTGCCCTGTGAGGAATCTTCCCAAAACGTTCCGAAAAAAGTTCATCCACCTTAGCTCCTTCCTGGAAAGTTTTGGGGTGATCGTTAAGGGGCAAACAAGAAAAAAGGAGGCCCCATTACGCAATTTCCCCATGCAATTTTCCGTAGGATGATTGAACAGCGATACCGCGAAAACTGCTGAATGGAATTACACCTAATTCGGTAGAAAGGTAGATCTTGGTTCAGAAAGCGTACTTTATGAGATTTGGTGAAAATCCGTTGAGTAGTTTTTGAGAAATTACTGTGCATAAACTTTGTGTATCTGGGTGGGTGGTTTCGCAGCAGGCTTGTGAGAGTCCTGCGATCACGCAACTTCAAATAACAGAGCGATCTGATTGGCCAAGGGAGCTTTTTTTCCAGGCAGCTACCTCCATCCCATTCAGTGGTGGCCGGCACGGATCTGGGGTGGCGGGGGGCAAGGGGGTAAGGGGGTGTAAAAAAAGAAAAATACACTTACCTCCTCGCCGCTCTGTCCCACGTCGTCTCTCCTCCGGAAGCCGAACAGGAAGCAGCAAGACTCCCCTGAGCAAATCACAACGCTGCAATGCGCTCAGAAGGGCCCTGGGGGCCTGGGCATGTTCTCCACTCAGGCTGTAATGCAGCCTGGGTGGAGAACATGCTAAGTGCACATGACTGTTTGGCCGGCCCGAAACGGCCGGCCAAATTGTCATGCGCACTTCAGTGTGCTCACCACTCCTCCCCTGCTCAGTGAGCAGAGCATTCTGCCCTGCCCCCATGCTGCCGCAGTAGGAACAAATAAAATGATAATAACATCACGTTATTATCATTTTATTTTTCCTTTACTTCACTGCTGCAGCACAGTGGGGCCACGCTCCTCCGCCTTAGCGGAGAAGCCGCCACTGATCCCATCGAATCGAAAGGCTTCCACAAACTCCAACAGGAGCTCATGCTTTGATTGGCTGGCTGCAATATGACTCAGTCCCTGTGTCCTGATTTTTGTTTAAAAAAAGGTATAACGTGGCAGGATAGGGGTACCCTGACGCCCTGGACCTTGTGGGTGAGGATCCCAGAGGGACCCGCCTGGGGCCGCATTTCAAAAATACTATTTTTGTTGGGTTTCTGTGATCCAGAGGATGTCCCACATGAGCCAGCGCTGTCACCTGGACTCCCACAGGAGTCCCACGGCAGCACAGGGGCTGCGCTGCCTCCTGCGAAAGCCTTGCAGGCTCAGGGAATTGTTTTTTAAAGGGGGGGGGCAGGTCTTGAGTATCTGTAGTAGATTTCAGCAAACAAGCAAAGGCCGTGCGAAGCCTGCAGGGTTAGGCGCAGGGCCTGCCCAAAGGCAAGGCCATGCTGCCAACACCACACCGCAGCGCATGGTCGTATTCCATGCACAGCAGGGAGTTGGCCTTATGTATGGTATTATGTTGGCATTATGTATTACTTTACATTTAAAAAAACCTGGAAATGCACTGAAAAAAATGAAGATTAAAGAGACGTTACAGTTAGGTATGGTAATAATATCTAACTTTGCATTAAAAAACCTCAGGAATGAACTGAAAAAACCCAAAGGTTAAAGTAACGTTCTAGTTAGGTGAAAATGCCAGTTTAAACATAACGCTTTAAACTAAAAAAACACTGAAATTCGACAGTTATAATTATTTCAAGTTACTATAACTGCGCCCTCGCCATGCACTGCTTATGAGCTCACATATTTCAACACTCATGACATGTTCTATGACATCATTGATACCATTAAGACTGACAGTTGAACTGACATAATTGACGACAACACTGTACAGGGCGGGGACAACTATGGTAATACACTTGCATTCACACATTTATTACAACAATGCAAGATCAAACTGGGTTCATTACCGCAGAGCAGCACTGCCTCACAGAGCGCTTGTAACACTTACTTTACAAAGGGAAGCATCTCTCCTAACGGCATATCTCTGGAAGTTGATTTCACCTTGATGCACGAATTTAAACCCGGTTTTTCGCATTATGGCAACCCCCAGCATAATGGTAGCCCTGGTACACCGTACGCATCTGGGTATACTGTTCCTCTTTGGTATTATGGGAGCCATCCCCAGTCTAGTGGCTAAAAGCTGGGGTCCGCACGGGTAATTTTCGTCGTAGAGCTCTTACTCAAGAGGTGGGGGGGGGGGGGCAATATGGGGACATAGTGACTGCTCATTCTAAAAGATTGCTACTCTCAAGGACGGACAGGGAAGGTATATAATTGTGCGGCATATTGGGCCCCAACCGCATCACCTACTTGAACGAATATGGTCCCCACACCGAGGGCCAGTATCTCTTCCCAAATATAAAGGTTTACAAAATGCACCAATGTCACTCCTATGGTCAGTAAATAAATGGTGGAAACCATCCACTGTGGTCACTGCCAGGTCCAAGTCACTCAGGCCCAGGGACCGTGATGGCCTCAATACTAAACCTCTGGTGGGATCATAGACTGGGAGATCCGGTTCATCATGAAACTCCAGAAGCTCAAGTGTTTACATGTCTCGTAAGGCATAAATCACAACATAAGTACTCTCTAGTATCAAACACATAAATCCAGACATACCAAGCCTAAAGGAAATATAGCAAAAATGACAAATGACTACTTGATTTGAAAGAAATTTAACACCAGTTAAATACCCCAACCAATAAAGGGTTAATACATTCTTAGCACAGAAGGAAACAACATATTAAAATGGATAATTTATACATTTGTTATATGCACTTATATATAATACATTTATTATGCTACACATCGCAAATTGCATTCCCATTCGCAAACCATTTACTGTGCAAATTGCACATCACTGGTTTGCAAATGTGAATGATATTTCGGTTATGTCTATGATGTTTACATAGCACTTACTACCCTGACAAAGCACTTTACGGCAGGTAGTATGCTATGGTGGAATCCAGGGTCAGTGGTTAGCCTGGTGGGTATTGGGGTTAGTCTTGGGCTCTCAGAAAATTGTCTCAGGCATTTCTTCCAGTTTCTTTGTTGTAGATTAGGTTAGTAGGATGTAGGTAAGATCATTAATGTGAGGTTATGCAAATGGAAGGTGAGATAAACATGCTAGCAAAGGTTACATATCGTTAGTTTCCAAGGAAGATTGCAGAGAATGAGTCTTTGTGATCGAGGAGGAGAGCTATGGCCAATTTGGAAAAATACAGTAGAGAGTAGGCAGACAGGCATGCAACAGAGTAGGCTGTACTGAAAGACCGTAAGACATGCCGCGGAGGATTGTACCACCGAATATCGAGGCTAAGTACATCGAGATCCAAGAATATTGTGGGCAAAATATCGAAGCACAAAATATTGAAAGTTCAGGGCATGTAGAGGAAGTACACATTTACTATTCCTAACTCCACAGCTATGTACCTTGAAGGTATATTTATCATCAAGGTATAGATAACCTATACTAACCTTTTGATGTTTTGGATTCGATATTTCGGCCTCTATATCTGTATACCTCAATATTATGCCTTCGATATTCAGAGTGCACATCCCAAAGGAGGGAGACGGTACTCAATAGAAAGGAAGGAGAGAGAACACTCAATAGATTTAATTCAAGCTCAATTACCATGTAGGGTTTTAGGAAAATCGTGGGTAGAGGCTTTTTGAGATAGAATGCAATCTGAGAATGTATAGACTGTAGAAACTGTATAAAGAAGTGTTGATGTTTGTCGCATGTGGGCAGGGGCTTTGTCGTCACAACTTTGTTGTGTTTGGCTGGGGATGGTGTTAAACAATTTATCTTTTGACAGGTTAAATTAATATAAAAGATTATTTCTATTCTTTACGACTTTGTACTTGGCTTTTTCTATTGTGAGGCGCTGTGTTATGTGGTAAGTCCTCAGAGCTGGTCCTTTAGGTTTGTCGGGTAAGAAATGGAGGTGTCGGCGACCTCTGTTATTAGCATCCACCATTCTTTTATGTATTTTGGAGACATATGCATGGGTGGTATGTTTGTAGGGTGTTCCACTTCTCCTCTAATATTATTAAGTAGGTATTTATAAAGGGACTGTGAGGATTTGGTTTTCCATTGATCTTAGAGGGTCCTGCAGGAGCATCTGTTTGTAGACAGAGAGACCAGAATGTTCGAAGGCCCTTGTAGTGAACAAGATCATATCGTTTCTGTGATGAATATTATGGGGAATTAACAATTCTTCTGAAGTCTAAGTGATCACAAATGGCGGCCTCTATATGGAGCTCCACATAAGGGTGAACATCATACAGGAAAGGATGAAGCATTAAGGGTCTCTTGCTTCAATGTCAAGCAATACTTTGAGCATCACTTTGAAAACTATTGTTGTATGTTGGTAAGAAAAGAGTTGAACTATTTGAGCACAGTGTAAGTATGCCCACACAGTTGTAGAGGTGAAATCGAGAGCTGCCAAGACACAGAAGATGCCTATAAGACAGGGGTGACTTTTGTGATCCAGAGGATGTTGTCAACAAAGTGTAGGGTTGCAGTCTCTGTACAGCATCAGGTTCTGAAGCCAGATTAGTAGGCCTACAGTTGGTTGTGTTGGTCAATGTGTTTACAAAGGGCAATGCTCCTGCTTTTCAACAATTGTTCCCAAGAAGGAGATGTGAGTGACAGGGCAGTATTTTGTGGGTTCAGACTCCATGTTGAGATTTTTCATCAAGGGGAGTATTATCCAGTTTTCAGGCCTGGATGGAATGAGTCAGCAAATAGGGATGTGTTTACTAGGTCTAGGTGGGGGTGGCAGTGTGAGAGAGATGTCAGAGAGAGAGAGAGAAGTATGTTATTGTCTCAGCATGCTGCTTTGAAGGGGTGAAGGATGACAATTAGTTTATCATGAGTGGCAGAAAGCATTGTCAAGGGGGGAACATGTAGATGTGATATGAGTTTTGGCTGTCTTGGGAGTTAGAAAACTCAATGATGGTACATGTGGCTTCAGTTTTGTGTGAGTTAGTTGCTTCCTCAAGTGAGTGCAAGAAGATGAGCAGTGGGCATGGATTTGCCCAGTGACTGCCCTAAATAGTGGATTTCGGTATAGTATTCTAGTTTGCCAAGGCAAATGACACATTTGCGGGCACAGGAAGGGGTTTTGAGAACAACAAGATCTTAATGCAATCCAGATGACAGCCAGATCTTTGCTAGCTTTCTTTCTGGTGGTGTGCTTTGAATAGTTGAGGTCAGAGGAGATCCATTGGGTGTTACACATAGAGTTTATACTTTTGGAGTGAGCGCTTGGGGTTATAAATGTTATCAGAGTAATGGAGTGAGGCAGCGGACAGGGCACGCTGAAAGGACTCAATGGGCAAATTCCTGAAAGATCTGAATGTTGTGGTGTAGGGTTTATTTTGTCCTCTATGAGGAGACTTAGAGTGACCTGTCCCTTTGAGAGGCGGGAGTTGTAAGCATGTGAGGGAGATAAAGTCAGATAATGAGGTTGTTGCCGGCAATGCTTAATTTGAGCCAATGGTTGAGAGTGGGGGCCCCCAGCACTCATTTTTGGGGATCGGCATTTCTTTATCAGGCGTTTAGGACCCCAAGATAGGGGAAAACACATAAAGCGGAAAGACCGCCACAAAGGTAGAAACAGAAACTTTCACGACTGAGAATAAGGGGCAGGGAGTGTCTGGGAGTGGATTAAAGAGGCCTGAGGTGGGCTTTAGAACTACGCGTCCTTGGTATTCGGCGCACCTCCATTTATTTGCACCAGCCACATGCTCCTGAGCAGACCCATGGGCACCGGCACTCATTGTCTTGCAAGCTAAGCACTGGGAATTTACTAATGGCACTAAGCAGGAGTCGGTATTAAGCGTATCACAGACAAGGACTACTTTCATGATTTTGCTACTAAATGTGCATTGGCGCGGGGCGTGCGGTCTGCAGACGCGTATGCCGACCCATCGTTAAGTTGGTTCCTCCTGTTCATGTTTCAGTTCCAGCTGTCTCTCTCATCTGGGATGTTCTATTAGCTTTGAAAGCTCTCAGAACTCTCCTTTGAGCCTCTTTTGGTGATTTCTGTAAGGCTTTTTGTTCCCTAAGCCCATTGAATGCTGACAGTCATTACTTCCCCTGGTGGCAGGGAGAGCTGGCCACCTGATGAAGAGGCTCCTGTGTCTTCAGGATTCTCCAGGACATGCTCTGGCTTTGTAACTCATGTCTTTTTATTCTTTCAGGCAGAGCAAAGAATCATTATCCTTTCTTTCTTCACTGATCCTGGCCCTAGAATCCCACAGGGAAACATTGCTGTAGAAAAAAGGAGCAATAATAGGACACAAAAATGATGGTGGGAAATTAATGTGACGAAAGATAGGAAATCACAAGTGTTATGATGCGTCTTTCTGAGATCCAGGCCCACAGGAAGGAGTGTGTGTGTGTGTTAGGGGGTATGACCCCTTGTAACGACAAAATAGGAAAATGGTTAGATTTGGATATCCAGCAGAATTTTGTTTAAAAAGTAATTTTTGAGTGTAACATCAAATGGTCTTTTTACACCCACAAAACTGCAAAACAAAATTTGATAATATGTATTTTAAAGCTCACTGGGATAGAAACTCTTGAAAAAATGATAGCATTTTCTAGGTGGGTTGTAAGGGGCTCCTGTTAGGAGTTTCAGGGAAATTTGTGACAAAACATATGTTACATATAAGTATCATATCTGAGCCAGTAAAATTGATGGAAGCTAGAGAGAAGCAAAATGCTGGTTTCTAGGGCGGACACCCGAGGTTTTTCTCAAGTAAAGTTTTTTTTAGTAAAAGCAGTATCAAATGGTTCTTTTTCGGCCAGAAGGATTTGGTCAAAACAGTATGGAACTTAAATACAGCTTTGTACTGAGTTTGTGGGATCTCGCCACCAGGATGCACGTGAAAATATATGCCAAATTCGACCAGAGCTGAAAATGAAATCCAGTTTACTCTGGAAACTGGTCATTGGGGGAGCAGGGTGATGACGCCTTCATACTGGGCAGCAAGTAGGCAGCACAGCTAAAATATAGTTAAAGGAGCCTATTAAGTCACTACAGTTTTAGTAAGATCACTTTTCACCAATGCTGCTGAATCTTTAATGGATAAGATCAACAGTTTGTAGAAATGCTGCTCTACTTTTCATTAATGTTACCAGAAACAAGAGAGCTAGAACCTCTCAGGCTGACTGCTGTGTTTTTACTGGCATATTACCATCAGTTCCCAGAAGGGCTGTCAAGCATTTCCTGGGCAGCACCAACACAGCTCAGCAGAGCTCTCTTCCTTGTATGGACAGAAGGGCCGCCATAGGATGCAGTCTAGTAGCAGCACTTCTCTGCAGGGCTGCTGCAGCTTTCATGGGATGGGTGCCACATGTTTCAGTAGAGGTTAATACACTTTTCATGGGCACTGTCCAAACTTCTTTTCAGGGCTGATGGACTATCCATGACAGTGCCAGGACTTGCCATCCAGCGCCCATACATTTATTGGGCAACGCCAACACCAACATTTATTGGACAGTGCCAGCACTTATCAACAAGGATGCCGTAATATTATTATTATTAGACAGCACCAAGAACCAAGTCTGGTAGCTCAGTAGACTAACATATCCCATGCTGGACTCTATATTTGACCAAGTGCTCAAAGGACTGAACCCGGCGCTCACACCTTTCATCCTTAGGAAGTGTATAAAACAGTGACCTATAGTTGGTAATAGTAAGGATATTCTATGTTAGTTTACTATGACTCCTAGGGGTGAATTTGCACGTTTCACATGCACACTATGACATGCTACATATAAGCGTTCCAATTCCATGCAGATTAATGACAGAGCCCCAATGTCACTGCTCCTCTTAGAGTGTCTGAATGTTCACTATGTCTACTCCCTTAAGTCTATGTGACAGTGTCAACAACTCACTCTCAGTGCCCTTGTTTGCTGTCACTGAGGCAGTGTCCCTGTGGCAGAGCCAGTGTTCACATCACTAAGTCACTGCCCCTGTGTCACTGTCTCAGAGTCAGCCCCATTGTCAGCAATCCTCCTGTAAGTATCACCATGTCAGCGTCCCATTGTCAGCAATCCTCCTATACGTGTCATCTTGTGAGCGCCCTATTGTCAGCAATCCTCCTATAAGTATCATGTCAGCAATCCTCCTATAAGTGTCATCATGTCAGTGCCTCATTGTCAGCAATCCTCATATAAGTATCATCATATCAGTGCTTCATTGTCAGCAATCCTCCTATAAGCATCATCATATCAGCGCCCCATTGTCAGCAATCCTCCTATAGGTGTCATTATGTCAGCGCCCCATTGTCAGCAATACTCCTATAAGTATCATCATGTCAGCCCCATTGCCAGCGATCCTCCTATAAGTATCATCATGTCAGCCCCATTGCCAGCAATCCTCCTATAAGTGTCATCATGTCAGTGCCTCATTGTCATCAATCCTCCTATAAGTATCATCATATCAGTGCTTCATTGTCAGCAATCCTCCTATAAGTATCATCATGTCAGCCCCATTGCCAGCGATCCTCCTATAAATGTCATCATGTCAGCGCCCCATTGTCAGCAATCCTCCTATAAGTATCATCATGTCAGCGCCCCATTGTCAGCAATCCTCCTATAAGTATCATCATGTCAGCGCCCCATTGTCAGTAATCCTCCTATAAGCATCATCATGTTAGCAATTCTCCTATAAGTATCATGTCAGTGCCCCATTGTCAGCAATCCTCCTATAAGTGTCATCATGTCAATGCCTCATTGTCAGCAATCCTCCTATAAGTATCATGTCAGCGCCCCATTGTCAGCAATCCTCCTATAAGTGTCATCATGTCAGTGCCTCATTGTCAGCAATCCTCCTATAAGTAT
This sequence comes from Calotriton arnoldi, assembly GCA_963921515.1. Lineage (NCBI taxonomy): Eukaryota > Metazoa > Chordata > Amphibia > Caudata > Salamandridae > Calotriton > Calotriton arnoldi. Next base: position 2,798,065 of record CAWUFW010000604.1, on the reverse strand, counting down.
CATATCAGTGCTTCATTGTCAGCAATCCTCCTATATGTATCATCATATCAGTGCCCCATTGTCAGCAATCCTCCTATAAGTATCATCATGTTAGCGCCCCATTGTCAGCAATCCTCCTATAAGTGTCATCATGTCACCGCCTCATTGTCAGCAATCCTCCCATAAGTATCATCATATCAGCGCCTCATTGTCAGCAGTCCTCCTATAAATATCATCATGTCAGCGCCCCATTGTCAGCAAACCTGCTATTATCATCATATCAGTGCCTCATTATCAGAAATCCTCCTACAAGTATCATCATAACAGTGCCTCATTGTCAGCAGTCCTCCTATAATTATCATCATATCAGTGCCTCATTGTCAGCAATCGTCCTAAAGTATCATCATATCAGCGCCTCATTTTCAGCAATCCTCCTATAAATATCATCATGTCAGCACCCCATTGTCAGCAAACCTCCTCTAAGTATCATCATATCAGTGCCTCATTGTCGGCAATCCTCCTATAAGTATCATCATATCAGCGCCTCATTGTCAGCAATCCTCCTATAAGTATCATGTCAGTGCCTCACTGTCAGCAATCCTCCTATAAGTATCATCATATCAGCGCCTAATTGTCAACAGTCCTCCAATAAATATCATCATGTCAGTGCCCCATTGTCAGCAAACCTCCTATAAGTATCATCATATCAGTGCCTCATTGTCAGCAATCCTCCTATAAGTATCATCATATCAGCGCCTCACTGTCAGCAATCCTCCTATAAGTATCATGTCAGTGCCTCACTGTCAGCAATCCTCCTATAAGTATCATCATATCAGCACCTAATTGTCAGCAGTCCTCCTATAAATATCATCTTGTCAGTGCCTCACTGTCAGCAATCCTCCTATAAGTATCATCATATCAGTGCTTCATTGTCAGCAATCCTCCTATAAGTATCATCATATCAGTGCCCCATTATGAGCAAACCTCCTATAAGTATCATCACATCAGTTCCTCATTGTCAGCAATCCTCCTATAAGTATCATCATATCAGCGCCTCATTGTCAGCAATCCTCATATGTATCATGTCAGTGCCTCATTGTCAGCAATCCTCCTATAAGTATCAGCATATCAGCGCCTCATTGTCAGCAGTCCTCCTATAAATATCATCATGTCAGCACCCCATTGTCAGCAAACCTCCTATTATCATCATATCAGTGGCTCATTATCAGAAAACCTCCTACAAGTATCATCATAACAGTGCCTCATTGTCAGCAGTCCTCCTATAAGTATCATCATAACAGTGCCTCATTGTCAGCAGTCCTCCTATAAGTATCATCCTAACAGTGCCTCATTGTCAGCAGTCCTCCTATAAGTATCATCATATCAGTGCCTCATTGTTAGCAATCCTCCTATAAGTATCATCATATCAGCGCCTCATTGTCAGCAATCCTCCTATAAGTATCATCATATCAGCGCCTCATTGTCAGCAATCCTCCTATAAGTATCATCATATCAGTGCCTCATTGTTAGCAATCCTCCTATAAGTATCATATCAGCGCCTCATTGTCAGCAATCCTCCTATAAATATCATCATGTCAGCGCCCCTTTGTCAGCAAAGCTTCTTTAAGTATCATCATATCAGCGCCTCATTGTCAGCAATCCTCCTATAAGTATCATGTCAGTGCCTCATTGCCAGCAATCCTCCTATAAGTATCATCATATCAGCGCCTAATTGTCAGCAGTCCTCCTATAAATATCATCATGTCAGCACCCCATTGTCAGCAAACCTCCTATTATCATCATATCAGTGGCTCATTATCAGCAAACCTCCTACAAGTATCATCATAACAGTGCCTCATTGTCAGCAGTCCTCCTATAAGTATCATCATAACAGTGCCTCATTGTCAGCAGTCCTCCTATAAGTATCATCCTAACAGTGCCTCATTGTCAGCAGTCCTCCTATAAGTATCATCATCTCAGTGCCTCATTGTTAGCAATCCTCCTATAAGTATCATCATATCAGCGCCTCATTGTCAGCAATCCTCCTATAAGTATCATCATATCAGCGCCTCATTGTCAGCAATCCTCCTATAAATATCATCATGTCAGCGCCCCTTTGTCAGCAAAGCTTCTTTAAGTATCATCATATCAGCACCTCATTGTCAGCAATCCTCCTATAAGTATCATGTCAGTGCCTCATTGCCAGCAATCCTCTTATAAGTATCATCATATCAGCGCCTAATTGTCAGCAGTCCTCCTATAAATATCATCATGTCAGCGCCCCATTGTCAGCAATCCTCCTATAAGTATCGTCATATCAGATTCTCATCGTCAGCAATCCTCCTATAAGTATCATGTCAGTGCCTCATTGTCAGCAATTCTCCTATAAGTATCATCATATCAGCGCCTAATTGTCAGCAAACCTCCTATGAGTATCATCATGTCAGCGCCTAATTGTCAGCAATCCTCCTATAAGTATCATCATATCAGCGCCTTATTGTCAGCAATCCTCCTATAAATATCATCATGTCAGCACCCCATTGTCAGCAAGCCTCCTATAAATATTATCATGTCAGCACCCCATTGTCAGCAAATCTCCTATAAGTATCATCATATCAGTGCCCCATTGCCAGCAATCCTCCTATAAGTATCATCATAACAGTGCCCCATTGCCAGCAATCCTCCTATAAGTATCATCATAACAGTGCCCCATTGCCAGCAATCCTCCTATAAGTATCATCATAACAGTGCCCCATTGTCAGCATTCCTCCTATAAGTATCATCATGTCAGCACCCCATTGTCAGCAAACCTCCTATAAGTATCATCATGTCAGCGCCCCATTGTCAGCAAACCTCCTATAAGTATCATCATGACAGTGCCCCATTGTCAGCAAACCTCCTATAAGTATCATCATGTCAGTGACCCATTGTCAGCATACCTCCTATAAGTATCATCATGTCAGTGCCCCATTGTCAGCAAACCTCCTATAAGTATCATCATGTCAGTGCCCCATTGTCAGCAACCCTCCTATAAATATCATCATACCAGTGCCCCATTGCCAGCAATCCTCCTATAAGTATCATCATGTCAGCACCCCATTGTCAGCATTCCTCCTATAAGTATCATCATGTCAGCACCCCATTGTCAGCAAACCTCCTATAAGTATCATCATGTCAGCGCCCCATTGTCAGCAAACCTCCTATAAGTATCATCATGACAGTGCCCCATTGTCAGCAAACCTCCTATAAGTATCATCATGTCAGTGACCCATTGTCAGCATACCTCCTATAAGTATCATCATGTCAGTGCCCCATTGTCAGCAAACCTCCTATAAGTATCATCATGTCAGTGCCTCATTGGCAGCAAACCTCCTATAAATATCATCATATCAGTGCCTCATCGTCAGCAATCCTCCTATAAGTATCATCATATCAGCGCCTCATTGTCAGCAACCCTCCTATAAATATCATCATGTCAGCGCCCCATTGTCAGCAATCCTCCTATAAGTATCATTATGTCAGTGCCCCATTGTCAGCAAACCTCCTATAAGTATCATCATGTCAGTGCCCCATTGTCAGCAAACCTCCTATAAGTATCATCATGTCAGTGCCTCATTGGCAGCAAACCTCCTATAAATATCATCATATCAGTGCCTCATCGTCAGCAACCCTCCTATAAGTATCCTCATATCAGTGCCTCATTGTCAGTGCCCACATGTTCACTTGCTCAGTGTACACATCCATTGCCATTGTAAATATTCCAGTGGCATGTCCCCTTCTTACATGTCCTACGTCAGTGTCTCACTGTCAGTGTAGCGTTGACAAAGCTCCATTCTCAAAGTCTCATCACCGGTAACCCTAGGTCAGTGTTCTCATGTCAGTCCTCCTCAGTGTCTCGTGTTCATAATATCATTGTTAGTGCACCAGCGTCAGCGTTCTTGTGTCATTATTCCTGTGTCACTTTACCAGTGTCAAAGTCTCTGTCAGTGTCCTTGAGTCAGTTGTTGTGTTTCAGTATCTCTGAGTGTCTCATGTTCATTTTACCATTGTTAGTGCACCAGCGTCAGTGTTCTTGTGTCAGTACTCTTGTGTCCGTTTCCCAGTGTCAAAATCTGTGTCGGAATGTCCTGTGTTGGCGTTCCCTATTCCTAGTAGAGTGTTCTCATCGTCAATGTCCCTCTTCCAGTGTGCTTTTGACAATGTCCGTGGGTCAGTGCTCTGTGTAAGTGTTTCATTTTCAGTGTCCTAGGATCAGGGTGTCAGTGTCCAAGTAACCCCTTGTAAGTGTCCTATGTCAGTTTCATAGTGTCTGTCGATTCACAGGTGACCCACTGCCCATCTGTAAGTGCCATTGATTCGGTACCTCCTTGTCAGTGAAAAAGTCCCCATGTGCCACCGATGCCTGTGTTTTGGTGCCCCAGTCATTGTCTCAAGTCAGAGTCCATGCCCCGTCACCCGTGCCCTTGTCTCCATGCCAAAATGTCATTATCCTGTCAGTGCTAATCGCAGTGTCCCACACGTATGCAGGCGATTACATGTTGTTTGAATACGGCTTCTAGCAGCGTAAGGCCACTCTGGGTTGAGCGGCAGGTCGGCGCTGGGCGTCCAGGTCTGGATGATGTGCAAGCAGTGTTTGAGGCGTTGGATGTTTGAAGCATGCGTGACTAGGTGTGAAGCATCGGCATATTGGTGCCTCTCGATGCTGTTATCTGTGAGGAGAGCCCCAGGCGCCTCCATGTATAGTGGGAGGAGACAGTATCTAACCCCTGGGACCCCGCAGGTGGGAGGGATCTTTTGTGACCCAAAGGTGCCCATGTGAACAATCTGGTGAAAGGAAGGAGGAGGACCAGTAAAGGACATTGCCGGTGAATCCACGTTGAGACTCGAGGGCTTGTATGACTGTGGAATGGCCGACTGTGTCGAAGGCAGCTGAGAGGTCCAGACATTTCAGGAGGCAGGGGTCATCTTCATCGGTGGTCAAGAAGGCATCGTCTACAATGTGTCAGGAGGCGGTCTCCGTGCTGCTACGTGATCTAAAGTCAGACTGGCAGCTGTGGAGGAGAAGGTTGGCATTGACGTGATCTTGGAGTTGATCATAGGCTGCTTTTTCAATGATCTTGACGATGAATGGTAGGTAAGTGATGGGCTGGGAGCTGGCGAGATCGGCAGGGTCTAAGCAGGTGGGAGAAAAGAGAAAAACATTGTGAAAAACATCTTTGCTTTAAGAATGGATAGATTCATTTAAATACAATTAAGACTAAATCACACCTTTAAGCATTTCTATTGTTTTACTGTGTGCAGACTCACTTGTGCTCAGTGGAAAGGCAGTTTGCTGCTTTGTAAATGTTTGTTTTATAATGCCGAGCAGGTTTGCACTTTAACTTGCATGTTTTATTACAAGGTGCATTTTTGTTTAAGTGAGCTGAACTTTCCATTTACTGTGGCTACCACTGGGCCTTCCTGTCCAGCAGGGAGTTTAGGAAGGGCCACACATCAACAGGGGTTGGTCTAGCCCTCATGTGGGGCCCCCGTGGCTCCGACTCTGTCGGTATTTGATAAAACACTAGAATATACGGTTTGCACAAGCCACATTGCATCGAAAACGAAGAAAAGAAATGTATTATCCACAGGCAAGAAAGGCTCTCAAAAGAGGAACAGGAAACCCGGCGCATATTAATGCCCAACTCGTTCCATATATAGCTCTCCCCGTGCCCCAATTTCAATATTTTTCCCTGCACACAGACTGCTGTCGCCGGCATCTCGCATTAGTGATAAGCGAGGCACGGGCCTGGCGGTCACATCTAGATAGCGCTATTCAGAAGGTCGCGTGACCTTCAGGCGCTGTCTCGAAGAGGCACGGGGTGGCCTTCACGTCACAAGAGGCCTTAAAACACCCCTAGGACTCTCAGCCTTCTGATAGGCGACCAGAGGGAGACACGTTTTCAGGAAAGGTCAGACCAAGCGGTGGCGTGTCGCAGCGCCTGTAGTGCTGGAAACGCAAAGAATTTAGTTTGGGCGCTTATAACTGGAAAATGTTATTAGGAGAGGGGAGGTGAGAGTAGTGGGGACAAGTCCAAGATTAAAGTCGAGACAGTGACCTTGTGTCCACCGGTACATGAGTTAATTAAAACAATGTATGTTTATTCATTCACACTTTGATCTGGCAACATCCTGGTTCGCACATGTTTTCTCCTGCATAGACACTCCCAGATTACATCATAATTTGAAAAACTTTGATTGGGAATGGGACTGGGACTGAGTTCAACGGAAAAAACACTGGCACAACTCTGCCCCTTTCCGTTTCCAAACAGCAATACCCGTGAAACATAGTCCAATAAGGTGCCCATCACCCTCCATTGGCACATCCGCAGCGCTGGACTGATTAAGGCAGTTCCGGCATCTGTACTTTATAGATAGACTTGTCGAGCTCCTCGCTGCGCAGAGGGATGGTTGTGGGAGCTGCGACTGAAACGTTCTCTACAACTGGTAACATAGTTCAGTGGGCTAATGCGTGCTCAGCAGAGATCTTTGTGCACCCTGTGGGTCAAACTGCCGTGGGGAAAAACGATGTGCTGTAATGTGGCACAGAGTGATCGCCAGTGGCTAAGATTCATTCAAGCAGACTTTCTATCGCTGTTATCTGCTGCAGCGGATGCCCTAAGGGGGACGGGTACGTCCAGATGTGGGTCCCGTGTTCACAGTGCCATAGGCCTCAAGGGGCCCTCCCTGAAGAGGCCAAGTAATCTGAAACTATTCTCAGACTCCTTCTGTTCCTTTCTGAATGAGACCCGGCTTAGCAGATCAGGCTGGGCTGTTGTGTTTAGAGCAGAAACAAGGCTGCTTTGCATATGGCTGGTGTCCCTCTAGAGTAGGACAGTGGACAAAAAACAATGGACTGGAATGTTTCCCCAAACAATCACCAGTGGCTGAAATGAATTCAAGTACCCTACGTCACCTTGTAGAGAGGTGCAATGGACACCCTAAGTGATACATGTATGTCCAAGATGTGTCTGTGAAATCACTGTGTCATAGGACTCGTGTTGCATGTCACAGAAGTGGCCCGGCTAGGATGAAGCCGGTCTGTGGCTGCTTGTGGGAGAGGTTCGATTCTTGGGGGACTCTGCAAGTCATCTATAGCCCCTGGGATCTGGAGACGCCCACCTGGAAGAGTTGGTATCAGTTGGATGGAGAACTGGGCAAGCAGCGTAATGTTGTCTTTTCAAAAGCCATAGATGCGGAGAGGGTGTTGGTCAGTGCTTAAGAGTCAGTGGTACGGAAAGTGGCAAGACGTCAACAGGGGCAGGAGGCAGTGCTTGCAGTGGTCTGCTTTGAGAAGACCATGGTCTATGGCCTAGATAGTTGCCATCTCCATACTGTAGGTTGACTTGAAACTGGGCCACTAGGGCATAAGGGGAAATCTATGCCATGTTATGTTATACCATATTCATAGAGTTCATTGCACTGAAAGCGCAGACGCAGAAGAGACCCAAAGCTTACCCGTAAGCCTGTCTAACAAAGTCCTGAAGCACGTATAGGAAGTCGTGGCTTTAATGTTTATGGGAAGGGAATTCCATACATTTGGAGGGATCATGGAAACCTGGTTCCACCCAATCTCTTCCGGTTAAATTTAGGGACCTCAATAGATTATGATGGGCTGATCTAAGATTACGTTTAGGAATGTAATTCCGGATTCTAGCGGTCACAAAAGTTGGGCTTTTGCTGTGTCGAGAAATCTAGGCCAATGTATTCTTGCAGTTGGGTGGCGACTCTTGCATGAGGACTACAAGGGTGGACTTCTGTGGTGGTCAGCTGGTGTCTACTGATGCCTTGACCACGTGAAATCAGGTCCCAAGTGTACACAAAAGTACTCACAGTTACCCCATGTCTTGTACTAACCGTCCATGTAAAACAGCGATCCGCGTGTGTGGTACAATGTGCCTTAAAGGCTCTTGCTTCGTCCTCGTGGCACTGCCTGTGTATCAGATGCCCTTTACAATCTCTTACAATGTTTTAATATTGTACACACACGCCTCTATATTTCTGTGCGCGTGTTGCTATTACTGTAAACATTAGTATAACGTTGTTGTGCATTCAGTTGTGTTTCTCAAAGCACAGCAGACTTTACTGTATACACTAGAGAGTTACGTCACACCACATAACTAGGCTATTCGCAAAGTTGTTATTGCTGCTTGTGTTGAATATACATTTTGGTGTTACTCTACACAATTGTGTTGCTGTGCACGATGGGCCGTTCTTACGCTTGTGACCAGAGCATCAATAAGGCCGACTCTCACGGAGTCCTGTGCATTCACCCAGGGGCATATTTACGTTCCCTGGCGCATCCCTGCATATCAGCAGGGATGCGCCAGGGAAAATGCGTCACGCAAGTTTACCCTTGCGCCACGTCCGATGCGCCGCATTTACAATGCGGCGCATCGTGGCGCAAGGATAAGCAGATGCGTGACGCATCTGCCGGGCGGAAGGTTGGCGCAGTGCTGAAGTTGTGTCGCAAGCGCGACGCAACTCCAGCACTGTTCCAACCTTCCCTATCCCTAACATGGTGCGTCAATCCTTACGCCTGCTTGAAGCAGGCGTAAGGATTTGACGCACCAGCGTCGGAAAAGTGACTGCGTGAAATCTTGTAGATTTCACTACGTCACTTTTCCGAGGCGTTCCTGCGCCGGAACGCCCCCTGCGCCGGTACGCCCACATGAAACCTGACGCAGGTTTCATGTGGCGCAGGGGTTTACTACGTGACGCATCTCCCTAGATGCGTCACGTTGTAAATATAGCGCAACGCGGCGCATGAGTTTGCGTCGCCGCTGCGTCACATGCGTGACGCAACGGCGGCGCAAAAGTGGCGCAAGGGGCTTGTAAATATGCCCCAAAGTGTCTAAGCGTGAACTAGAAGGAGCACACCCCGTGAAACGAGCTCAAGGTGCCCTAAATAGAAACAGGAACAGACTTCACTCACGAGCCTGAAGGAACAAAGAACTGCTGAATAAGGTGTCTTCAAAGGGGGTCAAAGGCCCAGGTAGCTCGCAAGGTTTGGAAGCTGACCGGGGACAGGCGGAAGAGACATTTTCTAGAAGAGTCCGAACAAGGACCTGTGAGCCCAGGAACGGAGCACACGAGCCACAGCTATACTCGTCATTCACCAAGACTTGTGATGGCCAATGGCTCTTGGTGGTATAGCGCCCTGAAGCAGACACAGAGCTACCTAGAACGCTCTCTAACAGTTACCATCAAGCTGTGGGGTGTGGAAAGGATGTCTAAGGAGGTGAGAGTTTCTGATTGTGCATTACATTGGACAAAATAACGATTTCTCTGGCATGTAAAACAAGCATTGGTAAAACCAAAAGGGCTAGCATTAATATGCCAAAACATTCAGCATAAGCACATTAAAGCCAGACTGTATTGAAGACTCACTTTCTTTCAGTACAATTTGTTGGTGTTTCAAGGAACGAGGGCTATAGTTGTGATGCAGTCCTTTCTCGCAGTTCAGTGCAAGCACTCAAATAGAGGTGAGAAGCTTACACTAAAACAGCCAATAGCATTTAGCGACAAATGAATACTCGGCTGGGCTGAGCCCCAATGTGACTGATAAAGTCTCAGGCCAATGGCAGAAAGAGGCGGGTCGAAGAAAGCTAGCGGTTGAAAGGAGCAGAACGAAAACCCACTCTTTGTAAAATTATAAGCGATAGGTGTGTTTGACAGCTGCGTTGTCAAAAGCTAAATATAACAAGCATTGGCAAAACCAATAGGTTTTACCTTTATGAGCTATTGGCTTTGCCAATGGCTTTTAGCCCCGCTGCACAGATTTCTCAATGCTGTGTAGCATGGCTAAAGCAAAACAGAAAAAACGTTTACTCGGCCACCTGCATCATTTTGTAGGTGTTCGCACCACGCATGTTCCTGCCTATAAAATAACACAGCCACTTTTTTGTTTTTAGTTACCCGCAAGCATTTTAAAAAACTTTTTTTAAAGTAGGTGGGCGGAGTGGAGCAGCAGGGGTTGAAGCAATGTGGGGAGACAAAACAACAGGGGGTGAGCAATAGGAGGCAAAGCAACTGGGCAGTCGGAAGCAACACGGGCGTGCTGGGGGACATTGAAGCAACCCAGAAAGAGCTGGGGATGTGGGTGCGACATTGGGTTGGACAGGGGCACATGGAAGTAACACATGTCAGAGCGGGGCAGATGCAATACAGAGAAGAACACAGGCAAGTGCAACAGCCAGGAGTGCAGGGAGAAGCAAACATGAACAGGCAGCAGCAGGAGGTAGAGAAGTACACAAGAGAGATGGTTCAAAAACACATGCACTCTCCGTGACTGTTTACGCAAAAAGAAAAAAATTGTTCCTTAACATCGAGCACAGACAGTAGGCAAACACACATGACAAAGAGGCGATGCTTTATGGGAGGGACAAACACAAGGCTAAGAAGCTGGGACATAAATAAGAAACAAGTAAATGAGAGTGACGAGGAAAGACAACCAATGGTAAGCAGTGGGCGGGCTCCTAGTCCCTCTATGTTCATAATAAGCCACAATATGCCTTGCAACAGGCAACGCATGCGCTGTCTTGTAGGCTAGGCCAAAAAATTGACCAAGTACTGCTCTCCACTTTTAAAGAGGAATGTAGCTGAAAATGGATGAAAGCCAAAATAAAGGCACCCCCATAAAGGCTCATTGGGTATTTCAAATGGTGCTGACCCACCTGCCAGGAAGATAGGAGCTGTTGGGAAAGAACATTTTTATCTCACCAGGAGCAGAAATTATTTACTTCCTGGAATAAACAGTCCCCGCACCCTTCCCTGGACATGATGTGACTCTCCCTGTGGACCTGGAAACAAGGAGTTATATATAACTTCAACATAAAACTGGAGTCCTTCATCACACATCAGAATATTGAAAAAATCCCTAGCAACTTCCCTTACACAAATCCAGGACACAGATCGGTGCCCCAGAGGCCTCCCCTATAAATCCCCTACTTGAGATAAAATCACAAATGATGTCTTATGCACATTAAACAAGATGTCCAGACACACCCACAGCTCACTTCCCAATGTCACCGCTGGATGACTTACTCCAAACTCAGAAAGTGAACCAGGACCACAGCACCGCACTCCCTGCGTTTCTAACCCATTCATCGTAACTCCACCTTAACCACCCTGCACTCCCTCACGGTTGAGATCTGCTGAGACCCTTGCACATGCCCTGCCCTCACAAAATAACCTTCTTTTGTAACTCAGACCTATAACATCTCCTGTCTAAAACTCATCTCCTTAAACTTGACATCCATGGCATCTCCCAAGACCCCAACTAAAGCCCCTGGTGCTTCTGTTCCACTTCGTCATCTGGAATGTAACTATGTAATAGGTGTGTTTAGTAGCTTCGTGTGCAACAGATCCACTTCGCTATTCAGAATGTAACTCTGTAATATGAGTGTGTGGTAGCTTCGTGTGCAACAGATCCACTTAGCTATTCAGACTGTAACTCTGTAATGTGTGTGTGGGGTAGCTTCGTGTGCAACAGATCCACTTCGCTATTCAGACTGTAACTCTGTAATGTGTGTGTGGGATAGCTTCGTGTGCAACAGATCCACTTCGCTATTCAGACTGTAACTCTGTAATGTGTGTGTGGGGTAGCTTCGTGTGCAACAGATCCACTTCGCTATTCAGACTGTAACTCTGTAATGTGTGTGTGGGGTAGCTTCGTGTGCAACTGATCCACTTCGCTATTCAGACTGTAACTCTGTAATGTGTGTGTGGAGTAGCTTCGTGTGCAACAGATCCACTTCGCTATTCAGACTGTAACTCTGTAATGAGTGTGTGGGGTAGCTTCGTGTGCAACAGATCCACTTCGCTATTCAGACTGTAACTCTGTAATGTGAGTGTGTGGTAGCTTCGTGTGCAACAGATCCACTTCGCTATTCAGACTGGAACTCTGTAATGTGGGTGTGTGGTAGCTTCGTGTGCCACAGATCCACTTCGCTATTCAGACTGTAACTCTGTAATGTGAGTGTGTGGTAGCCTCGTGTGCAACAGATCCACTTCGCTATTCAGACTGTAACTCTGTAATGTGAGTGTGTGGTTGCCTCGTGTGCAACAGATCCACTTCGCTATTTGAATTTGAATTTGAATTTGAATTGGGTACTTATAAAGCGCAACTATCACTCCGGAAGGAGCATCCTGGCGCTGAGCAGACTGTAACTCTGTAATATGAGTGTGGGGTAGCTTCGTGTGCAACAGATCGACTTCGCTATTCAGACTGTAACTCTATAATATGTGTGTGGGGTAGCTTCGTGTGCAACAGATCGACTTCGCTATTCAGACTGTAACTCTGTAATATGAGTGTGGGGTAGCTTCGTGTGCAACAGATCCACTTCGCTATTCAGACTGTAACTCTGTAATGTGTGTGTGGGGTAGCTTTGTGTGCAACAGATCCACTTCGCTATTCAGACTGTAACTCTGTAATGTGTGTGTGGGGTAGCTTCGTGTGCAACAGATCCACTTCACTATTCAGACTGTAACTCTGTAATGTGTGTGTGGGGTAGCTTCGTGTGCAACAGATCCACTTCGCTATTCAGACGGTAACTCTGTAATATGTGTGTGGGGTAGCTTCGTGTGCAACAGATCCACTTCGCTATTCAGACCGTAACTCTGTATTGTGAGTGTGGGGTAGCTTCGTGTGCAACAGATCCACTTCGCTATTCAGACCGTAACTCTGTAATGTGAGTGTGGGGTAGCTTTGTGTGCAACAGATCCACTTCGCTATTCAGACTGTAACTCTGTAATGTGAGTGTGGGGTAGCCTCGTGTGCAACAGATCCACTTCGCTATTCAGACTGTAACTCTGTAATGTGTGTGTGTGGCAGCTTTGTGTGCAACAGATCCACTTCGCTATTCAGACTGTAACTCTGTAATGTGAGTGTGTAGTAGCCTCGTGTGCAACAGATCCACTTCGCTATTCAGACTGTAACTCTGTAATATGAGTGTGTGGTAGCCTCGTGTGCAACAGATACACTTCGCTATTCAGACTGTAACTCTGTAATATGAGTGTGTAGTAGCCTCGTGTGCAACAGATCCACTTCGCTATTCAGACTGTAACTCTGTAATATGAGTGTGTAGTAGCCTCGTGTGAAACAGATCCACTTCGCTATTCAGACTGTAACTCTGTAACATGAGTGTGTAGTAGCCTCGTGTGAAACAGATCCACTTCGCTATTCGACTGTAACTCTGTAACATGAGTGTGTAGTAGCCTCCGATGAAACAGATCCACTTCGCTATTCAGACTGTAACTCTGTAACATGAGTGTGTAGTAGCCTCGTGTGCAACAGATCCACTTCGCTATTCAGACTGTAACTCTGTAACATGAGTGTGTAGTAGCCTCGTGTGCAACAGATCCACTTCGCTATTCAGACTGTAACTCTATAACATGAGTGTGTAGTTGCTTCGTGTGCAACAGATCCACTTCGCTATTCAGACTGTAACTCTGTACCATGAGTGTGTAGTAGCCAGTAGCGGCTCGTGGAGGGAGTGCTGTGGGGCGGTGGGGCGGGGCGGGGGAGGAGCAGGGTGGGGGGTAGTAAACTACGGCATTCGGCCGAACAGAGGTAAGTAAACAAATAAATAAATAAAACGAATTTCGTTGCGCGCTCTGCATCGCATTTGGCAATGCAGCGTGCGCAATGAAATTCGTTTTATTTATTTATTTGTTTACTTACCTCTGTTCAGCCGTATGCCGTAGTTTACTACCCCCACCCTGCTCCTCCCGCGCCCCACCGCCCCGCAGCACTCCCTCCACGAGCCGCTACTGGTAGTAGCTTCGTGTGCAACAGATCCACTTTGCTATTCAGACTGTAACTCTGTAATATGAGTGTGTAGTAGCTTCGTGTGCAACAGATCCACTTCGCTATTCAGACTGTAGCTCTGTAATATGAGTGTGTAGTAGCCTCGTGTGCAACATATCCACTTCGCTATTCAGACTGTAGCTCTGTAATATGAGTGTGTAGTAGCCTCGTGTGCAACAGATCCACTTCGCTATTCAGACTGTAACTCTGTAATATGAGTGTGTAGTAGCCTCGTGTGCAACAGATCCACCTCGCTATTCAGACTGTAACTCTGTAATATGAGTGTGGAGTCGCTCCCTGTTCATCAAACACATGAAAAGTGATGAGAGGAATGCTTGCAATTTGTCTAACCACTGGTAATCTCTCATAGCAGTCCAACCCACCATTCTTTTGCTCGCCATGCCACCCCATATGCAAATCAGTCTTGACCTGCTCCAATAGGACCAGTTTCGCCCTGATTGGGGCTCGGCAGTCAGCTGTAGGAGCGCAGGTCCCAAATCTGGGCAAACCATTGTCCCCCAGGCCGGTACATCAAACACACATAAGGTGAAGGGAGGCATGCCTGCAATTTATCTAATCAACGACAATCACTCATGGTGGCATTCGAACCCATCATTCTTTTTCCCACCATGCCACCTCAGTTTTGACCCAACCATATGCAAATCAGTTCAACCTTGCTCCAATAGGAACAGTCCAGCCCGAACTGCCAAGCCACGTCCTGTGCAACAGTTCCACCTCCCTGTTCAGAACATAACAATGCAATATGTGTGTGTAGTATCTCCCTGGGCAACATTTCTACTTCACTATTCGGTATGTAGCTATGCAATATATGTGTGTAGAAGCTCCCTCTGCAACAGTTCCACTTCACCTTTTGGAGTGTAACTGTGTAATATGTGTGTAGGAGCTCCCTGTGCAACAGTCCCACTTCACTATTCATAATATAATTATGAGTATATAGTAGCTTTCTGTGCAACAGTTCCACTTCACGAATCAGAATGTAACCATGTAATATGTGTGTAGTAGATCCCTGTGCAATAGTTCCAATTCACTATTTGAAATGTAATTATGTATACTATGTGTGTGTAGTAGCTCCCAGTGCAACAGTTCCACTTCGCTATTCGGAATGTAATTATGTATTATGTGTATGTAGTGGCTCTCTGCGCAACAGTTCCACTTCATCATTCGGAATGTAACTATGTAATATGTGTGTGTAGGAGCTGTGTAGTAGGCCCCTCTGCAGCAGTTCCATTTTGCCATTAGCAATGTAACTATATAATATGTGTGTAGTACCTTCCTCTGCAACAATTCCACTTCACCACTCATAATGTAACTATGTAATATGTATGTCATATATATGTGTAGTAATTTGCAAACCATAAAGTAACATTTGCGTCTATGCACTCCTCCCAAGAGCAAATGTCTACATGCACCATGTGTTGAAATGCTCATCCGTTTGAAGGGATAACTATGTCAGCTATTATACACTTTTAGAAACTAGAGAGAGAGAATTACAGAGTTTCTGAATGGATGGAGGTACATTGGGGCAGGATCTTGGCCCTCTCAGAAACAAAGTATGAGCAGTGCACGAAATGCGAAAGTGTGACTATCACGGTGTGTAATCTTCAATTCATAGACCGTTCCTCCATCAACGCCCTTATTTCCACTTCACCATTCGAAATGTAACCATGTAATATGTGTGTAGTAGTTCCCAGTGCAACAGTTCCACTTTACTAATCGGAATGTAATCATGTAACATGTTTGTAGTAGCTCCCAGTGCAACAGTTCCCCTTTACCATTCAGAAGTAACCATGTAATATGTGTGTAGTAGCTCCAAGTGAAACAGTTCCACTTCACCATTCGGAAAGTAACTATGTTATACGTGCGTAGTAGCCCCCAGTGCACCAGTTCCACTTCACCATTCGGAAGTAACCATGTAATATGTGCGTGGTGACTCCCAGTGCAACAGTTCCACTTCACCAATTAGAAGTAACCATGTAATATGTGTATAGTAAATCACAGTGCAACA
This sequence comes from Calotriton arnoldi, assembly GCA_963921515.1. Taxonomy (NCBI): domain Eukaryota; kingdom Metazoa; phylum Chordata; class Amphibia; order Caudata; family Salamandridae; genus Calotriton; species Calotriton arnoldi. Next base: position 2,782,211 of record CAWUFW010000604.1, on the reverse strand, counting down.
GTTCCACTTCACCATTCGGAAGTAACCATGTAATATGTGTGTAGTAGCTCCAAGTGAAACAGTTCCACTTCACCATTCGGAAAGTAACTATGTTATACGTGCGTAGTAGCCCCCAGTGCACCAGTTCCACTTCACCATTCGGAAGTAACCATGTAATATGTGCGTGGTGACTCCAAACAGTTCCACTTCACCAATTAGAAGTAACCATGTAATATGTGTATAGTAAATCACAGTGCAACAGTTCCACTTCACCATTCGGAAGTAACCATGTAATATGTGTGTAGTAGCTCCCAGTGCACCAGTTCCATTCTCTATTTGGAATGTAACAATGTAGTATGTGTGTAGTAACTCCAAGTGCAACAGTTTCCCTTCACCATTCGGAAGTAACCATGTAATATGTGTGTAGTAGCTCCCAGTGCAACTGTTCCACTTTACTTTTCAGAGTGTAACTATGTACTATGTGTGTTTAGTAGCGCCCATCTATTTTGATTATTTCCATCTTATTTTAGGAGTTCTCTTCCTCCAGAGCTCTTTCACTGTGCTCAGGCAGGAGCGGTTTCCTAGAACGATTCATTGAGAGCGCTCAGCAGCCATGACCTGACTTCCTATTGTGACCCTACTCCTTACTTGGCCTCTTTTGAGGCATTGTAGGAAGCTGGCACTTTCCTACAGTTTTGGCCTAGAGGCAGCTTTAGCTATGATCCCAGCCTCATGTAATAAAAAAAACAAGAAACTAATATATACATACAAATACATAAGGGGAGGAGCTTTAGGCCAGCTCTCTTCATGGGTTGGTATGTTCAGCTGTCATTTACACATTGCTTACACCCACCTCAGCATATACCATGGGTCGATGGGTTACCCCACTTCAGCTATTGGCTCTCTTGCACCATAAGAAACGACATTTTTTCCTGATCACGTCTCTTCCTGCCTAAAAAGAAACACACTTCTGTGCTAGGGCTGGTGGGCAAATACTGAGCATTTTCAGACGTTTTTTTCTTTCCATTCTTTATCGCTATTTTTTCTTTTTTAATCATCCTTATGTGTTCAAACTTTGTTTTCAGGTTTCAGCAATTCAAAGCTAATAGTACATTCTCTTTACATCTGTAAGAATCATAATTTCCTGTGATGTGCATTTACTGGCCATTCTGTTCTAATAAAATTATATGTAATGGTTAACTCTTTTTTTTATTTAAGGTTTTATTGCAAGCATATCACTACCACATTTATGTGTCAGCATGGCAAAAATAAAATAAAATCATTTGTAAAGCCAATATATCTGACGCGGTTTTCCCAATTTTTAAAAAAGTTTTTATAAAGCTTTATTACAAAAACATTCACATAAAAAGGCTGCCTATGGCTGCTCACGTGTGGATGCAAAAGTAGCCGCCTGTCAATGTTTTTGTAATGAAGTTTTACAAAACCTTACAAAAATGGCCACCCCTGCATGCATGTGCATGCACAGTAATGGGCAACAATTTTGGAAGGGGCTGAAAGCCGATTCAAAGATAGCCGCCCATGTGTGTGCAACATACACCTGCATGCACACAGAAGGATGGGGAACTGTTTCATGCCATGGCATCTCAAGCAGTGCAGGATGTGATGAAGGAGAGTAGACCCAGTAGCAGTGTCTGGGGAGCTGCCAAGCCCTCACAAACTTTAATATAAGTTACAAAAAATATCAACAAAAATAAAGGCAAAAAAAGTTAATTTTATATGAAAAGCCATAATGGCTCACAAATCCCTGTCACGGAAAGGGACTATTTTCTCTGTGAGCTATAACATTGTGCTTTGATAGAATGGAGTCACTCACAGAGAAAGCAACCAATGGCTCAAGTGGGCTGAGGCATTTCCCATGTTGTATACGATGGTGGGTGGAAGCAAAATGTGAATGGCAGGTGAATAGGCCAATGGATAAAGAGAGCTGAGGCATTTCCCATGTTGTATACGATGGTGGGTGGAAGCAAAATGTGAATGGCAGATGAACATACCAATGGATGAAGAGGGCTGAGGCATCTCCTATGCTGGATACAATGGTGGGTGGAAGCAAAATGTGAATGGCAGGTGAACAGACCAATGGATGAAGAGGGCTGAGGCATCGCCTATGCTGGATACGATGGTGGGTGGAAGTTAATGTGAATGGCAGATGAACAGACAAATGGATGAAGAAGGCTGAGGCATCTCCTATGCTGGATACTATGGTGGGTGAAAGCAAAATGTGAATGGCAGGTGAATAGACCAATGGATAAAGAGGGCTGAGGCCTTTCCCATGTTGTATACGATGGTGAGTGGAAGCAAAATGTGAATGACAGATGAACAGACCATTGGATGAAGAGGGCTGGCTGAAAGCCCCTCTTAGTAAATAAACTATATCAGAATTTTTACCAAAATCAACAGACCAGGGCTAACATACCCCTTCATGTCTTCACCACATTATATTTTTTATTTCCTTACCTGCACTGGACGTGATTGGTGCGTAACCTCAAGACCTGGTGTTCGGGAGGTAGGCGAGGGGTAGAGTAATGTACTCGTCAGATCAAAGTCCTTATACTACATCGGGAGAGTGCACTGTACAGTTATTTGTACATCACATATACTTACAATGTTATTCATATATAGGCATTCTCCCACAATATTATGGTCAAGTGCCAAAATAGGAACTAAAACCCGGTCAGCAGTTTAGGCGCTATTCCAGTCAGCCTTCTCCTTCTAATGGTAAACGTAAGCCGGGACCCGCTGGTCTCTCGGAAGGCTGAGATATAGCTTACTATGTCTTTATAAACTGTTTGTGATATGGCCAGGTACTGTGAAATGTGTCCCACATTTCAAGGCTGTGGTGTGATATGCCACCTGGATTGGCAATATGTTGTTCTTCACAAGTCCCAAGACTTGTCAAGAGAGTGTCTGCAAACCATACGTTAATAGCTCTTAAATATTCAGCGTCGATCCTGCATTGCACATTTCAGCTTCGAAGGGGGAATGGAGGTGTTTAAATGCTGGAAAAGACAGGTTGTTGTGCAGTTGGATGTAATGTTCCTCAGTGGTTGGGGACCAGATGCATAGTTCTGTCTCTAAATTGCAGGTCAAGGCACTCTCAAGGAAGTCTATGTCAAGTGTCAGAAGTTTGTTTAGTTCTGTGTGTTCATTCAGGTGCTTGTAGTTCTACCTTTCGCCATTATTATTAAATATTGAACTACAACCCCCACAATGAAGAGGAAGCACCAGGACTGAATGAGCTATCTACTTCTGACATGGAATAAATTGGCAGCACCGTGGTCACAGGCCTAGCTGCTCTTTGCTGTTGACCCATAATTGCAGAGTGGGCATTTACCGGCAGTTAACACCCTCAGCAGGGGGCATAAACAGTTGATAACACCGCCTGCATTCTAAGATCAATGACGGGGAGGAGCAGGGGTGAGAGACTGAAAATGTGAGGAAAGTGCTTTATTATATGGTGTGGTTGTGCGACCTCACCATGTAATAAAGGGTGCAATTACCTATCAGAGCAGTTGCGGCTGCTACCAAACGGGTGGGGGTGTGGGGGGGTAGCGGAGGGAATTAAAAATAAATTTAAAAAACCCACTTACCTGGATGCGTCCGGCCACCGCCTTTCCTCCATCCTCTTCCTGGCTTCTGTGGAAGCAGGAAGCACCCAGGCTCCCCTGAGCCAATCACAACGCTGCAATGCAGTGTTGCGATTGGTGAGCACCCAGGCTCCCCTGAGCCACTCACAATGCTGCAATGCAGCATTGTGATTGGTCTGAGCGCCGTGGTTCGGCGCACAGACAGGGAATGGGACCCTGGGCATGTTCTCACCCAGGCTGTAATGCAGCCTGCGTGTAGAACATGCAAAGTGCGCATGAATGTTTGGCTAACATTCATGCGCACTTAGGAGGGTGCCACCACTCCTCCCCCTGCCTCTAAACAGCCCAACCCCACCCCGCCCCCAAACAACGGAGCCAGTACGTTTAAACAAAATTATAATAACGTTAAGTTATTATAATTTTATTTTTCCATTTTTAGTTGGTCACTCAGTGAGCAGTAGGCGACGCTCCTCCGCCTTAGCAGAGGAGCTGCAACTGTATCAGAGTCAGGTTCATTTGTAAAACCTAAACTCAGTCCTGGGTAGGCTGTGATTCAGAGCAGTCAGGTTATATCAAGGAGCAAGTCTAAAGTACCAAAAACAGTTTAATAAGAAGAAAATGCAACACAATAATAATCCGACACAAATTTATAAAAATTGGTTGATCTTTATAGACACCTCAATGACCAAAATCCACCAGAAGGTTCCACAGATATGACTTTTAAAAAAAACAGTAAATCATAGATTTTCACTTAGTTTAATAAATCGTTGTAATCTGCAGCGATTCGCAGTTTAGGGTTAGCCACAACATGTAATTTGAAAATGGCTATAAGGTCCCTCTTGTGGCGACCACCTCTGGCAGGAAGTCAGTCACAGTGACCAATAAGGTCTTCGGTCCAGTTCCAGAGTCAATGGTTGAACCGCCATAGGAATCAAAGGAGTGGTCCTGATACAAGGGATGCAGGATGCTGAAGATCCTATGAGTAAACTGCCATAGGAATCAAAGGAGTGGTCCTGATACAAGGGATGCAGGATGCTGAAGATCCTATGAGTAAACTGCCATAGGAATCAATAGAGTGGTCCTGATGCAAGAGATGCAGGATGCTGAAGGTCCTAATGGTGAACCGCCATAGGAATCAAAGGAGTGTTCCTGATGCAAGGGATGCAGGATGGTGAAGATGCTCAAAGTTGCTGAGGATGTTGAGCTGGTGTTGGAGGTTTTCCAGTGGCCACCCCTCAGTCCACGGACACGGTGGGGTGACTTTAACCTCAGCTGTGAATGTCCCTTGAAGTCCGGATGAAGTCCAGCCAAAAGTCAGTTACCGCTGGTTAACTAGTCTCCAGTTACAGCAAAACTAGCAGTTTCCGTTAACTGGCAGTAATTTCCTTGATGGGTGACCAAACTGAAACTCTCTATGGGCCAGCAAACCCAGGTTCAATGGTTGAGGGTCGGGACTCCGTCTCTCAGGCAACTTTTCTGCAGTCAGTGGCGATCAGGTGTTCCTGGCTACCAACTCTCCAAGCCAGGCTTCTTCAGGTTTTATGGCCCTGGGGCTGTAACAGAGAGTCAGCCAACTGACTTTTGCAGTTAACTTCCTTGATTGGGGCTCAGGGACGACTTTTCCTCGAGCGGGGGGAAGCATCCATTACAACGCAGTCATTACATCGCACTGCTTTTACAATGCAACTGTTACAACGCAACTGCCTTTTCATCGCATGCCATTACAACGCATGTCACTACAACGCATGCCATTACAACGCATACTATTACAACGCATGCCATTACAACGCATTATAAGGTAAGTAATAGAGATTTTTTACTTTTAGGGTGGGTATGGGTTTTGGGTTAGATGGCAATAGTATTTTTTTTTCTTATTCACAATAGAGAGTAAGAGAAGCAGATCAGTTGCAATCTCCCAGGTACAATCGCATCACAAAAAAGCAACTGCTAGTTGTCTGTATGTCTCTTACGGATGTCCACACTGTCAGAACAAAGGGTGGGGAGGAGAAAAAAGAAAGAAAGAAAAAGTGCAAGTGGTCCCACAGAGGTAGTTCGCTTTCCCTCAAACAATCTTCGGGTGTTGGGATATCCAAAGATATTGGAAAAGACGCCTCACTCACTTATCGTGACATGCTTCATCATAGGCGTCTTTCCACACCCAGGTAAGATGGTACTAACTAGGCGGACTCAACCAAAGATGTTATGGGAGTTCTTATATAAAATGTTAACTGGCCATGCAGGGAACCAGATGAGTGATGTTAAAAATACCTACAGGTATACCCAAACAATCCGTTTATTCGTAGGGTACCTGGGGTATAGAATAAAATCGTGAATCAAACAGGGTTTTTTCTGAACACTATTAATTCAGTTTTACCCTCTTCAAAGTGCCAACATGTTTCGGCCTGCAACGTGAGCCCTCATGGGTCTGGGGCCTTCTTCAGGGCTAGAATATCTACTCCTAGGTGTCCCTGCTCTAAAAATAGCACGTATTACATGCAATAATGAGGCCTAGTGCGCTCACCTGTTTTTTCTGTTTTCCAGTAGTTTTTCTAAAAGAAAGGGAAACAAGAAAAGCAACATAGTGGGACAATTCACCTGGCTTGAATACAGACAGGTTGCTTCCACCCTGACTTTCTCTATCTCATATACTCAATTATAGTGTTCTAAAGTTACAGTTATCCTCTAATCCATGATAACATATGTGCAAATCCCTCAATACTATATCTATGATATAGTGATCTCAGTGCACTTTTTAAAAAAAAACCATGATGATATCTGACACAAAACCAATTCCTTGTGATCTATAGTCATGTATATCTAACCAAAGACTTCTACATGATTGTTTACATACCCGTCGTATTCTATATAGTGAAAAACACCAGATATCACAGTGTCTCTGGTGTGATCGCATTCATGCTAGTGGAGTCTCATGTTTAGCTTCAATGTTTACCTACTGGGTTTCGCTAATTTGCACCATGCGGGTCAGGGGTTTTGGTACTGTCTTTTAGTCACACACTGTGAAAAAAACGGATACATCACATGTGGTGTGACGAAGAGGTGATGCCAATACCCATTGATCAAGAAACAGTGTATCCTGACAAACCATACACCCTTAATGAGGCTCTCATTATTAGATGTTTATCTGTTTATTCATCCCGGGTGATTGTTAAGTAAAGCGACTGTGTTCCAATGTTCATTCAATCTATTTGCTGTGTAACTAAGGAAGCAGGGGAGCTGGTCCTCTTCCCATCAGATCATTCACGTACTGTGCCCCCTACTCTCGTGAAATACGGCTCTCACAATTCCGCATTGCTCGTAGTAGCAGAATTATTACCTTATTCATTTGTGCACCAAAACATTCTTGCACCTTCCTCTGAGGTCGGAGCCCACGACCACAGCCATTGTGCCATGTAATCTACGTTCTATTTTCGGTGTCAAGCGGCTTCTCATACTGCCACCTTGCGTATCATACATCGCGTACTCAATTCACACACCGACTTACTTTGTCAAAGACCAGTCACCGCTGGAGTACCTGTGTATTCTTAAAGACAACTTACCAGTGGGACAGTTTCTAAGACTCCGTAGAAATTGCTCGGAAAAAGAAACTTATGAAGTCCACGCCAAGAAACTTACGAGGAAACTGGAAGAAAAATCTTACCCAAGAAAACTGGTAAAAAGGCATTGAAGAGGGCAATAAATAACCCCAGAGAAACACTACTGTAGACGTACCCCAAACCCAAAAACACGAGACTGGTGTGTGTGACTACATATGGCAGAGAATCTAACATGGTAAAAAGGATAATTCTGCGCCACTGGAAAACCATGAACTCGGGACCACTTAAGATGGAAAAACCCATGTTTGCTTTTAAGAGAGGGAGATCTCTAAGAAATTCGGTGGTACACACACGCCCCAAAAGGAAGCAAGAGGGGAGCCAACAGAGGAACACACTATGGAACCTCCCCGAGGTAGTGGGTCATTTTCCATGCGGAACCTGCAACGTCTGCCGCTTAACAAAGGCCAGCAAAGAAATTGACTTGGGCCCCAAGACACCTTGGGAACAGAGAAAGTTTTCCAATTGCAACAGTAGTAACGTTGTATATGTCATGACTTGCAAATGCCAGTTGAGGTACATCGGAATGACGACATGTAAGGTGAAGGTACGACTGAATGAACACCGCAGCACAATCCGATGTGGCAAGATGGTCACTAAGATGATGCGCCACTTCCAAACGACAGGACATGATGAAAACGTTTTCACGTGGTCAGTAATTGAAAAAATGCCAAACACATTCAGTGACAAACAACTGTTGAAATTAGAACAGCAATGGATATACCGCTTTTCCAGCTCAGTACATAGGTTAAATGAGGACATTCCGAGGACAATGCTAATGTAGTATTTTTCCAGCTCACTAAATGGGGTAAATGAAGACATAACATGGGCAATAATAACGAAACTCCAACAGAACATAAGCAATGGGGTGGAACAGAAGTAAAATTAATGCTGAGAGGTCACCTCGTTTTCCTATCACTTAACTGTAAACACTCATCCCCAGTAGAAGAATGTTCTCTAAGGAATCCTTTACTGCCTGACTGTGCAGACCATAATGCTGTGTTTTTTACTAACCTCTAGGGCCACTAGATATTCTTGAATTGATGTGTGGAAAAACTTTATTGCTCACAACGATCCACGTAGAGCGAACAATGGGGTAGATTACACCATAAAACGATATGATTTTTTAAAAACATTTAAAACATCAGGAGCCACAATTTCCAGGTCATGGTGAGCGCTTATGTATTCACAAGAAAAACTTCCGCTAAAATGGTGGAAAGATAAACAACTCCGCAACACACGGGGCCAATGTACGAAGAAAACTATACTTCCCATTAGGCAACGCTTGTTCGGGGAGCCCATATGGAACATTGACGTCCATTGTAAGAGATTAACTACATTTCCCATTAGGCAACGCCTTTCTTGGGTGCCCGCATGGAGTCATGACGTCGGATGCGAAATCCGCCGGGTACTTAGAGCCTCGCGCCGCTGCCTCCGACACTCGGCGGCGGGCGTGGCGAGAGACACAGGTACTCCGGCGGTGACTGGTCTTTGACAAAGTAAGTCGGGTGTGTGAATTGAGTGCGGCGATGTATGATACACAAGGTGGCAGTATGAGAAGCCGCTTGACACCGAAAATAGAACGTAGATTGCATGGCACAATGGCTGTGGTCGCGGGCTCCGACCTCAGAAGAAGGTGCGAGAATGTTTTGGTGCACAAATAAATAAGGTAATAATTCTGCTACTACGAGCAATGCAGAATTGTGAGAGCCGTATTTCACGAGAGTAGGGGGCACAGTACGTGAATGATCTGATGGGAAGAGGACCAGCTCCTCTGCTTCCTTAGTTACACAGCAAATAGATTGAATGAAATTGGAACACAGTCGCTTTACTTAACAATCACCTGGGATGAATAAACAGATAAACATCTAATAATGAGAATCTCATTGCGGGTGTATGGTTTGTCAGGATACACTGTTTCTTGATCAATGGGTATTGGCATCACCTCTTCGTCACACCACATGTGATGTATCCGTTTTTTTCACAGTGTGTGACTAAAAGACAGCACCAAAACCCCTGACCCGCATGGTGCAAATTAGCAAAACCCAGTAGGTAAGCATTGAAGCTAAACATGAGACTCCACTAGCATGAATGCGATCACACCAGAGACACTGTGATATCTGGTGTTTTTCACTATATAGAATACGACGGGTATGTAAACAATCATGTAGAAGTCATTGGTTAGATACACATGACTATAGATCACAAGGAATTGGTTTTGTGTCAGATATCATCATAGTTTTTAAAAAAAAAGTGCACTGAGATCACTATGTCATAGATATAGTATTGAGGGATTTGCACATATGTTATCATGGATTAGAGGATAACTGTAACTTTAGAACACTATAATTGAGTATATGAGATAGAGAAAGTCACGGTGGAAGCAACCTGTCTGTATTCAAGCCAGGTGAATTGTCCCACTATGTTGCTTTTCTTGTTTCCTTTTCTTTTAGAAAAACTACTGGAAAACAGAAAAGACAGGTGAGCGCACTAGGCCTCATTATTGTATGTAATACGTGCTATTTTTAGAGCAGGGACACCTAGGAGTAGATATTCTAGCCCTGAAGAAGGCCCCAGACCCATGAGGGCTCACGTTGCGGGCCGAAACATGTTGGCACTTTGAAGAGGGTAAAACTGAATTAATAGTGTTCAGAAAAACCCCCATTTGATTCACGATTTTATTCTATACCCCAGGTACCCTACGAATAAACGGATTGTTTGGGTATACCTGTAGGTATTTTTAACATCACTCATCTGGTTCCCTGCATGGCCAGTTAACATTTTATATAAGAACTCCCATAACATCTTTGGTTGAGTCCGCCCAGGTAGTACCATCTTACCTGGGTGTGGAAAGACGCCTATGATGAAGCATGTCACGATAAGTGAGTGAGGCGTCTTTTCCAATATCTTTGGATATCCCTACACCCAAAGATTGTTTGAGGGAAAGCGAACTACCTCTGTGGGACCACTTGCTCTTTTTCTTTCTTTCTTTTCTCTCCTCCCCCCCTTTGTTCTGACAGTCTGGACAATAGTAATTTTTACCGCTACACTATCCAACACTTTCCCTTCTGTTGCACTCACTGGAGTGGGAATAGTAATTTTTACCCCTACACTATCCAACACTTACCCTACTGTTGCCCTAAAAGTATTATGCATTGTAATGGTATGCGTTGTAATAGTATGCGTTGTAATGGAATGCGTTGTAATTGTAGTTTTAAAAACTGCGTTGTAATGGTATGCGTTGTAAAATCATGCGATGTAATGGTAGATGTGATGTAAAAACCGCGTTGTAAAAGCATGCGTTGTAATTGTTTGCGTTGTAACGTCATATGTTCAGAGCGGGACACCACAGGTGCAGTCGTCTCTTTGCTAGCCCAAGGTGCAGCAGGTGCAGTCAAGTCTTTGGTAGACCCTTTTTTTCTGGGTCCAGGGAACAGCAGGGCAGTCCTTCTTTGGTCCTCTTTCCAGTACAGATAGGATCTGAGGTCGGGGTGCCAGGGGTGCCACTTTTATGCCCATTATGAGCTCAGGGGGATGGGATGGCTAACTAGCCAATCGAGCTACCACGTCCCTCCCGCATGATGAAAACTTCCTGTGAAGTGTGGCATCTAGCTATCCCAGGGTACACTATTCTGCCCACTCTCAACATGGCGGAACCCTTCTCTTTGTGTGTGGAGCTCCCTAGCCCAGCCCAGGGATGTGGCTACTTGAGTGCTTCACTCCCCTTGACAACCAGTTTGGCAATGGCATTTCCCTCTCTCATAGCTGTCAAGTTTTCAGTTTGCTTATGGGTGACATTTACAGACTTTCTCAGCATATATAAGTGACATTTGACTGCCTGTGTGACACTTTATAGCGAGAAAGAAAGAGAGAGAGAGAGATCAAGGAAAGTGAGGAGCAGAGGTGAGAGAGAGAGAACGAGAGATAGATACATATAGAGAGAGAGAGAGAAAGGTAATGAAAGTGAGGAGGAAGGGTGAGAGAGAATGAGAGAGAGAGAGAGAGCAATGAAAGTGAGGAGAGAGAGAGAAATCAATGAAAATGAGGAGCAGAGGTGCGAGAGAGAGAACGAGAGATAGAGAGAGAAAGAGAAAGATAATGAAAGTGAGGAGAAAGGGTGAGAGAGAGAACGAGAGAGAGAGAGAGAGAGACAGAGCAATGAAAGTGAGGAGCAAAGGTGAGAGAGAACGAGAGAGAGAGAGAGAAAGATAATGAAAGTGAAGAGAAAGGGTGAGAGAGAACGAGAGAGAGAGAGAGAGAGAGCAATGAAAGTGAAGAGCAGGGGTGAGAGAGAGAGAACGAGAGAGAGAGAGAGGGAGAAAGATGATGAAATTGGGGAAAAAGGGTGAGAGAGAGAGAACGAGACAGCAAGATCAATGAAAGTGAGGAGCAGGAGCGAGAGAGAGAGAGAGAGAGAGAGATCAATGAAAGTGAGGAGCAGGAGCGAGAGAGAGAGAGAGAGAGAGAGAGAGAGAGATCAATGAAAGTGAGGGGCAGGGGCGAGAGAGAAAGCGTGAGAGAGATCAATGATAGTGAGGGACAGGGGTGAAAGATAGGGCAACCAGATTCTCTAAACAAAAAACCAGGACAGGTCATAGACATAGAAGTAGGGCTACAGTTTGCAGCAACCGTTGACCTTAAAGTACGACAATTTGACAGCTGTCATAGATATAGTAAAAGGACTACAACAGCCTCCTCCACAGACACAGATGAAGAATTGCAGATGACAAATCAGAGTTCTTTTATTGGCTGCAACCTTAATTCCATTTCAACAGACTTTGCCTCAACATTTCCAAAAGTTGGTGACCACCCTTGTCTCCAAAATCCAAGTATGTGTTCTTATTAAGTAAGTCAATCTACATATGCTGTAGTCGTCAAAATCAGGTACTGCTGTTTGCAGAATACTCCTCCCCATAAAACACTCCCCCTACATTCAACACAGTTAACGTGGGGGAGGAAAAATAACAGCATTAAAAATGAGTTCTACGTACCTTACTTGGAGAGTATCCATTTCTA